>JALMQS010000099.1:40478081-41126185 GCA_024734495.1 Forficula auricularia | reverse complement strand
TGGGGGGGGGGGGGATTTCAGATATTTGTATCTGGAAGTTTAAAAGTTATAAATTCAAAGTCATAAGTAGCTCTTTGTTTTAAATTTACAATCATGTTGGGACCAAGTCGAGCTATCCATGACTTTTTGCTTACTTTACAGAGAAATAGAGACAGAAAAAATTAGTTTATGAAAATTATTTTTCCCTAAGTTTTAGACATTCAAAAACATTAATGAGCAAATAAACAAATTGAACATTTTGGGCTGAATTCATACACCAGTAAAAGTTGCTGCGCTGCTCAGTTGGCCTCTGAAAACACTCCTGATCAAATCAGGTTTTTAATAAAAAATTTTCTCTAGATTTGATCATATTATTTTAATTGATACTTGCCGGACGGGTCTAAGTTGATTTTACTAAATTTTTTACTTTACCATACAGGTTATGGTCAAGTATTGTAATCGTGCATGAAAAAAGTGTTTTTTTCCTTCTTTTTTTCGAAATATCTAAAAAACGGCTCAAACTATAGAAAGTTTATTGTCGTGCCAAAATCTTCGTATTAAAAAAAAAATGTTTAGCCCTAGAACGTAAACTAAAAATGTTGAAAATTAGGAAAAAATAAAACCTCATTTGGGGATCCATCGATTGGTTGTAACTAATGAGTGAAAATTTGGCACACATGTTTGTGTTAATAAACTTCCCAACTGTTCCAACTTTTAACTTTTTAACTTAAGGTAGTTCTTTCGCAACAATCCATACAACATTTTTTAACCTCATAACCACTCTATACATATGAACGGTGCTAAAATTTTAAGTTATGTTTTTTAACGTGACTGTACTTTTCACACTACTATATCCTCTTTATGAATGAATTGTTTGCAAGCCATTGATTTTATATCCCCTCCACTAAACATAATCGCTCAAATATTTTTTTTTTTTAAATTTTTTTATCAAAAATATATATAATTTCATTTTTTTTTTTAAGTTACTCCGAATATATTATTTTATCAAATATTAGTTTTTCATCAAGATGGTGAAAGTCCTTCAATGAAAAAAAATAAAATAATGATAATTTTTCCACCCTTTCCCAATCTACCATACCTAAAAAAATTCATTTTTAATTGCAATTATTTCATGTTTGGTTCGATAAATCGTCTTCAAATTTTAACAGTGTGTTTATTATGCTTTTAATGACTTATACTCCAAGTTTCGAAGACTTCTTGAATTTTCGTAATTTGTGAAAGAGCTATCTTAAACTGTTCTCTTTCAAAAATATTGCCAAATCGTCAAAATTTACGAAAACCTTACGGACTTAAAAATAAATAAAATCACTTTAATTTCCTCCAATTTTTTAATTAATAAAGGATTAAAGGCGAATGAATCTTTAATTGGGTTGCTGTGTTTTTTATCTCATTTCTCGCTTATTAATAATATTTAATTGGAACAATCCCAATCTTTTTCATTATAGCCCTGGCAAGGCAAACAAGTGTGGGTGACTGTTTGTCTCAGGTGAAACAGATGATTGCCCTTTAATCCAAATGGCGCTGTTCTCTTTTCAACCTGCACACTGTTTTATTTATATTTAAAAAAAAGAAGTAAAGAAAAAGGGGGAAAAAAAAAAAATAAAAACAAAAAAAAAACGGAATATAATATTGAATTACTTTGAAACGGTGTTCTCGAGCCATAAAGACACTTGACTGTTTTATGAGATAACTAATTTATTATACATAACAAGTATGTAGTTTAGGATCATTTTTCTTTTCGTATATTTTCTCTTTTTTATTATTATTATTTTTTCCCTCCCTCTCTCTTGACATTAAAATTAGTGAATATGAATAAAATATGAAAAAATATAATATCTCCTACGCGTCATCTAGATTACTTTTTTTTACTTTTTATTACATCGACATATGCATGTTTGATTTGATCTTGATACGAAATCTGATCCACCCACTCTGGTCCCTCCCCCCATCAAATGGCAGCAATTCCTTTCCTTCTATGGTGTAATTCAAGATAAGTGCCTCGAGATAATGACCCCATCCCATTAACCCCCGCTTTTCTGTTTTTATTTGCATTTCCTATTTTATTTCTTTAATAACAGATATCAAAAAGAAAATATGTTAAGAAAAATATATTCTAATGATACGTCGTTTGATAATATTTTAACGAAATTCTATAGCTTGGCTGAAAGTGCCAGGGGTGCTGTATGTTGGGGAAAAAAGAGGGAGAGGGCTGGTTTGTGTGTGTGGGGGGGGGGGGTTCTAAAATGATATTCATCTTAATTGAAAATCTTTTGCTTGCAGGGTAAGATTAAAATTGAAGACGAAAATCATAAGAAAATGTTCGGATTAAATGAGAAATTAAAAAGCAAAAAAAACGCCGGAGAAGAGTCATTCTAGAAGGGATTTCAAATTAATTGGTGTATTGTAATAATCCGAACAATTCCGAATTTAATTAAATTTAAAATTTCAACGACACGATCATGATTATTTATTTCATTCATCTAAATCTTACGGATAAGAAATCCTACAGGGACAGGGAGGGGGGAGGGGGTGGCTGACAGATATAAATATTTCAACTTCAATTCTTATCTAATCTCGCGTGGTATCTTTGCATTTGCATTTGTATATTTTAAGTTGTTAATTATCGAATCCAACCCTTTTCATGTATAATATTTTTTTTATTTTTGAAAATTATTTACACAAAAATTAAGGAATGCATTAACTCAGCTGGATCAATAATATGATATATTATATGGTAGTACTAACTACAATTCTGAAATTAAGAAGGTTTTGCTTTCAAATTTGACTTAAATATATATAATATATATTTTATATAAGTTAGACTTTCAATTTTTGTATATTGTAAAACTGTTTTTAGTGTTCTAATGGGCTTCGTTATACGAATTAAAGTCAAAATAATTGATTTTAAAAGTAATTGTGGAGGGGACAAGCAAACACCTCTCTTGCGAAAAAATTTCTAGTTACATCCTTAAATTCACATAAACAAATTGCTAAAATTTATCATATTAATAAATCCAGACCGGAATTCCTGGGGAAAAATCACATTTCTGTTTTTAGCCTAAATATTATTTTTCATAGATAAAATTTACTAATAAAAACAGTTATTTTATTATTAGTATTATTAGTATAATATAATCCGATTTTAACGCACTTTCTCAGCATTGCTTGCGGTAATATTGACCTATCCCTGGAATGTTTTTGGGAATAGGCTCGGTCGATGTGGAAAGGGAATTATTAGTATTATTTTTTTAAGAGAGAATCGTGTAGGTTCTTGGTGAAACATTAAATAAAGTAAAGAAAATTTTTGAAATTTTTTTTTAGAAACTTTTTAAAATTTAAAATACTACGTAGGTTTCACATAAATAAAAACAATCAATCAATCAAATAATAAACAATCATCTGGTCTTTTATTATATAATAATAATATTTATGTGAAACCTACCTAGTATTTTACATTTTAAATTTTAAAAAGTTTCTTAAAAAAATTTTCAAAAATTTTCTTTACTTTATTAGTATTATAATTAGATTCTATTATTATTGAATTTGTTTTGTCGCAGGACTCGTTTATTTAGTTTCGGTAGGGCAACAGGATCGTCAGATGGAAGTTCGTTGTCCTTTGGGGAATTGCCCTTGGTTGCTTTCAAAATTCAATCGAGTGTCTAAAATAGGAACAAAAAACTTTGGAGATTAATATTAATCGTTTTATCTTCGTAGAAAAAACAAAACAAAACAAAACATCACTATATCAAACATGAAAATAAATGCTATTTTTAATCTTATTAAAATTTTAAAATATAATATATATTTTACCCAGAACGAGCTGAAAGAAAATCCATTTTCATCGTTGATATCATTCTTGGATGAGTTATTAAAAAGAAAAAAATATTAATAATAAGATAAAATAAAAATATAAGCAATTGCGTGTAAAAATGACCTATGTACTTTACCTATATCCCTTTATCCATCATCACATTTCATTCACTGTTTTTTTAGATAAGATTATAATAAACGAGAAAAAACAATAATAATTAATGTTTAATTTTGTTAAATAAAAGTGTCATTTGTCCGATTTAATTAAAGATTTTCGTTAATTATTATTCATTCTGGATATGATTCAAACCTAAGCAAATAAATTTATTACAAGATCGGTCTTTTAACATACTTCTTGAAAATAAATGATTTTGAAAGAATTTTCTTGCCCAGAGTACCAGATTTTTAAAAATATATCAAAGAGACATTCATATAATATGTTGTTTTTTTTTATAATTTTCTCATTAATATATCAAAGAATAATTAACATATTAACGAGAATTGTTTTTGATTGGTTTTTTTTTCATTTAATATTTGACAAAAATTACCTGCATTCGATTCGCGATCGAATCAAATACAGGAAACTTATGATTCATATAATATGTTTATGTTTATTTGCAATAAGCACTATTTGCATTAATTCTTAAAAATCATTTTTGTCAAATGTCATTCGAAAGTTATGTTTTTAGAAGTTAACATTTTTCCTTCACTATTTCTTGATAAACGGATATGCCTCGTGGTTACTCCGATTATCAGAATCCCTACTTTTTGTTGGAACGTTGTTTAGCTATAGGATTTTACAATTTTATTTGATGTGAATTTTTTGCTTCTTATTATCATCATATTATTTTTTCATTTGTATAGATACTACAAAGAAATGTGTTTTAAAGCCTGAGATTTCCACATTGATAATATTTTTTTCAACCTCATATACAGGACTCTATCCGGGTCCCGGGATTGTATTCTTCACCCCTTATTAAATATTTGTTAAAATTAATAACGAGCGTACTCAGGTACTGTTTCGGCCTTTTTTATACAGGAAACAACCATTTTCGATTTTACCCTGGGGCTGGAGCTCCCGTCCTCCCCACTCTCGGCGCAACTCCTGAATTTATTTACCATACTACAGAGCAAATACAACAACAAAATTAGAAATCCTATATATAGTACCATAATACAAATTTTGAATTCGGAAAACATTTCAATGGAGGGCCTTGAATTTTACACTTTGTTGAATCCAAAAAATGGTTTCTTTTTTTAACCTCATTTCATCCCAAATTTAGGTCTAAACTTGTCCATAATATTGTAATATTTCTTTATTTTCATGCCGAATGTCACAGTGGTTTCTGATTTCACATAGTTTATTAGAATACTACGGAATACTTTGTGGTACTTTTGGTGTTTATAAGACTGTCCTTTATATTTTCAGTAGCATAACATTACTGAAAAGTGTGTCATACTTTTGTAGTATGATGCTGATTTCTTTCTTTAATACACAGAACACAAAACCAAGGTTTATATATTCGCACCACAGTCATCATACTGAAGTATGTGGCCATAATCATAGTCATACTAATGTGTTTAATTTATTGAGATGATATGAAAAGATAAATGTCAGTTCAAGAGATATAAATATTTCATTTGTTTTTTTCTTTCTCTGAGAATCTGTAAGATTATTTTTTAAACTATTTATCGCTTTCTTAAAAAGATCCATGATTTCGTCATGTCAAAACTTTGACCTAGAAACATCAGATTCATCATCAATTAACTTGAAACTGGGGAACGATAGATGGTTGTTTAAAACACTCAATCAAATTAAGGCTGTTTTGAATACTATTAATATAAACGTTTTATTTTTTGACAGTTTGCAAATACATTATAACGTAATTAGGATTATGGATGTTCTGATAGAAATTTCTTATCTCTTCAGGCGAAATTCTTTACTCGAAACAGCTCGAATATTGAACGTCTGCAAACATTGCACTCTAGCGGTCGCCCATTGCGTTTTCGGACACAAGTTCCTTTGTAATTCTTGATCGTCATGGTCTAACAGACCACCATGTTAAGTTTGTAAACGAACTTTTGAGACACCCTGTATAATATTGTATATTGTAATAGAGAGAATATAGGAATAAATGATTTTGCGTGGTTCTATTTAATTGCAAGTGAAGTGACTAGGAGGGAAGTAAATCTTTTGCAGTATTCTGCCAACTGCGGTTGAGCTCTCGTGATGGGGTCGGTCTGCTAGGTGTAGCACCATCGGTTCCATGGAATGAACATTCGAGGCTTGACGAGGGGTGAGTTCGAGTTTCCCATACGGACCATTTCAACTCAGGCTGGGTAAAAAAAACATTAAATGCAGGTGTTCACTCATCAATCAATTAAAAGTTCATATCCCTCTTTCGGTGGAATTAATTTAGAAAGTTGTTCGTGATGCTTTTTATTTTTTATTCCCAAAAACAGAACCATTTTTGGATAAAATATTAATTTAGATACAACGTTCGGTAATAAAATGACAATTTGAAAAATAAATTAAATTTCAATGTAAAAAGCAGAAAAAATGATTTAGATGGAAAATCGGTTCATATTGGAATATGTATAATAGATAACACTTTAGTTGAGCAGTATTAGTAAAGTGGATTCAATTGATTCTTTAACCACGACTTTGGAGCTCAAAATAGAATTGCTAACAGAATCAGTTGGGATTCAGTGAAATTAGATATGCTCAGAGGTTTAAATATTTATTTTTTAATGTCACGTGTTTTTTTTTCTCTTTTTAAAGTTCTCTAGACTCTAGACCCCAAAATTCCGCTTACATCAAAAATCACCTGGCTGAGTTGGAGTTAAATTTTCTTCGTAGAATATGTCGGAGTCTTTTTGGGACAGTGTGGTGATCCGAGTTTTAATAACTTTTAAGGAGATAGGTGTTGGTTCTAGGTACATAATAATAAAAATTGATAAAAGAATTAGTTGCTTTCTTCAATTATAAAATTTTGTGAAACCTATCTCGCACTTTTACGCAATTTTAATTATCCGAGTTTTAAACTGGCACTCCCTCTGTCTGTTGTGCCCGTCGAGAAATTTTTCTTTAAATATATGGTAAATATAATTATTCTTAAGGGTAATATTTCTAGGCGGCTTCCCTTTTTATTTTTTGAACGTGACTATTTGACAATAGAAAAGGGCCTTTACAATTGCATATCCTGAACATAAATGTGAAATGAGTTTATATTATATATGTGTGGTTTAATAAATGTCAAATGGCTCTTAACACATGTCGAGTGTAAAAGTCATTGGGGTTTTTCATTTTTTCTTGGGAAATTTTCAGAGGCTAAATTTCTAGAAATGGGAGGGCTCAATAATTTTAAGATACGCCCTGCTAATTACGAATTTGGCCAATGAGAAGTGATTTTAAAATTTCCACTCTACAGGCAGGCTTGAGTCAGTCAGAGAGTTGGACACAGTTCTAAGTTGAAACCCAGTGGGGGTTGTCAATTGGAGGTGAGAGACGAGTTTTAAGCTCTCCAGCCATCAGCATGGAGGAATGTAAATTTATAAATAACTAATAAAAAAACCAATATTAAATAATACTCTTTTCTTTAAATACATCTCTCCTACTTCAATTACCATCAAATCAGCATCAAGACTGAAACAAGTCGAGTCGCTTAGGCACGTTACCAAGACCTTTCTGCGGGGAGCTTCTTCGAGTTAAAACTACAAATCGGCAACCTTTCTCTGGTCAAGAAGGGTTGCAACCAAAACTTAAAATGTTGTCGTAACATGTCTTTCTTAAACTAAATAAGATACAAACTTGAGATTTACAAATCATATGTATTTATTTTCATCGAATTCGAAAAAGGAATTAAAATTTTAATCGAATGAATATTTTGGGAGGGATCAAAATTTTTGTGGAGCCAAAAATAAAATATTTTTCAAAAAGATGTTCTCATAGTAGAAAAGCCCACAAGTATTATATATTGACTGATTTATGCGTATGTTTATGTTTATTTGCATCAACTTGAGAACACCTTCTTTGATTGACTGTTAAAAATCACTCTAGAATTCAAGCAATTTTGTTTCCACAGCTTGGCTCACTTTTGCCCCCCCCCCCCCCCCCCTCAATGTGTTCAACTTACTCACCCTACTTATAATGAGCGAATAATTTCCTCATCTAGTTAACATGCAAGTGACGCAGATGAACGGACAACAACAGCTCTAGAGTTTATTGAAAACATTTACTTCTCTGTTTTCCCATCTATGAATCCTATTTAAAATTTCAAACCGGGATATTTGGCCTCTAGATCTATCAGTGAATTGAATCGTTGCATCCCAATCCACTGTTGAAATGTGGCCAGCAAATAACAGCAATGGTGAAATAAAGGAAATATAAAAAAATGTTTTCGGTTGACCAGAAGATCTGTCACAGATATGATATTTAAAAACGAAAGCCAGCCAATCTCAACTTCGAAAAGGCAAGGCATTGAAATTAACAAATCAACAATAATAAATCTTATCCATTTAATGATTATATAGTTAGCTAGTAGCAAGGTAGCTAGAGAGGATTAAAATTTCGAAAATAAATAAGTTTTTCTGAAAAAGTAAATAAATATAATATAATAAAGTGAATAAAGGGTGACCCTTAGTATGAAGGTGAACATTTTTATTGAAATCCGTGTCACCAACCAAATTTCATACTTTTTGATTCAAAAAATCACCAGGCCAATTCATTGGACTTGAATTTTTATATTCAAAAATATTTAAATTCCCATAACCTGAAAAATACTTATTTCTAATAAAAACATCTCATTCTTCATTTAATTTCTTAGATTTTACTCATATATCATGAATATAGAGAACTTCTAAAAACTTTCTACTGAAGATGATTGATCCGCGGAGCCTTAAACTATTCCTATTGTTGTAAATTAATTCAAATAAATAAATAAATATTAATTTTAATAAATTGTTAAATTTATTTATTCAATATTTGACTAAAAGACTTTGAGGATTAACTAATATAAATATTAAAGTTACTTCAGCTTTGAAAGAAAGTTTATAGGATATACCTATGCATTTGTAGTTATATAGTTACTTTTTTATTAACCCCCTAACCAGTGAATTTCATCCAAATCGTTAGAGTCGTTTTCGCGAAACCAATCCTATATATATATATAACATTTCTACAAGTCTGACATGTCGTGTACTTAAACAATGGAATTAATTTCCTATTTATTTCCGTTAGTAGAGTGAGATTAACCTGAAAACAATTTAATTTCACCCGTAGCTATGATGTAGTGAATCAATTCTTTTAATTAACCTCTATCCATATCAATCAACCTTTTGAGCTTCTATTTTCATTTCATAAGATTGATTATTGAGACACGGAAAATGAAATTGAATTAAATTTTTGAACTGAATGACGTTTATGTCATGCACTCAGGTGTCATTAAAAGAAAAACTACTATCATTTTTGACATGGATAACCTAGGGGGTCTCAAAATCCTATTTCTTTTTGTGTATAATTATAAGCATTGTCTTCTTATTTCGTCGGGTAAATTAGAAATTTTAAGATTATTATTATTTTTATTTTTTTTTTTTTTTTTTTTACAAAAACTAATCATTTTTCAAAATCATCAAACTGTTAACTAAAGATTCAACAAGAAAACTAAAAAATTGTTAATTCAGACTTTTTACTTATCGTCTTGGTTAATTGCATCCTCGATAACTATAATATAATAGATTTAGATAAAAATAGAAAAGTTCGGTTTATTTAGCTTGCATTCGTTTCAGATCGGATGTTCGTTTTCTATGGGTTCAGTTCGGTTGGGCTTTGATCCAGTAAAATCAAGAAATTGACATTATAAATGTGATCGAATTAATCACATTGTCCAAATTGGTACCAATAAATTTTTGGGGAAAAGGTCCTTATTTATTTATTTTTTTTTTAATCAGAATTATTTGAAAAATCGTGAAGGTAATTTGAACTTAAGAATATTGTAAAAATATAAAATAAAATTTAGAAATTTATTTTAAATTAAATTTTCGTGTATAATGTGCTAGTTGATTTTGGGGGAGGGTTATAAAATTTTAAAAGCTTATTTTATCATGGCATGCTCTCCACTAAGGTAATAATAAAATAATAATCATAATAATTTCCTAAAAGCTTTTGCTTTCCACATATCATACAATTTGATGATAACCAAAATTCCTTGAGCGTTCAATCGGAGAAGTGCCTGACTAGTTCATTTGCTAAAATTTTAATCCCTATGACTTCTGGAGACTGAATTCCGTTCTTCCCTACCGAATCTTAAAATCTTTAGGCCTTCAAGACCCAAGAGCATTTATACAACTTTGCATTTATCCCCTTCCATGATAACTTTCTTATTTTTGTAATTCTGTTAAAACTTAGGTTCAGCATCTTTTCGATTTGCTCCTTCTTTCCTCGAAGGCATTAATAAAGAATAAAATGATATAATCTTTAAACTGTTTATATTTCAATCAGTGATATTATATTTTTAAATATATATGAATGAATTATTATAGAGTTAGATATATAATAAGTAACGAGAATTATTCTATTAGTTAAATAAATAGATTATCAAAGTCTCTAATTCCACTGTATATACATATGTATTATGTTTTGTGTGTGGCGAATGAGATTGATCCCAACTCCCACTCAACAAATGGCAGCGGTAATTGCATTGTCTAAAGGGCAGATTTACTTCCAGTGAATGATCCCTTTGTGGGACAAACTACCTCAATTAATTAATCAGGAGATCTTTGTAACTTGCTGATTGATTTATGAATCGATTTTAATAACAACACATTTTAAATTTTTATTGGACTAGAAGGCTCAGTCCCATATGTGCTTCCCTCACAATACCAACATGCTTTTGGTTCACATGCTAGTTTCTCCCTCCTTTTTTTCGGACCAGGAGTAAAATATACTTTATTGGATTACAATTTATATTCCTATCACTGGTTGTTGGTGACTTTTCAACCAGGAGATGTTGTCCAAAAAAGTACCCTTTTATTTTAATTTTCGTTTTTTTGCATATATCATCGAATTCGGCATCAGTTTCGTTGTTTTTCAAATTTAACATTATATTTTTAAATATACATTTTGGGATCTTCGCTCCAAACGGATACTGCTTTGTGTGAGTGAGGGTACTACACAGTCCCTGAGATGGAAATCGATCATCTTCCACAATGAGTCAGCCTGTCCTATAAATAAATCTTAAATTTCTCCTAATTCCATTGCTACAAGCAACCTGTGACTTGTCTATATAGCATTCTTAGTTATTTCCGATCTTATATATTTAGACTTCTTAGAAATGAATTATTAGTCCAAATATTCTCGAATCATCTTTATTTATTCCTTTTTTGTATTATTAATAGTTCTTTAGCGAGAACAATTTTTATTCGACTAAAACTCGTCTGGACTTGTCTTTCACATATTTGAACTGGAAGTTATACCAGACAGGGACTTAAAACTTCTATCCGCGCCCTTTTCGGAAAACTCATCATTTTAATTGCTCCTTGAAAGTATGCAATAATTTTATTTGCTTTCGAGAACTAATATCTATACTTTTCAAAACAAAAAATGTTTTTTATAGAAATATGTATTTGAAATAACGGATAATAATTTAAAAATTTAAAGATCCTCCTGAAATTTTGAAGTAGAACTTATATATTATGTATTTATGGAAATACTCTACATGTTTGAAATTTCCGAAAGGTGGACCAAAATTATTTCTGAGGGTATTATTTTTCTGTCTGTCTATCTATTGCTGATACCCACGATAACTTAAGAACAGAAAGTCACAGAAGGCTCAAATCGGTTTCTAAATGTTTGAGTTTCTAAAACAATGAACCCATTATATTTTAAGCTTTCTAGTTTCTCTAAAGTGTCGAATGCTTGTTACTAATGAGCTGACACAAGCTTGCATTAATAAGTCGCACCGATCTGCCAAAATTAAATTTTCTAGTTCGAACCCTTTTTGGTTATAAAAAATGCCTAGTCACCACTATTGCAAAGTTTTTTTAATTTTTCCTACAATTTTTGGCCATATAGGCTTTGTTTCAGAGGTCATTAAACAAAACAAAAAAAACAAAAAAATAAAAAACTTTTTACAACGACTCAAAGTGTTTTTATTTTTTAATTTCCTCATTTAGTACTTCTCAAAATACGTAACAAAAAGCTTGATCAAAGGTATGTTAAAAACAGATTAACTTGGAAAAGAAAACTTTAAGCACGTATGTCCTCTGGACGCAGTGGTTTTCAAACATTTTTGATCTTGTACTCTTAAGACGGGAAAATAAACAGCTCAAAATGAAAATAGCTTTGGAACAGGAGTAGAAAATAAAGGGAGGCGAATTGGGGAGGAACCGGGAAGAAGCAAAACGCCTCCTCGAAGGAAGAATATGTTTTATAGTACTCATCTGATATTTTTAAAATAAATAATTTGATATTGATACAATAATTTTGTAAGAACCAAAAACTATTCTTTAAAAAATATTATATTTTATAGAAAAATGTGTTTGTACCTATTAATACCATAAGTATTGTAAAAAGGAAATAAGTCTTATGTACCAAACAAATTATTAATATAGGTACAGTATTTTATTTTATAAATTTCTTACACGCACATATTTTTTTTTTTTCATTGAATCATTAACAAATGTAATCCAATGTTCACATTAAATTTTAATGGATAGATTGATGTGCTTCCTAAACTGCGATAATCGAATTCACCCCCACCAATCAATCATGCTTAAGATAATTTTGTTCAAATTCAATTTGTAATGTTGTATTGTGTCTAATGTCAATTAGCTCCTCTTGAGAAAGAATGAGAAGGTGTTTATTTTTTCAACTTTACAGGATTATAATAAATGTTTAATTTTATGAAAAAATTAATATTTATTATTCTTTAAATAATTACCCCCTTTATTGACTCACATAGGGTACGCATAGCCTACAGTGGTCTAAGGCAGTGGATCTTTATCATTTTAAGAAATTTGTTAATCTCGCGACCCGCTAAAAAAAGATAAATTTTTTCATTACCTTTTTTTAGACCATACTTAAGCAATTTTCTTCAATTTTTCATTGATGACCTTTTTTTAACTCATTATTATTTTTTTTAAACAATAACTATAAATTAATTAATTTTCGATCCAAGGAAAATTGAATCAAATAGCACGAGTTTTTCATATTTTCACTTTTAATAGTAGGTATTGAATAAATCAACATATATTTTTATACTTATTGAAAATATATATAGTAGGTAAAATTTTTGATTAAATACTCTGCGCTATCCAAACAATATGCTTCGCGACACAATTTTGAGTCGCGACCCATAGGTCAAGAACCACTGGCCGGGGTTCGCCATACCAGCGCTAAAGTTGATCTTTTTAAAAATATATGGGAGATATGTTTCTGCCGAAGATGGATGAGTTATAAATTCAAAGATTATTCGAGAGAATGTTAGGGAAACCCTTTAGCAATTGAGCAAAGTAGGGATTAATTATTTGTACATGGAGGTTTAAAGGAATGATTTAATTTAAATTAATTGCTTAGGGCGTAACCCACACCTAGTCAACTAACAGAAAGGGAATAAACTTTTACTTAAACTTAAGTTTTAGATTTGCGAGGTCCAGAGAATTAAATAAAGTGGTCAAGCACCATGAGAATTCACACACCGAGTACTCTACACACACATACATACATGTAAATGATCAACAACTTTTAAGTATATTTTATTGGAAAATAATAAAATAGCACAAATTAATTTTGCTTTAGAAATAGGATTTATTTGTTAATATAAAACTTTAAATAATTGTTTTGCTTCGATTAATAATAATTGTTAACAAACATTCACGCCGGTGTAAGGTTAGACATTATTTAATAGTAGTAAAATAAAATAAATGGAAGGTGAGTTTTACAAAAATATATTAAAGTATATTTTATTTAATTTTTGTGAAACTCACCTTTCATTTATTAATTTAATTGAACTAAGATTAATAATAATATATAGTAAGGGCTTTTAACAGATATAAGAGTTATTCGCCGTTGGGTTCACAGATTTAGAAATGCAAGCATTCTATTATTTTATTTAGTAACTTATGCACACAATGTTAAGGAATTGAATTCAGAAAGAGATGATTAATTCATAATTTATATCAAAATGAGATAAAACAATAAATATAGAAGTTAGAGAACTTAAATGGAAGTGGATTGTTACATCAAACCAGCCTTAGGGATCTAACATCGATGATGATGAGAAGATTAGGATTATTGTTAAATGTTTAAAAAGCCAGTCTTTATGTCGATGGGTGTGGAGGCTGTTCATATCGTTAGGATAACCATGAACAGTACATTTGCTTTTGAAAAATGTTCACACACCTGAGCTGTATCAAATGCCCACTTTTATTGCCAATTATTTTTAGTATGTTTTCGGGAATTCCAAATTCGAGAAAAAATAACTTTTTAAAATGGTTGAACAAGGAAAGAATAGTTGATAGTTTTTAAGGAATTTGGTGTTGGTACTTGGTGAAACATTTTTTTTTTAAATTATTGGGTAAAAATACTTGGTAGGTTTCACATTAAGATATAAAAAAATAAAACGAATTTATTTTTAGAGAATCTTTAATCTCGATATATATATTTCGGGTGACTAACCCATCTTCAGGAGATACAGAAAGTAACTGACCTGAATAAGTCGAAATTGAATACAAGTCAATGGTAATGAGATTAAAGATTCTCTAAAAATAAATTCTTTTTATTTTTTTATATCTTAATGTGAAACCTACCAAGTTATTTTACCCAATAATTTTAAAGAATAATTGTTTTACCTATTAAATTATAATAAGATAAGACATTAAAATTAGGTTAAAACTCAATTTTTAAAATAAAGCATTATCTTTTACAACTGACTACAACTAGATATCGTGCTATATATTTACTTATTTATTTTTTAACTTTCATGGTAATTTGTTTTGTCAAATAAAATTGTCTTTTATAGGATAAAGGAAAAAACAAAATAATTAAAACAAATTGTTCTAAAATACGTTATTTAACGTAAATTCGACCCTTGAATGAAAATCTCCTTTTATTTTAAAAATACTGTTTTACATTTCTAATATAATTAATATAAAACTGTTTTATTTTTATCTATGAATTTCAGAAATATAAGAGCTATAAGATGTGTAATTTTCATGGAATCCTAAACTCTTTGAGGATTACCACTTTCAGGTGGTATATAGTATATATATATATATATATTGAACTGAACTACTAACTATATATATATATTGAACTTGCAGCATCATCTATTAAACATAAAGCTCTAATTTTTTTAACAAAGACTATCCAGATATAGTTGTATGTCTAAACAGATTCATTTAAAGGGAACTCAAGTATCTCATAGGATTAATATTTTTTTGTGTTCGAAAACTAAACGGTGAATGGCAGACATCAAGCTGTCTGAACCTTATAACATATATATATATATATATCATTGTTGTGATAACAAAGAGCTTTGTTATGTCAACGCTAGAAGAGCAACCGGCAAAATTCCCCTCTGACTCTTTTTCAAATCACTGAAAATGAATGGATTAAAAAAAAGGAAACAAAACGAAACAAGAAGAAATAATAATACATAATAGTATCATAAAAACATTATTGTAAAAATGTCAAAAGGGACTATTGAAATCATCAGCAAGCAAAAGAAAAAAATAGAATCACTTTCTCTTAATTAATAAAAAAAATTGCTTTTTAAAATCTTATATGACTTTTTAGCTTAAAAAAAATCAATATCTATCCCAACTTAATATAACTGAATATAAAATTTTACAAGTGAAATTCAAAAAAGAGCACTAATTAAGTTATTCGTTCTGAGAATTATTATTATAGATGCCCATGTCAATATATAGACGCCCCTTAAAAGTAGGCAACTAATTTGGCAGGACTGAGTTTTTTAATCGAATCTATAGGAGTTCATGGCCAATTTGATTTAAATAACCTTAAAAAAACTATTTAATTTTTTTAAACTAAAATTTATTCATCGATTATTGATCTCGATAAAACATTTTAAATTGGAAATATTTTAGAAATGAGTAAATAATAAATTAAAAATAATAAACTAAATATGGCCATCCTGCCTTATTACTTATTAGCAATCAGCTGTTATTAGCTTGTTATTTTATAACAGATGAGGTTTGCCTCAAAGGACAGCAGTAGACGGAGTATTTTTTGGCACTTGTGTTCGATTCCCGAGGAAGGCGATGATAGCTCTTTTGGCAAGTGAGAAAAATTCTTTATAACGCCCTAGATAAAGCAGAGGTCACTCTTAGTGATTTTTCTTATTTTTTTCCTTTACTTATAGTTTAATTAGTTTTAGGGGATGTTTTAAGTTTTGTCGCTGAACTTATTCAATTATGAAAAGTCATCAACCGTCTGACATACTTACCGGCTTCTTTATAGGAAAGGGCAGAAAACAGTCAACGATCTTAGCTTAGACAGACTGATATTGCAGAAGGCGATCTAAAGTTTGTGCCCGCCCATCACTTTCTTAGATATATATTTTTCCTGTACTCATAAGTGAAAAAAGTTAAATAAATTCTTAAATAAGAAAAATAGTAATATATAACACGTTAAAGAGTTCAAATAAAAAATAAACATTTTCTCTATAAATGAATTGATATAAATTTCTATGAGAAAAATAATCAGAATACAAAAAAAAAATACCTATTTTTTGCTTTCTTTTAATTCAAAAGAATACTTCAATTTTAAATTTATATCTTTTGACAAAACAGGTGTACAAATTAATACGGTCACTTATTTACAGGATTGAAAGCCTATCAAGGGCCAGAGAACTCATATCCAATTCAGCAATTCCCTTACGCTCTATTTTGTTTAATTCATTTAAAATCAATCGACCTAGAAAACGCCTTAGAAATAGAATTATTATGAAAGCATTTAATCAAAAATGGAATTTATTACTTGCTTTTATTTAGCATGGTTTTTCTGTCATTTTTTCTCTCTGAGATGAATTTTATAATCTAATGTTGACTCTCTACTATTTCCTTGAAAAATAATTTTCACCAATGATATTTTTTGGGATCAATTTTGATGACAATTATAGGTGCTCATTAGTAGGAAGGCAAATGTATTGTTCTTATGGGTGAATAGAAATTGTTTCCCCTATAACGTTCTACTACCAGATATCAGGAAGAGTGAATTCATTATTCCATTACAATGTAATTATTAATTTTACATGCCTTGTAAAGGGATCTCACCCCTATAGTGATTTTCGCCAATAATGTCAGCCGACTGGGCGTGGCGAGTTAGAAAAATAAATAAATTCAATTTTCTTTATTTAATAATGTAGGTAGTAAGAGTTTTAAATTGTATTGTCTTTAAATTAAATTGATTTCGTTTAAAAATAGATTTATTAATAACAACCCAGAAACCTTATAATTAAATGATAAAATTGAAAATTGCCAAGAGACGGTTTGATTCAATTACATTTCGGATTTTTTTTTAATTAAAATAAATATATATAATATATACGATATATTTTCAAAAGAATAAAATATATGCCTATATATATATATAAGCTTTTTAAGAACATTCTTTTATTTTAAAATTGACCAAAAAGTAGAAAATACATTTTCCGGATACTGAAGTAAATTTTATGCTCTATTTTTTTTTTCAATTTAGTATTGTGGCGTTAACTTGACTAGTTTATTGTTAGAGCTCTTGCTTCCTGGTAGAATTTTTAAATTGCAACTATTCTCACTAGAGCTATGAGAAAGCAGTCAGTTTTTTTTTTTTTTTTTTAATGCAATCGAATACAAGAAAGGGGCACACCAGTAAGATACAGCCCCTAATGATCTCGAGACCCCTGCATTTCAGAAGAGAGAGGAAAGTTGGTCAAGTGAAAGGACGGAGGCGTAGGTGCTTGTGCAGCCGGGTTTTGAAGGAAATCGATTAGCTAGTAGAACAATATTGAAGTACAAGATTCATCACAGACAGTTACTGAAGCAGAATTCACTAGAATTAATTTTTTTAATTGATTTGATTTTTATTAATGTGCTCAGAAATAAGTGAAATGAAATAAAAAATGATTTTCACCAATTATATTTTTTCTGTTGGCTTATCTAGAACCATAAAAGCAATCATTAAAAAAAAATTAGCCAAATCGGTCCAGGCATTTGAGAGATCTGCGCTTACGAAGAAACAGAAATTCATTTTTATTATATAGATTAAGCAAAAATAAACTAAACAAATAAATTCTAGTGCATTCTACATATTTCGGTAATACAAATTCAAAGTATATTTATTCCTACAGATAAATAAATATATTTTTTTCTTAAACAAATATTTTCTTTGAATATATATTCCATATTTAATTTATTTTATTTTTCTCTTTTAAGAATTATATCTAATTTTTTGTGTATTCTTTTTTCTTTCAGGTATGCTTGCTCATTTATCAATTTCATATTCTGCTCTCTCTCTACATTCAGGTGAGCTTCATTTTAATTCATTTGTTTTTTCTTTCATTTTTCATTTTTTTTCTTTTCTTAAAATAATACAAAAAATATGAAAAGAGTATAATAATAGAAATGAAAGAAAGCGCCCTCCTTTCTTTCGCAACACAATACACATAAAAAATCTTATTAAATTAAAATTGAATTTTCGGAAATGTACGCATTACTTTCATGAAATCATGTTTTCCTTTAACTTAATTCGCATTATCTTTTATTTTAATTTTTCATTAATTTAGTCATAGAAACATTTGTTTATTTTCAATATTGTTTTTTATGTTGAAATTATACATATATTACTTATGGCTTGTTCGACTTTCAAAATAATTATAAGAAATACACTATAAATCAAATATCCAACCCCCGCTCAGCTCGCGAGCATTTTCCCTCTCTTTTTTGGTCCCATATCATAATACTCTTTTGCAGGCCAAAATATTGATTCTTATTCTTTTTTTTGAACTGAAACTTCTTTAGCGACGTATCTGTTTGAATTTTTTTGTTACGATAAAGGGGAAATGACCTACTAGAGGGGAAATAAGAGACAAGCCTTGATTTTAAAATAATAATTTAAATTTCTTTATTTTAATAAATTGTATTTGGCTTGAGTTATTAGTGGGTTTTAAAATTAAAGTTTCACTTCCCCTGTGAACTTATGCGGATGAGGCTAACACATTTTTTTTTTTTTTTTAGACAAGATGATGAAATTTGAAATCGATTTTTTTTTTTTACCTCATTTTAGGCACTTCCCAAATTCATAGACTGATGAAGAGGGCAAAGCCCTCGAAACTATATAGTCTCGTTATAAATAAATTAAAAATTAATTTTTCCAACAGAAGACGAAGTAAATATATAAAAATTATCTATATAAAAATTGAGGTTTCACAGAAATAAAATAAAACAGTTTTTTATAAAATCTCAATATATTTCGGGCTATTCACCTATCTTCACTCTTTTATTGTCTCTTTTATTCTGCTACTCTCGGCAAAAAGAATATTTATTTGTAAAAGACTAGAGTTTCGAAGGTTTGCATCTACTTCATCATCAATCTTTTTAATTAGAAATACTCTATCTGCTATTTTTCATGGGTTCAAATAATCTATTGGATGTAGGTAAATACGTTTTGTGATATTAGTCAGTTGGTGACTTTTTAAAAGAAAGGTCACACCTTCGATACTACAGTCTCTAACAAATAAATTATATATTTGTACATGTAGTACATACATTAAATATAGGCATTTCTTTGTTTTTATCAACCAGAGAACAATCTCATTGATATCTCTTTATGAATTTATAATTCTGCTACTTTCACCAAACTAATTCTTTCTTTAAAAATAGGTAATTTGACGCTCCCCTCACCGTAATTTTAAAGTGAATTAAATTTTAAAAAATAATATGATTCTATTATAATTAATGAGATATTCTTCACCCCCAACAATATTATTTTTTCTTTTCAACATCACAAAAAAATTGACCAAAATTTTAATATCGTTTTTGATTTAAAGAGAAATAAATACATATTATAATAAATTTCAAATTTACATTTAATTTAGTATAAGACCTAAAATACTCTGAAAGATACAGATAGACTTTATAGCTACATAATTGAGTCTCCTTTTACATTTACACTTACCCTAAAATAGAATCAAATTTCACTAAAAACGGATAAATTTAGAAAATAATGTTAGGAAGCACGTATCTCAAGGATTTGTCATTGTCCTGGTTAAACGTGCTGTACATTTTTTTAAATTTGATCTAATATTTTTAGAGATCTTGGATAGATAAATTATTAAAATCAGATTAAAATAATATTAAAAAAAACGTATCTTTTGTTTGAAAATTTTTTCTTTTTTGCAACACTAGAAGGTACTTGTTAAATAGAAGTAGCTTATGTGATTATGTATATTAATACGGCTCTTTCACCCTTCTCGTTTAGTAAGCTTTTGATTTCTGTTTTTTCTCTTTATTTCTTATTGTTTTTTAATGATCCATACACATGTGCCTAAATACTGTAAGTTTTACTGCTCATATGAAGCAAACTGTCTCAGAGCATTGTACAAATTTAAATAAAAATAAAAATAATATGTGTAAGCTAATATAAACAGATTTTTGGTGGAAGGTTACTCCTATATTTCCTTCTGGTCACTGCCCTTTTTCAAATTATATATGGTATTCTTTAACAAATAGATTTTTTTATTAAATAATATTCTAAATTTTTAAGGTCAGTGAACTCCTATATATATATATAAATTCAATAGGAACCTTTGTGTTAAACATTGAGTTCTTTGTTATGTTTAACTAATTTGCAAACATACAATTGACTTGATTTCTATGGCAAAGTCGATTTCATTATTAGAGTTGTTTCGGGCGGAATATTGGATAATCGAGAATGAAATTCGCAAATAAATCCTATTACATTTATACTAATAATTTCTACCTTCTTGAAATGAAATCCTCGACAAATGAAACCACCCTTCGACCCTCAGCTTGTGATTGTTTGCTTTTTCTTTCCACAATAATTTTTTAGTTTCACTTATAATACAATATCTATTATTTCCCTATGAGATTTTTACTATGGTAGGTAAAAAGATCAAATTTAGAAAACAAAACGGGAAAGTAATGGAATAAGTGGATTTATATAAATCTTAGGATATTAAAATATAAGTCAAAGTAAAAAAACAAAAAAAAAACGAGTTTTTTGTTCACCAGAGTTCAAAAAGGCCTAAAAATTAATTTTTCCGTGCGTTGGTGAATGAGGAGAGGGGGGATTTTAGTGATGATAAGACAAAGAGCAACAAAATTCGAAATTTAAGGTGTCTTATAGGAGGACCATATTTTTTCTTCCCATCAGAGAATCAAACGTAACTCTTTTTTCAAAGCTTATTAGTCTTTCGTATAATTTTAAAAAAGTCCCTTAGGTATTTTTTTATTCTCTGGTCTATTCTTTATTCGATGTCTTATACTTATCAAGTATCATGTATTCTTTATTGGGTATAAATCATATCTCAGTTGAAATTAATTTACAATTTTGAGTAGTTTATTATTCTGTTTTCATTTTTTTTCCATTAATTTTATTTTATTTGCGTAATGCTTAAAAGTAAGAAAGCACCCTTTTGGTTTCTGCTGCAGACATTTGAAGAAGAAAAAGTGGAAGGATAGTTTCAAAGAAGAAGAGATTGAAATTGAAAGTCATGTGGCGTTATGCACCCCTTCCCGACATTGAACATTCGGCGAACGGCCTAATACAGGGGTTCCCAAACTTTTCCGAGTCGCGGCGTTTTTTTTCAATTAAAATTTTTACATAAAAAATAATACATATTATATTCGAAATGGATCCTTTTATTGTTACCAAAGGTGAATACTTTTAATATCCTTTAGTCCTCCGGGGGTCGTTATTTATTTATTATTTGGCTGATGGAAATTACTAAAAATGAATATAATTTAAATTGGAGTTTTAATTTTAAATCATAAAACATATTTTTTAAATAGAAACAATAAAAAAGTTTACTAGCAATATTTCATAAATATATAAAAATATTAATTCAGACGACGGCGATAGATCATGAATTTTTTAGTCAGATTCTCGAAAATCCTTGTGGAAATTTTTCTCCTCGTCTCTCAGTATGACATGTTAAAGAGAACACCGACCAACCAATGACCTGGCATTAAATAAAATTGAGATAGAAAATTCTCTCGGAAAAGGCAAAATTTATAAACTTCGATAAAGTTATACGATGGTCAGTGAACATTAAAATTTAAAATGTTAGAATGACGTGTCACGGGACTGAGGAGAAAAATTAGCGCAGAAAGTTAATTCGGAAATGACAAAGCAGAAAAACTATTCTTGAAATACTACTAACACAAAAAAAATATCGCCAATGAGGTTATGGGCAAGACTCACTATATATTTTTGGCGACGAGACTATCTTTTTACAATCAGGGATAAAATATAATTGAATAGCTTGTAGCTCTTGTCCGAAATCGAACTTGAATTTGAATTATTTTTTCATTTAGAGCTTTTTAACTAATTCAATTTTTTTGAACGTATAAGAAAAATATTGAATTATTAAATATAAATAAATAACTGTACTAATTAAAATCCTCAAAATGTAGCCTGAATTTAAACTTGGAGTATAACGTCGGTGCGCCTGTATTTAGGCAACACTTTGCGCGCAGAAGAATGAAAGCTGCGTAAGAGCTAGGCGAGTCCAGTTGTGGATGGAATGCTCGAGAGCTTTATGGCATGAAAACCATCAAGTAGGTACATATATATGAAAGGATACTTTTTACATAAGCTTGAAATAAGTAAAGAATAGAAAAAAAAAGTAGAGTTTACCATATAAAAATTCTAGTTTTCCCGATTTGCTGCCTCGTCTACTCTTTTTTTTTACGACAGTTTTTCCACACCATTCAACTGATTGAAATGAAAACCAACCAATTTTTTAACAAAACGAAGCGCTGATTATACAATATCGACCCACAAACATTAGGCCCGGTGCAAATTGAACCCAGCCAATGCCCAGCCCATGCACATCCCACGTGTGGTCAAGACCAGAGACAGATTAAACGTGGGCTGACCGTGGAATAGGTTTAATATACGCCACTCTGTCTCAAACTTTGTTTTAGAAAATAACCCACATATGGGCTGTGCGCGGGCTGGGTTCAATTTGCGTCGGGTTTTAGTCCTTTAATTAAGTACTTTTTTACTTTTTTCTAAATATTTTGAAAATGGTTAACCAATTGATGAAATTTTAAATTCTAATTAAGTACCTACTTTGAGGAACACAAAAAACGTTATATACAATTACTAATAAAATTATATTCTAAAGTACTTTACTCTAGAGTAAGATAGTACTTTTTTAAATCCTTTATTTATTAATTCTTTAAAATTTATTAATTTGATGATCGGTTTAATATACATCAAACGTGTAATGTAATAAGGTTATTCATCTAGTATTAGATAAGAAGCGATCGTTATTTTTTATTTAAATCAACATGGACTTCAAATAGCCAGTGATATCTGAAAACTAATTAAAAGAATAAACATATTAATATTTCATTTTTTTATTAATGCATTCGAATGCCCCTAAGATGCAGCCCCTATGGATCTCGAAAGACCATTGCATTACCTAAGAGAAGGGAAAGTTGATCAAGTGAGAGACTTATGTGAAATAATAAAGTCTAGCAACGATCTGTTGTAGTTTATTTTAAATTGATGTCTTTATCAAATGTCATAAGTTGTTAGTCGGGTATAAATTTTAATCTGATTGAAATAAAGGAAGAGGGTGTAAATTAAGACTGTCGTAAAATAAATATCTCATATCTCGTATACCTACTGTAATTAGCAGAGCTATGGAATTTGAAACTTAAGCTATATAGAGGCTAAAAGAAGTACCTCGCGAAATCGAATCGAAGAACCGGAAGTTTATATGAATATTTTGGTATTTTGCAATTTCATCTTTTTTCGTTTTTCTCAAAATGGCTTGACGGAAACTTAAATTGAAGTAATCTGAATGACCAAAATTGGTATGATGATTTCACATAACCGAGAATCTAATCTGAAAGTCGTGTGGTGGCCACACTGGTTGATTTTATTAAAATTGAATGTGAACTTTTTAAAAAATTTCTCCAAAAGCAAGCAAAATAACTTTTATTTAAACACGAATACAATACTTTCGGTGAACCGCGACCTAATATCGAGTACACCTACTTTCACTTTCATTTCCAAGTAGAAGACAATTGAATACAATAGATTATCTAATGAATTCCAAAATAATTCCAAAGTCGGTGTACACCTAATTCCAAACGCGGTTCACCCCTTTACTTTCCCATACTTCCTATTATACAAACTGTATTCCTGCTTTAATGTACTTTTTTATTGTAGATATCGTAAATGATCGGTTATCCAAAAAATAATTTATCCGACCACCCCATTCCCTAATTATTTCGGATAATCGATGTCTTACCGTACTCGTTTGTTCTCTGACATCGTTACACTTTATAGACGATCCAAAAACCAATCCCACGAACGTATTTGCTACCCTAGCGACAGTAGTGTAGAATAAATCTCACATTTTTAAATATGATGTGCCATGTCTTCCCTTTGACCCATCGATCTTAAATTTTGCAAATGTTATTTTCTTATTAATTGGATAATTAAAAGGGTGTCGTGAAAAAATTTGATGGTTGAAAAATAAAATCCATCTAATAGGCATTCAAGGTGAAAAGAAAATTGTCAGAATTTCAAATACTTACTGCGTCAACACTATGAGCCACAGTCGAATTCTAATGTTATTAGTGCCCTAAATGTTAACTTAAAATGTCCTAACATCTTCTTATGCCTTTCATTACTAACTTATTTTATCTTAGATATCTTACTTTTCATTTGTAAATCATTAAAAAATGAAATATTCATCTTTCTACCATAACTTAATTTTCATTCAGTGTGACATTCTAGAAATCCCTCATTAGATACTTTATTTCTTTCATTATAACCCATACTTTTCATTTTAAAACCTTAACAAAATGAAACTTTAAATCTAAATGAACGTTATTCAATTCGCAAAGATGTGTAGCGTATTCTACAAGCTAGTGTAAGTAGTTTTTTTTGTTTTTATTTATTGTAAACACAGGTCTTTTGAAGAAGATAAATGTGATGTTGAGAAATAACGAGAGAATTAAGATAATTAGAGTCTATTCACAATGAGTGTTTTGGTTCCCAAGGAAGCACAGTAAATAATTTTAAAAAACTGGACAAGTTTATAGAATAAATGCCTGGACTAAATTCCTATTATTCCTTTATGGAACATAGAGGACTGGTTACTTAAGAAGAGGCTAGCCTATGAACTGTGTGATGAGTTCTCCCTGCTGTTTCTGCTTGTGGCCGTTTGTAGTGCAATGCGATCGTAGAATCCCCAAGGCTTTTGTTGATTAGCCAGTCACTGACACCCTCTCTGTATGCAAGCAGATGCGTGCGGCACGCATCAACAAACAGACAAATAGATACTTGTCTATGTCGGTTACAATTATAGACTACGTAAAGAGAAGGGTAGGCCCCACTAATCTCTCTATCCTCCTATCAGACATCTAAGCTTCCGGATATCAGTTGATTTATAGACGATCTACTCCAGTGGGCTTACAAAACTTGTATTTTAATTTAATTCATACTTATTTAAAATGTTTTTCCTAGAACCGGCACCTAACTTCTTATTTTTTTTTATGCCTAGTTTCCAAATTTATGACCATCTTGACTCGAAGCAGCAAATAGAAATCATCCCTTTTCCATGAATTTTAACTGAATTTCTATTTTTTATTTTTAATACTCACAACGCTCAATAATTACCTCTCGTATTTTTGAATAATTTTTGACATCTTTACTTAAAACAAAACCATATATTTTAAATAAAGCAGACTTTTGTATCACCACTCGTTTCATTAATGCTAAATAAAATGTTCTGGGTGGAAAAATCTGCTTGAATAAATTGTCTCTAAAAACAGACAGACACATGTATACATAAATACCTTGGTATATAACCTATCTCTTGATCTTTTATAAAATTAAACAGGATTTAAAATGAAACAAACAAAGCAAAAGCTTTTGTTCTTGTTCGGTTTGTTATTCAGTTAGAAAAAAAATAACTGAGGTGGCTCGCATTTCATTTCCTGTATAAAAGGGACAATGGATGATAGAAGGGATTTCGTACGGGATATATGGATATATATATATAGACTAGTATATTGGACTTAGTGTATTCGTGGTCTCAATTAATGCTCATCATGTTTCGTATCTTGTTTCGCGTAAATCTTTTCGTGGAAGCGGCTAGTAACATTTCACGAAACCTTTTATATATCATCAGATTGGAAACCATTAGGTTTCAATCAAGCTTTTAGCAACAATCTCAGAATATGACATATAAATCTTAATTATATTGCCCGTATAAAAATAAAAAAAAAAATTTTGGTAACAATTATTTCCGTACTTTACTCTATTTACGCAATATTCTCTATTTTAAAAAAATGTGAAACAAATAATCCACGTATATCGAGAGATGGGATTTTAACAGATTCTAAGACAAGTGAGTGCCTCAAAATCCTGAAAAAGACGTCTTTCTTTCTGACATGACATCAATGTGGGTCTATAAAAGTTTAATTAATTAATTACTAAAGAGCTTCCCAAAGATCTAATAAGATTTGTTAATTCCATGATGAAAGCAGTTCTCGGGAATGAACCCAGATTTGTATTCTTGGTAACATGCTTATCCTTCTAAGTAGACTCATTTTTCAACCTTTATAAACAACCCAGAATTTTAACTCAAAAATTCTGTGTATGACTGAATTAAAAATATGATGTATCCACAACACGACTTTTACTTACAACCTCTAATGGACATTTCCGATTTGTCGATTTGTACCAAAAGCTTTCAGTTCTCTTCCTAATCGATATCAAGCTTTATAATTAAATCTCGTTAATATGTGACTTGCCACTGACCTAATAACATTAATATCAATTGTTATAAAATTTATACACATTAAAGGAAATATGAGGGGGGGTCAGATAGGCTAGGCGGTAGCGTGACAGCGAGCTAACCAGGGGACCCGGGTTCGAATCCGACTCGAGGCATCCAGCTAAAATCTGACCCCCGGGGGTAGAGACAAATTTTAAAAAATATATAACGTATCGTAATTAGGCTTATGGCTAGAAAGGCCGAAAAGCCAAAAAAAAAAAAAAAAAAAAAAAAGGAAATATGAGTCTTAATAATTACACCGATTAAAAAAATGTTTTGGGGATTTTTGAAAAAATTCGAAAAACCCATTTAAATTGTTTTTATTAATGCAAAGATTTTATGTATAGTACTTCTTCTAATCAATACCCAGCTTAAGTTCCAAATTTCATTGCTATGTGATTTACCGTGGCTCAAATCAGGAGAGCTACACACAAATAAACATTAATCAATTTTTGACTTCCAGTAAAGTATTTTGTTTTCCTAAGTTTGATTTTAATTTTTTAAGGTTACTGTTGTTTTTTTCACCTAGAACTGACAAAGTGAAAATAATTTTTATAATCTTAGAATTATATAAGATGAACTTCGATGAGTTAAAATCATTAATCCTCTCTCCTCCCATCCAAGGATTCTTTGAGCGTAGAACACGATACCTCTATGTTATTAAATTGGAAAAGTGCCGAACCACTTCATATGCCAATGCATTTATCTCCTCGTCTTCAAGGAACTGGATGTCTTTCCTGGCTTCCCTCTTTACCGGCACTTCAAATCTTCAAACTTTCAAGACAACGGATTCGTAGACACTAAAGTCTCCACTCTTTCGCTTGATCACTTTCTCCTCTCTTTCGTAATTCAAGGGTCTTTGAAGATCTATAATGGGGTGCATCTTCTTGGTGTGCCGCTTCTTGTATTTAACGGTATTAAAAGAATTAAAAAAAGACAACCTCGATTGGCAATTCCTCGAGAGTGGACTTCATTACTTTTACTTATATAATATATATAAGTGAAAGTAAAATAAATAAATAAATTTTAGCCTTGTCTTTTTTGACTTTTTTTCATACTTTTATATTCAAGATTTCATAAAATCAACTACACATCATATATTTTCTAAAAACTGCCTTTTTCGACTTAGAAAGTTAAAGAGCTGTAAAAACCTCAACATTGAATTTTTTCAAGAAAATAAAATTCCCATTGCTCATATAGAATCTTGAGTTTTTACCTTTTATGTATCGGAAATAAAAGGGAAATATAAATAAATCTTTTAAGTTTGTTCAGTATTTGATTGAAAAAGTTTTTTCGAACTTGAAGAATCTTAAAAAGATAGATATCGAATACGAAATTCTTCACTGAATCCATTCCATTAAACTCCTTGAACATACCTATTTTAAAAAAATTAGTTAAAAAAGTCGCAAAGTAAAATAAATAAATTAAGAATATAAATAAAAAAATTTGAAAATATTTAATTTTAAATGTGATGATTTCACATTTTTCTTATTTCATAATTCCATAATGTCACTATTTATGACAAATCTAAAAATGGACATGATAAGGAGCTTGCTATCAACCTGTTCGTGATAGCTAGTGTTAATAAAATGGAGAGGGGGATGTAAAAGAAAGTAGAACCCTTGATAAGAAGAGAGAGTAGATGTCATGTTTTTTTTATCTGCAAGAAGAACAACAAAACAAGCTTTAATATAATTTTTCCAGCTAATTTAATATGGAAAATAGACAACGACAAAAGCTAAAAAGCGAGAAAGATCTCTCGCTCTCACTTCATCTCCCACTCCACCCTTCCGCTTGTCTTTTTAATTTAATTTCAAAATTAAGTCACGATAAAAAACAAACTTTCCCAAATACAATCAAAAAAGACAATGAATTCAATCTCCGTTGTATAATTTTATAAAGTTGCTATTTAGCAGTTATAGGTCAAATGGAATCGCATTTCAGTTCTATCAGGGACCTGGTTTACATTTTTGCTTAATTCTTATTCTATTCAGAGGGAAATTAAATTCATGTTGAGATTCCGATGTAAATTGTACCTTAAATTCAGTAGTGTCTCAATCCTAGTAATATTCGTCGATAATCACAAGAGGGTGTTATCTATTAGATCCGAAATGGAATAAATTATGCTTAATTATATGTCAGAAGGGTTGTGTTTCGGAATTGAACCCGAGTGCCAAAATTAGCAATCCATTTAGAATAAATTATGATTCTGGAAAATTTTACAATGTTGTCCTGTCGTAATCCTACTTTCCTGCTGTGCCTCAAATACATCTAGGCGTATGTGCGATTTTTTTCTTTTTCTTTAATGTAATATAAGTTAACAAGTATTAGTACATTCCTGGCTTAAGTGTTTACATTACAATCAATTCAATCCGCTTAAAAACCAGGATTAAAATAGATGGACATACAAGGAATTGAACTCGTTTTTACAGATAAATCTCAATTCATTTCAATTCGAATCGTAATTAAAAGTCGAAGTCTCTGTTGCATTAACGATACTCGTGCTAAAATAAAGATTTAATATTCTGAAAATATTAAACTTTAAAATCTACACTCATATTTATAATTTACAATCAACTTTCAAACCCCTTGAAGGGTAAACTGAACTGTTTTAATACTTTTTTCGATAGGAGAGAGACAACCTATGTTATCAAGCTCAATAGTAATGGAAAACAACTGTAATTAGATTGATTGTTTTCAACAACATTTGTGATAATTTGTACACACCGCCTTTTCCATTCAATCGTTAGGTACTAATTAATCATGAAGCTAGTAAAGTCTAAAGCGAAGTGATTTAATAGGCCTTGTCTAGTTTGTGGAAATTCATAACTTATAGCATTAAAATTATTGAATAAAAAAATACTTTGTAGGTTTCACATTAAGATATAAAAATAAAACGAATTTATTTTTTGAGAGACTAATCTCGATTTATATATTTCAGATGGCTAACACATCTTCTTAAATTCGTTTTATTTTTATATCTTAATGTGAAACCTACCAAGTATTTTTTATCTAATAATTTTAAAAGATGTTTGACTAAGCACCAACACCATTTTCCTTAAAAACTACTTGTAGCATTTTTTGGCCTTTGAGAATCACATCATAGTTTCATATGTGCCGCTGCCGCAATCTGCCGGGTTTTTCTCTTCTTTTTTATGATTTTGATGCTAGGAACAGTTACATCAAGGATGTAGAACGCCTTTGAATTCAATTCTTAATCGTGAAAAGAGGAAGCCATTTTAGAGAATAGATCGGTGTTTAAAGTCCTTTGGATTCGGATCTTGGTGAAGATTGTAAATCGTTTTAAAAACGTCGTCAAGTAATGAGTTCCAATTTCTAGTAGTCATAGTCATAGAGATAAACGAATTGCTCTATGTGTTAGTTTCAATATTAGAGCAAAGAGGTGCCAAACTGTTCGAAAGTTGCGTGTGTCTTAGAAATGAGAATGACTAGCGCAGCGTTACAGTAATAAATATTTCTTTAAAAACTTACAGTGAGTAAAATTTGAAATAATAACAAATTTAAACCACTCACTTTTGTAATTGGAAGTTGAAAATTTTTAATATGCTTTGAAATAGTAAGAGTGAAAGCCAAATCAGCTTCTTTTAATCACTTTAGTGTAATAACGTTAATAACATTAAAAGTGACAATCATTTCAAACATTCCAGTCACAAACAAACTAGTTCACAACATAGTATAACGCATTCGCTAACTTGTTTATCTCTATGTCTGAGCTTGTAACTTCTTTGTCGTCACCGTCTTTCTAGAGATACTAGTATATTACTTTCAAACATTTATCAATAAATACACAAGTAGGTACTTAGGATTCTGATATATAATATTTTTTCTTTTTCTTTTCATAAAGCGAGAGTCAATTCTATCTTATAGGTGTTGGATATTTATGCGTCAATATTATAAAAAAAAAAAAAAAAAACTGATAGCGTGTAATTGATTGATTGATATGTTAACTTTAATTTTCTGTCTTTGAGCTGAAATTTTGTTTAGATTTTTTTCACGAATTTCCTCTTTCATCAATTTTTCGCCTTTTCGTCCTTTGGGCATTGATTCATTGATTAGTGATGACGCCAGGAGCCAAATTTTTGTGGATTTTTTCGATAAAGTTAGCAAATCAATCGACACAAAAAGCAGAGCGCAAATGCAATAAATCCCATTTTTGAATATTAAATAATGTCCATGGATACGAGTTCGAAGTACTAGAATATATATTTTTCCACTTCCATCACTCTCTATCCACCCATCTCTATTCAATTGATTGATTTCACTTTTGGTTTCGCGTTAAGAAGAAAGTGGCTGTCTGTGATGGTGGATCTGCGCAATACACACTGAAAGGCGCTAGTCAAATTGAATTTGACAATTCCCATCCCCATGCTTAACTAAAGGCTGGCTCGCCCCCTTCGGCATCATTCTTCAATCGTGAATGCACTGATTTCGCCCCCAATCCCTACAACGTGTCTTCCACTGTGACAAGAATCTAACCTCAGATGAAAGGAAAAAGACGAACGAAATGGCGTTAAATCAGACTTGTCCCACCCCCTGACTAAGGGTGGGTTAAAGGCATGTCGACGTCACTCTCGTTTCCTGACAGAGATAGACTAGTATGTGTCTGTCTGTCTGCTCTCTTTTGTGTATTTTTTGACATGAGTGATTTTTCAATGTTATCTAATTTATTTTTAGCAAATGGAAATTTGACACCTCTGTTGGATATAGTATATGAACATGCCTGGGTTACCCTAAAGGACATTTAGAATGATAAATAAATAAATAAAATCAACAAATGACTTGTTGTTGTTGAAATCTGGGAATAATAAGGGCTGCTTGTTTGTTCACCCTTACTAACTGCCGAATATCTTTGAATGCCAGTTAAATCACCTCGTCAGAATTGTGTGCGTCCATCTAGTGCTAAAGGTAAAAATGCCCGCCATTATATAAATTAGGTGAAAACAGAAAACTTTATTGAAGTTTTGGAAGTCATTATAAATTTATTGAGTAATCATGGTAAAAAATAAAATAAGCTTATGGGGCCATCCACATGACTTTACCATACACCTGGCACCTGAATAATAATTTATAACTATTTAAAAAAGAACCATCCCCCCACTCCCGATTAATTTCAGACTCATTTGGAATTGATAATATTATATTTATGAGAGTATTTTATTAGAAATATCAGCTTTCTACGATTTTTGTTTGAAAATATTTGTGAATCCACCTCCTCTTTTTGGTCCCTATCAATTTCACATAGTGAGTCATTTTCAGAAAGTCGTTTAGGATGCAATCTTTAGAGGCAATTATTGATTTTACCTCATCAGAACAAACGTCATGGTAGTATCTGTTAAAAAAAATAAAAAGGGGCAATTTTAGGATGGGCTAAAGATTATTTAATTCTGGATCTCCTATTAGCCTGATAGCACCTCTGAATTACATCTAGGGTGGTTAAAGAATGCTTGAAAGTCAGTTGCGAGACATTAGCGAGACATGGCCAAATTTGAGCCATGCGTTGAGTAGAAAGTTAGTAGAATTGAAAAAGTTTCAGCCAGTGGTTTGTTTAACAATCATTAAAACTCAAGGACTTATATTTCTATTTATTTCAAAATAAATTATTATTATTATTATTTTATATAATAATTTATTTCAATGGATTCTCATGATGAATTATGCGAAAAATATATTATACAACACGAATATATTGGCATTAGGCATGTTAAGCATTTATATTCAAATAACCCTATCTACTATCTAATTCTGACTAGAATTGAATTATTATTTAATGAAAAAATAAGACTAGAAATCATCTCTTAATCTCGATAGAACTCCAACCCATGATCCACTTTTAGTTCGCTGTGTTCTTACCATCCGAGCTATCGAGGGATCAACTTCAAGTAGTGCGAGTGTTAAGGAAATCACTACTACTGGATTTTCAGGCTCCAAATATTAACCTCAACCACAAAAAGTCCTTCCCATCCTTACTTGAATAAATATAGTTCTACTCAAGAGCTTAACTTGAAGGCTAAGTTGATCCAAAGCCATGGAACATCAAATTTGGCCAAAGATTGGCAAACGAATCCTTTAAGAGAGACGGTGAGAAGGTGGTAGTGCGAAAGGGGTATATGGGTTGGGGTAGATAATTCCTAAGAAATTCAGGGAAACAGATTATCTGCTATTTCTTTCTTTCAATTGCAAATGAAAGAAGAGAGAGCGTTAAAAAAACGAAATTTTATTTAAATTCTCCCCAATTCATATGCAAAAATAAGTTGAAATTTATACAAAAGAATTCTTAAAATTGGATAGAAAGGTTTATATAACGAGAAGTGGTTGGTTCAGTGCAGACTCGAGAGAGAGAAAAAAAGTTTTGTTTATAGATAAAATTAAACTTGGAATTGTATTATAATGCATACATTCGTCTTCTTCAATAATATGAGAGTGTAGTTCAAGATAATGTGATTCATGAGACAGAGAAAGGACTTGAATTGGTGAGTGTTGGGAAGGAGAGTGAAAAACCAACCCAGGATGTGAAATAAAATGATGGAATCCGTCAATTTGAATAATTTCTTTAATATCTTTTAATAACGAAATTCTACATTAATTTTCTTAAACGGGAAGGAAGTTTGATTTATTATCATAAACGAGTCGATGAATGAACTAACACTTTCTTCTGAACTGAAGCTATTTTCCTTCCTTCAGAGCTATCATTCGCTCTAGTAAATTCTAGCAAAACAAACATCTACCATAAGGATCTCCTTAGATGAAAGAAAAATTGAAAAAAAAAAAACTAAATGGCGACAAATTAAACTTGCACCTCAAAAAACTGGGGTGCGATTATTAGAAAACTATCCAAAAAGAAGTAGAAAAAAATTAGAAAGCACTTTTGTTATCCGAACTTTAGTGGATAATTCCATATTGAGACTGGAAACTTGATCGGCACAGAATGGAATAGTTAATTAGAATATTTTTCTTTTGAGTATAAAACGAAGTGACTTTCATTCTGACACTTTTGGGTCCAGACACGTTATAAATTCACATGAAGCTAATTTTTTTTTTATTTTTGACAAGGCTTGGTTCGATCACATATGTGTACCGCATTTTGTGTATAACTCCTAATTGACTGAAGATGGGCAAATAAAATTCAGGCCGAAACGTCTTATTAAAGGTGTTTTATTAAACCCAGTGATTCTATCTTTGGCTGATACCTCCTCCTTCATCTAGTACAGTTTCATCACAACCACGAACTCTAACAATATAAAACGAAGTGTTTGGATTTGTAATAAAAAAATTCAAAATAATTAATAAATTGTATAGGTGCCTATTATTATTACTAAATCCAATCTTAAGTACATATTCCAAAGGATCTATATCCTCTCTTTCTTTTAGTAAAGCAAGAGTAAATCTTGACAACAAATGAAAAGAAAAATGAAATGAGAATCAAATTGAAAGTTTTTGCCGAGAGTAGCAGAATTTTTATATATTGAAGGAGACAATAAAAGAGTATGTCTTCTGCTGGAATCATAAATTTTATTTATTTATAACGAAACTATAGTCTCGTTATAAATAAATAAAATTTATAATTCCAGCAGAAGACACACTCTTTTATTGTCTCATTCGAAATGAGAATCGTAGCTATACGAAGTATGCTTGGAAGTATTTTTGACTCAACAGTCACCAAAATTAGATCAAAATTATGTTGACAAGACCTTAACATGAAAATTAAAATGCTAAGGCTTTTCTATGTTTTAAGACTCAACCCAGAAACCATACCAGAAGTTACAAAAAATGCTTCTGAAGAAATTGTTTTGAATTTCTCGTATAAATAACTTTTTTCACCTCACTAAGCCATTTCACTAGAATACAGGTGAAACTATTTAAACAGAGTAGGCTGTGTTGTTTTAACAATATAAAAATTAAAAAATAAATGTTTTGTTTACTTTTTCTGATGTTTTAGCCAGTTAGGCAACTGTAGATATTTCCTTTAAATACATATTTTGTTAAACTCTTTAAACTATAGCTCTGGGAAAAACCTTGTTTTTTCATAAATGTATATATTCATAATTATACCTCGTAAAATTGAATGGTTTTTATAGCTCAAAATAAACATCAAAAATGAATGATAGGAAAAATAAAAGAGTTGATTTAACACAAATCTATGAAGACTTTAAAAGTGATTGTAACTTGACGGATTTCTGTGATTTTGCCAGAAAATTGAACAGGGATGGATTTCGATGGTTGAATAAACGGGGGGAGGGTGAGGGTGAAGTTTGTCTGTCAATCATTTGAATGAAATAGACTCCTCAATTGAGTCATAAAATGAAACTTGAATCGAAAAGACCATCGGGGATGGATTCCATTCTATTTATACGGGACAGAAAAACTAAATCCGATTAAAATATCTCCTGAAACATGATACTATTTACTGTATAGAATGAATAAATCCCATTTATTGAGGGTAAACGAGCTTAGACAAGATATCGACTACTAACATAGAGTAAATCTGAATTTCTGATATTAATTTTATATCGAATTTCCCGGCAAAATAATTTTTCAAATAATTTTTTGGATTTTTGCTGGCGTCTTTCTTTCTCTATTTCTCTTTTCTACGAATCTTCCAAGATCATTCTAATCAAAATCCATCAGGTATAAAAATTACCTAAATCGGCCACTTTGAAGCTCGAATCACCTGAAGCCATAGAGATAAACGATTTAGTGAATACTTTTTAAGACCAGAAAAAAAATATTTCTTTTATTTTTCTTTATTAAACTTTTCTTTGTTCACTAAAACATACAGATAGACATTCATACAATCAAATGACACAATGGATCAGACTAAGTAAATAATACGATAGTATAATATATTGAAAATCTTCTTTTAGTACAATGTCAGTTTGGTGTGCTACTCTCTTCTTAAGAAGTCGTTTTTTTCACATCATTTCAATAAATCAGAATAACTGCTGTGCAAAAAGTCTCGTTGTCGGGGGCGTAAAAAAGGGGTGCGACGAGGGTGTCTGTTCTAAGTCGAGAGTTCTAACATTAAAGAGTCGCATTAGCATGGAGAGTAGTGAATTACAGTCCTCTTCTCTCACTCTTTCATTTCCTCTTTTCTATCTCTATCTCTTCCTCTCCATGACTTAAATAAAAACTTCTTTTTTTACACAATTAGACATTGAATTTCTATAAGGTGCTACTATTTCCATTTATAGTCATCGAATATATAAATATATTTCTAGTTCATTTCTAAGGTAAAGAGATCAGTTGCTAATTGGTGCAGCCATGAATTTGAAGCAAATTAAAATGAGACTTTACACCACACTTACATTAACCAAGCTTTATTTTATAATCTGTTAAATTGATTTAGAATATTAGAGAATTTTCAGAAAAGATAATCCTTTCTTTTGTATAAAATTCTTATTAGAAAGATTTTTATTCTTTTTTTTTGATTAAAGATTTACAGATTTTGAATAATTAAAAGTCTTATTCATTATCACATAACAAATCAAAGTGTACACACGATGATTCACTATTAACTACCCTCCCTCACTATTAACTACCCCACCCACTATTAACTACCTTCCCGTTCTTAAGTGGTCTTCTCTCCATCCCTTAGATATTAGATAAATTATTTATTTATCTTAAATAAATACTAAGCAAATATAACTGAAAGTAGAAATTAAATAAATAATTTTATTCAGATTAAATAGATGACATAAAAATATCTAGATTCTCTTAAGAGCTAGTATATCTATTTAAATATCTACTATATATTACCTATACATGTTATTGGAAATCGTAATTTCATGAAAAATTCATCTTTGCAATTTTAGCAAATTGTTGAGATATGCCTTTTCGACATGTTACATAAGTCTACGCGGAAGCATTAGGCTTATGTAATTACGGAAATAACAAAGCTTGACCTTATTATAATTATATTTAAGCGATGAGTTTCTGAAAATAAGGGCGGATGACTTATGACCGAGATCCCTGTCACACCGTGCCTCTGTACTTATACTGAATAAACCTTGTATTAAATAATACATCTTGTTATAATCATTTACTACACCCCTCTCCCCTAGTATATTATAACAAAATCTATTGAGAAAATAATAATATTAATAATAATAGCACTTCATCCATTATTTTCGTATAGACCTTTCAAACTTTTGAGTAACTTCAATTAAAATTATGAAACCCTGAATTGATCCAAAGGATGATATTTATACTATAGGTCGTACGATGGAAAATTAAATAGATATTATAGGCTATTGAATTAAAGTCTCTCTAATACAAGAAAGATCATTTGGTAGAAAAACTGACTGTGTTCAAAAGTCATAACTTTGCATTTTTGATTGTTTTTGAAAAAGCTGTGGTATCAATGAAGTTTAGATTTAAATAAAAGGACTTGAATTTTTTGTTTAATATTTTTTTTAACGATGCATATATTGAATATGAAAAAGTTTCTAAAAACCCTCTCAAGGGATATTTAAAAAATATTGTTCCTCACATCAATATTTAAGGCTAATTTGGTTACAAATTTTGTAAGAGATCTAAAGTTTTATACCTGTTTATTAGCTTCTTATAACTAGCAGCATAGAGTTAGCTTTTAGATTTTTTCCATTTATTCACTCATGTTTTTTTCGAGTCTAGTATCCTATCAGACAAAATTGGTTAATTCCTCCCCTTATCAACACTTCAAAAAGCTATTTTTAAGACTCAAACTATGAAGGTCAACCGAAAATTTTTGCCAATTTTTGTCTAACTTGTTCTTTCTTCTTGCCCTAAAGCTAGGACTTAAATTTAAAATAAAACTATAATAACATTTATCAAAATATTTATATAAATCAATACTATTTACATTCCGAAATAAATAGAACTTGATAAATATTTATATGAATAGCAAGTTTTATCAAACTTCAACGCCAATCTTTATTGAGCACTAATTAATAGGGATAATTAAATTTACAACTTTTGTATTTGAAACTTTGTTGTGTGTTTAATTTCTTGAAACTTCTATGTTTTAATTTGTTGTCTAATTGTGATGAAATTTCCATTGCCAACCCTTTCTTCTCATTCAGCATTCATTAGCAACATTAAGACCTATTTGGAAAATTCTATATCAAGTTAAAAAGGGAGAATAAATAAAGAGATAGTTTCTCTCGCAGCCCTTTTAGTGTTCCCGATGGTTGAATTGGGATGGTTATCGATTAACCCCAAAGACTTACCCCGCAAAGCACACACAGAGACACATATACACGCACACATACATAGCAAGTAAAAGCCTCAAGGGATTCACCATGGAGTGAGCTGGTAGGTATAATTTCAGGTGTCCTCTCTCCTCTGTTGTCCCTATTCAATGTGGTACGGGGAGAGGTAGTACTTACTGCTAGGGTGAGAACAACCAGAACACCACTCGATTTCACTAATGTTAAACATCAATCATAGGATTAATAGAAGAGGTCGGGAGGTCCCGTTACAATAGATAGATGGGCGTTCAGGGGGTTCCCTCTACAACCAAACTTTGATCCCATATTGGTTCCCTTTACATTATCTTTGAGCAACTCGATCATTTTCAACACTAATTGATTTTTTTTTATCATCGTCAGCAACAACATCAACTTCTTCTTTATTGATATCTTTATTCCATGTTCATCTCTTCCTTTTTCTTACTTGATCTCTTATATTATTATTATTATTATATCATTTCTGTATATACTGAAGACGTCATATACATTTAGGTTTTAGCGAGTATAGCTGTTTTTTTTTATTATAATGATGTGAGAAGGAGATACACCTTCTGTTGGTGTGGGTCTTAAACAGCTGAAGGTCGGGGGGAAGACGGCGCCTGAAATTGAGTTCCAGTCTCTGGAGGTCATAGGGATAAAAGTGTTTCGATTCTAATAAAGATAAAGAAGTGTATAAGTTCGCACAGTCGGAGTGGTAGGCCCTCAACCTTCGATTTTTTTTCCATTTTAGGAATAAAAGAGTTGTTTATCAAGACCTCTATGTCTTGAAGCTTCTCGCATCTTTGTCATTGAAAGCAGATAAGCAGATGATTAGAAAATTGATTCTTGATTTACTTGGACGATTCTTGTACATCTACTCCAAGCTTACAATAATTGGATAGATATCCTATTGAGCGGATTGGATTATATTTCAAGTAGACTTCTCGGCCGTTGTTTAAGTGCTCTTCAATTGTAACTTTCTTTTATGATTCTTTTTATGAAAAAGAAAATGAGCTCGAATTCGAGCAGGAGTGTGGAAAAGAAAAAGAGGAAAAACTAAATTATTTTTCTTCCCCTCCCTCATATATTACTTTCTATCTATTTCGAAATAAGTTGGATCTTCATTTGTTGTTGAGTTTTGTCACCATTCGTTTGTTCAGGGTTGTCTTAAATACTTTCTTTTTTTGTTTTTTTTTGTTTTGTTTTGTTTCGTCTTCTTTTTCTTTTTTTTCAACTTAAGACAAAACTTATTTAATTAACGTTCTCGTACAGTGGAGTGAATGTCGTAGGAACAAAGCAAACAATATTGCCTTAACTTATAAGAGCTTTTCTATTGACGTTTACTTTTTAAGATATTTTTTGATCACGCACACTCAAGAACACCCGCCTCTTCACATCTACCACCACGTGTTCTACTACCCGGTAACTTAAAGGTATTTCTTTAATTCATTTTCAAAATTTAGTTTTTTTTTTGTTTAATTAAATTGTTTTCTAAAATAAGAGTCCAACCAAAAAATATTCAATTCAAATATTTCCTTATTTATTTTACTAGTATAATAATTGTATAAGTAGCCCCATTTTCCTACCAAAAAATTATGATAATAATTACACTAAATTAATCAGAAGATATGTTTGAACTTAGCCTAGAATAGATTAAAAATTCAGTTTATTGGACAAAGTTTTTTTTATTGAAGTTCTTCTTCAATTTTTGTACAACGTTTCGTCTCGAGAGAGAACGTTTGAATTTTTAAATTTTTAATCTACTAATTATAATGGACATTAATCAACATAATTTATTAACCTAGAATCTTTACGTTATAGCAATTTAAAAACTTATTTTCTTGGTCTTATTATGGATGTAGGTCTAGCACTAAGATATATTTACAGTGATACTCGAAGATATTAGCTAATTTTGTTTGTACCGGCAAAAGCCATATATTTCCAAAAAGTGTAAAGCTTTTATACTTTTGTTGTTAAAGCTTCTAGTTTACCCTTTTAAGATGTTCCATTCATTGAAAATCAAATAGCACGGAGAATTCCTTAATCGTAGCCCACTCTCAGAACAAATACAGCACATGTTGTTTAACTACCGAGATTTATAAAATCGGATGTATTCGACATTCAAAAGTTTTTTGTCATTTATGAAATGAGAGAGGGAATCTAAGAATATATTTATGATTTCAAATTTAGTAAATAAGTTGAATTCATGAAATTCACAATTTTTTATTTAAGGCACAGCTTAATGCTGGGTGTATGGTATAAACATTAAATTATATAGTATAATAATATTCTAAAACTGACAGATCTAAGGGTTGGAGAGGCGGACGGGATTGTGACAGGAGCACGGGTTAAATAAACACCCAAGACTGCGCAGACATTTTCAGATAAATCAGCCTCCTGATCTCAAAAGGAAATACCAACATTTCCCACCTTTTTTTAATATTAATTAACTTTTTATTTACTTTTTTTTATTTATAATTTTATTTCTTTATTTCTTTAAAAGCAGGATTCAAGCTAATAAAACAGATATTAAATCAAACAAAATATATGAGTACCTCTAAATATAATATCATTTAGCTAATAGTTAAATTTGAATTGAGGCTAGTTCTCAAAACAATGTTATTGTTTTTGTTCACATCATCCTAATTTCTAAACCTATTTCCACTCGGTTGATAATGAAGTGAGATCGTTAAATAAGGGTTCTCTTTGTTTCATTATGTGGAAGGAACCTCAAAGTACATATACAATTTCGATCTGTCAATTTCTCTGAAATTTTATTATATTAATTATAATTACATATTATTATTTATTCACGTTTGAAGTTTTTCTTCGGGGACGGACTGGTAGATTTATTTCTGAAGATTGAATGGAAAGCAATTATTATTTATATATTTTACAATTACTATCCAAATAGTCGTCGAGAGTCTCCAGCTGCTTTGAGACAGGACTTAAGTTACTGCTTCAGATGACATATCAATAAGAACTGGATATAAAAATGCAACTATCATACTTTTTAAAAAAAGCTAATCATGTATTTTATACTTTCACTTATAATAGCGAAACATGTATTGCATTTACTATAGGGAGGTTCAATTTTCGAATTTTTCTATTTCCAAAACTATAAAAGTTAATCGGACACCTCCAATTGAATTTATTCTAATTTTGACTATATATTATAATTTTATGAAATAAGGATCGATGGGTCTTTTTCATTTTAAGCCAATTCCTATCACTCAAGTCGAATCTACTTAAAATCAAAAATACTAAATTCTTTTTTTGGTCAACTACTCAACCACCATAAATGTTTGCCAAATAAGAATTTAGTCTTTTTGATTTAAAGTCGATTTCTATATGTCTTCAGCAATGGTTACTAATGATAATCGAAATGACAAAAATACAATGTAGAATGGTTATTGTGGTTATAGTCTCCAGACTAGATATTCCTCCATGTCTTCAGTAATATAGATACCTAATGGTTAAAACGTCAAAAATGCAATATACAATGATTATTCTTCAAGTATTAGACGAGAATCGATGCCTATTTTTTATTTTAAGTCGATTCCTCCATGTCTTCAGCAATGGATATCACTAATGACCAAAGCATTGAAAATGCAATGTAGAATGATTAATTTCTCAACTATTAGATAATAATTGATGACTATTTTTTGAAGCCGCGTTTTCCGCGAGACCGATTACAATACATTATCTCCTTCGCATGTATAAAGTAAAAAAAAAATTATGGATTAAATAAACAATTTAAAAAATACATTCTATAATGGAATAATAGCATTTATTTATTTACTCTTTCGTCAATTTTCGTTTATTTTTATGATGATTTTTTATTTGACTTCTCTTATTGACCTTTACCTCTTAAGGAAGGAATAATAATCATTCGTGCGGGTATTTCCTTGAAGGGATTTCGCGATGATAGAGCTCATTTCTCATTTCCTTTTATTAAATGTCTTGGAAATACGACCTCTCTTGCAAAGCCATTCTATTAAATTAAGAAGAAGAAGACGAGGCACGCAAAACGAAAACAAAACCAAGCATTAGTGTAAAATTATGAATTTTATATAGCCCCATAAGACGAACCCCTATAAAATAAACATCCCTTTAGACCCTCTTTCTGGGTGAATTATATTTTGATACTTTAATGACTACTCTTCTCTCAAGCTTAATACAATCATCAATTAAGACATCTCCCGCATTAGCCTCCTGGCTGCTGCTTCAATAAATGATAAGAAAATATATTAATAAAATTTTGTTAGACTAATCTATATTAATATAATAAAATTATTTAGCCTGTTTGTATTTTGATCTGGCTTTCATAATTAAAGATAATATTTACGAATCTAGTACACGTTGTACGTAAATATAGAAACGTTTTGAAACAACTTCGGATATTGTCTGTCAGTTTTTCTAAAATCATATAAAAAGGTTAGTGCGAAATTGATCAACTGTTTTTTTTTTTTTTTTTAATAATAATTCCTGTAAGTGACTTGGAGTTTGTTTCACCACAATCTATTAAATTAAGGCAAAACAGTAACAAATACTAAAGGTTAAATGATATTCTTTGGGGAGAGAATAATCCTCTCTTTTGGACCTTGATTTTATCTTGGGGAAAAAACTAGAAATGATCAGAATTTTGTTCTATCTATTTGTTAATTAACAGCTAAACAATGAGAAATACACAGACTTAAATGATAGTTTTGCGGGGGCGTAGATTATCCCGCTTCTTTTTTATAGTTACACCATTAATGATTTTTAAAACTGTTTATACTATACGTTTTTTCAGTAAGATTGTTCAAAATATCGTAGCTTTTAGTAAGATTTTGTTACATTTATAGTTTTCATTGGTGCTACAAAATCAAATCTATTTATTTTGGGGTAGAAGGTTAAAAAGTTTTCAGTTAAAGTTAACAGCTTAGGTTTTATTTAAGATTTCTTTAAAGAACTTTTTCACAAGCCTCTGGGCTACTTAATTAATATTTTGACCATTTTTTGCGATTGTTTTATATTAATTTAAATTTCCATAATTCTTTTTTTTAGTATAGATTTGTCAGTTACTTCTTTAATCATTCCTGGAATTCATATAGATACTAATTTTTCATACCTATATGATATCACTAATAAAGTTTATTTTTTTATTTTCAGGTATGTGTTCGTTATCATTTCGTCCAGTCTTTTGATCTGAGGTGAGATTAAACATAAATATATTATATATCTATTCACTATTTGATCTGTTGTTTATTATATTATTATTATATTTATTATTATTTGAACTTCTCGTTATATATATTATATATAGTAACTAATTCATTCATTATCTGAATATGAAATCTGTATTATATTGGAAGGAAAATTTCTTTTCTGAAAAATTACAACTGTAGTAGATCATCTTTCTAAATTTTGAAGTTTTTCATTTTGGAGCTTATACCATAATTTATAACAATTTTTCAATACTTTTTTTTATAGAAGTTTAACTTTGCAAAGTTTCACCTACCGTGATCAAAATTATGAAAATAAATATATAAATAATAATCCGGCTAAGTGGGAGTCGGACCACCGTATATCGAGATCTCGAACTCGAGTTCCGTACCCGTCTATAAGTATTAAAATACTCTAAATATCGAATTCGTGTTTAGTAATGTTGATTCATATTTAATTAGCTGTTTTCATACTTAACTCACGGTTTAAATACTTAACTCTCCATTTTCCTACTTACCTCCTCGTTTTCCTAATTAACTTGCTGTTTACATACTTACCTTGTTGATTACATATTTAATTAACTATTTTCATACTTAACCATGGTTAAAATACCTAACCACGGTTTAAATATTTAACTATGGTTCAAATATTTAACTCTCAATTTTTTTAATTAACTCGCTGTTTACATACTTGTTGATTTCATATTTAATTAGCTGTTTTCATACTTAACTCATGGTTTAAATACTTAACTATCCATTTTCCTACTTACCTCCTCATAAACGCAAACATTTAATGAAATTATCCAGATATGAATGAAACTATTTATTTATTCTTTTTAAACTAAGAAAGAGGCAGCAGCTTAAAATATTGGTTCGACAAGCGAAGCGACTTGGGAAAAAAGTATTCTGAATGTGATTTTATAGAAAATCACATTCAGAATACTTTCCTCATAAAATACAAACCTCATAAATATCCTGTCTCTTCATTAATCAATTATTAAAATCAACATCACTTGGCAATATTATGTTTACTAGAAAGTTCCTCATTTGTTTAAACACCAAATCCACCCTTTTTACACACCGCAAAATGTTCTAATCAAACCAAATTTATCTATCGGCGGGAGATTTAAATACCAGATTCGAAATTTCGTATGATGATAATCCAAACTAGATATCGCTAAATAGAGGACTAATTTTCATCGCTTTTGAATGCGAATGCTTGTGGTTGCTCATTTGTAGGCGCTTTGGATCCCCCGTTGGTGCGGGGGCGGAGATGGGGAGGGGTTCTAAATTAAAGGCTTCGTGTTGTTAGTAGATGGAGTCGAGTAATGAGTGTTTTGTACGCCTGCTAAACTCCAATAAATGCATATTAATTAATATAAACTTTATAAAATATTTCTTTTTGAAAGTTTAACTTATTATAGTAGACAAAGGAGCAGAGATAGAGAGAAAGGGAATGCCAGTAGGGCAAAGAAACGATGTAGGGGTAAATTGAAAACAATCTAATTTAACATCAAATCACAGGGATTCAATTGCAATCAAACTTGAATTGATTAAAATAATCAATTCCTAGTTCATTGATTTTTTTCTTATTGACATTTAATTTCCAACTTCATTAAAGTTCATTTAAATTAAATTTTCTCTCTCTTTTTAGCTCTATCTGTTTATATTATCGTATATTTAGAATTAGGTAAAGCTTTTTAAGACGCTTAGTCTATAAAAAGAGACATTTATTTTTAAGGTTCCGTTTAAAAAGTAAAACGTGACCCTACTAGTATTGCCACAATATCTGCCAGAGCATTGCAGCTCCTAAGCTATAAAGAACGAAAACTTGTAATTTAGAAGTAATATGTATTCATTTCCCAGCCGTATTAAAATTTTAATCGAATTTGTGGAGAGTTGAATTTTAAGTGGGGTTAAAAATAATAATATTAATAATTATTTTTTATCGATCGTGACCTATTCCTCAGTAAAGGCCCCTCTAAGTAAAATATTTTTTTTTTTTAATTTATTTCGATTCAATATGATGGTATGTAAGAGAACTTTAAAGTGGCTATTTTTAGGTGAATTTTGTACCTGTCTGCGTTTAGAAAAGCTTAACTTAGAATGTGAAAAGTTTATGAACCTTGACACTAAAGAAGGAGAAAAGACTCTCCGAAACGTTGGTTTTTAAAAGAAAATCACGTTCTAATAAATTAATTTATTCGGAATTAGTATTAGGGTAAATCCGGGACAGACGCCACACTCGGGAGAGATTCAAAAAGTACCATCTAGATCCTAGCGCAGGCCAGTCCGCCTTATCAGTTGGACTTTTATATTAATAGGAAAACTGTTTTTATCTGATTGTGAAGAATATTTTACTGACTACAAGCTAAAATCGAAGGTAAGACTCTCATTACACACTCAAAGTTTTTCTTAAGCTTCACTTATGAATTTATTAAGAGCTAATATTTAAAATATTCGAATAAATTCAAATAGATAGTAAACAACGAAACCTTTAGTGAGGTTATGATTCGGTTTTTGGTTTGTTTGCTACTAATCGCGGCAAGAGGGAGGGTGTGGCATCTCACTCGTACTAAATGGGAGAGATGCCACTACTATGAAAACTACTCTTCAATTTCCAAGAAATGTGATTGGTTGCGTTGTGCAACATGCCAGAGATGGCTTCTTGAGCACTGCACTATTTTGAAGAATTTTGTGTCAATTGTGGTGGCCAAAATAGAAAGATTTCTAAAAAAGACTAAATATTGTCCAATTATTATTGTTTTCTAATGGCAAAATATTGTTTATAATCTTTAAAGAACTTTCTATGTTCAAAATATATATTTTTAGATTTTTTTATACCTAAAAAAACTTTTTAGTTCTTAAATACTTTCAATAACAATGTTTTTACTATTATTGTAATTGTAATTTAAAGATGGTGGCATCTCCACTGACACCTCTGGGTGAGACGCCACAGAGCAACGTTTTACAAATAAATTTTTTCTACTTATTATGCTGTTTTTAATTTAATAATAACCAATTACACACTTAATACATTTTATTCTCTTAACATAACATCTATTTACTTATAGTTATAAGCACCATGGGCTTTAGAATAATGGTTTTTTAAAATGTGTGGCATTTCTCCCGGATTTACCCTATTATTATTATTATTATCCTTAGGCTGTCTTCTAGTATTTCTCAATGAATTATACCGGTCCTTCTCCAAAAGAAAATACTTCTAATATTTTCATTCGTTAATTTAATATACGTAATATGTGAAAGTTTTTTAATAGGGAAAAAATTATGTCTTTTTGTTACTTTACAATCCATAAAGTGCTTTTGTTTTTTTCAAATGTCTCTCTGTGTTCAAATTTTGAGTGTATTCTAGCTTAAAAATCAATTCTATATTCAGTAGGTAGTCTTAAATAGAAAGGATTTTGGTTCAAATCAATTTCGGCAAACATATGACGTTTACCATACTCTTGTGATTTCTCTAAAAATGATAAATATCTCTTAAATTAATATATAATTCTTTCTATATTTACTATAAAATATATTTTTGTCGAGATTACATATTATATTGAAATATTAATGTGAAAGTAAAAAGGTGGTCTCGAAGATTGAGCATCACTCCCCCGGGAAACGAATCTAGCAATCGGATCCTATTCCCGAGGGGACCTTGGGTTTCTTCAACATATAATTAAACAAATCTAATTCGTTGTAAGATATCACCTTCCTTCTTTAATAAAAGATAAGTTTTGGCAGTATTTATAATGAAAAAAAAAACTCATCAGAAATGCTCGTTTCCGAACTTAGTCCTGGAATCGTTTTCATGTGCTTTGGACAAGTTAGATCGACTAAAGGCTTTTTCAGTTTTTCACATCCGTTTGCAGTTGAAATATCAGCCAGGCTGACAAATGTGCAAGCTTGACAAACCATAATGTTCAAAAAAACAAATCACATATTATCTCAATATTGATAAAAAGGAAGGAAAAGTTAATTCACAGTTTCCCTCAAGTTATTTAGTCAAATATTATTGACTCCCCTCACAGCACTTCATAATGACTACAGAACTAGGTGTCGAAACGACGGCGACGTGCCTTCTGATGAATTTTTCTCATTATAAATATGCAATATAGATGGTTTTAATTAAATCTTATCTTTTCATTAACGACGCAACTACAAATGCGTCAAATCTGCAATACCTTACTGCTTTTTGTTAAATTAATATAAGATAGGTACATATTATTTCCTAGAAACTTATAATTATATAAGTATTTTTTGAATGATTAATTAAATCAAACCCCCATTTTTTTATTAATCAACAAATGATTGAATAAACTGATTTTTTTTTTACTTTAGCAAACAGGTTATTGTCAAGTATTGTAACATAATCGTGCATGAAGAAGGTGTTTTTTGTTTCATTTTTTAGAAATATCTCAAAAGGGCTGAAAATATATTGATTAAAAAATTGAGCAAAACCATAGCGTTTTGGTCTACAAAAAAGCCCTAATGAGTGAATATCGAAATTATATTTTTAGAGATATTAATTATTTTTTCAAAATGTCTCTTAATTAGTTAGGTAGTTAGTTAGTACGTTACCAAATTTTGTGTACACTCTAGCTCAAAAACTAGTCTGAATATCAAAACGAAATTCCATATGTAGTTTTGATGCATTGAGATTAAGAGCTGATTAGATATTGGTTGAAATCGAATCCAAAATTAATGGGGGAAGGGTTTATAAATTAAAATTATAACTTTTTCAATCTAAAAAATCAAGAAAAATGAATTGGGGAAACATTGTGCTGCTAGGGGGGGAGGTCATAAAAATCGAACTATCATTATAATTAATTAATCGAATTGTAAGAAATTTCGCATATGCACTCAATATGACCTTCTGAAAATGAATCACTATATGTGGAATTAATAGTGACCAAAAAAAAAGGAGGGGGGGGGGGGGGGGGGGATAAAAATTATTTCAAACAAAAATCGAAGAAAGCTGATAGTTCTAATAAAATGGTCTCATAATTAAATGGAGATGACATTAATTACTAATGGGACCAAAATTAAAAGGGGTTCTTTCGTAAATAATTATTTTTTTTTTTTTTTTAGTTTAATGGAAAATTTAACATCCAAAGTGGGAGATATATCAATCAAAATATTGTACACTAGGCAGGTATGACTATTCGGAATGTTAGTTTGAAATGATTAAATACTTAAAATTGAAATTCAAATTATATGAAATGAGATTTTCTTTTTCATGGCAATTTTATGGCTAGCCAGATAGATGGCTGTCTCTGTATTGGTAATGGATGGATGTATCAGGAAGCAAATGGAATAGATTTTTCCATAAACGAGCGCTCTATCTTTATTATTATCTGGCTGTAAATCTTGTGGTTGATACTTTTTATTTTTATTTTTTTGTTTTTGTTTTTTCTTTTGGAATGTGAAATAAATAAATAGTTTAAATATTATCTGACGCCATGTATCATTCCCGTTGCATTCATCAAACATTTATTTATCTCTTTCCTATTTAAATCCGAATATCCATAAATCTTAATCATTTGCTAGCATTATGTTTTCGAAAAGGATATATTTATTTATTATAAATAAATGGCTGTGTGTATGCCATTGCGGATCTCTATCACTACCACTAGAGGGCCAAACGGCAGGTCACCTGATAAATAATGATCCGTAAACAAGGGCCCATGCGACAGGGTCAGAGTTGGCCAGAATCGCGACAATAAAGGGACTTTACGACCATGGCATTATGTCTTTTAGTCATCTCTTTGAGGCTGTAAGGTTTTAATTTCGATACTAATTAAAGAAATCAAGGGAAGAGTAAAAACAAAATGAGTTAATCACAGAGATTTTATTTTACTTTTTATGAGGAAATATTAGACTTTAAAAACTTTATTGTTTTTTTTTTTTTTTAATTTTTGAAATCGTCCAAAAAATGAACTGATATTTTAATATAATTATTTTTATAATCTATTTATGTTTTATTATTGAGCTTATCCAACGAAAGTAATAGAACCATAGCTAGTTAATATACATACCTATCACGTGATCAAAGATATCGATTTTCGTTACACTTTTCGTGACGGTTTTTAGTTACATTTTTCCATGAGCAAGCTCTCTATAAACATTTTCAATATAGTATCTTATTCCAAAGTTTGTTAAATATACAGGGCCTAGAATATGGTCCCCTTTGTCAGTTTTTTCATTAGTAGTAATTTCGATCCTGAGGGGTGAAACTTGCTATTAAATCCTTCCCGGATTGCCGCGCTTATTTGTTTTAGAATTTATTAAGCCAAAAGTACAAATTATATTACAAATAATCCCTGAACACAAGGGATTCGGATTACAAGCAAATGGATTTAAAATTAAATTACTAATATTACAATAATTAATTGATATTTGTAATCATCAAATTTACAAAATAAATTTTATAATATAAAAGTATGCAGCTATAATACTAATAGTAATTAAAATTAATAATTAGTTCTAATCAATGTTAGTATAATATTTTGTATAAGTATTTCATGTAAGACAACCTGCCGTAGAAAAGAAAAATAACTTTTTCAAAATTCTATTAATACTTATTACTTATTATATACCTACTCATGGACAAAATTAGCGGATCAAAAAAAACAAGCTATAATTCTATTTAGAGCGAGACTCTTATCTTTTAATTTCTTGATTAATTTGTTAAAATATTATTTTTAATCTTACTTTTATTTATTTTAATAACTCACTTAAATATTGATTTTTCCTCAAATTTTACATTTTATTTAAATTTTATGAATTTTTTTTTATTAGGTACACGTTCCGCTAATTTTGTTCATGAGGGTATATCGAAATGAATTTCATTCAGAATAGGAAATTTAACACATTTAATCTTCAGTAAGATACGAGGTAGGTTTCACAAAGAAGAAATAAAACAAAATTGAGTTTTGAATTCGATATATTTCGGGGGTTAGCTCATCATCAGGAGTCTAAGAAGACTGATTGTATATTGGAAAAATGGTTTTACAAGTAACAATTTAAATTTTTTTTTAATATATGTGGTGAGGGGAAAGTAGGGGGAAGAAGAGAAGTTGTTCTAAGAATTAATATTTTCTATTGAGATTTGAACGGGCACAAATGAAGCTATACCTGATATTATAATAACGAATGGGAAAGTACCTGAGAAAGTACAACTGGAAAGGTACATGAGAGAGTACAATTACCCTAGTATATTCAATGTGCGAACAATGAAAGGAATGTTTAGTTAATTTATTATAATATATAATCAATAATTGTATTTTTATACACTTCCAATTGATTATTTAAAATATTTGAATTATTAGAGAGGGCTATTTTAATTTCGGTAGATTCTAAGAGATCCAATTTAAGGCCTTTTCTTTCGAAAGTAAAATTGTTACTTCTAAAACTATTTTTCCAATATATAATCAGTTTTCTTAGACTCCTGATGATGGGCTAACCCCCGAAATATATCGAATTCAAAACTCAATTTTGTTTTATTTATTTTTTGTGAAACCTACCTCGTATCTTACTCAAGTTTTATTATTATATTAAAATGTTTCACCTAGAACCAACACCGAACTCCTTAAAAGTTACATTTAATCTTCATTTATTTAAGACGAGCTCGGTCGAATTTAGTAATGGACACTTTCACGAAATTTCTTTTGAACTTTATAGTTTGATTCAATCAGCAATTTGAACTTTTATAGATTTTAAAATTTGGTCTCAGAAAAAAAAAAGAAATAAAATGATAATTTGATGTTTCTTAATTAAAATTCACCTATCTATAATCCTTACTCTTCAGAAAAATTCTTGTTGCCAGTGCTATTTGTCATTCGTTAAATTTTTGATATTTTTCCTAAATTGTATTTTATTTTTGAAATATTCCATTCAGAGATTTAAAATACAACTATTTATATTCCTACCATCGTTCTGCTATTTTATTTCCTTTGGAAAGCCATATATATATATCTGTATGTATGTATTTCCTTATCACTACTAATAATTTTTAAGGCCTGGTAGCCAATTTCCTTGAAGACATTCCATCCTACTCAGATATCTTGAAATATTGTAGATTAGTAGAAGTAAATCGAATCTTGTATATGGAATTTTAAACAGGAAATACGTAAAAAGAGAGCGAAAAAAATCCGTGTAATAAATCTTTCATCTGTTCGTTGAGCTAAATTAGTATGCACTTTATATTATGTATTTTATTTCATTTTCTTTCTTTATAATTTATTTAGCCACCGTCTGTTTTGTCGAACATAAATCAAACTTTTTACTACTATTATTGTTTTTATTATTATTATTGTCATCATTATAAATATTTCGAAAGGCTATAAATCCTGTTTGTATGTAAATATCAAATGATATTAAATGAAATATTAAATTTTAGATCAGGAATTATTCTAAAATTGACAAAGCCGGTTGATTTAGATGAGAGATTTATGAATTAACATCCCGATGATGATATTTTTACATTAACATATGTTACGTAAATGTGAAATATTGTAGTCGTACATAAAAAATTGTGTTTTTATTTATTTCGTTTAATATTTCTTAAAAAGAGTGAAAAGATTTGATAATAAAGTAAAAAAGAATGATATGACATCACTTTTAATCACTCATTTAAGGCCTACAAAAAGCCTTGAACGTATAGGAACCAACGTAAAATTAATAGTTTCAAAATACATATATTTTTTTAATTGTCTGCTAAACTGTATGCGATTCTCTATGATCTATGTCAGTATTTCTCAACCTTTTTTGGTTGACGGCACACTAAAAATATCTAGAATCATTTGCGGCCACCTGAATATAAAAAGAAATGTAAAATTTTTATGATACTAAAAAAAAATGAAGTAATTACAAATACTATTTCAAAGTTACAAAACCCATGCAATTTTAATTATTTGTCAAAAACTGCCTCGGCACATTTGACAATCTCTCGCGGCACACAGGTTGAGAAACACTGGCTTAAACCGCCCAAAATCTAAACAGTTTTCTGCATTGAAAATACAAAAATTTTGCTACAGAACAAACTTTCTCAGACTATTTCTTTTTATCAATTTAGTTTTTCTATTGAACGATAAAAATGTAAAACTTTTTCACGACCCAGTACGTTCACCAGTTAGAACAAGTATTTTTTCACATTATTATCTATCTGAATTTTATTTAAGTTCAATTAAATATTTGCTCTCTCTATTTTGATCCAAGAGCAAAAGTCCATTCCTAGAATATTAGAAATTAAAAATTGAATCTTTAATAGTCTGAAGAGGTCTTGACTTCTATTTACTTCGCTATAAAGGAAGACGTTAGATAATTCTATCCACGCCCTTTTTAGTTATTTTCCTCGATCAGCTTTTGGTAGAATCTCCCCCCCCCCCCCCCCTACGCATATTTATTAATTAAGAAAAAAGTGAAAAATGTTGCAAGACTCGGATATGCCGTATTAATTATTAATAAACACAAATATAAATTGTTTATTTATGACTATATTATGACTACGTATTAAAATCTCAATAAAATTTTTTGGAACTTTTAAAGCTAGAGCAGTGTTTCTCAAACATTTTTTGGTTGACGGCACACTAAAAATATCTGAAATCATTTGCGGAACACCTGAATATAAAAAAATGTTAAAATTGTAAGTACTTATGATACAAAAAAAAATAATAATAAAATTGAAGTAATTTCAAATACTATTTCAAAGTTACAAAACCCATGCAATTTTAATTACTTGTCAAAAAGCCTCGTGTCACATTTGACGATAACTCGCGGCACACTGGCGTGCCGAGGCACACAGGTTGAGAAACACTGATCTATGTAGTCAAATTTTGTATACACTTTCATTAAAAAACTAATAAATTCAACCGGAATTACAATTAGAAACAAAAGTAATTCTACTCGAGAACAGTTAAGTCCACAGAGTAAAGTAAATTTAAAATGACAATTTAGGAACTAAGGTTATTAAATATATCATCTGATTTTTTTTACTCGGATACAATAGTGAATAGTTTATAGTGGCTATATAGTATGATAATTTTATCATGAATTACTAGTGTTAATGGAGGAGCCTGATTTTAGCCAGTTAAATGTTTGGTTCTGCTGCGTGCAAAGTCTGAAATTGCACGATCATCTTTATCAAGACACGATTCCTAAGTAGTAGTGCTACGCTAGCGATCGTGGCCACCTATCTACCTGTTTTTTCTTTATTCGAATTTTTTTTTTCAAATCGTGTTTAAAATGATTTCACTTTTTTGATTCCGCGACATTTCAGCCCCCGACAAAATATCCCCGACAAAACATCCCCCGACAAAATATCCTTCAGACAAAATATCTCATGACAAAATAACCCTTCCCCTCGTGAATCTTATGAGTAATGCAAATCGACTCCGGTTCGGTTAATATATATTTAGTTCGGCTCGGTTGGGTTCGTATAGCTCCTTTTCGGGCTGGCATTTAGACGATTCGGTTGTCGCCAACCGAACCGCCTAAAAATCAGCCCGGAAAGGAGCTATACGAACCCAACCGAGCCGAACTGAATATATATTAACCGAACCTCCGAAAGTTTAGTCTTGGCGGGGTGTGTTTCGGGCTCCCATTTTTTTTCTAATCAAACACATTGAAAACCGAACCAGCCAATCGTCGGGCGGGGTGTGTTTGGGGCTCCCATTTTTTTCCTAATCAAACACGATAGACAGCAGCACTTTCAAACGGCTAATTAGCCGCCAAAATATGAAAGTCTGTTTATATTATTCAAAACTATGATTATAAGCTTCTCACTTGATCTCTTTTGTATTCTCCCTTATACTGAGGAATATTTTGTCAGAAAATATTATGTCGGGGGATATTTTGTCGGGGGATGTTTTGTCGGGGATATTTTGCCTGGGGCTGAAATGTTGCGCTACCCACTTATTTGGCAATATACGAAAGGTACCTCCTCTTCTAACATGGGTGTGGCCATCCCCCTGTGATCAAATAAAAAATTATGTAACAGCCCTGACTCACTAAACTATGTTCAATGTACCGTATAGGTTTTTGTATTTAAACACCACTGTATTACTATATTCAGCTTATGAAAAAAAACTCAAAAAATTTAATATTTTATGGTAAATAAAAATTTAATTCAAGATTTTAAGACTTTAAAATTTCCAAAATTCCAAAATTTCAAAAATCCGATTATTATCTAATATGTTAACTATATAGCTTACAAAAAGAAGAGAAATCTCAACCAAAACATTCTGTGAAAATACAAGCCAAGTTCGAAAAAGTAGTGAAATCTAGTGTAGCCAAGAAAATAGTACATCTCTCAACTTAATTATTCTTGGCGAATTTAACTTGGCTATACACTAGATTTCCCTACTTTTCGAACTTGGCCTTTTTTTTCACAGAATATTTTGGTTGAGATTTCTCTTTTTTTTGTAATCTATATATTTATTGTACTTATATATAGATCTACTATTTTCTCAACTTAATTAGTCTTGACGAATTTAACTTGGCTACACATTAGATTTCACTACTTTTTCGAACTTGACCTGTTTTTCTACACATAATGTTTTGGTTGAGATTTCTCTTCTTTTTGTAAGCTATGAGGAAGCCCGTTGTTCCAAAATGGCTAGAATTTTTATTCCCCCCCCCCCCCCATTTTGGGTTGTTAGTTTTTGTATTTCTAGCCTTCTGGGGACCTACAGAATATGTATACAACATTTGGTTGAGTTTGGTCCAATTGAGAATTTTCATTTTTGACCCTGAAGAAGTTGAAAGATAGAAAATTTGGATTTTTGGAATTTTTCCTTTGTTTATGTCACAAACTCTACTAGCAGGCAAATGATACTGGAATGATCCAAGTACCCTATAGACTTTGATGACCTGTCAGTGAGTGAGTGCCAAAATTAGCTATTTTCTCAGGTCCATATCTCAGAATCTATTTAAGCTATATTATTGAAATTTGATACTCTCTTCAAGATGGATTACATAATTACATGTGTATAATTTCAGCAATGTATATCAAATGGATTCCGAGCTGCAGGGGGGGGGGGGGGTCGAAATTGGCTCGAAATGGTTCATGTAAATAGCCTACACCGTATACGGCCAAGCCAATGCTCAATCTTGGCCTGCTCACGCTGTGCGCTTTGATTATTATTTATATGCCAGACGAAAAATCACATCGTTAACATTTTTGATAATTAGCCTTTTGAGATTTTGGTATTTTGGAATTTTTTTTGAAAATTTTAAGATCTTACAATCTGGAAAAATAATTTATTCAAAGTGAGGTTAACTTTTCAAATAACATCATTTTTCTAAATTGTAAAAAAACTCACATCCTTAAAGCCTTAAAAATTGAATAGTTCAATTATTTGTCTCCAACCCTGAAAATTTTTCTCCTCCCCTGAAAATTTTTCTGCCTCCTAAGTAAGATATATGTGAAATTCACGAGATATATTTAAGAAACTCACGCGAGATAGTTTTTATTTCAATTTGACTGCCAATTTCTATTTCAATCCTCGCGTTCCTTTTCCTTTTATTTCCTCGTCATTTTCTTTTGATTCCAAATGGATCTCTTCGGCAACTGCATAAATCATCGCCCGGTTGATCAATCACAATGCGTTTGGTGTGCTAGTGAAATAAAACCAGAATGACAGTGTCGCGCTTGACGTTTCTTACTTCGTGCATTTCTTAGTGGAAATAAATGATGCTCATATATTTTCAATTCAATTTGGATTCTAATAAAAGAGCTTGATTTGATTTTAACATTGAATTGGGCCTGTCGTGTCGCCTCTTAATCCGGCCACGAGGGGGCTTACTTCATTCGAACAAAATACAATTTACCACTTAATAATGACTTTTTTGCCGAGGTTTTCCTAGAAAAATTGATAGTAGATTATTTTCGGTTAGTCTAAAACTACCAATAATGACATTTGAAATTTATTAGTTGGTAAGCTAGCCTGGTGAGTAAGTTGGAGAATTCATTAGACACGAAAATTTTCATATTTTTTAAATTTTTTTGTACTTTTTCGTGTTTTTAACTGTCTGGGAAAAATTTGTATTAGTCCGCTTGTTTGTCTATATGTCTGCTGGTCTGTCTATATTGTAATACTTCCAATAACCAAATTTTTATTTATTTAATATTTTTAGCCTTCCCCCTTTGGGGTTTATGCTTGTACAGATTGGTTATCAATAACATTTAACATTTTCTTAAACATTACAATTTCTGGCCTTCTTCATATGTTCTTCTTTCCTTCGTCATCGCTTTCCACCCTTATACATCAATAACTTTACAAAATTACACCATTTTAAGCATATTCCATTGCTAAATTCTGCTGCCCCATCTTTTCCTTCTTCCTCTGCATCAATTCAACCAATCATCTTCGAGTGTCAACTTTATGTATTCGCATGTGATCAGATGTGTTAATAAAACAATGTACTAAAACTCAATGTTACTTAATTTCTAAGTTCGAAAATAAACATTTTTTTTGCATTATCTTTGGATCTAAACACCCTAAAGAATAGCTATGTCCATATTGGAAGTTTCAATCAAGTCTGAAGCTCTTCCAAAATCTACCACAAGAAAACTAGGCTTCCTATACTAGTCCAGAAGTTTTTGTTTTTTTTTGGATCCCACAACTTCTCACCTTCTATAAAGCCCGAATCCTCACCTGTCTTATATAAGAATCACATATCGTCAATCTTATGCCCCAAAACCACGAATATCCAAGAACCTTGTTTTGAGTTATTGCTTTTGGAAAATTCTATCTATCACAGTATTTGCTTGCATTAGTAAATATTGACCTCAAGTTTGAGATTCATTTAATTATTCTATCACATTCGTGTCAGTGTCAAAAATTCAATCAGTAATTTTTTTGGCATAATGGTCCCAATTATGTGGAGTTCTGGCGTGTGTTTAGTGCACACCACATGACTGACACTTATCCGACATTAACAACAAACCAACATTAAAATAAAATAACTTATGATCATAATAAAAGTTGATTAAATAATTAATTGATTTTTTTTACCTGACGGGCTAACGCGACGAAAAAATATACAAATTCACTAATTGTCTCCTTAATAACGACCAATAAGAACGAAATTGATATTTCAAGTATTTTCCGGGTTATAAGATACATGACACTTAGTATATGATCGGACTAGTAATTGTCCAACTTATTTTGAAATAATACGATTTTTATAAATATTAAGGACACCAAAATCCATGTGATTTTTGACAAATAGCGGAAGCTTTAAATCTACTCGTTTTTTTCTTATGTTTACATTTAATCAAGTGCTAGATTTATTGGGAATCAATGTCTAAGTTTTAAAGATATTTTTTCATATTATTTCTCAAGAGAAGAATAATAAATTTCAATATATTTTTTATAAATTGATTTTTTTATCTATAAAATTTCCCAGTGGGAATGACTTTGAGGTGTTGAAAGAAACCCATAAATTTTTGTTTAAGCTCGAATAAACGCGAGCAGATACGAACCAACTTCTACTCTAATTTTACAATAATACATTTATCCTCCAAACAGATTTTTTGCAATAGTCATCATTTTCAATGACAATAGAACCCCCCGCCTTTATTTTTAAATTTATTTCTCTTTCAGAAGTTTTTTCTTTCAAGCCGGGCTCTAGAGGCCCTATGGTCCGTTTAATATACTTATTTATTTAACTTTGTTAGTAAAATATTCTTAGATAGTGAATTTATATAAATTGTACTTACTTGGAATGGAAATTTATATAAAATTAGAATTAAAACCTTAATATCATTTTAATTAAATAAATTGAAAAAGTTTCATAGCGACGACTTTTAAAATATCATGGGAATTAACGAAAGAACGAAACATTATCAAATCTCCCTCTCCGCTCTACTCCCACACCAGCAATCCCCCCTAGGCCCTTCTCTGAAGATCATTTTAATTCGAGGACCGGGAAAATAATATTACAATTAACATGGATTTTATGTGGTTGACCTGTTTATCAAAATAAAAGTTTCTCCTGAAACCACTTAGATTAGACATTTTTGAGCAAGTATCCTCCACAGCATACTTAGCGTTTTAACACATAATACTGGAGTCCTTCCCCGGGTAACGTGAAATAAAAAGGTATCATATGACGAATTTTTGTTATATTTGACTTGGATTATTGTTCACTTAGTAGAACAGGGCTGTCCAACCCGTGGCCCAACATAAAATCATAAACTTCCTTAAAACATTGAGATTTAAATGTAGAAATATATTTATTCCCTTTGTCGAAATATGAATGTACATTTGTACAATACGTCAAGATTTTTTCAAGAATAAAATTCACTAAAAGCAAATATATAAGCTCAACTATATATAAGATAAAAAAAATAATGAAGTTTCGAATATTTAAAAATTCTTCTTCTTCTCACATTTAAATTTTCTAAAATATTTATTATTTCAGTAATTTATATACAACGACACTAACCAAGTCTATAGTTATATCATTCTAGTAGAAGGAGTCATGGAATTGGGGTTTTCTAAAACAATCCCAATTAATTGAAATATGATTTCTCTCATGGACTAAAACTTGTCAAGGCTTGTCTTTTAGATCTTTCCACGTTCTTACAAGTCAATAAATAATGGTTAGTCATGTATTATTATATCCGTGACTCTTTTAAAAAATAAATTACCATTTCTCATATTCTTTTTTAATATCCCATTCGATTTAAACCAATGGCCCAATATAAAGTCATAAAATTCCTTAAAACATTGAGATTTATATTTAGATACTGGAAAACACACAACAATTTGGCCTGATAATTTTTTTTTCTAAAATAAGAAATCTGAAAATTTAGTGTGAAGTTTTCGAAAAATAAAAGTGCTAATTTTAAATTTTGAATCTTGAACTAGATTTCAAGATTTTCGAAAAAATCATTATCATTTTGGTCTATTTTCGACTCCATTTTCATCAGAAATAAATTTTCTAATTGAAAACTTTATGATTGAATGTTCTAGATTCTAGAACAACAATTAGATACCGATCTAAGAGAAAAATTGAATATTGTCTCTTTATTAGAATTTTATATTAATTATCTAGCCAGGAAAAAATATAAACAAAATACTAATACATAATAATATCAGTTTTTGTAAGCATGTAGGTATCGTATGTATTTACATAAAGAAGCTATTTTCTAGTATAAAATTTATGAAAAGTAAAATTAGAAGCTCACTATGAGCTAAAAAAATAAATAAAGTTCTTATTAACTATCTTTTTTGAATAACAAATATCAATATAATTATAATATTTTATCCGCGGTTCGATACAATTTTTTTTCTTCAAATGCGGCCATTGCCCTTGTAAGCAAAAAGGCTGGACACCCCTGTAGTAGAAAATTAAATCTGTACATATTACATTCCGAAATAATAGATACAAACATTAAAACTATAAAAACATTACAATATTTCTCACACACTATGCTATATTAAATAAATCTAAATAGGTACATTGATTCCATTTCAATACAAATAGAAGAAGAGAAAGAGATCATTTTGCGAAACTGACTTTTTCGGACTCAGGGGACCTTAAAACGTGTATTTTTGTTAAAAATTCCGTCGATCGCAATACTTCCCCTATATATTCCATATTATAGCTAAGTGAAAGTAAAAATATAAAAAACTATATTTAATATACTTTTTAACTTTTAGAAAATGATGCGTGGTATATTTTAATTTTTTCATTATTTGGCTGTTACCTCTTTTCGAGTATGATCTTATGACTCAACAAATCTTAAGCCAGGTTCACACGTCTCAGAATTTTTTCAGATAAGACAACTCTTTGTTTTTATAACTACGTATTAAATTTATTTGATTTGATTTATCAAAAACAATAATGGGTTTAAGTAAACATACACCTAGTAATGGAGTATTGTTCGCCGAGACGAACTCGCTATCTCTTTTTAGTTGTTTATTTGCTTTGCAAGTTCAATATCTATTGTGTCTCATTTCCATCCTTATACGTGTTGAACAAATCGCACAGATAGACAGACAAGTCACTCGATAAAATTTACTTTTATTTATCTGATTCTAATTCCTCGTCCTCGCAATTTCAATCTAAAACAATAAAATTAGTAAACAAAGTTTGTTAGAGCACTTACAAGTTTTAAAAAGCTAAACTCACTCGCACTACTTAACTAAACTTTGTTATCTACCTTACGAACTTTGTATTCGGTTTCTAAAGAGGAGCTCAATACAAACTTCACTTTCAAATTCCATTTGAATTTGCAATTTTCTATTTAGTGATACATTTTATCCATTATACTTATCATTTTTTTTCTTCTTATCAGAATTATTGATTATTATGGCTTTTCTTTTCTAAATAGAGATAAGCTCCCTTTTTACTTTCTCTTATGCATATGAACCAATCGCTTTGGATGATCTCGTTGCCTTTACATTTTTCTATTCACCTTTCGATCTTTTCCTTATTCAATCTCTATCAATACAGGCTCTTTCAAAATATTCAATTTTCATGCTGAAAGCACCAGTCCTTATTTGATACCAAACTTAAAGCAACATGTGTTGCGGATAGTTATTCGGTGCATGATCCACTGGAAACACCGCAAGCTGTTGATTTGCCACAGCAGCGCTTTTTCTTTATGTTAGTTTTATATTATATCTGAACATAGATTATATGAGATTCCTGTAAATTTAGATTTTATACTAATAATATATTATTAATTTTATTAGGTCCACTTCTGCTAGAAATTAGTTTTTTGTTAGAGCCCATAAAGCTGTATTTTAGTTGTTTTAAAACCTATATTTTGGTGTCAAAGAAATTAGATGCACAGATAAAATTCCATAATTTTTGTTAGTAAAACAAGATGAAACTGCAACTCTTTAAAAACGGTTGCATATAGGTTATTATTTTCCTTATCAGTAGTGAAAGGATTCATTCCTCCTATCTTGTTATACTTTAATCTAATCTAATTGTCGGCGATTTTAGGTCTTCGGCCAATCTGGACGGATATAATACATGCAGACGCTCCCTTTATAGGAAATCGCTGGCCAGTTTTCCCTTTAGACATCACTAATTTCCAGTGAAATGTAAAAAAATATGATTAGATTGGGTTTTCTGTAAAAAGTCAATAATATTAATAGAATGGCTGCAAGGCACGCCCCCTGGACCCCCCCCCCCCACACACACCACCCCAACACTCCATCCGCACCCTAAACCACGAACTCCACCCCCGCATCATGCCCGACCCTGCCCCCACACCATCACCCCAACCCTCCATCCGTAACCCACGAACCCCACCCCGTGCCCTCCAGCCCTGCGCACCACACCCCCGCCTAGCCCCCGGGACCCCACCCCCGCCCTCCGCCTCACTCCCTCACCCCACCCTCATTCTACCCCGCGCACCCCATACACTAACCCACCCCCGCAGTCACCCTCCGCACACACTTTTTGCATTTCTAGCCTTCTAGTGACCCACAGATTATGTACCTATACAAAATTTGGTTGAGTTTGGTCCAAGAGAAAGAATTTTCATTTTTTGACCCCCCCCCCATTTTCGGTGGTTAGTTTTTGCACTTCTAGCTCTCTAGAGGCCCAGAGATTATGTATACAGAATTTGGTTGAGTTTGCTCCAAGGGCAAGAATCTACATTTTTTTACCCTCCTTCCCTTTTTGGGTGGTGTTATGGGGAAATTCTTTTAAACAAAAGTTGTCAGAAATCACATCCTCTACAACTTTGTCTATCATAAAATTTGCCGTAGGGTTAATAGTTTAGGAGTTATTTGATTATTTTCATTTGTGCACCCTAAAATCAATCTTCTGGGGTCAAAATATCAAAACGTTATATAGCTAAAAACGTAATTTAGAAGACATCTGATGTAAATATGAACTTTCATAATAATCCCTTCAGCCGTTTTTACGTGAATCGTGAGCAACTTATCGGAAACCACTGAAACAGACAGACATGCAGACAGGAATTTCGTTGAGGGCGTTTTCGTTCATAACTTTAGCCTTGATGTGCAGCCAAATTTGGCGTGATTTAGAGCAATGTACAAACAAAACCTTAATTTTGTATATATAGATTGCTCATCTTAGAAATCTTCTACATATTACTTAATTTATTTTGATCTTTTTTGAAGGTCCTTTTTACTTGAAAAATTAAAATAAATAATTCAACAACAAAGCTTCAACAAATTTATTATTTTACGTGGAGATGGTCCTTTTCATCAATTTTTACGAACGACCATGGAGAATTCATCATTATCAAAGTTGTTTCCATCAATCCGAAGATGACGTATACATGTTTGCAGAGAATCAGAAATTGATTCTGGTAAATTATTTCCCATCATTGGACTGAGATGGTGAAAAATTTGGATTTCTCTTCCAGAAAAAGTCTGGGTCCTTGTTTATAATTATCTTTAGGAAATTGAATTGACACATTATTCGTATCCATATTTTCTTTTTGTGATGATGGAGTTCTCAATTTACTTTCATTGATTGATTTTTCACACTTTACATTTTGAGCCTTAAGTGGTATAGATTTTATCTTTTTAGAAGATTTAAGAACTGTGTCAGATGTTTCTTAATTTTTGATATTTATGGAATTGGGTGTTTCGAACTCTTCAAGGCCAGCTGCTGTCTATATTGTCTTCTTATTAAAGCATCACCACTCAATTCAAATGAGATAGTAATAACATAAGATCACGTCTTCATCTCTTAAGACTGTCACCTATCCAAAAATCAATAAGATTCCTTGGGACCTGGTATTTTTAAAGATTTTTTAACATATTTTAATCAAAACACCTTATCATTTGGTCTTATTTTTTATTATAAATGTGAAAAGCTTATAAATAATTATAAAACGAATCAATAATTGTAAATTATTAAGTTATTACTGATGATATCAGGATAGATAATTATTTCAAATGAATAAATCAATTAAAATAAAAGAGTACATTGAGTGAGCAAAATCAATCTAGTTTCCTTTAAATTATTAATTATCGTAATAGCATCAATTAGTTATTAATTTTCTAGCGAATGCACAATAAACCCATTTATGTCGGTAGTAATTTCTCTATAAATTATACATATAATTGAAATAGATGTGTAAGAAAAATAGAGAAGAAAAATTAATAGACACTTTTTGGTGCTAATCGAAATTCAATTCACGAAGAAACCATCAATTGAATATGAGTGGACTAAACAGTGAAACGGAATAATGAATCTAGTAGCTGTAACAATATCCATATTGTAATTAAACACCCAGTTAGAAGAACTCAGATTATTATACGAGTATACGTGGAATAATTCAAAATTAAAATTATATCTACCCAACTTTAATTCATTAACATTATCAAGTAAGTATATTTGATTTTTTGTTTCGAATACTTAGTATAGGAAATATAAATTTCCCCTGTACCATAAATTTAAAATTTTTTTTTATTAAAGAAAGATTTACATACAAATCACAATTTGTTAATTTAAATTATTCATTTAACTCACTATTTGTTATCGTATTATCAAAAATAATAATATTATTAATTGTTTAATTAATGAATAAAGACTAGCAAAATGAACGAGGAGAGGATTAAAGAAATTCCATAATTCATATAGACAAAAGGTATTAGTTTGGGTTCAGGGATCAGTAGCTTAGTGAATATAGGAACTAATACTCTTATGACAAAGCATTGCGAGTACATGCAAAGATCCCGGTTCGAGCCCCGGCTGATCCCTTTGTCTGTAATAAAAATAATCTTTTCTTCATTCCCTAAATTTAAAATTTATTATTAATTGTATTTAGAAATTATTGTTAACAGTTTTCTTTGATCTGATGTGTTAACATCACAATCATTCATTATTCATCATTCTATATTCACATACAAACATGACAAAAGATCCTGGGACTCATTAACTCCTCTTTATATCGATGTGGTTTTAGATTAAACAGAATTGAACTTGTTACACCCAACAAATTCTATTATGAATGAGAAATGGAAACTTGCGCGTAGTATGACCATGTATTTTTCTCTAGAATTTTAAATTAGAGTATATAAAAAATGTTTTTATAATATGTATGGCCAAAGCCCTTGGATCACTGCTCCTCTCAGAGTTGACTTAGTTCGGTTCTTATTTATACTTTTAATTATCGCTAATGAGTTCCCTCACCCTTTAGCTTGAGCCCTCACTAAAGAATCTTGGTCAACTGAAGCATGGGAAAATATCTCTATAATCAAGGAAGAGCAAGATGAAAAGTGGTATTTTCTTAAACTTTTACCAGAACACATTCTTTTACTCAAACTTTTTGTTGAATCTTTTCCTTTCAACTTTTTTTTTCTTTTGTTTTCATTTTAGCCAATTAATTTGTCGACATTTATTTTGTACCACCATGTTTCCACGCTAGTAGGTCTACAATAACTCATGAATCAAACGAGGCAGATTACAAAATGATTACAAAATAGTTTATTACTTATCTGATCACTTTAATTCAAGATCTTCCCTTTTTAATGATCGCGCTCCTTGTAACATACAACTCACAAAAGAGCAACTTAGTTTAATTAAAAATTTAACCACCGTCTTATTCGATTAAAGATATGATTCTTTCTTGGTCTAAGAAGAATTCTGTTTTGTTTTCATATAGAATTATTTAGTTACAACTAAACGATGAAATTGTTACATGAAATCACTTTTTGAAGTCGGTGCCAAACAAACTATATAAGCGAGCTTACGCTATGTTGTCTTCATTACCCGCCAAACATTATAAGATCCGTCGAGTGCGATTCATAAAATGTATATGTTTTGGCAACGAATTCAAAAAAGGATTTCATGTAACAATTTCATCGTTTAGTTCTAGCTAAATAAGATAAATATTTTATACCTTTTAGTGCATTTTATTTTATTTTAGTTCTTATTATTTTATTTGATGCTTTTTAATTGTTTTAAAGTCGGGTTTTCTAAAGATTTTAAATTCGTTTGTTTTAAGGCTCTCAGAGCGCGCTATTTAAGGAGATAGAGACGTTTAAAGAATGTAAAAAAAGACAAAAAAAGGTGGGGATATTTTATAAAAATATTATAAATTCATTTGTTTTGAGGCACTCAGAGCTATTTAAGGAGATAGAGACCAATCGGTCTCTATCTCCTCGCCTCTTAAAAAATACTGAGACATATAACAAAAAAGATCAATACCAATTAAATTTATACGGGATCAATTGCCGATATATACTGAACCCAAGGCAAAAAAAAATCATCGAAATCGGTCCACATGGCAAAGAGAAATTCACAAACAAACATCATGCAACATTTAAATTAATATGGGATCACCCCTAAGGGTACCCCATAAAAAAGAAGAATCATCGAAATTGGTCCATAAACAAAAGTTATGCGTGAACATACACACATAACAAAAAAGGTCAATGCCAATGAAAGAAAAAACAGGGACCAATCGGTACTAAGCTGAACCGCTGGCACCCACTTCAAAAAGTAATTTCATGTTAATATTTCATGCTTAGTTGTAACTAAATAAGATAATATTATTTTATACCTTTTAATGCCCATTTGTTTACATTTAATTTTTTTAAGTCAGTTTTTATTTTTGTTTTGTTTCTGTCTATCTTTGTCTGTGTGTGAATTCAGCTCCCCATAATAGTTTGCCTACCTCTTTAGGATTGCTCTTTACTCCCATTTTTGTCTTCCTATTTTGGTGAGAATAGCATTTCCCTATATCCTGCTCCCATTTAGTTGGATAAAGCTTCAGCTTCTGATTGGCATTGGCAATTTTAACATTTGTAAATGAGCATCCATTTTATATTCTATACTTCTTTGTTGGCATCCTTTGATGAAAGAAAATTAAAAACTTCTTTTTTTAAAAATTCTTACATGAGCTTACAGACACCCCCGTATTTCCCCCCCCCCCGTTGCTTTCAAAAAAAAAAAAAAAAAAAAAAAAAAAAAAAAAATTGCGCGCGCGCGCACACACACACACACACGGGGGGGGGGGGGGGGGGGGGGTTTTTTTTTCTTTTGTTTTCATTTTAGCCAATTAATTTGTCGACATTTATTTTGTACCACCATGTTTCCACGCTAGTAGGTCTACAATAACTCATGAATCGATCAAACGAGGCAGATTACAAAATGATTACAAAACTAGTTTATTACTTATCTGATCACTTTAATTCAAGAAAGATCTTCCCTTTTTAATGATCGCGCTCCTTGTAACATACAACTCACAAAGAGCAACTTAGTTTAATTAAAAATTTAACCACCGTCTTATTCGATGCTAAAGATATGATTCTTTCTTGGTCTAGAGAAAGGAAATTCTGTTTTGTTTTCATATAGAATTATTTAGTTACAACTAAACGATGAAATTGTTACATGAAATCACTTTTTGAAGTCGGTGCCAAACAAACTATATAAGCGAGCTTACGCTATGTTGTCTTCATTACCCGCCAAACGTACTAAGATCCGTCGAGTGCGATTCATAAAATGTATATGTTTGGCAACGAATTCAAAAAAGGATTTCATGTAACAATTTCATCGTTTAGTTCTAACTAAATAAGATAAATATTTTATACCTTTTAGTGCATTTTATTTTATTTTTGAGTTCTTATTATTTTATTTGATGCTTTTAATTGTTTTAAAGTCGGGTTTTTTTCTAAAGATTTTAAATTCGTTTGTTTTAAGGCTCTCAGAGCGCTATTTAAGGAGATAGAGACGTTTAAAGATATTAAAGACAAAAAAAAGATTTTGATGGGGATATTTTATAAAAATATTATAAATTCATTTGTTTTGAGGCACTCAGAGCGCTATTTAAGGAGATAGAGACCAATCGGTCTCTATCTCCTTAAATAGCCAAAGAAGTTATGCGGGAACATACATAACAAAAAAGATCCAATACCAATTAAATTTATACGGGATCAATTGCCGACTATACTGAACCCAAGGCAAAAAAAATCATCGAAATCGGTCCACATGGCAAAGAGAAATTCACAAACAAACATCATCACAACTTGACTAAATTAATATGGGATCACCCCTAAGGTACCCCTTTCCAATAAAAGAAGAATCATCGAAATTGGTCCATAAACAAAGAAGTTATGCGTGAACATACATAACAAAAAAGGTCCAATGCCAATGAAAAAAAACGGGACCAATCGGGTACTAAACTGAACCCGATGAAAAAAAAATCATTGAAATCGGTCCATATGATAAAGAGAAATAAATGTTCAAACACAAAAAAAGACATTCCGTTGAATTGATAACCTCCTCTTTTTTCAAAGTCAGTTAAAAATAAACTATTCATTCCCAAGACATTTTTATCGATTCTAATCCTTGAGTATTTCTTCTTCTTCTTCGGGTGCCATACTCGATTACAAGCGTTGGCGATTACTATGTAGAGCATCCTCTCCATTGTAATTTTCCTGGGGAAATTTTTTTTGCATGGGTGGTTTCCCATTGCCTTTCTCTGAAGGAATCAGATTAAAGCCGGTCAAATATTTGCAGGAAGTCGGGCTTGAAACCGCACTAGCTTGATTAGAAGGCATGAATTTTAACCAACCTGAGTATTTAGAGAGACGAAATACGGTATTTGTTTTAATATAAAGCTAAAAAATTTAACTTTGACACCCTTGAAATAACCTGAAATGTATACAAAGGAGCCCCTCTGTGGTCTGAATTGTTGATTTTCATAGAAAAATAAAGTATTCATTCCCAAGATATTTTTATCGATTCTAATCCATGAGTGTTTAGAGAGACGAAATACCTTATTTGTTTTTTATTATAAAGCGAAAAAATTTAACTTTGACCTCTTGAAAAAACCTGAAATGTATACAAAAGGTCCACCCTGTGGTCTGAATTTTCTTAAAAAATAAACTAATCATTCCCAAGATATTTCTATCGATTCTAATACAAGAGTAGTTTGAGAGATAAAATACCAAAACGAAAATCTGCAAAATAAAACCTAAATTTGCTTTGCTCTTGCCCTATGGGACTGGATATTAGAGTTATATACTATTAGTTAATATTTATTAGAGTTATAAATTCTCAAAACATTGAACAGACATAAGAAATCCCTTTTTGGAAATAATTTTTCATTCCAAACTTACTTACCCGTATGGAAATAAATAGATTTTCTAAATATGTTTTTTATATATTTTTTGAAAATATATTAAAAATATAAAATTTTTGTGTTAAATTTATATAAAATTTATACTAGAGCGACATAAAAATAATTTTATTTTAAAAAAATATAGAAAATATAAACTTTATATAAATTTAACACAAAAATTTTATAATTTTAATATGTTTTCGAAAATATATAAAAAACATATTTCGAAAATCTATTTATTTCTATACGGGTAATTAAGAAATTTACTTCCATTTGTTCGTATGTGACTAATAGAGTGAAACAATTATAATGCAATTTGCATAATGCGCTAATTATTTAATAAGCCAGCCAAGATTTTCAACTTAACTAAACTTTATTCATTAAACGGTAACTTACATTAAAAACACACCCACACAAGCACATAAAGATACATTTAAGATAGAAGATTCTTTATCAATTATTTTGAATAACAGCTTCTGATCCATCTTGGAATTTAAATTAAGTTTCAATTTACAATTACTTATACAAATAGCACGAACTAAAATATTTAATTTACGAAATAAATCACTCATTAGAGGAAATTAAAACATATTCAATTGGATGTTGATGAAGGCAGTCCAAGGTGGTTTTAAAAAGTAAGACTATAACGATTGCTTTTTTCTATCCAGATGAAATTTTATAATATTTTCTTGGCATTGTCAAAGGAGACAGGAAGTAATTATGAGCTGATATACTTTCATTGACTTTTCGTTACTCTGAAGAAGGAGAGAGTAATAAATCTCCCAAACGTCGGTTATCGAATAAATGTATAATAATAAAACCGTTATAGTCTTACTTTTTACAACCACCTTGGACTGCCTTCATCAACATCCAATTGCATATTTATACCAGTCCGTCTCCTAAAGAAAAACGCTATCAATTAAAACAAATTTATTATTTATTTAAATACACGTGAATTTACCATAAACCTTCCGCTTTCCTATATTTATTATTAACGTAAATCACGATAGTGGTGTTATTTATTAAAAATAATTATAATTAATAATTCAATGCTAATTCACCTCCTAACATCTATTGGCAACCGCTAATTAACGCATAAGTTTTTATGTTCAGCGTTATGATCGCCCCATACCTCTACTGATTTTCCACAAAACAATTTTATTTCGATTAAATAACATATAGAAAAAGGAATTAATGAAAATATTGTACTTTGTCAAAAAATTAATGCTGAGTTCTTCTCAGATCTTAGGTTTCCACTGATAGTTTTTAAATACTCTATGTACCTATATCTATGTGGAGTTGTTGGGAATTATAAATTCTAATAATAAATTCAAATACTATATATTATTTTATTTTCAAAAAGAGATGAGAAATTTTGACATCAATTTAAATTACAATAATACTAAAAACTATAAAAAGACATCAGAATGTGTCGCTTTATACTTTATAGGAATACTATATATCTATATTCATCTAGATTAATTTGTAACAACGCTTAGAGAAATTTCTCTAAAAAAATTACCCTCTTGCCTAGAATCGAACCGACGAACTCTTGAACTATGGTCATCATCTCTAACCACTAGACCAATGTCACATTAATATTTATATCTTTATTTCTTTTACTAAAACTATATATTTTTGATTTAGACTTTGTGTCTAGATAATATTGAATTCATTTGAACTCGAATGAAAATGAAAAAACACCAATAGATTTTAAATTAAGAAACATTAAATATATATTAATTAACGAGGCAAATTTGAAATATAATTCTCAGCTCTGATTTTAAACTGATGGCTCCAATCGATTTTCATTAACCAGGCAAATTTGAAATATATATATTCTCATTTTGAAATGAAAGACTCCAATTCTTTTTAAATTAAGAAACATTAAATATATTGATAATTGTTCCTCCCCCCCTCTCCACTCAAAAATTAAAGATGCGAAACTTTTAAGAGACGATGTATTTTCGGTAGTTTACGGGTATACATTTGGAGTGTGGTTTTTTAAGAGGAATAAAATTTTTGGACCGAGCCGCTGCCCGCCAGGGCCCGGAGGGCCGAGCTTCGAGGGCGTGCCGAAGGCACGCACGAAAAGCTCGTAATATATAAAAAATTAGTGCTCATTAAAAATTAAATATTAGATATACTCTAAATGTAGCCATCTCATTACTATACAATAACTTCCGTTCCCTTTTGATCCCCTCCTCCACTTATTTTGGATGGTTTATTTTTTATACAATAATTTTGCAGTCATAAAGAGGAACTGTGCAAAATTCTATTCGAATATGACAAGCGGATAGAACAAATTAATTTCAATAAGTTAAATCTCGACGTCCATGTCTAAGGACAAGACTCCAAGAAATTAAACTTCAATTTCGCTTCACAATAACAATAATGCCTCCTTACTAGCATTTTCAACGACGGTGTAAAAAACAAGTGTTTCATAAAAAATTTATCGAAATACTCGAGAAATTAAATACCTTAGTAGAAAGAAGAAACTCGAGACAATAAATCAATGTTTAACACCCAAGCAGATGGTGCGGATATAAAATTAAATAAGTTTGAAATAACATTTTTCAGAATTTATCACTTTAATCTCAATCGAGCAAAAACATTATGATCTCATCATAATAATCAAATAAAGAAATTTTCATAACAAATGATCGGGGGTGAAGTGATGAAAATTTTATTTATTTTAAAAATAACTGTTAAAACTGAATTTAGAGGATTAAATATAGATGGCTAGATTTTATAATATGTATATCACAGTAGATTAGAAGTAGGTACGTATTTATATTATGCTTAGAAATCTAATCTTGTTTCAAGTCAGTTGAAAAATGTATTAATCACTCAAACATGCTTTTAACTGGAGAAATTCGAGGATGGTATTTTGGGGGGAAATGGTATATATTCCAGCAAAAGCCACACTTTTTTATTATATCCTTCAGAGTATAATTTATTATTAATAAACATTTATTATTATCCGAGTTGTGACACTTATTCAGCATGGATCCTGGTAAACTTTAAACTATCCTTTTGTTGTTTCTTTTTACTTTATCCAATACGAAGCATGTGGAAAGTATTGTAATCGATCCTGCGGCAAGGGGAACTTCAAAGGGTCCTCAGGTAAAGACTACGGAACCCATGGAATTAAATTCATTTTCCCCGAAACCAAAACTTGATATTAAAATTGTAATCCGATGTTTATTTTGGAAAGCATCGAATTTTTTTGTGTTGTTAAAAAAAGATATTTTTTCATCATGTGGTATTAAGTATGTAAAGCTCCTTTTAAAAAAACTAACATTTATTTTTAAAATTTGATTTATTTTAAAATGAAAAAATGAGAGGACCCTTTTTAAGGTGATTTTTGTACCAACCTAATTTCACCTAAGTACTTAAATCAAAAGTCTGGAAAAATTCTTAAAATTAGTTCTTTTTACTTTATCCATTGCGTAGCATGGGGAAAGTATTGTAATCGGTCTCGCGGCAAGCGCGAATTCAAAGGGTCCCCAGGTAAAGACTACGAAGCCCATGGTCTCAATTAAAGTCACACATTGTAGTATTCAATTAGTTTGAATTTTAGCACGTAACGGTTTTGCTAAAAATTACATGGGGTCTCGTCGAGAGGCCAAAAAGTGCGTGCGGATGGATGGATGTATGGATGTTATCGTTTTTTTGGCCCACGATTTTTTCCACACCGTTGCACCGATTGAAATAAAATTTAAAACCTACCATTAGTTTAACAAAATGAAGCGCTGATTAGTTTTTGGTACATGTCAGCCCACAAACATTAGTACTTTATTTCAGTACTTTTTTAGTTTTTTCTAAATATCTTGAAAATGACTTAACCAATTTTGATGAAATTTAATATCTTAATTAAATACCAAGCTTGAGCTTGAGTTGTTTGCCATAAAAGAATTTAGTATTTTTGATTTTAAGGCGATTCTTCCACGTTTTCAGTAGAGTTTGCCATTAATAGTCAAAACATCAAAAATGGAATGCAATAAGGTTATTCCTCTAGTATTAGATAAGAATCGATCGTTATTTTTTATTTTAAGTCGATTCCTCCATGTCTTCAGCAATGGTTACTAATATTAATCGAAGCGTCAAAAATCCAATATAGAATGGCTATTCCTCAAGTACTAGATGAGAATCAATCGCTATTTTTGAATTAAAGTTAACATGAACTGCAAATAGCAAGTGATATCTGGTTAATAATAAACGAATAAACATATTAATATTTTAAATGAATTTGGATAAAGTTTAGCAACGATCCGTTGCAGTTTATTTTTTTATGTATTAGGCTCGAACAATGCGAAGAGGGAATTCACCCTACATGTTCTTCTTAGGTTCTTCCATCTAGAACCGTCTTGTCCAACACACGGCCCGCATGCGGCCCTAGATGGCTATCAATGCGGCCCGACAAAAAATCGGAAACTTGCAAACTTTATGAGTTGCGACTAAAAATTCCAATGATAGATACTACTAAAAATACAATATTTTTAACTTGCTATTAATTTATGGGTAATTAATTTTTTAATTTAACACAATATTTAGGAATGAGGTATTCATAAAGTGATTCTTTTATAATTCTATTTATTCAAGCATCTATTTTCAAGTATGAATTACACAAAGAATGAAGCTAGATCCAAAATATTTGATGAGCTTTTTGAAAATTTCTTTGAGTCAAATATCGACGGATTTATGACCCAAAAACAATGACAAACTTCTCACTATAATTTTATGTTGCTGATTTGTTTTTTGCTTTCATCATTAAAAATTTATAAAGTAACAAGGCTTAATTTATTAAGTATATTAAGTACATAGTCTACGTTTTTTTGCTTATCAACTATTATTACTGTTAGTCTATTTTATGTGTGCCCCAAAACAGATTAATATTCTTCCAATATGGCACAGGGAAGCTAAAAGGTTGCACACCCCTGATCTAGAAACTTACGTACTGTGGCAAGTCTGTAGAATAATTGTCCGCTGTGCGACCTTTAAGATTATTATGATTGATATGCAAAGTTTCTTGAAATTCCTTGCGATGTTTGTAGATCCCATCCCATCTGCCGAAATAACTATTGGGTAGATGGTCACCCTGGTCAATTTCCAAATATTCTTGATCTGCCAGCCTAGTTTCTCATATTTTTTTTCTTTTTTTTTGTCGTTGTGTGTCAGAGGTACGGAGATATCAATTATAATTTCTGATTTTTTATTGACCCTTTACTCATTAATTCTCTCTTCGGGATGCCGATTTTAAGATTGTGCTTTTAGACGGGACCATTTCACAGGATCATAAAAAGGTAGTAATTTATTTGTAATTTTATTAACTATGTTACTAGTCGTACCTACGTCATTCTACTGAACAAAATCTTTTTCTGTATTTGGGGGAGTTAGCTGAAATATTACAATTACAATGTTAAAAATTGTTTACTATTATTTTGAACCCGAATTCACTTGGTTGGTAATCTCTCATTTATTAGTTTACCACTGCCGTTTTAAAATTTAACTAAAACTATTTGTTCTTTTTTCTAATAGTCTGATAGAAAATTTGATTTATTTAAAAATATATGGCTAAATGGGCATTTAGTTTCCAAGGCCAAGGGGTAGAGAAAAAAGAATATAAAGATTGTGGTAATTTATTTTGATAAATATCATAACAAAATGGAAAAAAATAATTTGCATAATTATGTATTAATTAAAGCAAAAGTGTTGAAACATAGAAACGCGAGATAGAAAGAATTAATGAATAATTAAATATATATTAAATTATTATGATTATATATATTATAATATTATTTAATTATTATTAATTTAAACAAAACTAGAAAAAAATTTAGTTTCATTCTTAGACGCACTTAAAATATTCTAAAGAGCAAATGTGTGAGGAATTTTTCAAAGATTTGTCTTTTATGCATGAATCAATAATACACTCAATAAAAGTTTGTATTTCAAGATATCTTTAATGATAAAGCTGAAATTTATCATGTAACCAACGCAAATGTAATTTCAGAAAAATTAAAATCAGCCTGCCAAGAGCGAGTCAGTCCGCATACCGGGCTTTATAACTCACAAAATATTTGAGATATCAAATTCTGTCTTATTTGTCGTTGATAAAGAAAGAAAGGAGAATCCGTGGAATATTTAAATATTTTTGAGATAAATTAAAAAACTTAAAGATATATTTACAGTCTATGATTAAAAATTGTTTTTTTTTTATTGACCATCCTCAAAAAAATCATTCGAATATAATTTTAATACTATTGATTATCTAGAAAATGAAAACAAATAACTTCTAATTTTCAATTTCTTATCTTAATTAGTTTAGGAGCTACGATGATCTGACAAGATAGGACAAATAGACAGATATTATAGCGAAACTAATAGGTCTAGTTGCTTTTTTTTAAACGGAACCTTAAAAACGAAAAATAATTGTTCTAAATCTCAAACGTGGAACGGATGCTGGAGGTTAACATTGTTGGTAGAGAGTGAGCAAACAGCTCACTTGACAGTTCGATTACAAACAGGTAATTTTTCTTTGATATTTTCGGATAGATCATCATTGATCGAAACTGTCTTAATTTCCTATAAGCTCCAGAAAAGTAAATATTCAAAGAGTGTGACCTGATCGGAATGTTATAGATACATACATGTTAGAAGGGCTATGATTTCCTCTGGGTTCGAACCCAACTGCCAAGTTTTTCTAGAACAATAATAGGACACTTTCTTTAATTTTCTTTTATAAAATCAGTTTTTCTACTCTTGGCAAAACAACTTTCTCAGTATTTCTTTTTGTAATTATAGAAGCAGGTCCCGGGGTCCTGTAGTTGACAGTCGTGTGTAGACCGGTGCGAATATCTCGAAAAAAATTACTTTTTTTACTCTCTCTTCGAAGGGTAGATAATACAAAGGGGGGAGGGACCATTATCAACTTGTTTGAGAATTTCAAGGGAAAAAAATATTATTTTTCAAAAAACTAAACTCATTTTAAATAGTAGGTATATTTTATAAAGAGTTAAAAGAGTATACTTTCGTTGGAATATATCGGAAAAAAAATACTTTTTTTTAACCCTCTCTTCGAAGGGTAGATGATTCAAAGGGTGGACCCTTATCAACTTGTTTGAGAATTTCAAGGGAAAAAAAAATTAATTTTCAAAAAACTAAACTCATTTTTAATAGTATCTACTCTTATTAAACGAGCAAAAATTGTATATTTATTAATTTATATATATATATATATATATATATATATATATATATATATATATATATATATTTGTATCTTGGCTCTCGAAAACGACTCTACCTATTTTGATGAAATTAAAGGATTAGGGGTTTTTTGGGATGACAATTCGATCTGTCACGGTCTCATCTTCGACAGTGTTTTTGATGGGTTTTTTCGTAATCAAATTAATTATCTCAGGTAGACAAATCCATTCTTAGGGTTTAAAGTTACTCTTTCCTTTTGTGCCCAGGCAGACAATGGGTCAGGGTTAATCCTTTATTCTCAAGGCCTTGAGGAAGTATTGTGATTGTGGATTTTAACATATTTTGTTCTCCCTAAACGTTAGAAATATTAATAAACGTTTTATAATCGTTTTATAAAGAACTTTATTTATTTAATAGAATAAAAATTAATCAAATTTATTTAAAATAAAAAATATATTTCGAATAGCAGTTCTCAATTTTCTGAAAAAACAACATTTTTGATAGGTTTTATTTATTAACAATTGGATGAATAAAAATGAATCATATGATTCAGATCAAAACAGGTGCGGGAGGCGGGGTTCGGTGGTGGGGGATCTGGTGGAGGGCGAGGTTTTTGGGGGTGGGGTCGAGCGGGAGATTGAGGGTGGTGGGGGTGGGGGTACAGTGGGCGAATATTATATATTTTGTATTTTTTTTAATTTGAAAACGGCTCTCAAATAAAATCGACATTTTTTATCTGAATTTTAAATTAAAAATAATATTAAAAATAAAAACTTTAACTAAAAAGGAAGAGTTGCCGAGCATCGAGCGGTGCCTCCAGGTACTATTTTATAAAGAATTAAAAGAGTATACTTTCGTTGGAATATGACCGGTGCGTAACCATTGAGTCTGCCTTGAGTTTTACTTTTTCGTTGTGTGGTGTTGTAATGACTCTGAAGAGAATCGGGTAGGGTTGATGAAGAGAGAGAGATGAGAGGGTTTACTATGCCTTGACAATATCTTGGTGTTCGAAATAACGTTCAGAATTCCACTGATGAGACTATAGATGGTAAGAATTATATGGCTAATCCAGAAATAAGCACTTCACACCTTGATTATTCATTTGATTTGTGTTGGCTGTATGTATCTAGCGTGAATTGTGTCGCGTTGTATTGCAGCACTACATAGATAATAATAAATTCATTAATTTGTATTTTAAATATTGATTTAAAAAAAAATCATAGGTGATGGTAAGTGAAAGTTCTGTTTCGCACACACCATATATTTTTTCACCCTTTTTAATTTTTAATTTTTTTTTATTTTATAACTTTCCGATTTTATTTAAATTTTTGTATAATTAAAGTTTCAAAAACTTTTTGCCAGTCTCTAAAATTGCCTACCACAGTTTGAGAAAACGCTGGTTTAGAATTTTAACGAATTGTTTACTTTGTATTTGATTGATGAAGTTGTGCTTTTCTTTTTCTGACGTCTCCTTTCCGCTAGGTATCTAGCAAATGATTATAACCTGCTGTTTTGTTTTCCTAATTACTTTTCCCTCTCGTCCCTTTCTTCATTCCCATAAATGCAAGGTATTCGTTTGGAAAAGAGCCATCCGGATTCGCAACCTTTCCTTTTTTTTCTACTGTCCTACCTACCTTCTTTCTATCTTTCTTCCTTTTCTCTTTTCTTTCATCATTTATTTACTCCTTCGAAAATGAAACGTAATTGAACAGATATTTTTTATCTGTCATAAGAAAAAAAAAATATTTTTCGCTTCAACCAGCTGTGATGGCTATCTTAAGGATTTTTTTTTTGGCAAAGTAATCTTTTAAATAGGGGTTAAAAGAGAAAGAATTTAACAAGTCATTACTGTCCCATTTATTTAAACGAGACGACACCATTTGGACACTTTATTAATAATAAAAATAATAATAATAATTTTGTAGTGTGTTTTTTGTCTGCTGACATCGTAATAATAAGGAAATAAAAGAGCCATTAGAGAGCAATAGTAATAATATTAACACATGATGAAATTTAACTTTTTTGAAATTATTTTTTCCACCCTTTCCAAGAACTAATAGTGGCAAGTGTTTTGAATATTATGAAATGGAATGAAGGAAAAGGGAAAGGAGGTCAACATTCCCTCGCTACACGCTCAATACACTCTCTAATAACTACGAAATAATGCATACAGTCAATTTTAAAATTTTCACATGGTACGTTAAATAACCCGTTCACCACTTGAAAGGCTCGATGTCATTTATTGGAGACAATAAAAAAATGATAGCAAATGCCATTTTGAGTAGTTTCTTAAGGGGAAAACATTGATGGTCTCCTCCGGTTGATGCAAATAATATATAGTCACTCTCGATAATTCGAATTTTTCGATAATTCGAACTCTTCAGCTGTTAACTTCGGTAAATCGAAAAAATGCTGTGTATTTTGATACGCTCAATAACGCTAAATCCTTTTCGTAATAAGAGGGGGAGAGAAAGTTCTATAATTCGAACTAATAGGCCACTTCCCCTCTTTATAATTCGAATTTTTCCTAGCAATGTTTACTCCTCATTTTTTTAATTACTTATGTTATTATCTATTGCAATGTTAATACATATGTAATTTTTTGTTCTTTTTTGTCGTTTTGACTATTTTTACTTTTTTACTCGAGACTATAATATTTAAAATTTATGTATTCTCATACATATTTTCAAAAATATAATAAAAACTCTAAATAATTCGAAGTTTTTTCTTTCCTCTTGATAATTCCAAGCCTCGATAATTCGAATTTTTCTTGTAGTCCCTTTGATTTCGAATTATCGAGAGTCGACTGTATATAGGCAGATCCATATTACTTTTCGACGAAAGTGTGCGGGGGTGGGTCACTGATTTTGATTCCAATTTTTTCCTCAAAAGTACATCAGAAAAGGAGATGATCCTGAAAATTTGAGCTCGATTCGATCTAATTTGGCCGCTGGAAAATTTTTTGAATTTTGAAAAAAAAGTCGATTTTTCAGTCATTTTCAAAATCTTATATCTCAGCTTCTATATAGATAGCTTAGAGACTTGTTTGAGGTGGCATTCTTCTCTGTAAATCCTCTACTTTTAAGAAAAAAATTGGCCATTGGTTTACACTCAAGTCCGGCTTCACAGCGAGCGGCTAACTAAACCACTGTTTCAGAGAAATGTTGCCTATTTTTAAATGCTGTCATATCTACAGTTTTCGAAGTAGAGGATTGATCAGCAGCTGATGTTTTTTGTTCACGTATACTCTGAAGAAATCTACCCACTTTTTAGTTGATTGCTTCTATTTCGTTATGTTATGGCCATCTAAAGCCCAGCGATTTTTGGAAAATCATCATTTTCAGATAGCCAGAAATTTTCAAATTTTCAGAATTCAGCTGAAAATCCTTTGAAATTTTCAGGAAGTATACTTCATTATATCCTCAAACAACTCTGAAAATTTCAATTTTGGAATTTAAGTGGTTTCCGAGCTATGATTTTTTTTAAATATCAACTTTTCGATTTAATATGATATTTTTTGTGGTTTTATCATCAATTTTGTAATTTTAACGTAAATAATTGATATTTTTCAGAAAATATATTCGAAAATAAGGATCAAAACGGATTGTTTGAGAAAATTGAGAGAAAAAATTAATAATTTTGATTCTTTAGAGATTACAGGAGATTATCTTTTACTAATTCCGTTCTATCATAGGTAATTTTTATTACGTGTCAGAAGGATTGTGTTCACACCTTGTGGGATTGAACCTGAGTACCAAAAATGTTATATAGGCCAACGGCTTTGTCTCTGATGCGTACCGATATGACATATACTAATATATATCAAGTTAAATATTTTAATGATTTCTTCATTTAAAATATTTTGCGATCTAGTGATTCTAAATTTATAAATATTTGGAGAAAACACTTAAGTGTACTCTACTTAATCGAAATAAATATACCAATCTACTATATAATTAGATATGTAGCTTGTATTTTTGTGTTTAAATTTATAAAAAGTTGAAATTTTGTTTAACTCATACATAATTAAGTATAATGATTTATTGAACATGAGCAGATATTACAATATAACTACGGCGTTTCGATCAGCTTATTCTGCGATCTTTCTCAAGTTTGAGCTGAGCACCCATCTCGATTTTAGGTTACCTTCAGAATAAGGTTATCAAAACGTCGTAGTTATATCGTATAATTTGTTCGGGTACACTAAATAATTATAATTAATTATGTGTGATTTAAACAAAATTCTAACTCTTAATATACCTAGGTATATAAATGATTGATTCCGCCAAATTAGATAGTTTTAGTAAATGCTCTAAAAAACTTTTTTATATATTCCAAAATTTATCTTGACAATTTCTCAAGTAAACAAGATTTTCAGAATAGTCTGATCCCTGCATTACTTCTAACCTTCTAAGCGATCTGTCTTCGGGCTTTACCTAAAGAATCGATTTTGTCATTTCAACAAAAATGTGACTTATGGTGTTTCTCAAATAACCGATTCAAATCATCCCCTAAACGTGGTGAATAGAAGAAGTGCTTCCAGCTCGATGACTTCCTATTCGCGTTACGAATAAAATATATTTTTCTGAACAATTTGAAGTCGGTAGCAGAAAAAAATCCCATGGCTAGATAAATGTATAGGAAAATTGTCGCCACGGCTTAGTTTACAAGGCGGTAAATGGAGATGAAACTAATACAGCTAATCTTGGGTTGTTTACTATGTTTGGAACAAACATTCCAGTTAATTAGATATTAGTGTCTAGTCTAATGGATTTCAAACCAGACAAATACACTGTTAAACAGTTGTGGATCTGAATAAATGTATATACAACACTCATCCACTGCACTAGAAGGAGACTGGGATTTGCTGACTCATTGATTTAGTCATGTCAGAATTGAATCTATAGTTACCAAATATAAAGTTGGTTAAAAATAAGTACTCAATTTATTGATTAATTTCTTATTCTTCTGGATAAAGAAGTCTAACAATTATGACATTCACCAAGGGGCTTATCAAATGTCTTTTCCAAGATATTTGGTCATATCATGGAAAGAAGAGTCTTATAGAAAAGCACCATTTTATTGTTGCAAATATGTAAGTATTATTTTATAAAATTAGAAAATGCCGATAGTAGCAAACTTAAAATTTCTAATGAAATCAGGTGCAATTGAGATCTACTAAATCGGAGCTGTTTTGTATATAATTTCGATTAAATGTCATAAGAGTTATATTCACTCCCTCGTAAATTGAACGCGATCCTACCTCAATACCTACCCTGTGATGCAAGGGGGGGCCTGGTCCCCTGACTTTCAAGCTCTGATTTTTTTGAAATGGTTGAGTTATCCCGACTTTATATATACGCCCATGCTGTGGGGTCCCATCTGACATATAGAATGCGGGTGAAAATATTCACTCATAAATTTATTAACTTTTAAGGAGATAGGTGTTCGTTCTAGGTGAAACATTTTTATATAATAATAATATAATAATAAAATAATAATAAATAATAGTCATATGGTAAGCTTATCTAATAGATATCTAGATATCATTGTTGTTCACATACACAGAAGAAAATAATCTGCACTGTCAGATCGGACTTTTTAAACTTTGAAAAAGCTTATATGAACGTTACTTTATTTGAAATCACAATGAATTAATTTAACTTGATTTTCATTAAATATTTACCTTTATAATATTATTAAAAACTAATTTGTATAAGAAAATGAACATTTTCTAGTTCAAAGTATATTTGTTTTTATTGTCATAAGATTAAATTAGGTTGGAGTTGGTGGTGTTTCACAAGGAGTTTAATTTAATTTAACCGCTTTCCCTAAATTTGTCATAAGATTAGCTAATATAATAATATATTTATAGGCGACTGTGGGTCAGTGGATAGAGTGTCGGGTCGCTGACTCGAAGTACGCTGGTTCGAGACAGTCTCGGTAGATCAGATATTTGCAGTCGCCTCCTCTTGGAAAGCAATGGCAACTTACCAAGAGTATAATTGACTAGTAACCTCTCCAAACTAGCCGTTCGGAACAGGCGTTAAAAAGTAGGTCCCATATATCTGTGTAAAAACAGCTAAACACACTCAGCACAGGTATATGTGGAGAGAAGCCGAAACGTCAGGGTGACCTGATATGGCACTTAAAAGAAGAATAATATATTTAAATAGTACCTAATCATACTCTACCATCAAATTTCTACAAATTCAAACTGAAAGAAAATTGAGGATTTTTGGTAGAAAAACAAATGGTAAAGAATCAATAATACTAATAAATTTCTAGTTTTATTTTCTCATAATATATATTTTTAATAGGGGGTAAAGACACATGAGGAGCTCACATTCAAAACGTGCTTTGTCCGGGTGAATGTACTTTTCAGAAACTGCAAATAACGAATATAAAAAATATATATATTTATTTTTTGTTACAAAAATAACTAATAATTTATAGATATTCTATTTATCACAATGAGATACGTCTATAAAAAAGTTATAAAGGATTAATATTTTAAATAATTAATATAAAATTGGACAAAGCACGTTTTGCATGAAATTAATGGACAAAGCACGGTTTGAATGAATTAGACATGGACAAAGCTTATTTTGATCAAATTTTATTTATTTATAAAAGAAATATACATGTTAAAAAAACATTATGAGTCCATTAAGATGACACCTTTGCTTCTTAAATGTGTAAATCACACATTTCAAGTTCCAAACAATCACATTCTTCTTCAGGTTCCTCAAAATTTTTCGTAGGCACATTAAAAATAATGTCTTTGTACCAGTTCAAACGGCCATCAGCAAGTGGCTCATCCCTTGTAGGTAAATGGTAGGAGGCAAAGAATTCGTGCTCTCTGCCAGGTTTTTGGTGTGTATTTTCATCAACTGGTCTAGGCCTACGCCGTTTTATTGGACATGTCTTAATAAGAGTATAAATAATGCTGTCTTGAGAAGCTTTATCTGGCTTTTCAAAAAAATTATTTCTAAAGGTTTTCAAGTCCCTTGGCATGAACTTCACACAAGAAAACCTATCGTTATCATGTTTACAAGGTTCAAATTTAAGGGCTATTTTAGGAGTGCTGTACCTGGTTGATTTTGATGCAGTTTTTTTTACCACGTGTAGAATGTCTTTTTCTGCTTCCAATGTTGTAGTCACCCACACGTACACTTCCGTCGGCATCTTCATTTTCCATTTTAAATGAAATTTGTGAATATATGAAAACAATTAAATATTAAGAGTACTCACAAGAGCTTTTCCAACTGAACTAATCCTATAAAGTAAGGTTAGAGAATGAATAAGACGTGGCAGAAACAAACAGTCACGTGACTAGAAACAAGCAACCCTATTGGTCAGATGGACTAAGCACGAATTGGTTGAAACTTGTCTATGGACAAAGCACACTTTGTATGAAACTCAAGTTTTCAACATCATTTTTAAATGAGAAATAACATGATTTTACTGAATTCTGATATTCCTTCATGTGCAAATTACGTAGAGGAACACAAATATGTCAATAACTCATTTTCGAAAAAAAGTGGACAAAGCACGTTTTGAATGTGAGCTCCTCACATGATTTCCGTGGTCACAAGGGCAATGAAACTGAAAAGGTTACTATTGTACTAGTCCGATAATCAGCTCCTGTCAACGCAACCAGCAATGCAGGGCGTTCTATTCGAATGCATACCCTTCATTTTACAGGCGCTGCGCTGAATTAGTTCAATCAAAAGGCTTGCTTAATCATGTCAAAAACACTCCTACACATCTTTCTGTATCTGTTAGACAGCCGTAAAACCAAACAGAAATTAAAGAAAAAGTTGAAACTTTTCCAAGACTCCGTATGCCCACCAGTCAGAGTCGCCTTAATAATAAACTTATATATGTATAATAAACTCTTCCTCTTATTTACTAGCCTTATTTCTATAAGAGTTCGGCCCCCTTAATACTCTCCCATCATCTTTGACGGTCCTGTGTCAATTCTGGGTTTATGCCGCATAAGTGTTTCCCTATAGCGAAACCATCGACAGAGCATGTTTGTAAAACACAGGATATTATTTATCCTTGTCCAAATACGTTTTATAGAACTCTTCAAAACCAATTTGATGTAATTTCTCCTTTAACTGTGTTTCACAACACATTTCAGAATGTTCCATTTGTGATCTTCCTAGTAATAAATTCTCGTCTACCGCGAATGGCGTTACAAATGCTCAAAAAAGCATATGATGTTTTTTAAATTCCTGAAATCTATTTTCAAATTCGAGGTTTAAGTCTGATATCAAAGAAGCGTATTTATCCGCCGCCTCCAGTGTGATGTGTGATTGCAATGACAATATAGTAAAGTGAGTAAAGTTTGTTGTCCTCTTCTGTGGTCTCCAAAGGCCAAGTTTCATTTGAAATGCAGAAATATGATCATACATCTTATTAATTAATTGATCCTTCCCTTGTAGACGAGTATTAACGCAATATTTAAAATAGCTCAAACCAATGAATTTTTCAAAAAATGTGAGAAATTTCAAGTTTCTCTTAGCTATAATTTAAAAATATATGATACGAACGACTCATGATGTAATGTTATTAGTTGGTATGTACAATAGAATTAACATTTATGTTCATTTGACCCAGCTCTGCGGGCCGCAACTTGACTTGCAGCGGGCCGCGTGAGTTCCGCGGGCCTCGTGTTGGCCACCCCTGATCTAATACATAGATTCCTTAGAAAAATTTCTCTGCTTAAATTAAAATTTATTATTTATTATAAAGTTTAGAAGTAAAAACAGACATATTGGATTTCAACTTAAAAAACTAAAACTAGTTCAACTCGAAAATTTTTTCACATTATGAATCTGTTCACCAAAGCATATGATGATAAAAAAATCTATGATTAATAAAAACTGTTAATTAAATTTCTAATTTCTAAATTCATTTTAACCCCCCCCCCCCTCCATACACACAAACATGAATTCCCTCCAGAAAAATGTCGAAATTGTAAAGGTACTATAAATTAATTGTGTTAAATGAAACATTTGCTGAACCAAGATGGAGTAGTGAAGATTTGAGAAGGTAGTAGCCGCCCTTCGGTCTCGCTCTTCGTGACAGAATTGGCAACTCCACTTCTCGTGATTTGAATTCTAAATCAACCAGACAGGATAGAGCTGGCCACAATCTCTCTCTCTTTCGTGCTTCCTTCCATCTGGGCAATTTCTCTATCTGGACACGAAAATCGACCCGATCCCTTTGTTGTCCCCGGAATGCTTGCCTGCCACACGTCAATCCTTTGTCTATTTGTTTGTCTATCAGCCAATACAAATATCCATCTTTTATAAATCAGATAAACTATTGCAAGTTAAATTGAGAAATTGACTTAAACGATTTTTTGAACGAGGATTTTATATTAAAATTACTTTTCATTCTATCACTAAGACTTGATTAGGTACAAAAGATGATTACTTTCACATTTATATTCTATAGAATATAATAATGTGAAGTATTGCGATGGCCTGTATGGTTTTTATTCCAAATCAATATGCCCTTCAATTCATTTTCAAATTTTCAATTTTTTTCCCTAGTGGCTTTTTAGCTCTTTGTATTCAAGCTCTTTGGATTTTGTGAGAAAATATGAATTTTAAGAATCAGTCAATGGTAGCGTTTCTTATCTTTTTAAACTCAATTAAAGTCGAGTTATTCGAAAAGTATTCAAGATATCATGACAGGTTATATTTAATAATCGGTTACAATCACATGGTCAAATTGATTTTAATTTAGACTCTAAGATCTTCTCGTTACATATTCACATTTTTGAAAATTGTGCAAATTTAATGTCTCAATTGGAAAAATTTAACTTAACTTTAGTGAGTCTAGTATTCTCTAATATTCCAGTGAACACGATGATTGGTTCACTCAAAAAAATCTTTATGTAAAATGAATGTATTTTGAATGTCTTAATGGCGACGATCATTAATTTTTTTCATCGTAGTTGCATTTTTTTATTTTTGGAAAAAAGTAAAATTGCATTCTTATATTAGAAACCATTCAAACTAATACCAGAGGCTAGATTTCTCTCAGGAGCCAATACAACTCTTTCTTCTTCATATCACACAGTATTCATATGACAAAGAAAAAAAAAATATTTTCTGGCTATACAGTATATACTATACACATACTTACACACATATAGGTATACACGCGTAAAACGAATATGCACAATCAAAAAGCCTCATTTTTATGGAATTTATTTAAAATTTTACCTCTTATTTTATTTCTAACATTAAACTCTCGTTTACACTGTGACGTTAAATCTCGATCCAATTTAGAGTAGAATAAAATTTGATGTTGTACAAGCGTTTATTTGAATTTAATTTCAATTCAGTATGCTTTTTGTTTTTAATCCGAGCTAAGTCTGACATTGCTTCCACTTACTTGTGTCAGGCTTCTCTTTTTCTCTCTCCTATACGGCCTCCCTTGGCCAACTCTTGTTTTTTTTTTTTTTTTTTTTTTACCGACTCCGACTCTATTAGGTTTTCGAGGGCTAGGAGTTGATTTCCTTTTTCATTTTTCTTCTCTTCAACATGTGGAAGGCAACGGGAAACCACCACATTACAAATCCCGAGAATATGCAACATGACGATTTCTGGAAGAGTCTGAAGAAGAGAAGAGGTCAGATGATGGGGCACACACTGAGACATGGGGGACTGCTTAGGGATATCTTGGAGGGGGAGGTGGGAAAGAAAAGGGGAAGGGGAAGACCCAGATTAGAATATTTCAACCAAATAATTGGGGATATGGGATGCCAGACATTTAGAGAGGTTAAACAGCTGGCGGGGGACAGAGTCGAGTGGAGACGGATTGTTGCATCAAACCAGTCTTAGGACTGTATACTCAATGATGATGATGAAGTTGATCGATTTATGATCTTAACACTTATATCAAGGATAAAGCAAATTTTACTATAATAACTTATATTAAACTAATAATAGAAAATTTTGATTCAACCTGAATTCATTTTCATTTTCGTTAATAGAAAATAATTATTCCATAAAGTCAAGTAGGTACCTACTATTTACCTCTTTACTAAATATTTATTATTTTTTTAAAATTTCTATCAGTTTATAATTAATAACGTTGACTTTATGTCATTTAAAAATGTGTTTATTTAAGTTAATAAATTACCTCGTACGCCTCACTGGCCAAGACCGCCAGGCGCCCCGAAATGTTAATTCAATCTTAAATTTCAATTTTTTTTCTTATTCAATTTTAATAATCTCCTGAAACGAGGAAAAATATAATTTTCAATTATTAATATAAGATTGGATGTAGCTAAGAGTTAAGAGTCACAAGATTAAATTCTTTTTTTGAAAAAATGTTAAGGTTTGACTAGAACTGATTGCTATTTATTAAATGTTTTTTTTTTTAAATAAGAGCTCTTAGAAGAAAATTTTAATATCTTGTAACTCTTGAACTTGGGCTAATCTAATAAATAATAAGGTAAATGTATACAATACGATGTTTTGTTGGCAAATTTGTTTATCTATTTCTATACAGACAGAGCGAGCTAGTTGAGATCCATTGCCAATAATTAATGAGGAGGGATCGTATGTCTTTTGGAGTGAATATAAGTATCAAGAATACCTTTCCAATTATGAAGTTAGTTTGATGTAATTAATGAATTTGCTTACATTTATTCAATTAAAACCTACTTATTTCGCTTAGCAGTCCGTCTTTCTAAGAAAATAAATAAAATTAATGAATTTACTTTGATTTACTTAAAGAAAATACGATATACCTACGATGGGTTAGATACAATAATTAGTATAAAGTGACGAGTTGTGATTTGAGTATGTTTGTTTTATACGTGTTTAGTGATAAGCTTTTACTAAGCTATAATGAAAAACTCCTAGTCTATTTTGTGAACTTTTATATATAAACCGTTTTTATTTATTAATTAGAAAATCTACTCATACATTAATATTATTTTATTTTTATTTTTTTGTTCTGGGGGAAAAAAGTTCGTAATTCGAACCCAAAAATTCAATTGATTTTGGACTATCTGTCGGATGAAAATGTAGAATCAATTAAAAAATGAATTGACAGCTAATGAGCTGAAATTTGTCACACAAATTTGTACTAATATGGACCAGTGTACTAATAGTTTCCGCTTTCTAAACTTTTTTCTTTCCGTTGTTGATTATTTTACTTTATGTATTAACAAAACTAAATAGAGGGTCAAATTTAAGAATTTCATCTCTCTATATATTGATTCAATTGATTGGAATTTATGATTTTGATGAGATGTTCTTCATATACCAGAATCGCCGTCTTTTTTCCTCGCTCCCTTCATTTTCAATCCATCATCACGGGGCTAATTTATTAATAATAAAATACATAAATTAGAACAGGCATCGATGGCAAATGGGTATTTGTGATGGTAGTGGTGGAGGAGCAGCCGGGATAGATAGAAAGAGACCATAAATCACTAATTGTCTCTGGTGTTCTAAAGAGCGCGGCTCCTCCCTTTGATCGATGTTCATTCAGCGCACCAAATAGAAAAGAAAGAGAACGACGATCCATCAATTGCCGGAATAAACGCAACGATCCCACAAGAAATTACCTCGCTCATTTTGCATCCCAATAAAAAGATTGAATCAATACTGGAATTTCATTCGACAATTTGTAATTTTATCGTGTGAATCTTACACAAGCTATTGTGAAAACTCGATTTTCCTAGTTAAACTAGTTTTAACAAAAGTTTTTCTTAAAAACATCAATTAAAAATCTTAGTGAATTTTCACTCAAAAAGTAACTCTGCTTTAAATAGAAAAAAAAACTCAAAGATTAAATCTCGTAGTGAAGGGGTCCTGTAGTACAATTGGATAGCACAATCTTGAGCTGCACCGAAAACCTTAGCAGTCTCGATCCCAGAAGGATGCTCAAATGTTATTTCTTCTCTTTTTATAAAAAGTACCTGGAACACCGAGCGATGCTCTGTAATTTTTTGATCCAGTTAAAAGCGGTATATTAATATTATTTTTAATTTTAAATTCAGGTATAAGGGTCGATTTTTATTCGCAGCTAAAATAAAATAAAATTGAAATAAAACTTAATTTATATTTTTACAAACGTTTACACTTCGCTATGGCCATCATCAAGACGTATCACTGGGAGACAAAGTTTCGAATGTAATTGCAATTAAAAAAATTTTAATATACACCGAGGTTCTTTCGTTGACCCTTTTAAATCCTGAAGAAGGAGCCACTTCGAATTGTGGAATTTTTTAAGATAATAAAATTGATATTCTAATAAATTATTTTATAGAAAAATACCTTTGATAAATTTTTTTATAATTTTACTGAACCAACTATTTTGTATTTGAGCTTCGACTTCGGAGATTAGTTCCCCACCATTGACTGTCCTTGATGTTCTTGTGCTTGCCAACATCTTTTTAGTCCTTGTTTTTAATAAGAAGAAAAAACTAATTAAATAAAAAAACCTCTTTTCCGATTTGTATCCCTTTCAATTTTCATCTCCCCTTTAATTAATTTTTTTTTTTTTTTTTTTTTTTATAAATTTTATTAAACCAATTATTTTACATTAATTAATGTATACCTTGTATTTTAGCTTCGATTCCGGAGATTGCTTCTCCACCATCGAGTGTCCTTATTCATCTTTAGTCCTTGTTTTTAATAAGAGGAAAAATCTAATTAGATAAAAAAACCTCTTTTCCGATAATTATTTCAATTCCATTATTCCCCAATCAAGTCGATTGGATCTCCTTCTCCCATTCTCCCTTTAATTAATTTTTTTTTTTTTTTTTTTTTTTTTATAAATTTTATTAAACCAATTATTTTACATTAATTAATGTATACCTTGTATTTTAGCTTCGATTTCGGAGATAACTTCTCCACCATCGAGTGTCCTTATTTATCTTTAGTCCTTGTTTTTAATAAGAGGAAAAATCTAATTAGATAAAAAAACCTCTTTTCCGATAATTATTTTAATTCCATTATTCCCCAATCAAATCGATTGGATCTCTCTCTCCTCTCCCTCTCCCTCTGATCTATTTCCTTTAATTAATTTATTGGCGAATTCTAATATATAATAATATTTCTAATGATCTATTAGTGGAATTTAAAATAAAAAAAACCAATTAATTTTATTAAAAGAAAATTGAAAAAATGTAATTTTAAATTTTTATTCAAACAACCACTTGTGAATAATTATTTCAATTAACAAAAAACCATCAAAAACAACTTAGCCGAAGATGAGACCGTGACAGATCGAATTGTCAACCCAAAAACCCCTAACCCGTGAATTTCATACAAATCGTTAGAGCCGTTTTCGAGAAACCGATTCTATATATATATACGAGAATTGATCGTTTAATATAATAAGATAATTTCTAAGATATATAGATTTAATTATTTGATTTAAATATGCCTCTTCGTGAATATTAGTATTAACAAGTCAATACAGGTAAGCTCCCGTATTACTCGGTGATTATTTCCCAGAATAATGCCATGTAAAGATAAATAAATACTATTATAAAAATGAGGCTAGGTTCCATAAAATTAACAAAACTATAGTATTTTCTTTATATAGTCAAGAGAAATGTGTTTAATAAAACAATCCCTAATTGATCAAAAGTATTAATAGTAATATTACATTATGTTTTCTCCATTATCACTGCTAATCAACATTAAATCAGCATTTTTTTTGGCAAAATATCTTCATAACTACCGCTTCTGCATCGTGTGCTGACGATGTTGGAGCGGGTGGCTTAAGTTCAGGCCTTGCTCGCTGCAGAATAAAAAAAAATGTGACCGGCGAAAACTCGGGTCCCTCCCTAACACTAACCGCTGGGAAAATAATCTTACTATAATATACCCCTGGCTAAATGGACTATCGATCCAAAGCCAAAAAATAACGAATAAAAATAAATCTTAATATTCTGAGATTTTTTGGCCAAATGGACTATCGATCCAAAGCCAAAAAATAACGAATAAAAATAAATCTTAAAGTTCTGAGATTTATGATTATTTTTGAGTTAAAGTAGACCTTTAACTCAAAAATTTGTTACTTTCGTTTCATGAATCTTTATAAATTTGAATGTATGGAAGTTATGGAACTATAAGCATTGGTCAAGTTTCATCTTAAATTTTGTTCTTCTTCTCTTTTAAAATTAAACACTCACTTGCAGTTTTTACCAGTTAAAACTAGTTTTCAACAAAATGGACCAGTTAAAAATGTTTTCATATGTTCAAACAAGGGCTGAAAGGTGACACTTTATTTGACTCTCAGTCTACCTTACTGTGTGTTCTTGTGTAGCACTTGAAATCGAGTCCAATAACGGGTGCCGAAACGTCACGAATTCTGAAGAGAAAATCTACTATGTGTAATCTAGCTGGTTTCACCGAAACTTCTCGTTTTATAAACAACACAAACCCTGAAATATCAAATCAACAAAATTGTAATTTCTATAATAGATTTACAATCCTTCTTCAATTTTTTGTGAAAGCTTAGCTCACAAAGTGTACCTATTGATAAGTTAGAGAATGATTTTCACGAATAACGCCATAGATGATAAATTTAAAATTTTGGAGCTATATCATAAAAGGAAAGAAATTCATTATTTATATAAAAAAGAAGATGTTATGATTCGCTCCCTTTTTTAATCAATAAACTTTCACAGAAACATAAATATTAAGTTTATTCATTTCATGTCTCTTTATGCGATTTCGACTAAGACCTCTTTAACATGTTTTTTTTTCTCTTTATTTTAGGTGAGTTGCTACGCTTTGAATTCCTTGATTCAATATTTGCCCAAGCTAGAAAATTTGATGACGAAGGGAATGACTTTTTAACTGTGAGTATTCTATTCATCCAACTAAATTCCGCGAATGTAGAATATTAATTAAAATTAGAAGCTTTTATTTAATAGCTGAATAAATAAATAATATTCAATATGTGTATTGAGAGAAAGGTATTGTAAATATACCTATATAAATATATAGGTATATATAAATAAATAAATATATTGTTTAAATATGGAAGAAAATATGTAAAAAAATTCCAGGAATTCATCAATACTAAATTGACAAAAAAATTATACTTGAATGTTTTTATACTTTGTCGAGTAGAATCACCATATTCGTAAATTTCAGTTTGTTTATTATTATTGATATGAGGATAGGATCACACATTGAAAAAAAGAGAAATTTCAGGGGTCCGGCATATTGAAAGATTGGCCCCAGGTAAGATGATACTGGTAAGGAACTTCCAGTCCTGAGAAATTACAGGGTTAAACGAATCGACGAATTGGTTTGTTCGTTTTGTGTTTAATTTGAATATGAAAAGGTGTTGAATATGCGTAATTACGCTGGTGTTGTGAAAATAATGTATCAGAATGACCATTGATGGGGTTACCATCACGAATCGAGATTGTGGTAAGCCACAACTATCTTCCTATTCAGCATTTGGAGTTGAAGGGTATACCCTCACTAAACTACCATATTTTGTAAAGATATTCAAGATATGAGTCTATCGTATGCTATTCTCATTAATTAAGTCGAAAAAACCCAATGTTCTGCAAATGGTCCAGTTAGCAAGAATACTTATTTTACCCATCAAGAAGAAGAAAGTGCAAAATTTCTGACATATAATTCCTAGTTGAGGTATTTGTCACTTCAGTCAATTGAAAATATTTATAACTGGATTTATATTTAATCCAAAAAAATAATAATTATATAGTATAAAAGTACATCAGTTCGTCTAATAATAATAAGTACCTGGAGACACCGAGCGATGCTCGGTAACTTCTTCCTTCAATTAAAATCTTTATTTTAATATTGTTTTTAATTTAAAATTCTGATAAAAAGGTCGATTTTTATTTGAGAGCCGTTTTCATTTAAAAAAATACAAATATATCTATATAGTATTCGACCACTGTACCCCCCACCTCCACCCTGCTCGACCCCACCCCCGAAACCTCGCCCTACCCCCGGATCCCCCACCACTGCTCCCCACCTTCTGCACCCCCACATCCACCCCCGCTCCGCATCAAGATCGCTTTCTCATCCTCAAAACTTGTTAATAGAGTTTGTTTCATCAAAATCGTTAGAGCCGTTAAAAAAAAAAAAATACAAATACTTATATTATATATACCTGGAAGACCGAGCTTTGTTCGGGCTTAGTTAATGCTTGACAACAACACACCACAATCACAATAGTTCTTCAAGGCCTTTGAGAACAATTAGCCCAACCCATTGTCTGTCTGGGTACAATAGTAAAAGGAAAACCTTTTTTAAAACCTTAAGAATGGAATTTTTCTACCTGAGAATAATTAATTCGATTACGATAAAACCCATCAAAAACAATTTTATCTAAGATGAGACCATGACAGATCGAATTGTAACCCCAAAAACCCCCTAACCCGTGAATTTCATCAAAATCGGTAAAGCCGTTTTTAAAATAGAACAATGATACAAATATATATATATATATAAACAAATATCCAATTTTTGCCCGTTTAATAAGAGTAGATAATAATAATAAATAAATATAGAAACAAAGCCTCTCCTACAGTTTATTTTTTCACGAAGGTTCTTCATGCAATGCTTACATAAATGAGGTAGGATGAGCTAGAAGAAAGTTTTTTCAAGACTTCGGGAAAAAAAACCCATTTATAGTCATATTCTAGGTGTTTATTATTTTTTTATATATGAATGGATTTGTTTATGTGTGTGTGTCTGTAATGTAACTTGTTGCAGGGTTTAGAACATATCTTGCCTTAATAGAGGGCTTCTAATCCGTAGACAACCTGACCCAGTAAGAAGATAATAATTATATACAATTTAAAGTTTTTCTAGTCGAAAAAAATCATTCGCACCAAAGTTCACCAAATTTCGTCAATGAAAACTATAATTTTAATTATTTATTTAATCTGTTTCTTCTTTCTAATAATATGTAAAACTTGCACCCTTTTCTAATTTTTGAGTGAGCCTCTGTATCGATAACAAGATTTAATATTAAATATATGTAATATCTTCGCGCCTCATAGTAGATACGACAGTACTAGTCACTTTTTTTAAATGAGTTATCAGTAAGAGTAGTTAAAGATTATTTTATTTAGAGCGTACATATAGAAAAAGCAATACAAAAGGAATTTGCAATGAACATTCTTCGTCTACTATTGTTTTTGTCATTAATGGCTTTAAGAGATGATTTTTAAAAAAAGAGTTGCGAGTCAAAGTTGACTTTTTTATCAAAAGAAAAAAAAATGTGAAAAAAGTTTCCATATTAGAATAAAGGAACAATTCAGGGGATGTCCTAGAGCTTTAAGAATTTAAGTAATTTGATTTTGAAACATTAAAGAAGTGAAAGAAGATTAGAAGAATTCTAAGACCTAGCGATGTTGGAGTTGAAAGAAAATAACTAATTTTTAAAATTAAATTTACTGGATCGATTATTCATAACAAAACGCCTATTTCTTAACATTTAAGCTCTTAATTGAATTTTAGTATTAAGTAAAAATTATTTTTGAAATGTGCTTACTCTGAACACGTAAATTTTAGTACCTTAACAAAAACATGCAAGCTTGGCTTTAAAATTCATGTCCAGACACTATTTTACGTTCACTCAACTTCGTACTCTATACAAGAATCAAATTCGATCTTGTGTGTCAACTGTGGAGAAGGGCCTCCAAGCTTGGGTTGCTTTTGGCACTTGGGTTCAATACCCAAGGCAGTGAATAAATACATATAGATATATAAGAATTTTAGATCTTTTCAAAAATTTAAGAGCATCACCTATATGTTCAAATCTAAAATCACTAGATCTCGATATTTTACAAATTAAGATTAAATCTTGATGTGAAATAATACTTGTTTATTATATGAGTACACCTCACAGGGCAGCCAATGGCCCAAGATTACTATTTTCTGCAATCGAGTTCGATTCCCGAGGGGGGTGAATACTACCCTTCTGAAATGTAATAAAAATTATCCGTGGCACCTCGCAGTCAATAAATGTTACTTATGATTTCTTCTGAAATTTAAAATATCCTTCTAAAAATAACTCGAACTTTTATAATTGAAAGTAGAAATAGAAAAAAAAATCATTTATTTCACGCTCTAAATGATTCTAAATAAGAATAAAAAAAAAAAATTATTATAGAATTGAATACATCGAACAGCCAACGGGCTTCGAACGCTAAACGAATGGGTTAATAGTCTAAAGGTGCTCATGAACATTGAAATACAACGCGATGTTTTGTAATTGTGAAAATAGAAATAAATCTAGACCAAAATACATTTTGGGAATTTTCCTAGGGGGGATTGGGGGAGACAGCTGGCCAGTTTATTAGCCACCACAAGGTATCAATTTCGGTAATCCGATTAGGGGGAGGGGGGTAAATTTAATTATATGTATTTCTTTTATAAAAGGGGGAATTTTTACTTTATATTATTTATTTTTTTATTTTATCTGCTTCGACTTATTTATTTATTAAGGGTGGGTTTGGTGTAGTGTAACTCGGTGGCTGATCTGATGCGAGCTGTTCCTGTTGGTGAATAAATGTGGATGAATAAATGACTCATGGAGGAATGAGGGATAGGACGTTCCTGGTTCTTATAGCTATATAAATAATGTACTCACAGAACACTTATTCGTGATATACAAGATGTGTGAATTGAATAAATGGTGTGGTAGTGAGCGGGATTTCTACTTTGGCGTGTGTAGTTAATTTAGCTACAGCACCCGGGCTCTGTTGGTCGCCTTGACTTGAATGGCGGTGCGGGCCTTCGATGACTGTATGTTGGAGTCCTTCCAACGTATTCCTTGGAGTACAGGGAAATTGGTGGCTCCGCTGTATACACGACGGGCAGCTCGCTTGTAGATACTAGATAGAGGAGTGTATCCTCTGCGGCAGGCTCCAGGATACTTGATGAGCGGGTCGGAGTGGTGCACACTCAATGGATGTAGCAGATAAGATAATATAATTATTTATTGTTTAAAGCCAGTTTGGCTAATACAATTTTGAAAAAATAGAACAAAAAACAAAAATATAACAATAAAACATTATAAAAAATAAAAAAAAACAAAAAACAAAAATAAAGTAAACAAACCGAAAAAAGTATAGCAGTTTCTCGGTGGGAAGCGATCTCTAAAACTCACTCAGAAAAATATATAAGCCGCGCTTGCTGCTTATCTGCAAGCAAGCTTTTCTCGACAAGTTCCAAGTCTCTCTGGCAAGTATATCACTGGCGAGTGTATTTGGCAAGTCTCTCTTTGCTCGCACTCTCTGGTGCGACTCTCCCTACTTGCAACTCTGGTGCGACTCTCCGCTCGCACTCTCTGGTGCGACTGACTCAATTATCTCTCTTAATCACCACTCTGTCATCAATCGTTAGTACCTGATTACTACATTTTCCTAGAATCGCTCGCCCAAGATGCCTTTAATTGGGTCATTGACATTTATTTATTATATTCTTATCCTAACGATTTTCCATCTATTAATTGATTATGGGTATTGACCCGCGAGACCATCGCAAGCTTTTTAGTAGAATTGACAAATTTTGAAAGTAACGAAATAATTTAATGAGAAATACACAAGTGATGCTATGCAATAATGAAGTTTCATTTTTCTAGGGGGGTGGAATGAGTTTTGAAGGGGGGCACTGCGCACTTGCTCCCCCCCCCACCAAAAAAAAAAAAAAAAAAAACACGCCCGTGGTCATTTTATAAATGTGTGTACCACAAAAGGTTAGGCAGTAATAATGAAATTTATTTATTTAGAATTTTTTATATGTAGAATATCTTGAGCGCAAGTATTTAACTAACTTTCCACAAAAATTTCACCATTACTGTCTAACCCTATGTGGTACACAAATTTATATAATGGCGTTTATTAAAGAAGAATTAAATTCCAACAGTAAAATGTCTAAAATCATTAGTTTACGAGATGAAAGATATTTCAATATTGTAGAGTGAACCGACTTGAATCAATCAAATGTGTCTCTGATGATCCTCTGGTTTTAATAGACCAAAGAAATTATAAATGAGAAAGAAATCGATCTTAGTTTATCGATTTAATCTATCTTGAGGTTCATAGTAATAGAAAATAGCATTTTGGTTAAGAATTTTGTAATTTAAATGAAATTTTATGAAAAGATTCAATTTCTTTTCTCCGGTAGCGAATCAACTAGAAATTCCAAAAAGTTTTATTTTTTTTCTCATTGGATATTTATTCAAATCTATTGAAATTTCATATCTGTTTTATAATATTTATTAATTTCATATTTTTTAAAAAAATTTCGACGGAGTTATTAGCGTTTTTTCAAATTGCACTTCAAAATTAAAATAATAATAAAATAAATAAAATAAAAATAATTTTATATAAAAGATAAAAGTAAATAACAAACAGATATGAAATTTCAATAGATTTGAGTAAATATCCAATGAGAAAAAAAATAAAACTTTTTGGAATTTCTAGTTGATTCGCTCCCGGAGAAAAGAAATTGAATCTTTTCATAAACTACAAAATTCTTAATCAAAATGCTATTTTTTATATTATAGACATACTGTGAACCCCCAGATAGATGAAATCGATAAAATAAGATCGATTTATTTCTAATTTATAATTCTTTTGGTCTGTTACATCGGGAGGACCAGAGACACATTTGTAATTGATTCAAGTCCATTCTAAAATATTGGAATATCTTTTATCTCGTAAACTATTGATTTTAGACATTTCACTGAAAATATCTTTTCTGTTGGAAATTAAATTTTCTTTAATAAACGACATTAAATAAGTTTGTGTATCCTAAAGGGTTAGGTGGTAATGGTGAAATTTATAAACAAAGTTATATAAATACTTTTTATCTAATAATTTTATATAAATACTGCTCTAGTGCCCCTAGATCAGGAATGTTTAACCTTTTGCAGCATCTGGGCCACATGGTAAATTTTTGAAGGCAGGCGGGCCGCATAAATAAGTCAACTACATTAAAAAAATTAGTTTTATTATCGAAATGAAAAATGCATTTATTTAATAATTAATTATTTAGTCGTTTTTATTTGATAATTAAGTTAAATAATTGTTAAAAATAATTATTAGGAATTTTTTTGAGATCTAATTGATTCATGTATTTTATTTATTTGGCGTCGTATAAAAAAATAGTTCTTATGAAAGATGTTCAATTTTTTTTCTAGATTAAGTAGGCGTATAGAAAAATATAGGGTTCCATTTAAAAAACAGAACTTGACATTGAAATAACCTTGAAAGCTTGTTCTACGTCGACAAACAATAGCTTAGTTTAGTTTGCCCCTCGATATAAACAAACTTTTATTTCAAACTTTTTTCCATATAATGCACTGATTTTGAGTTATAAGAATGTCTCAAGATAAAAAACTCACCCGGTATAATAATATTATAATCTCGGTATGCAATGTGATGTGGTAATTTTGAAATCTAACGCATTCGAGTACTAATAGACGGGACGAGAAAAACGCGCTCATAATCAAAAGTGCAAACGTGGTATTGATACAACAATTATCCAAATATCGATAAAAGACATTAATATTATAAAACTAATGTAACTATAAAAAATTTGATGAAATTATAACAACTTTTTCAAATAAATATGATTTTGAATTAATTTTAATTGCATTAGGATTAGAATGGTGAAACACAACATCAACATTGGAATGATTTATATTTGTTATTCCATGCGCGGGCCGCAAAATATGGTATTCTAGTTAGATATTTCAAAACTCTAATGAAGAAACATTTTGATATTTTTATTTCCTAAAAGAAAGTTCATTATCTTTATAGATAGAGATAGATAATCTCGCACTAGATATTCCTAAATGATGCCTGACTTTTTATAATTTTTTTCTACCTCAATTTTTAGCTAATGGCAAAAAATTTGATGATTGAAAAAAAAATTTCCATCAACAAAGTTTTTAATAGATATAAAAAAGTAAAAAGTTACGAAGAAATTTCTTGATCAAATATTTTTTTTTCTTTGATAAAAAGTTTTTCGTGGACATTTCTTTTTCCAAAATGTTTATTTCTTTGTCCTTTTTATTTATTTCTTGAATAATATTTTCAAGTTCCTTCCGAAAATTAGAACAAACTGAACCATTATATACTATTATAGATTGTCAGATATGTAACTATTAAAACTTATATTTTTGAGATCGAATTAATTTAAATTTCTTATAATTAATTTTAACTTTTTATTTATCATAAGAACAAAAAATGTGCTATATAAAATATTAAACAATAGAAACTTGGAATATTCCGTTACCACTTATATTTTTTTATTGTTTTTATTTTGGTTAGTCATATCATCAAACAATTTTCCTTTCCTTTTGAATTGGAAATTCGTCAATATTCCGATCATTTAACATAAAACTAAATCTCGATTTGTTTTAAGCAATAACAATGATTTATCAACGTTGTTATTCCAAGTTGGATTTGTTGTTGTTGTTGTTGTTTTGTTATTGTTTCTTTTGGGTGTATGGGTTGGGGGGAGGTAAACTTATCGTGGTTTCCTTGTGAATAGACAAACTGTGCTCGAGACTTAAATGAACCGATTGCATGCGAAGATCAGACTCGAAACGACGAACGACTTCGTTGTTCCGTTCTTCTCATTTATTCATATATTCATTTATTCGTAGATGAATAATTTTCTTCTAGATCTCATTTGAAAATATTCTTGAAATTGATTTTGAAATACAACAAAAGGATTGATTATCCATATAAATATTTTAATTTCAAATAAATTTAATTCACATAGGTGCACTAAAAGGGTTTTTTAATGATTTGTGGAGAGGAACTTCCAAGCATTCTCTTGCCACCCTGAATACAATTAAGTGGGAGATAAATTTAACCCAATTTATCGAACGGAGAATTTACCACTGCTCGAAGGCACTAAAAACTTAGTAAATTGGATATTAGATTGTATCTAACTTTCTGAGATTTGGCTCGTGATCCCGGCTTCTTTCCTTCTACTCTGTTCTTTTCACGATGGAGGGGCCAGCCCATACAGGCCTTTAGGGGATATACCTTCTGATGTATCTCGTTCTCACATCAATATCATTAAAAAAAAAAAAAAAAAAAAGTGTCTGACCAAGAAGATTTCAACTTTTTTAACTCAATTAATAAAGCAAAGGGAGTGCAGTTTCACAGTGAATGAAATAAAACTCAATATATTTCGGATTATTAGTCCACCATCAGGAGTTTACAGATAAAAAAACAGTTTTTAATCTGTAAACTCCTGATGATGGACTAATAATCCGAAATATATTGAGTTTGTATAAACCTCTTTGTGTTTTATTTCATTCACTGTGAAACTACACTCCCTTTACTTTATTAATTAATATCATGTTTCACCTAAAACCTACACCACTTTCCCTAAGTAAAATTTTTCAACTCACTTGATACCCTTGGGGCCCAAAACGATTTTCACCCTTTCTCTTTATTATAGATATTACTATAAAGTTTATTTTGATGAATTAAAGTCATAGTCCTCTCCAAAGCCTCAATTGCGAGAATTCCGCTACTCTCAAATATGCAATACCTCATTACAGTCAAATTAGTATACTTATTGGGTCTAAGAAGATTTCGACTTTTTTAACTCACTTGACACCCTTGTGGTCCTTCTGTCTTCCAGTCTCGCTCGTCTATTCACCCATCAAGATCCGTATGAACAGGATCTTCATACCTAACCCAACTAATGAAATTTCCCAATTTATTTATTATGATGCACGAGTCATTCTTAGCTTATAGGCAGTGGCGTAGCCAGAAAATTTTCATGGAGGGGAGAGGTCAATTCTCAAAGCAAAATATTTAGTGGGAATTTTTTTTTATTAAAACAAATAACTACTTCAAGAAATTAAAAAAGAACATAATTCTTGACTAAATATATGAAATATATTTAATTATGGTTAGATTTCCATAAGAAATGGTTTGTCGTTGCCGTTACTCATCCCATGCCCTGCCCCCCCCCCCTCCCCTTTGGCTACGCCCCTGCTTACGGGTGTTTTACTTTTTATGTATGTACATCTACTAGATCAATATCATTAGAAAAAAATATTATTTTTAGCGTCCTGTTTAAAAGTAAAACGTGACCCTATTAGTGTTTCAAGAATATCTGTCTGTAAGTATGTCAGAACATTGTAGCTCAGAAACTTCATAAGATACAAACTTGAAATTAACATGTTATATCTAGTTATTACCTCTGAAATCGAATATTCCGTTGAATTGAATATTACAATTTTAATTGAATGATCATAATGGAGAATGTCGAATTTTTTGATCGAAAATATTTTTTTTTATGATAGGTATGTGAGGTCATCCCTTTAAAGACATTTTTAAGTAGAATTAGGATCGATTTTTTAAATATGTTTTGCTTCAAATTGAATTGACTGAATTTCAAAGTGGCCACTTGTGTACCTGTCATCGTTTAGAAATGAGTAACTTAAAATTATGAAAAAATTCCTCTAATTCACTCATTTTTCTCTATCAACGATAAATAAGTATTAATTTGAAATCTTAAGTAGATAGTTTGGAAGCTAAAGGTACAGTTAAATATCCGTTTGCAACTTTCACTTGGTCGACGTATATAAATATAAGTAGGTACAGTTGAAATTTATAAGAATTTACAAAATAATTATTATTGTATTAATTAATGGATATTGAATACAATTTAAAGATTAAAATTAGCCAACATGTCATGTTTGTGAATAGGTGATCTTCTTAGATCATCTATGTTATACAAAATACCAATAATTGATTTAAAAATATTATTTTTATATTCTGGCTTTATTAGGGCTAAATCATCAATAATTCCACAAAAGCAAATATCCAAAACCATTAAGTACATTCGATCTGTCATCTATGGCACGCGCTAAGAGATTGTGTATGTAAATCATCTTCAGGAACCTTCCTTTAAAATAATTCTGATTTGGGAATAGAATTCTGGAGTTATTGAAATCTAATTGATGTTAGACTCTATGAACTTAATTCACAAGAATGCTGGTAAACATTTTCGAGACATGTTTGCGCAACCACTCACGGCGTATAGTTAGTTTGACCTAAATAAAATTTTATCATATAACAGTATCCCGTCTCCCATGCAATTCACTACGCAATTTCAATTCCAAGAGTTTAGTTTAGTTTAGAGATTTTGAAAATGACAATCCAATCCATTATTTATTTTATTAAAAAATATTTCCAAAGGAAAAATAAACTTTTTTTAAGTCCTGACAACTTTTGCTAACTATAGCAATTTGCTATTCAATGTACACCCCTGAACAATACATCCGGTCTATAATTATCCACCAAAAAATGTTCATTTCTATTTTAAATTAATTAATGATAAAATAAAATTTTATATCAAATTAGATTAATATATAAAGAAGAAGAAATGATTGTTTTGGTGTGGTGGGAGGAGAAAAAGACCCCAGAAATACTACGAAGATGAAAGTGAAGAAGAAGTAAGAGGAAGATTAGTGAAAAGTTTGCCAAGAGAAAACTTAAAGACGAGAGTTGTAATATAATTGAACAAAGTTCAATTCCGAAAATACAATTTTAAAATAAAATTATTTCCTTTTTTCTTCAAAATAACAAGCAGCCGAGACAAGAAGAGAATGGCGAAAAAGAGTGAGAAAAGCATGGATGAATAGATGGAAAGAGGAGGGTAGTCAGAGGGGGATTGGGGGGGGGGGGGGGTTGCTATGGAGTAGCAACCAAGTCACCCACTTTCTTATCCTATGTCTTTTAATTTTAAATTGTTTTCACGCCCTTTTGAAGGCAAATGAAAATTCAATTAAAAGTCTTTCATTTTCTTCTCTGTCTTATTTCTCCTTTAATAAACGCAACAGCAACACAATTCTTGTTAGTTAAGTTCATATTCGATAGAACAATGTCGGTTGGAAAATCGTTGTCGTCGTCTTCGCTTCCCGCAATTACTTGATCATCATTTAAACAACAGCAATACAATATTATCATCATATACAATAAATAAACAAACAAATAAATTAATAACTCTCTATCTCTTTCTCTCGAATTTAATATCATGTTTAACAAAATCTAGAATTTATCTTTTGTAAATTTAGTGACTCCATGGTTTATTATTTTGCAAACAAATTTTTAATCCTCATAATTTTGTTTGGATGAAATAGAAAGTGTGTTTCAGTGCCTCGAACAAGTTAGACGTTAACGTAACGTCGTTTGCACATCATCATCATCATCATCATCATCATCATCAATCAGCCCCTTTTCTTGTCCACTGCTGAACATAGGCCTCCTCCAAATGTCTCCAGTTTTCTCGATCTTTTGCAACTTTTATCCAGTTTGTCGATATTCTTCTTATATCGTCTGTCCATCGTGTGGGAGGTATACCTCGGCTTCGCTTATCCTCTCTTGGCCTCCATTCAAGGAGTTTCTTTGTCCATCTGCCATCCTCCATTCTAGCGATATGTCCAGCCCATCTCCAATTTTGTTTTGCAATGCGTTCAATGATGTTGTCTACTCCAGTTCGTCTACGGATCTCATCCTTACGCGGTCTTTTAAGGTCAAACCAACCATTGATCTTTCCATTCGCCTTTGTGTTACTCTCAGTTTTTCTGATGATATTTTTGTGAGAGTCAAAGTCTCTGCTCCATAAGTCAAAATTGGCAAGACGCACTGGTTGAAGGCTTTCCGCTTCAACGTTGTTGGGATATCTGCCTTAAAAATGTCTTTCAATTTCCCATAGGCTGCCCATCCCAGAGTGATTCTTCTTAACATTTCGCAGGTCTAGTTATCTCGACCTATTCTTATCTCATGGCCTAGGTAAACATATTTTTCCACCACTTCTATAACCTGATCCTCAATCTGGATTTTCTGGCTGAAGACCATATTTGTCATCATCTTTGTTTTTTGATAGTTTATCATTAATTCAATTTTTCTAGACACATTCTCGAGCTCTTGAACCATGTTTTTTGCGTCCCCTAAATTATCTGATATGATGACAATATCATCCGCGAAGCGTAAGTGAGTAAGCCTCTATCCATCGATAGTTATTCCTTTCTCTCGTCATGCCAAGATTTTGAACCCATGCTCAAGTACAGTGGTGAACAGTTTTGGTGACATAGTGTCACCATGCCTAACTTCTCTTTTGATGTTTATCTTATTTGTTGTTGAATGCAGATTTACGTTTGTTGTGGCATTTTCTTAGATGTTCTTGATAATGTTACAATAACGATGATCGATTCTACATTCTTGCCGTGCTGTCAGAATGAATGGTCTCACTCACACTCCACAGTATCAAATGCCTTTTTACAATCCACATACACAAGTTCCAAGGGACGATTGTATTCTATAGTTTTTTCTATTAATGTTTTCAGGCTTTGCAGATGATCGATGGTTCCATATCCACGATGGAAACCGGCTTGTTCTTGAGGCTGGTAAAAATCCAACTTAGTCTCTAATCTAGTTGTTATTATTCGGGTGTAGAGCTTGTCGAGGTGCTTAAGAAAACTAATTGGTCTATAATTTTCCAGCTCTGTTACGTCACCCTTCTTATGTAGAAGAATCATTAGCAAGTTGTTGCATTTTACTGGGATTTCTTGGTTGCCAAGACACAGATTGAAAAGCTTTTGGATCTGCATCATGAGTAGTAGTCCACCCGTAACTATGCCATCCTCTCCTGGGGCTTTGTTATTTTTCATACTCCCTAGAGCATTTCGGATTTCGTCTAGCGAAATTTCAGGAATATCTTCAGAGCCTTGATTTTGGACCTTCTTATGCAAATACTTTGCTTAGTCTAGACTGGATTTGTTGGTGTACAACATTTCATAAAATCTTTCCACAATATGTAGTAGTTTTTCTTTGTTTATTGTTATTTTGCCAGTTCCATCTTTAAGTTTGAAAATTTCTTTTTTTCCATTTGTAACTTTATTCCTCATTTGTTTCATGCTTTTGTTGTTTTTAATGGTTTTTGTGATAGTTTGGTTTTTATAATTTCTTATGTCCTTTCTTATTGCTTTAGAGATTTCCTTATTTAATACGTTTATAATTTGTTGGTCAACGTTCTTACCTCCTCTCAACAGCCTCCTTTGTTCTATTTTGTCTTTTGTATCCAAACTAATTTTTTCTTCTTTTGCACTTATTGGGCAAAACTTCGTTTGTGCTTCTGTTATTGCTTCCACTATTGAGTCATTTAGTTTGTTAATATCTTCATCTGATGTTTTCTTTTGGGTGGTTTCATAAATATGTTTCTCAAATATTTGCTTGTTTATTGGGTGTGCCCATGATTTCGGTTGTTTCTTTTTTATCATTTTGTATCGTTCATCACTGATATTTATTCCAATGGTGGCTCTCACCATTCGATGGTCACTTGATTTTGAGAATCTATTTAAAACTGTGGCATCCTTAAATATGCATTTTTTATCTGTGATGAAATAATCAATTTCATTTTTGGTATTTCCATCTGGGCTTTTCCAAGTCCATCGTCGATGGAATTTTTTATAGAAGAAACTATTCATTTGAAATAAATTTTTCTCTAACAGGAAGTTTAGCAAAGTGTCACCGCGATCATTTCTTCCTGGAATTCCGAAATTTCCAAGCGCACTCTCCAAAGGGTCTATTTTAGTTCCTATTTTGGCATTAAAATCTCCACATATAATTGTGAAATGCTCATGATTTTCTGTGATGGCTACGGACAATTCCTCATAAAAAGTTTCGATTTCTTCGTCGTTGTGTTGCGATGTTGCCGCATAAACTTGGATGATTTTTAGGTTATATCTCTTGCTCAAACATAAAGTCACATAAATAACTCTAGTGGACACCGCCTGTACATATATAACACTCTTTACGACCCTCTTATTTATGAAGAATCCAATTCCTCCTATTGAGTTTTGTTCTCCATTGTGGTAGAACAAATGACCAGATTTTAGGGTCTTGAGGCTTTCTCCTCTCCTTCTGACTTAGCTAACTCCAACAACGTCCCACCTTATTTTCTCTAACTCATTTTCCATTTCCGCAAAACTTTCTTCCGAGAGTAGAGTTCGGGCATTGAAGGTTGAAATTTTGAGAGCTGTTTTTGTCAAATTTTTATCCCCCCCCCCCACCCCCTCCAGAATCCTTGAGACAGACTGATAAATTAGTGTGAGATTTCTGATATGGGATCCTACTCACCAGGGGTAATTTCCTTTTCGTTTTAGAATCTGACATTTGTAAGGGTATTGGCTGAAATTTCACTGCCGCGCAAGCCTCTGCGTGTTGGAAATGTGACGTCACTACCCAGGGGGGTTAGAATAAGAATAAGAAGAAATGAGAAAAGATATTTGAAATGAATAGACTCCTAGCCCTCGAATACTCTAATAGCGTCGAGGTCTGATGAGAACAAGAGTTGGTCAAGTGAGACCTGATAGGATAGATAAAAGAGAGAGATCTGGTACAAGTAAGTGGAAAAAATACCAGGTAGAGCTCGGGACCTTGTGGTTGCCAACCCACATACCCACTAGATGTGAGTCCCTTAAGGGAAGGACCGAGATCCCCTGGCGCATACGAGCCGCCCGACGTAGGTCACTGATAGGGTAGAGGCTGTTTTTTAATTATTTATTATCTACCGATTGTTAATTATTAATCGTTTGCACAGACGTACGTATTTTGATTGGAGTAGTAATCACAATCAGAGGCAATATTATCTTGAAGGACTCAATAAAAGAGTGTGTCTTCTGATGCAATTATAAATTTTATTTATAACGAGACTACTAGTATAGTTTCGAGGGCTTTGCCCTCTTCATCAGTCTATTACAATTGATTCACAGGAATTAATGTATGAATATATCATTGGAAAAAAGCTTAATCGCACTATGGCAGCAGTGCAACATTGAAATTGAAACATATTCCCGAGTGCATGATTGTGACAGTTCAATGCCCCATCAACGTACTAACTGTCACTTCGAAGTAAGGTTAGTAGAGTCCACATTTGGGTCATAACCTCTGCTCTATAAGTACATTAGAAATATGATACTTTTTAAAAAAACTAATATGCCTAAATAAATTATTTGATGGGGTGTCTTAATCTCCTAGAAGGGAAGCAAGCTGCAACATTGACTATTTGTCACCTCTAATTTTATTAAGATTTTTAGATGTGATAGCCATTTTTAATGTCTTAAAAATTTCATCACTTGTCTGCGTAAAACCACTCTTAATTCCAAAACCTAAAATCTCCAGGGGCTAAATGAAGATGATTAATCCCCAAGAAGAACATCCAACTTGGATTTGATTTGCTTTGCGGATTTTCCTTCTAGATAAAAATCTTCATTAAGGCTTGAATTTCTTTTTTATCCAATCTTGAGAACGCTACTGAGGACTATCATAAAAATGCCTGTCAAAATCAGACCATTTGACTGAGATTAAATTTAACTCTTGGCTTAATTCACATGAAGGATTTACCTCCACATTGATAAAAGAATATTTAGAAAAAAAGGCCCGTACAGTAAATATTTCAATATGAATTGTAACTAGAACAGCGCACTTCATCGGTAACAAACACATTATTAAGTAATTTAAGGATAAATCATCATGCACTATTGTAACAGTGCAGTTCAACATATTCCTGTGTGCAAGCTTGTGAACCATAAACACTCGTTTAAGGTCATCTCACCTTGATAATCGTTCCAGACTGCTTATATTTTGAATGTAACAGTGAATATGACCTCTGGGTTTCCCAAGTAAAGATGGGTGCACTGAAAAGTATTCACGAGTAATTGCTTGTGGTACTATAATTACGTGAACTAGCCTTTAACTGTATCTTTTTTTATGATAATGATGAGAGAAGGAGTTACACCAAAAAAGGTGCAACCCCTAAAGGCCTGGGTTGGCCCCTCCATCGTGAAAAGAAGAAGAAAGAATTTTATGGGTTGGGCGGGGGTCGAAGGTATCTGTGGATACGGGTCTTAAATAGCTGAAGGTTATAAGTCGCGGGAAAGATGGTGGCAGGGAGCGAGTTCCAGTCTCTGGAGGTCAAAGGGATAAAAGAGTTGGCGAAAGCGCTTGTTCGACTTTTATCCAATTTGACAGCGAAGGGGTGCTGAGCGTTAGAAAACCGCGTGTTTCTCGTAAAGAGGGCATTAGGGGGGATAATTGATTTCAGCTCGACTGAACAGACAGCGTGATAGTATCTGTAGTACAGGGAAAGGGCAGAAACGGTTCTTCGGTGAGCCAGGGAGTCGAGTGAGTTGGTTAGAGCCGGTTCTCCTATTAGTTTAATTGCTCGCTTCTGAATTGCATCCAGTGTAGCAAGAGAATGCTTGGAGGCACCCCTCCACAGATGAGAGCCATATTCGAGACAGGGACATCTGCGTTACCTGTTGTGGCTATTCAGAATTTTACTTTTCAATATTAAAAAACACAATTGAAAGAATATACAGGGTATTCCACAGAACACGTTTTGAACTTTGACATAAATATGTTTAGGAATATGCTCTTTTGAAATAAATTTTTAACCTCTATACCTGCTATTTCTATAATCGTTTATTTCTGAAAATCAAAAAGTTGTTAATACTCATTTTTTTCAAATGGAATATGACATAAATTTTAGTATTTTTGAATTCTACATAAAATCCAATAGGAGTTTATTAAAGAGTCCCTATACCTAAAATGGATAGTTTTTTAAATAAAAAATATTTTAAATTTCATTCGTCCAGATCTTAATTATTTATACTCGTACATAATAAATAGGATCTAGACATCTAGACGAATGTAATTTAAAATATTTTTTATTTAAATAAGCTGACGTGTTCTGATGTGGCCATCCACTTGACTTTACCATACAACCAGGCCCCTCACTTATATTTAATAAAATTATTTATAATCATGTATGGGAGGGGGTTAGTTTTTGCATTTTTAGACTCCTGGGGGCCCACTGATTATGTACACAAAATTTGGTTGAACTAGGTACAAGAGCCTAGCTTTTCATTTTTGACCATACACCCCCCCTATTTGGGCGGTTAGTTTTGCATTTTTAGATTTCTGGGGTCCCACTGATTATGAATACAACATTTGGTTGAGTTTGCTTAAATGGCCTAGATTTTTAATTTTTAAGCCCCCCTCCATCCCCTTTAATTTTGGGGTCGATATGCACCAAAATCTAATCAGTTCTTAATCTCAATGGACCAAATCTACGTATGAAATTTGGTTTCGATATTAACACTAGTTTTTGAGCTAGCTCGTCCACAAAAATTTGGTAACGCACAGAGTAACAACCAGACAGTTTAACAATCATTTTGACAAAACAATTATTATCTCAAAAAATCTAATTTTTTCCATGTTCACTTATAAGGGCTTTTTTGTAGACCGAAATGCCATGGTTTCGCTCAATTATTTTAATCAAAATATTTTAAGCCGCTTTTGAGATATTTCGAAAAAAAGAAGGAAAAAAACACTTTTTTCATGCACGATTACAATACTTGACCATACCCTGTTTGGATTTTTATGTAAAATTCAAAAATACTAAAATTTATGACATGTTCCATTTGAAAAAATTGAGTATTAACAACTTTTTGATTTTCAGAAATTAACGATTATTATGGTCATCCTGGTTATAAAATTTGAGATTTTATGATTAAGTAAGATTCTTTAATGTCTAATTAAGAGTTCTCATTGATCAAATTAAATCTACAAAGAATAGTTTAATTATTATTAATTTTTAAAGATGAACGCTAAATTGGTAGATTTTACAAACTATCTAAATTAATAACTCAGAAATTATAAATTTTAGACATCAAGTGCATTATACAAAATCATCTTAGTTTTTAACACTTAATCTAATGATACAAAAATATTTGGGGGGTCCCATTGAAAATAAGAAAGTTGATAGCGATTGCGGCAAAGCAGTGTCCAAAAGTTGTTAATAATTTATTTAAAAAGAGCATATTCCAAAACATAATTATGTCAAAGTTCAAAATTTTCTCTCAACTCCTTCCATGAAAACTTTTAATGAACGAGTTCTGTGGAACACCCTGTATATGTATAACACATACAGACATTCACAGACAATAAAACAGCCAATCAGATATCAAGATGAAAATTATTTTCAGAGTAAAACAAATTTGAAATCTCACTTTCGAAATTTTATCTCGAATTTTTGATATTTATTATAATTTCCCTTGAGACACAAAGCAATTCGAATTGACAGAATTTATTCAAACAATTAAACTAATTGCAAAAGCATCTAATTAATTTTGTTGTGTTTGGCCAGTATACAAAAGTAGTCCCTGTTGAAATTCAAATTAAATAATTATACATAATTTATTTTACTAACAATCAAACTTTTTATTAAACATTTTTTCAATCATTTTCTCTTAAGTTATGTATGTATTAGAACTATGGACACAAAATTGTTATCGTCTTTTTATTCCAAAATTAAAAATTCAACTTTAAATTGATTGAATTTTGGTATGATATATATTTTTTTTAAATTTCAGCATTTATCAAGAATCTCATATTTGTTGTCTATAATTTTTATAAAAATTCTCTCTGTAAGAAAAATTATATAATTTATGTATATTATTTGATTTGAAAATGTTTAAAAATCGTCTTAAGAAATTCAGATCTTGGACACTGAATTTGTTATTAAATTTTTCTCTGTCTGTTTGTAATCACGAAAACTCATAAAGATTAAATTCTAGAAAAAGGAAATTTAAAATTTAAGTTATTATATTTAGAATGAAACTTTGGTGGTCTCTTGAGCTGAAAATTCTCCTAAATTCATAGGTTAGACGTCTGTCTAAAAAACAGCAAGTCTATGAGGGAATCGAACGCTAAAACTCAAGTTAGTTATTTGTTGAAGGTATTACAACAATGCTTAGATTACCAGCCATCCCTAAGAATGTACCCCTTTACTTCCGCTGTTTTTTATTTTTCTCTTTTTGTTATTTTTTTATTTTCAGAATTGATATATATATATATGTATATTTTGGAAAGATTTAGAAACATATGAGCCATGATATATTGAAACATAGCCTCAAACAGAAGCCGCTGTTACACTTAGAAAATGATGATGATTATTATTTTTTTTTTTAATCTGCGATTTTCAAAAACAAAATACAAATAAATAAATCAATTTTAATTATACAATTTTAATGCGGCGTAATTGAAAGCCATGTGATATCCACTAAACACGATAGAATAATTGTTCGTTTGTTTTTCCGCTCTTTTCTTCACTTTTCTTTTTCTTTCTTTTTTTTTTTTTAGTTTTCTTTCTTTCATTAAATCAACTCTTAATTTGTCTTGCGCCAAATCATTAATCTAAGCGATCAAGGCCCTTCTCCCTGTTGAATGTTTAGAATCCAGGCCTGGATTTCATTCTGTCAAGGGTTTTTATTGATTAGCGGTTACCATTTGATATGACATGTCAAGTGGCCTGAGCCACGACTTAAGCCCATTAAATTACATCAGCATTGATTTATAACGATTCGCTCAAAGGAATGTTTTTCCTATTTTCACTGATGCAGGCCTATTTTACATAAACAGATAATTACTTTATCAACTCTACGAAATAGTTACGATGAAAATGAGATTATTTTTAGTTAATTAAGCCCACATCTAATTTGTTAAAGACGTTGTTAGCCGGATTCTCAGCTCCGAGAGAAAAGTTGTTTCGTGTGCAATTCGTACCAAGTGGCTCATTAAAGCCACTGAGTGAGTGAGCGAGATTGAATCCCTAACACTAAACCCTTTTCAAATACTAAATCTTTTTTGTTTCTTTCCTCTTTATCTACAAAATTTATATCTATAAAATCTGAAAAAAAAAAATAATTTATTTCACATTTTTTTTACATGTCTCAGATTGTTTATACGAGTAGGTATAATGCATATTTTTATCATTCAAAAATCAAAATACTCCAGCTTCCTTGAAACACACAGAAATGTTCTGACGTCATTGTCTTTTACTTGCAACTGAAATCCATTTAGCTGTACACTAATTTAATAGTTCATAATATATATATATTCATCCTTTTTGTAAATCTATTCACAATACTTCGAATCCTTTCTAGTCGATTTTATTTGAATTTCATTGTAACATTAAAATTAATAATAGATGAGTTTCAATCGTTTAACAAATAAAATTAATCTCAAATTATTAATTATATATATATATATATAAATAATTACTACTAATTTGAAAACTCATTTATCTCTGGATCAAGCTTTGGGTCTATATTTAAATTCATTCAAACAAAAAAAAAATGTTTCTTAATTACAGTTGTTTGGAGTTCACCGTTTGAATTTAAGAATAATGCGAAAAAAACAATTAATTGTAAAGCTTTAGCTTTATTTGTCCACCTCTGGCCAAACTGCTGAATCTGGATTCTAAATCAGCAAACTGTAAAGTTAGATTCATTATTAATATGGATTCTAAATCCATGTTGACCTGCAGTCAAATATAATCTGTCAAAAAACGATTAGGAATTTAAATTTTAAATATTTGTTCTATTGTTCTTAATTTTCAAAAATAATCGAAATGTCAAGCTTATAATAAATTAACTTGCAATTTAAATTTTCAGTCTTCATGTTGACAACTCTCATGCTTGATAATGATCAGTGGTGATGTAGTGATTGAAACAAAGTTCATTTTATTTAATATAATTATTTATTTATTTTTATAAAATCCCCATTTTATTACATATAATTAAATTATTATTAACGAAAATGAATTTAGGTTAAATCAAAGATTTTAATAGATATGTTTACATGCAATATATATCTATTAAAATTTTTGATTTGACCTAAAATCATTTTCGTTAATAAAATTGATTAATTATCGCGAGTTGATTTTGAGAATAAATTCGAACTTTCTTTCTCAAATAGACACTCATTTCCTTGCATTAAATTATTTTTATTTTAACTTTTGGTAAATATAATTTAAGAAGATAAATGATTATAAGCTATCGACTCTATAAATATAAATATTGTTTTTAAATAGGTACTCTATTGCTCGGCATAGGTGGCTATTTAATCACAATTGATTTAAAAAGCTTCGGCGCCGCCTAGATATTGATAAGATATGCATAGAACGATTTGAATGGCGGGTTGCATCAGCAGGCGCTCAACAAATATAACTTTCTAGTAAATTTTAAAAGTGTAAAAAAGAATAGAATCCAGATTATATCCGGTTAAATTTGTAAATAGCAGCTAGTACTTAAAACTGTGGAAAATAACACATTCCATATACGCTTTCATCCAACCTGGCAGTACTTAATTAAATATATTTATTAATGAATAACAAATATATTTAATACAAATATAGGACATTTCGATCATTTCATGTGTGATTACTACCGGGCTTAATGAAAGAAACTAAGGAACTTAGTAAGTTGGCTGGCTCTTAGGTAATAACCTAAAAACTTCATCTAAACTCAAAAGAACGTAAATTGGATTATTTATAGGTTTAGAACTTTATTATCTTATACCCATAAATTAAAATCATTCTAAGCTAACATCTATACTTGAGAACAGTTTAAGTGTGTTTGAAACGATCTGTATTTTTTCTCTGTTTGTTATTTATATGTAAATACTCATAAAATATTTGATAGTTCAAAATTTGTTTTTTAACAAAACTTTGTAACAAGTAAAATCAATAGCTATTTAGAAAATTGACTTAAAGTGCAGGAATTTAAAAAGTTTTTTTTTTATTTGTTCTTGCCAGGCATGAAATATTATCTAAAACTCAATTTCAAGGTAGAGGAATTTCCCAAGCCACTCAGTCGACAGGCGGCGTAAAGCATCAAGCGGAGCCAATCATAAAATATCTTTCTAAACAACTTAATCTAGAGCTCTGCTTTTGAATTGCAATTGTTTTTGTTTTTTATTCAGTATGGAAAAAACTGTTTTTAATTGAATGCTGGGGATCGATGGCAATCGAGGATTCGTTCTATTCTTCATTTTCTCTTTCGACTCCTCGAGTCTGGAATTTTGCTCAGTGGCACAATAAGCATTCGCCTACCCAAGTGCCGCAGCCAAGTTTCATTCGAACAGACGAGCACTGCCAGACTTAACTTTACAGGAAGAAACTCGAGACATTGAGACGCCTCTATAACTTCGCCCTGGAAACCTCTACTTGGTTGAATTTTTTTCCTCATTACTTCTCCATAAGCTTAACTAAATTACAAAATTTCACATTCCTATTTCTTATATGGTACAGTCCAAGTTAGAAGAAGCTAAGGATAGCCTTTTTCATCACTCACTCACTCACTGACTCATCAAAATTCTAGACTACTTCCGCTAATCCTAGAATGCTGAAATTTGGCCTAGTGGTAGAGTTTGAGGTACAAAACTAGGGAAAAATCGAAAAAGCGAAACTTTCCTTTCTTTCAGGAACTAAAATAAAAAGATGAATTTTATAGGCTTAATTAACACATAGTAAAAATACAATGAACCTAGAAAGCTGAAATCTGGCATAATGATAGAGTTGGCACATTAATAAAGTAGAAAATTAAAAAACCGAAACATTACCTTCCTCAGGGCATAAATATGCATCTAACTTACAAAAAGAAGTGAAATCCCAACAAAAACAAATGTGTAAAAAAAGGCCAAGTTCAATTAATAAAAACCTTTTGTTAATAAATGTAGTGAAATCTAATGGGCTGCCAAGTTCTTAATCATCAATTTATTAAACGAGTCGAGAATATAGTATCTTCAATTAAAACCTATGTTTTTCATTATAGATTTCCATCTATATTAATTGATTTCACATTTTTAGTTGAAATTATTTGACTAAAACTTGGCTTTTTTGTGATATGATAACATAATACGTGACATACATAACAAGGTTTAGGAAAATAATTTCAAGTAAAAATGTGAAATCAATAAATATACCATAGATGGACATGTAAAATGAAAAACATGCGTTTTAATTGAGGTTACTATATTCTCGACTCGTTTAATAAATTGATGATTAAGAGCTTGGCAGCACATTAGATTTCACTCCGTTTATTGGCAATCGGTTTTTATTAATCGACTTGGTCTTTTTTACACATGTGTTTTTGTTGGGTTAATTTTTTTTTAATATACTTTTGATAGTGCTATATATACGAGTATATAAGTAAAAATACCTCTTCTTGACCAAATAAAATACATACATTTTCTTTTACTTCATAATATCCTCAATAATATATCGTTTATAATTAATTAATTTGATAAAATTTTCACACATCTTTAAAATTTAATGTTTTAAATGTTTTTATTTCCAATTACTTAATGATTGCTTTGTTTATTCCTATCATATTTTAAAAACATAAAATCATAGTACAAATACAATAGTAATTTCAAAATTATGAAATTTAGCAACCTTTTTCTAAAAAAAAGATTGAAATACTTATATAAAAACACAAAAATATTAATCTTAGTATGATATTTCAAGTAATGATATTTTTGATTTTTTCAATCTTATACTGTGCTATGCTGGTGTTTTTTTTTTCAAATTTTAAAAACATATGTATTGAATAAAGTATCTAGATCTTTTATGACACCCTCATTATTTATGGGGTAAAGAGATGTAAAACTCACCCACTATATATCAAGTAAGCATAATATAAAACTAAGATGTATAAAAAAAATCTTACCTACTCAAAATAAAAATCCTAAAGCTACCCTTTTGATTTCCCTCCATTTGCTTTCCATCGCATAAAGTTGTTTCCCTACAACGCTCCTGAGAATTCCTCCAGGTCTTTCACCTGGGTTCTTTTTAAAACTTTACATTTCTTTTAAAATATTAATATCAATTAATAATTTCATTGAATAAATAATTAAAGAAGAGCCTGTTTAAGATTTTAGGTAGTTACTTAAGTCAGTCAGTTTTGGTGTCGGATTAAGGATTAAAATGGAGTTATTGCCCAGCTGCAGAATCTCCAGAGATTGAGGGTAAACTAAAGGATTAAATGTTAGTTTATTTGTGAATAATTAATCGAAATATGAGAATTCTGAATTATTTATTTAAATGAACAGCGAGTACGAGTGCTACTCATATCAAGATTACGCATGTCTAAATTTAATATAACATTCAAAAAAAATATTATTAAAAGTACTCACTCTAAGCTACTTTATTGAATTTTTATAGATTTTTAAATGAAGAAATCGCCAAATTAGAGGGAGAGATACTGTTTTTTCATAACGAATTATTTCACAGCAAACAAATTAATTTTAATCAAAACTTAGTCTATTAATAATTGATTCGAAATCCATTTTTTAAAGGAAATTTCAAATTACTCTTAATAACCTACTCTCTTGATTTTTACAGATTTTTAAATCCTAGGATTGAAAATTACAAAAGGAGCACATCACCTTCCTAGCGTTGGTAATTTAAAAGTTATGAGAAAATATGTTTAAAAATCAAAAGTTATTATTGTTCAGAATATCAGAGTAAGAGAAAATAACTATGATTTTTTATTAAATCAAAAAATTAGATAGTTCTATACGAGGGGTGAACCGCGACCTAAAATCGTGTGCACCTGCTTCCAATTTCACTTTGATTTCCAAGTAGAAGACAATAGAATACAATAGATTATCTAATGAATTAAAAAATAATTCCAAAGACGGTGTACACCTAATTCCAATCGCGGTTCACCCCTCGGTTCTATATAACATGAATTATTTTGACCAATGGTCATTTGTTAATAGCCCAAAAGAAAGTGCGATAACTAAACACACGGCGGGTTTTCCGGTTCAGATAAGCCAATAGATAAAATGTCTCTTTGGCACTCTTTTCTATTTATAGCATAGTTTTTTTTTGTAAGAGAAAATCAAAGAGGAGATCTAAGATGTTGCCAGAGGAGTGAATATGTCAGAATGACTGTCGTCATTGCCAAATGCCAGTCTAACATTTTTGGCACTTGCCTTCGATTCCCGGGGAGCGTCAGACTTCGGACATAGGTATAATCAAAATCTTGAAGTTTCGAGGGCTTAAATAAAATAATAATTTATTAAATTACTATTCATCATCATCATCAGCCTGTCGATAGCGACAATCCACTGCTGAATATAGGCCTCTTCCATCAAATGGAAGGGGGTTGGCATTAAGTCACCACGCTTGCCAGACGGATTGGTGACTAGGAATCAGATTATTATAGCCAGTCAAATATCAATGCAGGGACTCGGACTCGAACCCGGGACTCCTACTTAGAAGGCTAGTGTCTTTAAGCTCTCGGCTAATCCGATTCCTAAATTACTATTACTTATTATTATTTATTCATAAAACAGTTTCTGACACCCCCGGTTGATCATCTTCAGTAATAAATATCGTTTTAGTTTTTCGTAGTTTGTCAATATCTCATATTTTAGCGCTAATAACCCTTGTCGTTGATGCGCCCTAAAATACCTATATATAATCTCATTTTTTATTTGTTTTCATGACATGTATTGTATTAATGTAATATGCATGAAAACTAACATTAAGCTTTAAAATATATTAACAATTTCCAAAAACTAAAACGACATCTACTATGGAAAATGATCAAGCAGTGATGACCGAAACTTTTTAGTGTATTAAGATTAATAAATAATAGTAATTTGTCAAATTATTATTTTACCATCTGCGAAGGCCTCCTTCACTGGGCATCTTGCTCGCCAGGGGGCTACGCACCCTGGACTCCATAGGGAGTTTTGAAATAATATTTTAAATTTCCTAATTTTAATAAATTTTTTTGTCATTAACTATTAGTTAGGGTTTTAAAATTAAAAAAAATCCCATCGGCATTGTTAAATAATCAAAGATATCTAAAAACATTTTAGATATCTTTAAGACGAGGACAACACTCTTTAATTTTCCCTTATAAAAATTTATTTATTATAATAGAATTTTATTTAACGGTAGGTGGTATACTAGATTGCGTGAATTGAAATTCATTCCATAAAATATATATATATTTTAATTTCTTTGCCCAAGTGCCATCGCAAATAGTAAAAGCATTAACCTTTAAAATTAATTCCCCATGAGTGATAAATTGAAGGAGTTACGAGGCTGTTCAAACAGACGGGCATGAAACTAAATATGAGACTCTAAAAAGCAAAGATAATTATTATTAGTGTTCGTTATTATACTTATACATCCCGTTTTTCTTTGACAATTTTTTTCTTTTGAAAATATTACTAGGAGCTTATCTAATCTTAATCCGGCTCTGTTCTGTTAAGTCTATCGTATTATACTTAGTGCATTGTAAAGAAAAATCATCAATATGATGGAGGATTTTTATTATTTTCATTTAATACTCGTACTATCCTATATATCGTATTCAAAAGCTTATTTGAAAAATACTGCTTTTCGAGCTTTCAATTGCGATTAACAATCAGAAAAAAACAACCGATCCAATAAATGTTTTAAAATTGTATGTTTATAAATTCTATTCTATTTTTTGTTTTATAGCCATTTTATTCGAGTTCAATGAACATTTATTCAAAACTAATGAACATTCACCAAATGGTGAATTTTTCGATGTTTCGATAATTTTATTTTTATATTTTCATCAGGCGATTTATACAAATAGAAATTAAAAAAATAATGAACAATTTTTAAACATTCAGTATGATTAAAAGTTATTATTGTCGAAAGTAGCAAAGTTAACAAGTAAAGAAACCACTAGAGGTTGTGATCTATTAAATTCGAGCTGTCATTGATAATAATCTTCTATTCCATGTTAGAAGGGTCGGGACCGGCTAAAAACAGCCATCCGGTCTAATTCACTATCCTGTGAAGTGGACTCATCTGACTCAACTTGCTAAATAATGTATATCACTCAAAGGTGTATTTAATCTCAAAACTCCGCTATTATCGGTATTTTGAACTCTTATAAGCGAAGTTAATGATTAAATTGAAAGTTTCTATTGCCGAGAGTATCAGAATTTTTATAAATTAAAGAATATAATAAAATAGTGTGTCTTCTGCTGGAAAAATATTTTTTTTATTTATTTATTTTTTATTGATTTATAAAGAGACTATATTTATACAGACTTTCACACATTAATTTCTGTGAATCAATTTTAATAAACTGATGAAGAGAGCAAAGCCCTCGAAACTATAATCTCTTTATAAACAAATAAATAAATAAAAATTCCAGTAGAAGGCACACTCTTTTATTGTCTCCTTTAATGAAGTTAATGATTTTTTAAGAGTAATTCAAATTGCTCAGCTTTGTGAAAACAAATATACAATCAAATCTATAAATACAGGATCTACTTTAAGAAAGTAAATATTTTATTTTAGACCTACATTTGATTTATTTCACATCTTTAATGCATCACAATGCATATTTATCATTACAAAAGTTATCCATGAATGATATTTTAGGCAATTTTTTATTCGGTCTGCCGGACTAACTGAATATTGAATTTACTTGTTCGTTTGCTTTCTTATTTACTTAAATATCTCTGGAATAAAATATACCTATATAATAAATCGCCACTTTTTTACTATTTAGACAAAATTCAAGAATTTCTAATTATCGGTTCATTTATAAAATTGTTGGTCACACAAATACACTTGCACAAGTCGAACTAGAATATTGTATTTCAATTTGTTTACAAAATTACTTGATTTAATTTAATTAAAAAGAATAAAAAAAAAATAATAATTCAATTGAATTTGAAAACGACTAAATTATATTATCTATAAAAAAATGAATTATTTATCAGTTTATTAACTATATTAAGTGACATAAACGATTTGACATTAAAAAAACAACGCTACTCTTGACTTGAGTTCATATGGAACCCAATTTTCTTGTTTTTGGCCATACCCATGGCCTTGAGACGTTTCGAAATCGCTTGTTGAGTCACTTCCAAGGTTTCAGCGAGCTCCTCTTGAGTTTGGCATGCATCTTGATCCAATAACGCCTCCAACGCAGCGTCTTCAAACTTTACTGGCTTCCCTTCGCGTTCTTTGTCGCTGGTGTCAAAATCGCCACTTTTAAAACGCCGGAACCAGTACTCGGATGTTTTTATTGATGGAGCATATTTCACACAGCAATCGATGTCCATCAGCTGCACTTTTTTTTAAATGAAAACAAAAAAGCAGCGCTTCCCGCAAATTGAGTTTTGTTGGCACACAGGTTGACATGGTTAGAGCACAAAGAAAGTATGTTGCTTACACTTCAGCGAAATGATAGATACTGATTTTTAAAGGGAAATAATGACGCTTTAACATGAATATAGTTACAAGATGATCCGATGCGATTTAATGCTAGTTACGCCATCTTTTGTAAATCCCTCAAAACCTATTTGTACACCTAATAGTATATATGTTATTAGTGGTATTTTGGGTTTCTCCGCTTGGGTACCTATATAGATATACAGTGGAACCCCGCTATTCGTCCGCCTCTCTACTCGTACAACTCATTATTCGTACAACTTTTTCAAGTAAAATTTAAATCGCCATTCGTACGCTTTTTCGCGATTCGGACTGCGTGCACGAATGCGCCACTGAGCGCAACTTTGCACCGGTACTGGACAACGCTCCTGCTCACCCTCCAGGATTGGAGGAAGATCTGACTGGTGAATACAGTTTCATTCAAGTGAGATTTTTTCCCCCTAACACCACTCCACTTATCCAGCCCATGGATCAGCAGGTCACTCCAAACTTTAAAAAACTTTATACAAAAGCACTGTTTTAAAGATGTTTCGAAGTGACCTGTGACACAGAACTCACCCCCAGAGACTTTTGGAAGAACCATTTTAATATCCTCCATTGCTTGAGAATAATAGACAAAGCCTGGGATGGAGTTTCTTTGAGGACACTGAAATCCTCCTGGAGAAATCTGTGCCCAGAATGTGTGGCACTGAAAGACTTAGAAGACACTTCTACGGAAGCTGTTGTAGTGAATGAAATTGTGTCCCTGGGAAAATCCATGGGTTTGGATGTAGACTGTGATGATGTGGAGGAGTTGATTGAAGATCACCGAAATGAGTTGACAACTGAAGAACTTCAAGAACTACAGAGAGAACAGCAGGAAGTGATTGAAGATGTGTCTTCAGAGGAAGAGGAAAGCATTTCAACTAAGGAAATTAAAGAATTGTGTCACCATTGGGAAAATATAGAACACATTGTCCAAAAATGCCATCCAAACACAGCTGTGGCGAATAGGAGCGTTAACTTATTTAACGACAATGTGATTGAGCATTTTAGGAGGATTCTAAAAAAAAAGACAAAAACAATCAACATTGGATATCTTTTTAATATGTAAAGGACCAAAAAGACAGAAAAAAGAATCAAGGGAAAAATCATCTAACGTTTTTAATATAGAAAGTAATGAGGAATTGTAATATGTAAGTAGAGTTTAAATAATAAAAATCGTATTAAAGAATTATACAATTGTACATTTTTTACTTCTACTGTTCAACTCATTAGTTTAAATAAAGAGTTAGGAACCGATTCATGCAATTTATATTATATCTTATGCGAAAAAATGATTCGCATTTAGTACAAATCGCCATTCGAACTGCCTGCTAGAACGAATTTTGTACGAATAGCGAAGTTCTACTGTATGTTTATTATTTGTATCAAGCAGAGATACTCATTGATTTCTTTTTGGAATTAAAATAATTTAATACTCGTATATTTTTTGAGAATATTTTTAAAAAAATTGTAATTTTCAACATGATGTAAACACATGAATATTTGTTCATTATACTACTAGCACTGGTAGTTATTTTTTGATTCACTCTGATTTGTCATTTTTAATTGTATTACAATATGTTACTCCACTCTCCACTTCTATCCAAACGAATTATATTTTTCTCTGGCTTGTCGGGTTCCAAAATGTCCATCATCGATTACAGCTGTATCAGTGTTGACTATCCCACACAACAACCACTTGAAAAGGAACAACGCAACCACACACAATATCAATTTGCGGTCAAATGGCTCGACTGAAAAAAAAGACTCGGCCTGGGGTGGATGGATGGATGGCGGGCGAAGAAACAAAACGCCTCCAGAAAGACAAAATACCCCCCAAAAAAACTCGTATAGGTGAGGTGTATAAGAATGATGTCAACAACACCAGCGTGTCAAATGGCGGATGACTATTTTAATAACTTTCTAACGACTTAACCCATTTAGGGGAGGCAACATGAATGGAATATTAAAAGCTTGGAATAACCTATTATAGTATACCCTAAATACCACCCTTACTCCCATCCACCCCTCGCTCCCTTTAATTCTCGCCTGCCTGAATTTACTCGATTATTCTTTAATCCCGTTTCCATAGAACATTAAGCAACAAAAAAACATACCAGAAAGTAAGAATATTGTAATGCCTTTACAGTGATTAATGAAATTATTTGTATCATATTTGTGCTTTGAAAATGAAAACACCTTGCCTGTTTTGATAGATATTCTTTTTATTTAAATTGCCGGTTATTGTAATTAAATTGTTAGGTAAAACACTCCAAGTTTTTATAGATTTAGTCATGGGTTTATGGAAATTTTAAGGAATCCTCAAGTAATCAACTTCTATTTTCTGGTAGCTCGTGACTATGTTTAAATAAACTATACAATTCGATTTTTTACAACACTATCATTTATTAAAATTTGAATTTTTATTTAAATCAGACATAATTAATTATAATATTTATTGAACACGAACAAATAATACAATATAACTACTATTTGTGTTCAATAAATAATTATAATTAATTATGTCAGATTTAAATAAAAATTCAAATTTTAATCATATTAATCACAAAAATAAAAGCTTCAACAGCTTCATTATTAATAATCTATCATTTGATTTTATATCTTTAATAGATTTCTTTTACTTTTATCTTTATACTAGATGTTAAACCCGTCTTCGGCGGGCCTCTTGCCGCCCCTTCCCTCCGGTGTGATATTCCTAAAATAGACACCCTCCTAATTTTATTATTATTATTATTTATTTTTATTTAATTAATTGATTATTTTTTACTAAATTTAAAATACGAAGAGAAAGTTCTAATTACCTATATTCATATCAAATCTACCGATTGAACCAGAGCATAATTTTCAATTAACATTTATAATGTGTTTCATGTTTAATTTTTGGTAATGATTAATTTTTGTCCCCTCGGGGTCTTAAATTATGAATCTAATTTTCATTATTAAAAGTTCAATCAAGATGTTATCATCATAATCATCATTATAATTAATAGTGGTAGTATTAGTGTTAATAGTATTAGTAGCATTCTAGAGCTGGAGGAAATTTGCCTAAGTCCCGAGCGAGTAGACAGAGAAGTCTCTCGTGACTTGAGCCACTCAGCTGCTACCTTCCTTGTCTCCATTTGCTTATAGAAATACATGTCTTTCCATTATTATAGGCCATTTCCTAACTCATGAACTGGAATTAAGTGAATGCAACCGAATTCTATATAATAAAGTAATTTTGAATTTTCTTTTCACCTAGAACCTTTATCTTTAACTTTTAAATATATACTTAGTCGTAGGTATATCTCAAAAGTGACAAAAAATATTACACATCTATAATCACATATTTCACTATATTTTGCTGTCAACTGAAGATTATTACCTCGTTTAAAGCAGAAATTAGAGAAAAGAGTGAAATCTTTGCTTTCCGTAAATTCTAGTAATTTGAGAACTTTCTTGTCAGTGAATAGATTGAGCTAAATAATTTGAGCTTGGCAGTGGTGCGCATTTCATTAATACATATTGTATACGGGTGACACCCAAAATCCCGAATATCAAAATCCCAACAACCCAAAACCCCGATTGTATACCAAGGTTTTGCTTATTAGCTACAACCAATAAAAATTTGATTTTTCTGATTTTCTGCATCTTTCAAAAGGAATCAATTCTATGTTTTACTATAGAAATACAATAACGAACTTCTATTATTTATTGTTCTTTAGTTATCATCCAAGTAATGGAATCTATAAACATAGACAGATACACAAAAAAAACATACAGAAAAAATTATTTTTCTCAGAGTTTTATCAATTAATGCGACAAGCAAAACTATTTTTAAATTTGTTGAGTCCTTGAGAAAATGACTGACTGACCGACCCGACTGACAGGTTATCAAAACATATCGGGTCTAATCATTCCACCATCATGAAATTTCGCATGCTGGTAGAGTTTGGGACACAAATAAAGGAAAAATTCCAAAAACCTAAACTTTCTTTATTTTAATCCCTAAAATGAATCGGGGAAGATTGTATGGTAAAATCTCATCATTTTTAAATACATAATGACCCGACTGGCGGTAAATATTTAACCGGTTATAATATGATCCTTTCGGGAGAAGGCAATGGGAAACCACCCCTGTGAAGAATTTCCCCAGGAAAATTACAATGGAGAGGATACTCTCCACAGTAATCGTCGACGCGACGCTGGGAATCGAGTATGGCACTTTAAGAAGAAGAATGACCCTAGGATGTAAGAAATTGAAAATTTTGTAGAGTTTGGGGAAGTAATAAAAGTGAAAATTAATCATAAAAACATTACTACCCTTAACCTCTAAAATGAAGAAGTGAAATTTGTTGGGTTAATTATCTCCCTTCAGAAAAAATAAATAAATAAATAAAAATAAAATCTACATATTAGCTTACAATAAGAAGGGAAATCCCACCCAAAACATTTCTGGGAGAAACAGGTCAAATTCGAAAAAGTAGTGAAATCTAGGAAGCAGCCAAGTTAAATTCGCAAAGAATAATAATTAAACTGTGAAAATAGTACTTTCAATTAAAATGCATTCTTTCCATTTTAAATGGTAATCTATATTTGTGCATTCTAAATTTTTAATTTGAATTATTTTCATAAAACTTGACTGGTACGCATTATGCCGCCGTTGGAGTAAATGAACTAAATTCGTGACCATCCAAGTTTCATGAAAATAATTTAAATTAAAAATTTATAATCCATAAATGTAGATTGTCAATCAAATGGAAGGAATGCATTTTAATTGAAAGTACTATTTTCTATTTAATAGAAAGTACTATTTTCTCAACTTTTATTTATTCTTGGCGAATTTAAAACTTGGCTGCATCTAGTTTCATTACTTTTTCGAATTTGGACTGTTTTTCACACTAAGTGTTTGGGGGGGATTATATACTATTAGAAGAAACGCATTCTCCAATTCATTTATCCTTATGACTTCTAAAGACTAGAACTCGCTAACGCAGTCCGTTACATACTTGTGCACGCTGATATGCCTATTTCATTGGTACCTCAATATCATTTTAAAGAAAAAATTTATAAAAAAATAACGAAACTGAAAAATATTGTTTCACAAAGCTTTGTTCTTTTTTGACCGCATCTCGCCTCTTTTCATAAATCGTATGATAAAATATGGCACTATGAACCTTTTATTTTAATATTCTCAGGTGACTTCACATAAAAGTCAAAATAAATACGTGATATAATAATTGTAACCATGCATTATTCAAAGAGCAGCTTTTTTTTAATTTACCTCATTTATCGAGATTTTGATGATATGCTATACCAATTGATTTCAATTGTATTTTATTAGCTCACTCAGGTAATTCTGATTATGATCCATGATTTATGCTCCCTATAAATGAATCTGATATCAAAATTTAACATATTTTACTTAAATTGGATATAATATAATATGGAATTTAGTCATAGGTATAATTTAAATCCACATTGCTCTGCTCTTATCAACCTTTGCATTTATCAACATTTATTATTTAATATCATTTATAAAATGATTATAAAAAACTTATTTAAAATATTGTTTCAATAATTATTAGAGACTGAACATATTTTTTTTTAAATAACAGTACTATATAAAATGTGTCCTCATAAATATTACGAACCATTTCTATGGATTTCCAATGCAGATAAATCTGAGATTGAATTGCATTTTCAATTTCGATTTGAAATTAAGTTTTTATTTTTGGATCTTTTGGCTTCGGGCAGGTATTAATTAAAAACAAATTTATTTAATAGATAGTTTTTGCTCTTGAATTTATGGCAGTGACTGATTGAGCTGCAGCTCCCTTCAAAATTTTACCACTAAATATATAATCTCATTTTTTTATAGTATTTTTACTTTATCCATGCAAATAAATTATTGTAATCAGTCTCGTGCCAAGTGCGACTTCAAAAAGACCTCAGCTAAAGACTATGAAACCCATGGTCACAACCAAAGTCATAAATTGTAGTATTCAATCAGATTGAATTTTATGACCTGACGGTTTTATCAAAAAGTGCGATTTTTTCATTTAGTCCATGGGCATGGATGGACTCTTTTTTACATCGACGATGAAGATACTTATATACTTTTTTAATTTCTAAAAAATTTATTTATTTTGTCGGTTTAATATAGCTCATTTAACCTTGCTTAAGTAAGAATAGATTGGATAGGCTTTTCTCTGTGAAATACTAAATTTGAGAGGAAATTTTACAAATAACCATATTAACTGCGTTGTTATCGTATCCGTAATCATTGCCGAAGATCGGAAGGAATAGATTTAAAATAAAAAATAGCCATCGATTATCATCTAATACATGAGGAATAATCATTCTACATTGTATTTTTGACATTTCGATTATCAATGGTAACCATTCCTGAAGACATGGAGAAATCGACTTAAAATCAAAAATAACTATCGATTTTTATTTAATACTGAATAATTAACCTTATTACGTTCCATTTCTTATGTTTTTACTATTAATGGTAATCACTGCTGAAAACATGGAAGCATCGACTCAAATACTTAAAATCAAAAAGACTAAATTAGTTTCTAACCCACTAGCCCAAAAAGTGTTTCACAATCTCAGAGATTTTGGATTTGAATATGGCACGGAGAAGGTCTAAATGATTATAAAGTTTCAAATTCCCTTCATCCACAATGAGAAACCTTAATAATTAGAATCGTTAGATTATTTGATGTTTCTGGTTGAATTTTAATAAAAGTTTATTTTAAAAAGATTAAGTCCTTCGATTTGAGATATGAATTAGATTTTTCAAAAACATCTTCAATTTTCGTTGGTTAATTTTCCCATATTTAACTCTCTAGTAATTAATTAACTAAGTTGTTCGGCTTTTTAATAAAATATAATCACTTCCACTTGCTTTGTCCAAAGCCCATTCCTTGCTTTGATTAAATTACCCTCCTTTCTCTTTATATCTTCTTCTTTTCTCTCCCATCATCTTGATTAATTGATGATAATAATCTAGTAAGTATAAATTATATAAATTCACTAGATTTCAATAGTTTCAAACGTAATGATACACTTTTTTTGTTTTTAAGATTAAAAAGGTATTTTTTTAATGTCCTCGGGATACCGTGATAATATCTATAAAATAGGGAAAGCGCAGAACCGCTTCTTTGATGGGCCAGCCGATGCGGTAAGGGTCGGATCGATCTGATAGCTCATTTCTGAAGTGCATCCAGATTAGGATCGAGAAGTAAGAAAAAAAATAGAGGCATAGGTACAAAGTTCAAGTTTACATCATTTAGAAGAGAGGGGAGCCAGTTTTCATCTCCGCTAAATTTCAATTTCAAGAAAATATCCTCGGGCTCTATATTATTAACTAATTAACCCCTTTTTTTACTTTATTTAAGTTTGTTTTTAATTATTTTTATTATTTACCATTATTCAAAATTTATGATTCCAAGTAAAGAATTGTATAAAAAAACTTTAATTTCATTGAATATTTATTTTGCTTAAAAGAGACCCAATCTTTTTTTGTTATCTTCGTTGGTTCGTTTTTTAGGTGCCAATATTGGCTCTTCATCTTTCCTCTTTCACTTGGTTCCAATTTTTTTCTTCCCCCGATTGTCTGACTTTGCTCACTGCGGCATTTGGCGTTGATCCAAGACCATTGAGTATTAGAAATCGAATCTCTACTAATATTACAGCTTACTATCACCCACCCTCTCTCATACTACTATCCCCTTCTCATACCAACTTCTCTCTTTCACTCTCTCTTGATCTTTACCTCTCTTTGGGTTTGGTATGTGATTAGCCTCGTTGAAATTGTTCCCCGGCTAAAATGACTTCACTCAGTTTGGTTCCTCCGTTCCTCGTTTCCTCACTAACCCATTTAAGCAGCCGTCGCCTATCTTTGCTATGATGTGGCCTTGTGAAGCTATTTTTTTCTATTATTTATTTTCTTGTTGAATATCCAACAAAGTTCTAACTTTATTAACCCTTTTGAACATTACCTAAAATTAACTTGTCTAAAATAAAACTAACTCTTGTAACACTCTCTCATAGGAAATTGCTGGTACTATATTTAAAAATAATATCTTTGTTGGCAAAAATGTTTAAAAATGAAACAAGATAAAATTGTAATTTTGTTTAATAATATGAAAAAGTAAAGTAAATTATTGGTCGAGTCCTTGCCTCTCAAAGAGCTAATCAAAACTAATGGCATTCGCAAAGTAAAAATTTAGCATCGGGTGGTCGAGGCCTTGTTGTTTTTCACATTGAGGACTCTTAACATTCTGCATTGGATCTCTTGCTCCGTAAGCAGAGATGCTACAACCTCGGAGATTTATAATGAGAAACCACTACCACTGACAGATAAATAGACTAAAAGCCTAAAATAACCTTATATCAATATGGAATTTGAAGTTGATCCCATCCATAGAGTACCCTCTGAACTTGATCAAACGATTGGCTACCGTCGCCAATATTTAACCATATGAGAAGTGTGATTAAATTGAATACCAATCGGTGCTTTTATGGGATAGGGTGAGGAGATCATTCGAATTCTTTTCTGGATTACCTGAGGCCTACCTGTGGCTTCACAAGCTCTGAAAATAAGTAGAGAATTTGAGAAACTCGTGAATTTTTTTTCCACTTTTTAACCTCTTATGAGTGAAATTTTAAAAAATCTCTTCTTGATCAGAGGTTGCAGAATTTCTACCGCGCAGTGAAGATTACTAACTGTGTATTTACTGTAGTGACATTTCATTATAATGTCATACCATGTATGGGTCAAAACCGAGGGGTGAACCACGACCTAAAATCGTGTACACCTACTTCCACTTCCACTTTCATTTCCAAGTAGAAGACAATAGATGACAATAGGTTATCTAATGAATTCCAAAGTAATTCCAAAGACCCAGTACACCTAATTCCAATCGGGTCAAACTAACCAGAGGTCCGCGCTGGTAATATATATATTCATATCCATATATAGGTATAACAAGTTTATTTCCAGAGGAAATTCAAATTTTCAAGTCCATTGGAAGGAATACTTCTGCTTTCTCTTAATTCTCTCTGATATCATTTGAATGAAAGTAAACATTTAAAAAATTAAGTTTGTAATGGAAATAAAATGAAGAATCGCATATACCTTTTAATTGATTTGAATAGAAGACAATAAAAATGCCAATTATTTATATATTCTTCAGTGATCTTTTAATTGGAATGCACACAGAGATTGGATGGGAGGGAGGCCATGAATACTAAACCACTGCGAATGGAATGCACTTGAATGAATGGGCTCATCACGCCCTGCAAACGAGACCATTACTAATAGATTCAACCAGCAAATGAGACAATCGCCAATTCATTAGGATATTAACGAGTTTTTTCTTCTTTTTTAAACAGGTAAATGAGTCTGCTACAAAGGCAAATCACTTTGTGAATAGTCCTCTGCTAATTTAATCAGTCGAGGAAGACCAAAGGGGGACGATTCCATACCAATAAATGTTTAAGGACAGGTTAAAAGGCTAAAAATCATGTAGAAGATGAAGAAAAAATATCTGATATACTTAAAAGACAACACATTGTTTTCACTTACCCTGCATTACCTAATAACCTAATAACAATTAATTAATAAAGTAAAGGGTATGTAGTTTCACAGTGAATGAAATAAAACTCAAAGAGGTTTATACAAACTCAATATATTTCGAATTATTAGTCCAACATCAGGAGTTTACAGGTTAAAACTAATAATATTTGAACGTGCGATCACAATTTTTGTGAAAAGATGTCATTGTTGATAAATTATTCCGAAACGTTTAAAGATTTGTATGTATTTTAATTATATATAATATATTTGTAAAGTAACCAGTTTACTATTATAACAAACCGAATTTGCCTTCTTCTAATTGGGTATTTGAACCCACTAAACAACATAATATTTTTAATTAAAATGACTGATAATAAAAGTATTAATAAATATAAATATTATAATATTATAATTTATAAATATTATAAAAATATTCGAAAATATAGTCTCTTACAAATAAATTATATATATTTGGATCAAGGAGAGGAAACCTCATGTATTTTCCTTAAGAATCTACAACTTTCCTATTCTTAGAAAACTTTAAAATATGAAATTTCATTTTTCGGAGATCGTGAATTTTGTTCTAGAGATCTCAGTTTGTTCCAAAGAACAAATGTTATGAAAAATTATGTATTATTTATACAACATTACATATTTACTTTATGTCGCTGAAGCAGGCACGCTACACACTGAAATAACTCTGCTCTCAACAACCAATTTATTACTGCTAAAGTTTCCTGAATTTGTTCTCCTCAGAAACGACAATACTATCTATATTGGTCTCGCCAATCTTGTGATCTAACACCAAAATACTTTTTCTTTGGATTAAGAGTAAATTTTAACTTATACAGACAATTATATCTCAATGAGCTCTTTACTCTTATGCCTAAAATCCCGATTTATTTAAGAAAATAATGAGATTTGTTGGGTTTTTAAAGCGGTAATTTCCGTTTAATCTTAATACAGTTAATTGAAACGGAATGAATGGATAGAGGGTGGTATACATTCTTTAGATTGAAATGAACCAAGAGTCAGCTTAACTGATTGTAAATGAAAGAAAACTGGAAAATATTCTATAAAAGACTTTAAATAAGTAAATATTATGTGGTGTGTATATTATTTTTTTCTATAAAAATTAGAATTGTAAAATTTTCTGCTTTTCAAATTTAAGGATATGAATATTTTCTAAGTTTGCAATCCTAAGATTTTATTTTCAATTTCATTCTTATTAGGGGCCGTCCATAAATTACGCCACACAGGAAGAGGGGAGGGTGTATCTCAGATTTGTCCCTCTTTAGTTGAGTTTATAAAAAAAATCTACGATTATTAAATTAAAGGGTATAAAAGTGATAGCGTGACGTCACAATACAGGGGGGCTCAATGAAAATGTGACAGAATGTGGCTCAGGAGGGGTCTAAAAATCTTGAAATTCGTGTGACTTAATTTATTGACGGCCCCTTATAAGAGGAAAATAATTCATATGTAAATCGAAGGTACTCTAAAATATAATGCGAATCGAGATTGATATGAAGGTTTAAAATGGGTCATTGATGAAATCATAGAGCTAAGTTTATGAAAAGAAATGTTGAAAAATGTTGTTAAAAGAAAGATCAATATTTGAATGACCATCAGCCAAAATCCCCAAAGCGTAGTTTTTGTTACACTATTTATCACTATCTTTAATAATAATTAATGTATTTATTTGATAAAAATAAAACCTCTTGTTGTATCGTCCATTATTACCTTGATTCTAATATCGAAATAATAAGTTCTCTTGGGACTATATTAATGATATCGGCTCTAATAAATATTTAGATAAGTAACAGAGAGATTAATTATAATGGCTAATTAAGATTATATATACTCGTATACATCATATATTATATGATATGGGTTGATACTTTATGACTGGATTAAACCTAAAAACCTCTAAATCCTTAACTAAACATCCAGGGCTGTTTACTAATGGTATAAGAATTACTTAATACTTATTAAGCATATATTATGAAAGGAATCAAGTCTTAGTTTATCCTATATTGAAACATTATTTTCATATTAAAATATTGTTTTAAATAATGAATGCAAAATGAACTAAATATAAATGTGAATGACAGCTCAAGACGTACAAACAAGATAAGAAATTACATTTATCTCATCTCTTTGCTCTTTGAAACTTTAGCTCAGACCTTTATAGAAACAGAAAAAGTATTAGATAAATATAGAAAATAATCTTTGACTTCTGGATTTGATAGTTAGATGGTTGAGTTGTTTATCAAAAGAAAAGTTTCGGTTGAAATCATATTAGACATTCTTAATTAAATATTCTCACCAGAATATACATCTAATTAGGGAGTCCTTTTTAAGTTCTTGTGTAGTCATTTTGTTGAATGAGAATTTAGGAATCTAAGAAGCGTTCACTGTTGCTCCAGGGGAATTGAGGAAATATAAACGTGCCAACTTGAACCCAAATTTTAAAATCTAATTACATATTCGCTTCATGCTTGAAATGACTTCAACTGAATTTTTTTGTCATATTCATTTCATGTTTCTAATTGTCGATTGAAATAATAAATTTAATTTTAAAAAGCTAAAAAACACGTTTCTAAAAAGTACAAAATAATGTAATATTTAATCAAAAAGTGTGGGGCGCAGTAACATGTACTTTTAATTAATTTCGACAAAGTACCGACAAAGTATTACCTACATTATTTTGTACTTTTTAGAAGAGTGTTTTTTAGTTTTTTTAAATATAATTTTTTTTTTACTTTTTAGTCTTAATTATTTTTATAGAGAAAAGTTTGCGGAATTTAACAGAATTAAATGTATTTATATTTATTATTTTGAACCGACTTCAAATAAAAATAATTTTTAAGAAAAAAATAAAAACCGACTTCAAAAAATTAAATGCAACAAATAAAAATACACTAAAAGGTATAAAATAATTATTATCTTATTTAGTTACAATCTAAACGACGAAATATTAACATGAAATTACTTTTTGAAGTCGGTACCAAACAAACTATACCTATAAGCGAGCGTACCCGCCAAACGTACTAAGTAAGATCCGTCGAGTGCGATTCATAAAATGTATATGTTTGGCACCAACTTAAAAAAGTAATTTCATGTTAATATTTCGTCGTTTAGTTGTAACTAAATAAGATAATAATTATTTTATACCTTTTAGTGTATTTTATTTGTTGCATTTAATTTTTTGAAGTCGGTTTTTATTTTTTCTTAAAAATTATTTTTATTTTTCTCTTTTTAGTGATGTTATTAATAGTGATCATATCATCAGAACTTGACCAAATTAATATGGCACCATCCCTAAGACACCCCCTTTTGGATAAAAAAAGAACCATCGAAATCGGTTCTTAAACAAAGAGGTTAGGTCTAAACAAACCTAATAAAAATGGTCTAATACCTATGAAAAAAAACGTTAAAAAATGGGACCAATCGGAAGCTAGACTGGACCGATCGATGCCGAAGCGAAGCCAGTGCGTTAGCTGACTGAGCTACCCGACTCCCCAGGTATTATCTTAAGTCTCACTATTGTCAACGTCACTAAAAAGAGTAAAATAAAAATAATTTTTAGAAAAAAAATAAAAAAAAAAACAGACTTCAAAAAAACTAAATTCAACAAATAAAATAATAAGAACTCAAAAATCAAATAAAATGCAATAAAAGGTATAAAATAATTATCTAATTTAGTTACAACTAAACGACGAAATTTTTAGATGAAATCAATTTTTGAAGTCGGTGCCAAACAAACTATATAAGTGAGCTTACTCGATGTTGTCTTCATTCACCCCAAACGTACTAAGTGAGTGCGATTCATAAAATAAATGTATATATGTATGGCACCGACTTCAAAAAGTGATTTCATGTAAAAATTTTGTCGTTTAGTTGTAACTAAATTAGATAATTATTTTATACCCTTTAGTGCATTTTATTTGATTTTTGAGTTATTATTATTTTATTTGTTGAATTTAATTTTTTGAAGTCGGTTTTATTTTTTTCTAAAAATGATTATATGATTTCATTTTTTTTTTATAAATTTTATTAAACAATTATTTTACATTAATTAATGTACATTGTATTTTGCTTCGATTCGGAGATTCCCCACCATCGAGTGTCCTTATTCATCTTTAGTCCTTGTTTTTAATAAAGGAAAAATCAATTGATAAAACTTTTCGAAAATTATCAATTCCATTATTCCCAATCAAGTCGATTGGTGGTTTCCCATTCCCTCTTTCATATGATTTCATTTTTTTTTATAAATTTTATTAAACCAATTATTTTACATTAATTAATGTATACATTGTATTTTTGCTTCGATTCCGGAGATTACTTCTCCACCATCGAGTGTCCTTATTCATTTTTAGTCCTTGTTTTTAATAAGAGGAAAAATCTAATTAGATAAAAAAACCTCTTTTCCGATAATTATTTCAATTCCATTATTCCCCAATCAAGTCGATTGGTTATCCTCCTCATCCATTCACCCGTTCCCTTCACCCTCCTCACCCATCATATGATTTCATTTAAATTGAGAAGTTAAACAATTATTTTTATAGAGAAATGTTTGCGGAATTTAATAGAACAAAAGTCACATTGATACATAGATACAGGTGAAGCTAATATAAACCGGGCAAAAAAATGCATTCATTGTGCATTTATACAATCACGGCGTAAAAAATACTGGAACTATGTTTAAATTAATTTTTTATTCTATAGAGACCTCAATTAATTTATTAATTTATTAATAAAATAGAACCTCATAACAATAGGTAATCCTCAGAGGGCTATGTTGGACAACGAGAAACAAGCGGAAATCAGTGATGCAACTCCAACCCCCTCATCCATCGTATGTCCTGGTTATCCCCTAAACAGTGAATGTAATTTTCGACACATTGAGCCCTATTTTTCTTTGTCTGCCTGCATATCCACGTGGGGTGAAAGCATATATTATATGGCTCGTACATTAATCTCCACAGCTATATATGTAGTTGGAACTTTAATTTTTGTTTTTGGTAAATAATTGTTTCAGAAAAGACAAAGGGCATAACTTTAAAAATTGTTGGTTAAAATAAAAACAAAATGTAATGACCTTATCATATACCTGCCCCCACCCCCTCATTAGTTTTAGGAAGATCATTTTTATATTGTTATTTCCTTAATGTCTTCAAGGCTAACTGTGTGATCATGAAATCAGATAAAGGACTCAAATTTTTAACCCCCCCCTCCCCATCCCTAATTTTTCAAAATATCACTCACTAGCAGACATTTTGTCAAAATAATTAATATCTAGTCTCGCGCTTGCAGGACTGGGTGTTGCCCACCGAAACAAAATAGAAAAATATAGGGCAACTCCAGTCTGGTGGACAATATTGCGGAGCGATTTGGCGTCGGGGCGGGCTCGGTCAGGGGTCGAGGCCATCACACTCTCTGTGGAAGGGAGTGTGGTGGCATAAAGCGGTGGGGCCCCTCATCGCCCTGCGGGTATCGGCGCAAAAAACAATAAATAATGACATATAGAGCGATGAGGGATCTCTCCTAATTTTTACACTTTCGGCAGAAGAACATATAGAGCTGGTGGCGTATGATTGTTAATTGTTAATACAAAAAAAAGCAATGTGAAATGTGAGAGTCAGGATTAATCCTGGCTCTCTCATCCACCCGCTCTGAATCTGAATTTATTTGTTCTGAAGCTGAAAGTGTGAAGTTTGTGGTAACGTGAACTTTTGTCTTTGCAAGAGGCGTCCCGCTCCTCGGAGGCCCAATAAACAAAATAAAATAAATATACATTTTTTGTTGACAATAAATAAGTTTTTATTGTAAACTGAAAAGTCATGAATTCACTCAATTTTTTTTTTCTTTCTTTTATCAAATACTTTCAGTCGTTTTTGAGATGTTTCCAAAATACAAGGCAAGAAAAAAATAAGAAAAAAAACAGTTATTGTACATTCTTTACATCTGTTCCCCTTGTTTGTTATTTCCACATCAAACATTGCTTCAATTTTCAAGGTATTTGTCTTCAACTTTTAAAATAGCAACTTCGGATTTTTGAGATTTATTGAAATTTGAAAACTTTTTCACAAGATTCTAATTCTTTCCTTAAAGCACTAATCAAGCCTTGGACTTACTAAAAAATGTATGTGCCAATATTTCACCTAGCGCTCTAATTAGAAAATATCAACATTTAATATAAGCGGTAATTTACTAGCAGTTGTATTGATTTGCATTGGTCGTTCTTTAAAAACTTTTCTGATTAAAATTAATCATAAAATTAGACAAATTTCCCAGTATATATATATATATATTTATTTTACTGTTTTTGTTCCCCTTCATCGAGCGCCCGACTCGCTATCCTAACTCACTTGTAAGGGTGTCCTTATATTGACTTTTAAATCCAAGCCAATTTGCACATTTTTTTCACTTCTCCTTTGCTCCTTACAAAAAACCACTTTTTTCCTTCTCCCTTTTTATTTTACTATGTTCAGTATTCAATGTGTGCCTATGTGAGGAAATAAAATCCAATATGCGTGGTAGTTTCAAGTATTAGAGTAGAGATATATAAATTCTTAATGAAAATCAGCCTCCCCCCTTTTTTTTATTCTTGTAAATTTAAGGATATCGCAATATGAATCACTACGTACACCAGGTCATCATTCCCAATTCATTGAGATATGGTATACAATATTACATTAACTTTTGATAAAAATATATTTATGGAGACACTTGTTTTTTTTATACATAATTATACTAATACAAGAAAAAGTTGCACCGAAAAGGTTCAACCTCTGTAGTCCGCAATGGACCCTGATTCGTGAATATAAATTTAAAATTTTCTTCTATCTTCTAAATTATTGGTCATAGACAAATTAATTATATAATATTTTTTGTAGTACATTTAAGTCCCTAAAAATTCTTTCATGTAACTTTTTTCTAGGTGGCTTACTTTTGCTTGTATAAGAGATCAAATTTGATATTTGATATATTTCACCATTTTTGCCTAACCCTTTTAAATACACAACTTTGTATAATGATCTTTTTTAAAGTAAATTCAATTATAAACAAAAATGTCTACTATGAATAATTAAGAAGTTATTTCAGTTGATAAAATTTAGTCTGAAAATTCAAGCCCAATGATTTAATCAAATAATTTTTTGAATGGAAAAAAGTGGAATTCTGTTTATGTCTCGGATTTCGCTAAAAATCTTTAAGATATTAAATGAAACAACACTTTACCCGAAACCGAAAATATATTTGAAAAATTATTTTTATTTTCACAAATAAAAAAATAATGAATATAAATTTAAAAACCTTCTCTATGCTCTTTAAATCTAGATATTTGATGATTTTATTATTATTATTTAAATTTTATAAACGTCTTTATTTATAATGTAATGTGTATTAGTGTTCAGATATATCCTGACATTTATTTTGCAGTGTCTCCTGAACTTAGGCCTCCTGCTCCGTCGGTTAAGCCGTTAATCCCTCGGACTCCCACCCGATATTTTACTTTGCCCAAAAATGAATCTTTGGAATTATTTTGAGAATTCTCAGGTGAGCAGGATCCATCAAGGCTCGCCCATAGGTACTAGGCCCCTATTTAAATGCTTAAGAGATTATGTAACTTTTCTGGGCTTCCATCACAATTAAGACAATTATTGAGAAATAAATAATATTTAAAATAACCAGCGAGAAGAAAGGGAATCTGCTTCTTTCACGAAATTTGGATCCGTAACCAGCAGCAATCCTCTCACAAAGATTTGCCGAGTTGAAAACTGAAGTCACTGTCAAGTTTTTTCCCATTTGAACCTAAAAGATTACAAATTAAAATCTAATCTTGACTCGGGTGGATGAGAATTAATGAATTTTTCTTCTTCTTGACGAGAGATTAAGTTTTAAAATTCAGCAAGGCTTGTAGCTGGGTCAGCATCCCGAAGGGATGTTTTCGACATAGACGTTATTCTAGTGCGCTGGGGCTGACTCCTGCGGGCGGATGGTTTCAGGACAGAAGAACGGCTATTATAATTCAATTAAGCGAGTTGGGTGTGTTTGTTAGCTGGAGCAAAGAGGGATAGAAAGGGATGGCAAGGTTTCTGCTCCAAGGGCCTTGCTCGGTTGCCTCCTCTTCTTCAGTAAGGATTTGTCGATGAGAATGTTAACAGCTTAAAGCCAGATGTCCTTAGAGGGCTCAAGAGAGAGACAAAATGATCATCTGCCCCAGCCCTTTATGGGGGGAACGGATTCTCAAATAGCTTACTGGCTATCAAAAGAAGGAATTGAGGGTGTTGCAATGGGGAAAATTTCACTATGTGGATTTCAACAAAAATCCATAACATTAGACTCAATTGTTTGTTTATACAGACACTTGATCACATAATAAGAAAAAAATTCAATAAAAGAAAACAACTTGGGGAAACTTAAGCCACATTCTGTCTACCTGCTATTACAATATCAATAGAAATCCCTTAATACCAATCATGCGTTTCGCATTTATTCAACAAAAAAATAAAATAAAATAAATAAAAATCTTTTATTTAAATAGAACCGTGTTTGGTGGCCCTATTTTATTTTAATGAATTGGCTAAGGGGCCAGTTATGGGAAAAAGTTAAAATAACTTTTATTTCTTATTTAAAAAAAAAAAAAAAAACATTTATTTTAATAACAATGTGGGCAAGAAGACATCTATTTCTTTTGAATAAGCTTGTTAGAATCTGTGAATTTTATAGCGAATTAATTTATTTCCACAATTAATAAATAAGCTAACCCAATAATATCTTATAGATTAGTCTTCACAAAATATCTTACTGGATCGTATAGAGCAGGGCTTTTCATCCTTATTCATGACGCGAACCCCTTAGTTTGAAAAAAAAATTCGTGATCCCCTGCCTCTCTGTTTGAGAGGCCCGGCTCTTAATTTTGTATACAATTTTTCATTTTTTTTTTTTTATAGTAAAAACTCATAAAAACAGTAAAAAAGTATTGATTTATTTTTATAAATCTTGATATAAATTAATAAAAAAAAATATAATTATTTAAAAATTTATTATAAACCAATAATCTGTGTGGGGCTGGCAGGCCCGGCTCGTGACTTTGTGCACAATTTTTCATTTTTTTTTACCATATAGTAAAAAACACACAAAATAGTAAAAAAGTATTGATTTATTTTTATAAATCTTGATATAAATTAATAAAAAAATATAATTATTGAAAAATTTATTATAAACCAATAATCCGGTGGGCCTGGCAGGCCCCCGGCTCGTGACTTTGTGCACAATTTTTCATTTTTTTTTACCATATAGTAAAAAACACATAAAACAGTAAAAAAGTATTGATTTATTACTGAGGCATCACGACCCCCTCATAGAGGCTTTCGCGACCCCCAGGGGGTCGCGACTACAGGTTGAAAAACACTGGTATAGAGAATTTACCCTACTTAAAAACTATTTATTATTATTATTGTTTTGTTACGTGAAATGTACATTATACTATACTACTACTACTATATTGTTTTTAGTGTATTTATCCATTTAAAAATCTCTTCAATTAGATAAGCTTTGCCTACCTGTATTCATTCAATTACCTACTACATATTTTTCTGTAGGCAAATTAATAGCAAAAGATAATGAACTAGAAAAGAACATAAAAATGACTATTAGAACATTTTCTGTTCGAAATTTCATCAACTTAGATTAGTCAGATTATATATGGTCTTATTAATGTAAAATCGGTAAAATATAATTTTAGAGCAGTTTATTTACTTTGAAAAAATTCTGAAAGTCTAAATAAATTAAATGGTCCTAAATAATATAGCTTACACTATATATTTATGTAAATTGACTAAAATCTAATTAAAAATATATTTTTAAAATTGATATATTTTTTAAGTAAATATCTGCGTATGCAAATAATTAATTTAAATAATATAGATAGTTTATTCTACATATCTTAGATCTATTTTACTATCTTGATAAAAAAAGGAGAAATGATATAATATTATATTAAAATATAATAATAATAATCTTTATCAGCTATTTTCAGCTATAACACATACAATAATAATATGCAAGAACATACAATGATAATATCACAAAAACAATAATACACAATGATAACACAATGATAATATCACAAAAATAAAAGAAAACAATACAATTTAACAATTCAATACAATAATGAAGCAATCACAATACAACATTATAATTTTGGTGGAGATTCTACAAAGATAATCTTTTCGAAGTTACGAATTCCAACAATCGCTTCTTAAATTACTGGATTCTTGTGACATTTCTTATCTCACTCGGCACTTTATTGTAATCAGACAAACCCCTATAAAATAAAGTCCTAAATTTTTTATTTGTCCTACAAATATATCCTGAAATTCTCCCCCCCCCCCCCCCCTCTCAAATCATAACAACCACCTTTCGCCTCGTATATTTTAATTTTTAACCGACTTCAAAAAAAGGAGGAGGTTCTCTATTCGGACTGAATTTTTTTTTTTTTTTTTTTTTTTGTGCCTATGTTACCTCATATCTCCGCCAATTCTCAACCGATTTTGAAAATTTTTTTTGCATTGGGTCCAGTCTAGCTTCCGATTGGTCCCATTTTTTTCGTATTTTTTTCATAGGTATTAGACCTTTTTTATTAGGTTTGTTTAGACCTAACCTCTTTGTTTATGAACCGATTTCGATGGTTCTTTTTTTATCCGAAAGGGGTGTCTTAGGGATGGTGTCATATTAATTTGGTCAAGTTCTGATGATATGATCACTATTAATAACATCACTAAAAAGAGAAAAATAAATAATTTTGAAAAAATAAAAACTCGACTTCAAAAATTAAATGCAACAAATAAAATACACTAAAAGTTATAAAATAATTATTATCTTATTTAGTTACAACTAAACGACGAAATATTAACATGAAATTACTTTTTGAAGTTGGTGCCAAACTAACTATACCTATAAGCGAGTATACCCTCCAAACGTACTAAGTAAGATCCGTCGAGTGCGATTCATAAAAGGTATATGTTTGGCACCAACTTCAAAAAGTAATTTCATGTTAATATTTCGTGGTTTAGTTGTAACTAAATAAGATAATAATTATTTTATAACTTTTAGTGTATTTTATTTGTTGCATTTGAAAGTCGAGTTTTTATTTTTTCTTAAAAAATTATTTTTTCGCTGTAAATATTCCGGTGCCAAACCGTTCCTTATCCTGAAAGTCCATTCTATTATAATCAGCGAATTACAATATATAGTTTCTTTTACATTTAGAAAATTCAGCGTATTTAACATCATATTAATACCGGTGTATCTATTACATTTTAAAATTATTCTCATGCACATTTTGTTTTAATTGCAACTCTCTAATCAGAAAATCAGGAATATTTAATATTGTTGAACAAAAAGTGAAGTGAGGCTCTATTAGAGATTTATATAACAATAATTTTGTATTGGACGGCAGTTTTTTTCCGAATCTACTTAATAGGTGAGTTAGCCTAGATATTTTATTTTCAATAAATCAATCTTCTTTATATTATTTATTAATTATGGCCCTGCCCCTCTCCAGGAACAAATTTCTGAGCTCGTTCGTACCCAAGAAAATTTTATGTGAAAGGCTAAAAATGGGTCGAATTCGACAGTAGTTATGAAGCCAAATTTCGAAGAAATAGAAATTGTGGGAAACAGGGGTAGGACTCCCTAGGGATAACCGATTTTGATTATAATGAATAAAATTAATTAGTTAATTATTTTTCTATTTCTAACAAACAAATATTATTTTTTTATTCCCGATTCCATTAACTACTAACTTAAAAAATATTTCTGAATTTATAATTAGGTAATTTAAGAAAGTACCTACCTTGTAAAATATTTGTTTTTACTGTTTTCTTTATAAATCAATTTTATTTCAAGAACAGGTTTATCTTTATTTTGTCTACAAACTGTTTCGACTTAAAGAACATGATATAATTAAACATTTTTTTTTTTAAATTGATGTGGGGTTTTTTCGGCCGTGTCAGCAACCCTTACCACATAGATGCAACTATCTCATTAATTAATTTGTCTTTTGGGATGACACAGTATACCTTTCTGGGAACGGATGCCTCATCTGCTCTTCAGAAATTATCTCTGTCTGTGTCGTCTTCATAATATCACTTGCTTAATAACTGAAGCTTTGCTGTAGAGAATCAAGTGATACAGTTAATAATTTAATTTGATAAGAGAAAGATTTTGAATCACTTATCAAAATAGCACACGTGGAACCCGACCCATATAATTTCATACCGTATACTTAGTTTAATTAGTTTCGAATATTAGAGATCAAACAATTTTATGTTCTATTACGCGTAATGTTTTTCGTTAAATTATAATATCATCTTCCGGATTTAATCAGGAGATTTTCATTAATTATTATGTTTAAGTAAATATTTTATCAATTTTAATTAGCCACCTGTTGAAAATGATGCAATGGATTTATCTAAAATATACAAATATACATAGAAAAATTGATTTTGATTATTTTATTTTTATTTACTTTATTGAAAAATTTATAAATAATCCTTTAATTTTAATATAACCATTACCAAATATTTAATATTTATTTAATAGGTATTTTGTCGATTGTACCAATATTTGAAAAATATTATGCAATAATTGATGTTCATTCAGTTGAAGATTCTTAAATTAATTTTAAATAAGAAGTGATTATTATTTTAATATATTTATTTATTGAGTACAGAACCCCCGGTATGTGAAACTAAATCGCACTTGGCTGCTCTATTTCAAAAAATATTTAGCTAAATAATATAACGCTAATTAAAAAGGCAACATAAATTATTAGTCTTCTTATGTTCTTAAATTTAGCGACATTATGATGCTGTCTTCTTCAAACATGTTAGTGATTCTTTCAAATAAATAATCCACACTGTGGCGTAACAGAGGGTGAACCGCGATTGGAATTAGGTGTAATTATTTTGGAATTCATTAGATAATTCGCCTTCATCTATTGTCTTCTACTTAAAAATGAAAGTGGAAGTGGAAGTAGGTGTACACGATATTAGATCGCTGTTCACCCCTCGGGCGTAACTATAGAAGAGTAAGAGAGACCCGAAATAAAAGCTTTAGTAAAAATCAAACAAACAATTTTGCATACATATTTATTTGTATAAATAGGATAGATATTTATTTGCATCAAGCAGAGGATTTTCTCTTTGATTTACTTTTTAAAAAATTTTAATTAATTAGATACATAAGTTTTTTTACTTAGAGAAAGTGGTGTAGGTTACATAACATATACATAAGTATCTACTAATCAAATTCATTTGTTAAAAAATATGTATCTACCTAATAATGCACATAAACTTTTTAATACTCTTTCTAAATTATAAGATCCTACAAAATCATTTAATATTATTTTAAGGAGTGAGTTGTGTACGTCTCATATTATTTAACCACTTAATGTTAAATTCTAGTGGTTCAACAAATATTAAATACTTTTTTGAATGCGATAAAACAACTAACTGTACGAATCTGAAAATTCGAAAAAGGCACAAAAAATATAAAAACAATTCTGCCACCTGTATTTAAAATATTTGTGGATATTTAATTAAATAAAAAATAAGTTATTTTATTCAAGTGATGTTATAAATAAATTTAATAACTAATAATTATCTCAAGAGATTACTGGTCCGAAACCGGTCGGATTCTCTTGGCCTATCATTTCTCTTTTTTCTTTAAAAATGATTTAAAAAATACCTAGATATTACTATTGAAATTACAGGATGTTCAAATTTTCACTAGCTTTAAATCATTTTAAATAAAATTAATACAGGGGAAAATATTTTTATTTTTTGGGAACCTCATTTGTCAGAAGGTTAAATTATGAAAAACATCCTACTACAACTTCTCTTCTGATGATAAAGGCGAAACAGTGCCGTCTTAAGCCAAGTGGTGGCCCATGGCACGTGTCTTGTATATGGGGCCCCTTTAAGAGAAATTTAGGATGGGTATTAACAGAACGAATATTTTATTTAGTATAATTTGTTATTTTTATACATATTTGAAAATTTACAAACATAACATAACATACTACCTATATACTAAATCTACTTTCTATAATCATTTTCTATCTAGAATAATCCACGATTGTCGTGAACAATTGCAATCAGAAAACAACCCCAAAACACTAACAAATTGTGAGAGAATTAACTCACTTTTAGTCCCTAGAAAAAAATAACGTAAGAAAAATCCCTGAATGAATGTAAAGCGAACAAAAGTCTCGAACTTGCGGATCAGTTTAATTGGATCGCGCGTGTTCCGTTTTACACAGTATAAGAAAAATTCTCTAATTGATAGAGCTTAACATTAGCTTTTAGCTATTATTTGGTAAATATATTAAACAAAACAATTTTTCACAGATTAGCTAAGATTAAACTAGCTTATAATAGTAATGAGATCATTTACTGATTGAAAAATTAATCGTCGGTTTGGCTGCTTTTGCAAGGGCGAGGGCTCCATGGATCCCGGAGCCCTTAGCTCTAGCCCAGCAAGCTTATGCGTAAAGTCAGCTCTGAGGCGAAAAGTAATAAATAAAATATGTCATTAGAATTTATATTCTAGTTGTATGTACATATTAATAAAATTTCTACTATAATTCTAAACCCAATTGTCGCAAAAGCGAAAGTCCCACTTCCGCGAATGCTTGCTGTCGAGTATTTTTTAACGACAAAGATTATATTACCCTATTCGCCATAAGACAGTGATTACGTAAAAGAGTAAATGAATTATTTGAGTTTAAAATAATTTTTTACATATTTTTTTACTAGGTACTAAAAAACTACTGAAAGTTTAACATTCTTTTGGAGTTAATTTTATATTAAAAACATTTCTTCATTATATATTATACTTATTATATATACCAAATAATTTGCATATTAACAACATGAATAAATAATCCAAAAATGAAGCAATAAATCAGAGCCTGATGGTTATCATCTGCTTTTCTTATGGCCTTCGTTACTCATACTCCTTGTAACTTTTAAGTATACTAAAACACTATTACAGGCATTATAATAACTTAAGAGATCATCTTTGTAAAATTTATTTTATAAGTTTAAGATAGAGTGAGCTTTCCTTCTCCAAACAGCAATTTATCAAATTGGGGTTTTGTTGAAATTCCCCCACAGTACAAAATTAAACTCTCTATATTAGATGCTCGCCTGTAAATTAATTTACAAAACAAATAAAAAAGTTTGTCAAAACCCTCTAGGGGAAGAAAAAATTGAACTGTACGCCACTTTATGGTATTAATTATGAAATTAAAGGTATGTACATTTGTACCGGGTGATTCAATAAGGGTGACGAGGTACCGTATCTCAGGAACTAATAATCGTAGAAGTTTGGGAAAAAAATCCTTCAGAGGAAATCGGCCAAGAAAAATTGCTGGAAATATTTTTTAAGTTCATACATCCACCGCTAGGTGGCTAAATAGCTTCGATCGTATAAAAAATGCAATTTTCTCAAAAATTTTCCAATATAAGTTTAAAAATGAATACTCTCACGTTAATGCCACCATAATAGTCCATCTTTTTGATAAATGACTTTTTATTGTAGGACGTAAAATAAAGGCGGGAGGGGATGCTAAACTTTTATGGACTGTAGTGTCTATAACTTAAGTTTGACTTAACGGAATTTTGTTAACAAGGTCTGGTTCAAGAAAGGAAGGTTTGGTGAATAAAATAAAAAACCATCCATGCCATTCTAGTTCTTGCCGCCCTCGCTAAGGGGCGTGTTTTATAAAGTTAACCGTTTTATTGATTTTTCTCCAAAATCTTAAATGGAACCGTATAATTATTTTATTAGATTCAGAAAGTAGATCAAATTTGCAACAAAATATGTTCAAACCTCATGTCGATATCTTTTTTCGTTTAACAGTTATTGCTTAAAGAATATTTTATTAACGAATTTATTAAAGAAACAAAATAGGTAATTGAGTTTTCAATTTTTTTTTAAGTTTCGTAGTCAAGCATGCCATGGAGAAATAAAAAAACAGTTTAAAACTTTGTTCTTATTTTCATCTAATCACAACAATAATGATAATAACGCTTTTCTGTGTCGCCTGTGAGTAGGTATTAAATTTCAAAAATGTCTAATTTCTTAGAAGGCCGTGAAAGACTTGGTTGACAGTTTCTATGGAAACGGCGATTTTTCACAAATAGATGTTAATGTTTTAATTGTTATTTTATTGTTTGTTATGTTATATCATTATTGTTGTGATTAGATGAAAATAAGAACAAAGTTTTAAACTGTTTTTTTATTTATCCATGGCATGCTTGACTACGAAACTTGAAAAAAAATTGAAAACTCAATTACCTATTTTGTTTCTTTAATAAATTCGTTAATAAAATATTCTTTAAGCAATAACTGTTAAACGAAAAAAGATATCGACATGAGGTTTGAACATATTTTGTTGCAAATTTGATCTACTTTCTGAATCTAATAAAATAATTATACGGTTCCATTTAAGATTTTGGAGAAAAATCAATAAAACGGTTAACTTTATAAAACACGCCCCTTAGCGAGGGCGGCAAGAACTAGAATGGCATGGATGGTTTTTTATTTTATTCACCAAACCTTCCTTTCTTGAACCAGACCTTGTTAACAAAATTCCGTTAAGTCAAACTTAAGTTATAGACACTAGAGTCCATAAAAGTTTAGCATCCCCTCCCGTCTTTATTTTACGTCCTACAATAAAAAGTCATTTATCAAAAAAGATGGACTATTATGGTGGCATTAACGTGAGAGTATTCATTTTTAAACTTATATTGGAAAATTTTTGAGAAAATTGCATTTTTTTATACGATCGAAGCTATTTAGCCACCTAGCGGTGGATGTATGAACTTAAAAAATATTTCCAGCAATTTTTCTTGGTCGATTTTCTCTGAAGGATTTTTTCCCAAACTTCTACGATTATTAGTTCCTGAGATACGGTACCTCGTCACCCTTATTGAATCACACGGTACATAGCCTCCTATATATTTATTATGTTTAATTTTAGCTGCAGATGCTTTCACCGGAATCATATATATATTAACGAAAACATAATCCCTCACGAATAATATATACATATATTACGTTGATATATTCTAGACATTTTAATAAATGAGCTGAAACTTTTATGAACTTTAATTTATTTATTTTCACTTTTCACAATTAGGTACCTATCTATTTATACTAATGTGATGTTAAAATTTTAACTTATCATAGCTAGTCTTTTATAGACAATGATCATTTAAAAAAATTTAAATTCTATTTTTAATATAAAATTAAAAATAAAAGCTATTTAAGGTAGTTCTTTCGCGACAATTCACACAAAAAGTTTTAGCCTCGTAACCACTCTATACATATGAACGGTGCTAAAAATTTTAGGTTATGTTTTTTAACATGACTGTACTTCTCAAATTACTATATCGTCTTTATGAATGGATCGTGTCCAAGTCATTGATCTTATATCTCCTACACTAAAAATAATCGCCCAAATATGTTTGTTTTTTCATTTTTTATCAAAACTACGAGGTAAATAATTTCAATTTTTTTTTTAAGTTACTCGGAATATATTATTCTAAAAAATATTAGTTTTTCATCAAGATGGTGAAAGTTGTTCAATGAAAAAAAATAAAATAATGATCATTTTCCCATCATTTCCCAATCTACCATATTTAAAAAAAAATCATTTTTAATTGCAATTATTTCATGTTTGGTGTGGAATATCGTCTTCAAATTTTAACAGTGTGTTTATTATGCCTTTAATGACTTATATTTCAAGTTTCGAAGACTTCTTGAATTTTTGAATTTGTGAAAGAACTACCTAAAATAAAAATGTATAAAATATAGTTTTTAATATAACCTCGGGAATAAAGCTCATTTAGCCAGATTCTATGCGATTATTTGTGTTTATGATTAGTTCAAATGTAAATTAGTATAGGGCTAAGATTATAACTGGACAAATTTTTACATTCAGTATGTCTTGAACTTAGACCTCCTTTTCTGTAAGCAGAGTCGCAACATACTCGAAAAACTGGAGACCACATTTTTATTTGTAACAGCCGTGAGACAGCTTGTCGACCAGAGCTAGTATCGAATCCAAACATTTTTTTTTCTTCAAATCATTGAGCTTAAAAATGTCTGAAACATGAAGAAAGGTCATTGTGAACCATTATTTTTTCTGTTTTGTATCTCTTTAGGCGAATTCCGCTACCTACAATAACGAAAAAACGTGGAAAGTTCGTTCTAGTCCCAAAATGTTTGTATTTTCAATGCAAAGAACTGTTTAGACTTCGGCTCTCTCGCTTTCAAAATAATTAAAATAAAAAATTAACTTTAATACTAGGACGGTTCTAACTGGCGAGCGTACCATGTCTTGAAAATTTTTAATTATTTCCCCTATTTTCAATTGTGTAATTTATTAAGAATATACAGCATTATATTATATTTATATAAATATATATGTATTTATTTATATATTTAGACATATCTATCATATATATCTCAGTTTATATATAGTATAATTATTTTTTTTAAGATGATGGATGTATTAAAATGAATATATCAATTAGAAATAAGAGCTGAGCGGAGATAAAGTTCTACTTAAGAGCGAGAAACTTCTTAAAGGCGAATAAATAATCATTAACCCAGACAGAGAAGCCCTGTCGTTAGAATGGGAGGAGGCGCCTTGTTGGAGAGGGAGGGGGTGTAACCCGAACACAGTAAAGTTGATTAATTCTGTTGCAAGTGCATTAAACCAAGGCCATATGGTCTGGAGGCAAAAGGGTAACCACACACGGGACTATTATAGCCCAGCTAATTAATGTAGCGTAAACGGGACACCATACAAGTGAACAAGCCCTTTTAATCGCTTCTTTATAGAGCACGGCAATGGCGAAATTTAATCTTGCCTATGGTCAAAGTTTTAGAATGGCAGGCCAGTCTTACCTCTACCGAATTTTCAGAGAATCGGTGTTCGTTTTTTCTATTCCCCCCCCCCCTCCCCCCTTCACCCAAATCAATACGCCCGTTTCGAAACTACACATTCTTTATTCTAGAAATATTTAATGTTATTTCATCACACTTCAGAAAATATTTCCAAAATTTTACTCGTGAGTTAAGTCATTTGTTTCTTCTTATTCGAATTTATAAAATAAAAGGAATTTAGAAAAATCGAGATAATTATTATTCAAAAAGATCTCTCTTTTGCGTGTTTGTGTTTGTCATTCTGGATTATGATATTAACGTCTATTTAATCCTAGTTATGGATCACTTTTATTAAATGTCAGAAATGTTGCATTAACCCCTCTTGGGAATTGAACCCAAGTCTCAAAAAGCAATCCGGGACATACTACATACTACTTATCGAGGAGAAACCTGACTTATATACGATGGTCAACCGCAGATGTAAATGCAATCTATCAATTGAAATAGATCTAATAAAAACTTTACAATTTTATTAATGAAAATGAATTAAGTTCAAATCAAAGATTTTAATAGTTATGTTTATATTGTATGTAGACGGGTCTTGTCCCCTCGTTAGTCGAACCCAAGCACTAGTACGCTTCCCGGGTAACTAGTCAGACCCTTGAGACCATCACCTCCAAACATGCAACATATAACGAAAGCCAGAATATAATAACATATCTATTAAAATCTTTGATTTGACCTAAATTCATTTTCGTTAATAAAATTTATTAAATATCGCTAGTTGATTTTGAGAATAAATTCGAACTTTCTTTCTCAGACACTCATTTCCTTGCATTCAATTGCCTCCGGTATGGTCCGATGGTGAATCTTTATTTCAGTTAAGCAATAATTTTTACTATTCCAATCGAATTGAAAGGAGTGAAAATTTCTGGCTTTCGTATATGTTGCATGTTTGGAGGTGGTGGTCTCAAGGGTCTGACTAGTTGCCCGGAAGGCGTACTAGTGCTTGGGTTCGACTCCCAAGGGGACAAGACCCTCCTATATGCTAATATAAACATATCTATTAAAATCTTTGATTTGACCTAAATTCATTTTCGATAATAAAAATTTGATTAAATATTGCGAGTTGATTTTGAGAATAAAATCGAACTTTCTTTCTCAAATAGACACTCATTTCCTTCCAAAAACTTTACAATTATTATGGGATTCATTGTTTTAAGTAAATCTATTGGTTTCTGTTGCTGAGTTTAAGATGAATTCATTTGAACAACATGTGTGCAGGATGTGTATTAGATATTAACTAAGAAATATTTTTCTATTTTAAACCCGGTTTAGTCCAATTTTGCACTTACAACATTTGTGCGGTTGACCATCGATTATATATATATATATATATATATATATATATATATATATATATATAAGCCCGAAACTGAATAAACCTGGGCCCTATCCGGATAAATCTGACATTATCCAAACTGTTTTGGATAATGATTTTCAATTGTTCATAGATATGAACCCGTTAGTCGATGCCTTGACTGAATTTCTGATTTTTATTTCTATTACTTAACAAATAGAATAAATGGCTCATTCGGTTAGTACCTACTAACGTAAATTTGCTAAGATTTGAGTTCAGCTGTACAATTGAAATATTGTAAGACTTAACCACCTCATAAGAATACTTGCGGCTGTCTTTTCCATAGGGGCCCTTGGGACTCGTGCCCAGGGTCCCCGACCTGATGGGGGCTTAGAAATGCGGTCGTCGTAGTTTAACTTGCAGGACAATTTTTCGTAGTCATCTTAATGTCAGGTTGCGATTGCTTACGGCAGTAGATTTTAAACTTTCCGTCAACTTGTTTATCAAGGAGCAGATGCAAAATTATGCCTTCTAGCGGTCACTTATAGATATAGATGTCACTGGATTTAGATTCCCCTGATGTCTCAAATTTAAACGATTCGTTTTGTTTACTTGCTTATTTGTTATAAATTATTAATTATCTTAATAAAGTGTTGTGCGTACTTTGGTAGTCTCGTCTAATTATGTCGAAAAGAACATATTTAAGTGGTTTAAAAAAAGAAAAAACTAGTAGTAAAAAGTAATTATTATCATCAAACTACCTAAACTAACCTCATTTTTTATACTTGAAAAAACTAACAGTCAGAAGACTTCTTCGACCTTATCATCTAAGATGCCTCTAAATCTCAAAGCTCAGAAAAGGGGCCCATGTTTAACATAGAAGATAAAATTAATCATGAAAAAAATGGAATGAATTCAATAGTAGGGCCAATCGAAAAGCAGGCGAAGACTCCTGGGTATACCGAGTAAAGCTAGAATTTATTTCTTTAATACTAAGATAAAAATTATTTAATTTTTAAAAAATTGAATTAATGATCAAATATTTTTTAATAAATATTTAGAGCCTAAAGATACAACCCGCAATACAGGTCGTTCCTATTGAATGCATACTTGCCACTCGCAGGCGACGCTGAGTCTTCCATTATGTCAGTGAACTATTTACAGGATAGACTGAATAAATTAATCACTTAGCCAATCCTATTACCGGATACTAAATTATTTAATTATTAACGTTTGTGCACATAAATATTTATTTAACAAGTATAGTATGTGAATTCATTAATTATAGCGATTTTCCCTTTTAAGAATAAAAGAAATTCCAAAAATTAAACATTTCTTTATAACAATTTCCAGTCAAAGATTTAAATATTCATCGTGACATTTCACGGTTATTTGATTCTAAATTTAAACGTTCAAGCGGGAGAACCACGTTCGGGCTTTGCTAGCGTATAAAATTTGGACCGTCTAAAACTCGGCTCCTCACTAACACTACTAACAATTTGCTGTCTAAATGGGCTGTCTTCCTCCTTCCTGGTGACAATAAATAAAAAAAAACAAAAAAACTTGAGTTATGTAGAAGACAACCTCGTAATTTTTCTGATGAAAGAAGTCTAATAATACCTACTACTTTCTGCAAAATAAACATTTTCTAAGACACTCGATTTTTGGTCTGAAGGTCAGAAAGATAATCCAGATAAATTCAAAACTTCCTTAAAAAAATTACTCAAAAAGTGTTTGTTTAAGCAACTCAGAGGTTAATTATTACAATAAGAAAAAAAAACCCAGCAAAACCATTTTTTTTAATTAAAAATATTTAAATTGATAAGTCATAATGTTTGAGGGGCCCATTTATTATTTCATTAAAAAGTCTCAAAATCGCAAACTTTTTTTGCAGATTTATATTGCATCATAAAATAAATAACTGCCATATGAAAAATAAAATTGGAAGTGATTCTGTTTTATTTCCTAATATTGAAATAAGCGAAAAGCAAATATTGATTTTAAAGATTTTTTTCGTACATTGATATATAAAACAAAGACTGCAAAAATTGAAGTTAATATTTTTTTTATTAACTTATGAAAGGATGTTTTTTTTCACTCAAATCATTTCGAACTCAATAAACAATTAATTACGGAAAAATTCAAAACATAATTACTTAAGGATCCTTTCAAAATAAAAAAAAAATGGTCCATTCTTGTCCGCTCTGATTATGTTCATTATTATCAAAAGGCTTAGCTGCTAATTTTATTTTAGAAATGGAAGGATTCAAGCAACACGACTAGGTTGATGCGGCTAAAATCATCTAATGTGTGACGATCATATAGAGAGAAACTAGATCTACAATATGTTTATTTTTTTCATTTTTGAGCCAAGGGATAGGTAATTCGCTATCAAGGTCATTCATTAATGTTATTATATATATATATAAATATAGGTATATAGAGAGTCGTAATAAGAAATTTTTCCGATGACTGAAGGCTGATTACAGGCCATGGTCTGTACTTTTTCTATAAACATTTTTCATCAGTCCATAGATAACATAGATAATTGACGAAACCAAAAGAGCAAATTAAAACTAATTATATCTTTTAGAGGTGACTTAAAATCCACCCCTTATTGGAAACTTACTAAATAAGGTACCTACTCTTCTCATGTGCTAGAAGTATGGTCTCATGAAATATTTTGTCATTATAGTCGATTCGCCTCAAAAAGACTAAAAAAGAACATATCCTTGTGAATAATGGTAAATTAAATTAATTAGTTACCTCTCTTAGAGTTGAAGATAAAGTCTCACAAGTGTTTAATGAAATTCCCTCTCTTTTAAAGATGCCATCCCTTAATCTTATCGACATGGGAGGGCAATTGGAGGGACGGTGGAATGACCAATCGACTTGATTGGGGAATAATGGAATTGAAATAATTATCGGAAAAGAGGTTTTTTTATCTAATTAGATTTTTCCTCTTATTAAAAACAAGGACTAAAGATGAATAAGGACACTCAATGGTGGAAAAGTTATCTCCGGAATCGAAGCAAAAAATACAATGTATACATTAATTAATGTAAAATAATTGGTTTAATAAAATTTATAAAAAAAAAATCTTATCGACATAGTCACTAGAAAAACCATTATCTTTATAAGAAATGAAATATGCTTAATTAATGGTAGTTACTCCCTTTCGGAGAGCTAAGGGGTTAAACTTTTCACAATGATCTTAACCCTCATCTGATCCTTTAAAAAAAAAACAAATAGTATCCTTGCGTAGAAATCTACGCATATGGAAAACGTCTTGTTTGTCATTCAAATTATGTTTTTTTCTTAAAATATTTTAAAGGAATTTGAATTAAATTGTGAAATAGATTTATAAACATAAATTTTGATTACTATATTTTAGATATTTTTTCCTTCCAAGATACGAAACAAGTGTATTTTCTGTAAATTTAAATGTAGACTGAGACAATGAAACTTTTTTATATTCCAGAAGTTTTGGTGAAATATTTCGTTTATTTTTTCTCATTGTTCCAACCATTGTAAACAGTGGCGTAGACAGAAAATTTTCATGTTGGGGGGGGGGGGGTCAATCCACAAAGCATAATATTTAGAGGATTTTTTTTTATTAAAACAAATAGGTACTTAAAGAAATTAAAAAAGAATATAATTCTTGATTAAACATATGAAATATATTTAATTACGGTTAGTTTTTCTGGTTTTGATGGCATATACTGACGAAACTTGCATCTACCAAGAAAACCAAGTAATTGTTCGTCGACAATCATACATGAAGATGGATTATAGGAGTTCGATAAAATGTCCTACCATTTCTCAAATAATTCACGTATCAGTGTAAACTTATCAAGAGATTTTTGTTGCTGTCTGCTAATGACATCATCGAACCAAAATATCATATATTTTATATGAATGTTTCATTGACATTATTGCTCTAAAAACTGGACAGCCATATTCTCTTTCGATTGTGTTTTCTCCGAACTATGCCTTCGCAAATGCGTTTGAATGTTTCAAAATCAAAATTTCAATAGAAGATGGAAAGAAAAGCAAAAAAGTATTTTTGAAACAATGCTGTTGAAAATCTTGATGTCCCAGGACGAATAAAGAAAACATTCTCATTCGCTAATCTACCAACACGATGTTTTGTAGGCTCTGAGTGCCATCTTTTGAAATAAATAATGGATCAGCTCCTACACTGGGAAGTACTGAATTATCCATTTAGTCATCTTCTTTTTCTTCAAAATCAGATTCCATTGGTTCGCCATGGTCGCTACTTGATGAAGGATCATTATCTTCTTCAGAGTCTGATTCAAGAAGCATTGCTTCAATTTCCTAGTTAGTTAAATATTTTGGTCTTGCCATGTTTTATTTTATAATATATACGTATTGTTAGTTCAAAACCATATTCAATAACAATCTTCATTCGAAAAAAAATTGTCTATGCAGAATGAACGAGAAAATATATTGTAATTCCACATGCGTAGAAAACTACGCATGAAGGGTAGAACAAAGTTAGTTTTTAAATATATTAACTCCAGATGGTAATTTAAAATAATTAAAAGTTAATTTTTAATCAATATGATAAAAAAAAATAAAAGTCATGAAGTTTCATGAGCCTAATTTAAGCGATTTAAATAAATTGGGGACTGGTGGGAGAATTGAAATAATTATCGAAAAAGAGTTTTTTTTTATTTTATTAGTTTTTTCTCTTATTAAAAACAAGGACTAAAAAGATGATCAAGGACAGTCGATGGTGGAGAAGTAATCTCCGGAGTCGAAGCTCAAAAACAATGTATTCATGGTTAAATAAAATTTATAAAAGAAAAAAATCAAAATCGGATCTGCGTAGTTTTCTACGCAAGGATCAGACTAGGGTTAAATCAATTTTATATAGTTTTATTATCGATTTTTTTTTTACTTACTAGGCTTTAACCATTAGCCATTTTACGATACTTTATATAAATTTATTTTTTCACGACCGGGTGTAGAAGTTGGTTTCTATGACATCAAAGTAGGGAAAGAAATGTCACATTATTTTCTACTGGAGCTAATATACATTATTTCCCGTGGGAAATAATTATGTTAATACAAATGAAAAGCAAAATTTGAAAAGTTGTTTATTTATTTATATTAATTAATTATTATATAACTCTCTAGATTTCGATGGAAATAAGATTAATGTAGCTGAACTTTCTATTTCCACAATTTCAACTGGTTCTTCGTAATCAATTTCATCCATTTTTCACAAATTGACAGTTTGTTATTATCAAGAGATAAATGTAATTTGTTGTTATAGCAACAAAAAAAGAAAACAAGGAATACGTAGGCAACTATATAGGTACTCTATTTAATTTGATTGTGAAAAATTAATGTGTCAATATTGTATTTGAATATTTGTTTTAAATACGAGTTCGTGAAAAAAAGAGTATATACACTTCAGGAGAGAATGCTATTTTCACTTGGTACTTTGTTGCCCTCGGGCTTCGCCCTCAGGATACAAATTGCACCTCTAGGAAAATAATACATTTCTCTCCCTTGATGTATAATATACCAGTTTTCTCTACTATGTAGGGATCAGATTAAAGTTGGATTGCAGCGAGGCGGGATTGAACCCGCGCTACCTTGATATTAGAAGTCATGTACGTTACTCACTCGACTAACCTGACTCCCATTATCGATTTAATATTGCAAAAATAGACTTTGTTTTTTCTTGAGAATATTATTTTTTTCAGGTCAAATAACCACTTGAAAACTTGAACAAAAAAATCCAAGCTAAGTAAAAAGCAAAAAAAAATTCAATATCCACGCGATGCTGACCCCATGAAAAATAATATTTATAATTAAAAAAGACTGATGATGAAGGCCAAGCCTTCGTAACTAGTCTCAAACAAATAAATAATATATATGTGTGTATGTTTTTTGAATCAAGCAGAGGACAACCTCTGTTTCTCTTTATAAAAAAAAATCCTCTCTATAAGCAAAAACTTTGCACTTGGAATGCCTAAATCATTCAAAATTTCAGTTTTGTAAATCATTTTTTTTTGTCTAAAAAAGTTGTACCACATCTATTTTATGAGTACCTACCTATAGAAATTTTTTCAAAAATTGAATGATTTAATCGATAAAATTAGATTTTTTTCAAATGAAATATATATTATTTAGTAATTTTAATTACTATGATTTTTTACACATGAAACTAACATTTTTTTTCTTATTTCAGGTGGGTGATGATAATTTTTTTCTATAACTACATTCAACTTTCATCAATTTGTAAGTCACTTATACTCAATAATTCTTTTAAAGTTCCGTTTGTACGAAACACTAAATTTTCAAACAGTCAACATCTTTTCGTGGTAAATGTGTATACAAATCTACCAAACACATTCTCTAATTCGTTTATCCCCATAACTGGAACTCATTTTCCCACTCTGTCTTTCCCATGAGCTACAAAATTCAATTTTTCAAGGTATCTTCTAATCCAACTCAACCCTTGAATTTTCCTCCTTTTTCTTCAATTATAGGTGTTCTTTTTGCATCAATATCATGAAAAAATAAAACTTAAATAAATGAGTTGAAAATTTTTCAAATATTATTATTATTATTATTATTATTTTACTCGATTAATAATGATTTGCTTTGAAATGAGGGAAATAAAAAAGGAAAATGTTCTATCTGGTCATTTGTGCTTTTGTTAAAACTAGTAGTATTTGAACTTTACTTCTTTTTACTTGATGATCAAATAAATACATCTCTGAGGAATTTGAAAATTGTCGAGGTACCTACATTATACAATAATAAGCTGTATTTTGAATCGCCTTGCCGCTTGAAAGGACATGGAATTAAATTTAGTGTATATGTAGATGTGGGTGTAGAAAGTTATATATGCCCATTAAAACGTTGATTGACACCGAACATATATCAGCAATTAAACCATCAACAGCACTCAAGTTATTTGACTTAAGAAATACCGCCCTAAAGGGATTTCATCTCTTTTACGCCCAAATTACCAGCATTCCAAATGTCTCGCAAATGATTAGCATCATTATGTTGCTAAACGTTAATGATCCATTTTTTATACCAAATTTTAGTCACTAGTGATATTATTTTTGCCTTGTACCCTTTAATCAGAGACGAAAATTGAGATGGTTAAAATAAAATTCGTAATTCAAGCTTTTGATCTTTTATGGTATCTATCTATAAACATATTATGTTTTAAACATCCGCACAGATTCAGATGAAATCACCTAGATTAAGTTCACGTATTTTGATTAAATATTCTTGTCAAAATATAGAATATTTCGACATCTAAATTTAGGGATGATTTCAAATTCTGCTAGAGCTATTTTTACATGACTAAATTCTCATGTACGTGCATCAATACAATCCTGTATTATAACACAATAGAGTTCATACGTGGGTAAAATATTCAAAATAAAAAAATAGATATCTTGGCTTCTTTTATTCATTAAAGGTTTTATTTTTATTATTACCCAACAGATAGAAATTGATCCTTTCGATATCAAATATGTTTTGTTAATTATTGTACCTTGGCTGTATTCACCAAAGTTTTTACTCCCTTGAGTGACCACCATCTCTTTAAAGGCAGACAAACAATATGGTTAATCATAATTTAAGATCATTCACATTCAAACTCAGCGCTCACACTCTCTCGGTACTAGTGATTTTGAGCCCCCAGAGAGGGCAAAAAACCTCGAAGGTAAGGAATCTTTTAGCTCAGATCAAAAAAAAAAAAAAAAATCAGTCGAATAGAGAACCTCCTCCTTTTTTGAAGTCGGTTAAAAAAACAGTCATTTTCTTCCTTCTTATTTCAACCGACTTCGAGTAAACATCGCATAAATTTAATTCTCATTCATCAAATAGTTGATAAAATTTCTTCTCGGTCAGTTTAGAATTTATAAACGTTACCCTTATTTAGTTTTAAGCAAATAATATTTAAAATCGATGTTGTTAATTAATCGATCGTTAATTAATATAATTATAGAATTATAGAATTATATAAATAAGACTGGAACATAGAATTGACCTAAAGGTAAGCTTTTTTGTTTTCACTGTCCTTTATAAGAAAAATTTGACTAATTTAATAATATAATAACTACCGTTTGTATCTGATTCTTATTGTCATGACCGTACTTCTAAAGATATATCCTACTGTAGTAATCCTTCGCTTCCAAAAACCGATTTCATTATCCCTCTTTTAAATCCAACTACGGAGCAAACACCACCTGAAGCCTTCCCCTTTAACTAAGAATAAGACAGGACCATTATATATAATAAAACATATTTAAATATAAATTTAACTTGTATAGTTGTATAGCTTGTTTTTATGCACTCCATGGTGAATATGGTCAACATATTCATTCTACTGAGCTAGCACTTCGTCGTATTGTGTATATGTACATGTACACATGTACAGCCTGTTCAAGCGAAAATATTGATCATGTTCTAGAAAGTGTTCGGACTTCGAACACATTGATTTCTCGTCGTTCTCAGTAACGCGAGATGATAACTAATTTTTTCTGCCCTCAAATGGCTTATATGGACTTGGTGGAGTTCTGGTTTAAACAAGAGGGCTCAACAACTCAACATGTCACACATCGAATGTGTCCATCAACTTGCTGAAGCAAAAATTCAATGGGCGCCTTATTTCTTGGCGAGTAGAAATCGATTGGCCCCTGCGTTCTTGTGATTTGAGGCCGTTAGATTTTTTCTATGGGGCTAGTTAAAAAGTAAAGTTTATGCCAACATGCTTAATACCATTGAGCAATTAAAGGTAAACATCACTGCCAAATTAAACGAAATTGAACTTCATTTGTGCCGACGATGATGTCGAAAATTTGATCATCAGAATAAAATTGGTAAAACAACATCAGTGGGTATTTAGTCGATATTATACTTCATGGATTAAAGGACCTTCAAAATAAGGATTAAAAACTAAAAAAAAATATATTCGTTTGCGTTTTATTCATGTTTCAAATCTTATCAACTTAGTTGGTTGACCCTTTATAAGCTACGCTAATAACGAAAATGCCTTCTTTTTTCATGAATGTATATTTACTTGCGGTTAGCGCAAAGTTGTCCTAAAAATCACCCAACTTTCAAGGGTTAATATTTGACTAATAGGGAAGCCTTTTGGCACCCCTGCTGATATTGCGCCTGGGCTGGGTTATAGGGAAACTGTTAGCACCAGCCTCGGCTCGCCCTCGCAGTGGTCGCACAAGTTCTAAAAACTATTTTTGTGAGTCTCTCCTTCTGTGTCTGTGTCAATAAGGAAACAAGTTAAATGAACCAAATGTAGAATTTGAATTTTATTTTCACCTTTAAATGAAATTTCACTTCTGATTTAACTATAGTCACCAGCCATGGAAATTTAAACCTTCAAATCTTACAAATTTAATTAAGACAAAGATTATAAAAATAGAATTTATAAATTTAGACTTCACTGACTGCCTTGTTCAGTTTTAATTATACTTGTAAAAGTGGTTGAAAATGGCTCCAGAGATAGGACACAAAATACCGGAGTTTTAAACGAACTCATCCACTTTATTTAGCCATATGTTATTCCAAACCTCTTAGCTGTATTTTTTCTTCCTTATCAAATTTTTTGTTACATTTTATCCATAATTTTTATTGCTATGATGAAAAAGAAACTTAAAAACTCGATTTAAGATTGACTGCTATAAAGAGCGGTAAAATTCAAGGGTTACATCAAAGTCGAAAAAGTTTGTGAAATTTTGTAGATATTAAATGAATTCTGAATGTCTGTATTACTTTTAGTATCGGAAAACATTGAAAGAGGTTTGAAATTCCAGTCTAACCAAGAAATCATAAGGAATTAAATTTTTCAAGATTATAATTGTTCTAACATCAATATAAAGCCCCAATTATACTAGCGTAGTTTTGTTTATTGTGTTTCCTTCTGGTGGCATAATAATACTACGTAAATAAAGCGCGAAACACACGATTTCCAAATATTCAACCCCTTCGCAATTAAATTAAATTTATTTCGAACAAACGCTTTCGCCAACTCGTTTATCACTATAAGTTCAGGAGACTGGAACTCTCTTCCCTCATCCGTTTTTCCAGTGGCATATAACCTACAGTGTTTCAAAAGCCGCACCCACAGATGCCGCCTTTAACTCTGACCCACTCCCTAAAATTTCTTTATTTTCTTTCTCATTGTCACCATGCAAGGATTGATCCTGGAGTACAGGGGCTGCACTTTTTTGGTACATTATCTTACATCAATATCATTCAATAAAAGAAATAAAGTGACATTAACCCACAAAGGTATTCATGAGTCAAAGTCGAATGTATTTGTATAATACTGAATTTCTAAGGATAGAGAATGTAACAGAAAATATGGGATGTACTAATCTTTAGATATCAAAAAGATAATCGAATTGAAGAATGCGTTTATTGGATTTATTTTATAATTTGATCGCGAAAGTGCGTTGAATATTATTTGGTGTAATAAGATTTTGGTTTATTTTTTATCTCCTCTTTCTCTTGAACACAAAAGTTTTATTTTTATTAATAAAATTAAGTTTTTATTATAGAATTCTATTACTGTGATGTGTGTTCGTTGTGAGCTATATTCCTACCTTTAATTAGAGTATTACGATTTCATAAATTTCTTTCACAAGATTATTATATTTATCTCTTGTTTAATTATATTTTTCCAAGATGGTCTGTCATGCCGGTTGGCTCTCTTTTTAATACCCTGACTGTTTTATCAGCCAAGACGGACAGAAATGGCTTCACATGGTTCGACTTGGGCCCTTTCTCGCAATAAAGTGTGGTATCTCGTAACCCGAAACCTATTAAAGTGCTGAAGACAAGCTTGCCAGGTGTACGCTTCGCTGTACCGAAATACAACAGAGGTAATTACCCTCGTCGTCCTGGCAAGTTATGAGGCTTTCGCCAGCCACCCTTATGTCCTATTAGATATTTTATACTTGTAAGAAAGGGACAAAAGGGATAAGGCGACACTTTTGTCTGTCCAGAAGTCATAAAAAAAAAAAAAGTGAAACCCTCTCCTTGTTATGTTCTGTTTGTTGCAGCCATTTTTATTTTATTTCCTTTTCTTATCTGTAACGAAAATAGAAATAGATTTTTTCATCTTCGCCTTTAAGAAAAAGTGGAAAAAAAGTTTTATATCGGTGTAGTTCATTCATTTGCAAGACATGGTTTTTCATTATTTATTGGATAAATAAATCATAAAAAAAATGAAATTAACAAAAGTATGGACTAAACTTTCTTATGAAAATGCATTGATTAAATCTTTTTAAAATTTAGAATTTGAGAATATTTTGAGATTTTGCTTTCAGTCTAGATGATCATTGTCATACAGAGATAGAATAGATAGAGAATTATTACTATTATTAAAAAAAATTAATTTCAGATAAAAGTATAGTATTAAATTTTATTTGGATAATCATATTAATAATAAAATTATAATTAATTAAAATTTGAATAATAATGAGAAAAGTCAAAAGATTGTCATCTAATGAACTAGTGATGTTATGGATAATTTTGATTACATCATGTCGGAATTGTATTTTGAAGGGGGTGAATTTTACAACTTTTCTGACATGTGATAAAAATTATCCACAACTTCATAGATTTCTTAGAAGACCCCATCTTGACTTTAATTTCTCAGAACAAACACCATATTAGTATCTATAATAATAAAAATAATATGTGAAGTGCCCATCTCATGACTTTATCAAAGACCTTCCCCCGCCATTTTATGAAGCTGATTTTTATATTGATAGTTCCCTAATGCCTTAAAGTCTAAATGTGTAACATATTAACGCACTCATGCTCTAACAGACATTTTGACTAAATAATTAACATCTCTTAAAATATAAATTTTTCAATATTCACCATACAAAGCATTTTAGTTAATGAATAGGTGTTTATTAATTGAAATTTTATTATTTCATCGGTCCATTTTATAATTATATATTTTTACTCTTCAATCAAATATAAAAAAATAATCATGAAAAATATTACAATTATGCAAAAAATGTATATATAATCGGGAAACGTTTTCCGATAAAAAGCTAAAATTTGTTACATTGTAGTGCAAAATACATAGTTGCGTACCATTTTCAGCTCATTAACTAAAACATTTCAAGTTTGGCATTTTGTACTTTCAGAAAACGTTTTAAGGTAAAAAGCGAAAATTTGGTGCATTGTAAGATATTCGCGTACCAATTTCAGTTCATTAACTAAAGCCTTTCAAGATTGGCATTTCGTACACTCAGGGCCGGTGGTATGTCGCAAAGTAAATACTTTTTACCTAACAAACGGTAGATGGTAAACGGAGGCACTGGGATGGCCAATCAGATGACACTGACTGAAAGTGCATGTCATCTGATTGGCACCAGTGCCTCCATTTACCATCTACCGTTTGTTAGTGGTAAGCATTTACTGCGATACATTCTTCAGCCCTCAGAAACCTCTTTCAGGTAAAAAGTTAAAATTTGGTGCATTGTAAGATATTTGCGTACTAATTTTCAGCTCATTAACTAAAAGCTTTCAAGATTGGCATTTTGTACTTTCAGAAAACGTTTTCAGGTAAAAAACTAAAATTTGGTGTATTGTAAGATATTTGCGTACCAATTTTCAGCTCAATAACTAAAACCATACAAGATTGGCATTTTGCACTCTCAGGAACCGTTTTTAGGTAAAAGTAAATGAAAATAATATCTATCTTATAAATCGATATTTATATTCTACTTAATTTTTTTTATGAAAATGATGAGAGAAGGAGTTACACCAAAAAAAGGTAACGCCTAAAGGCCTGGGTTGGCTCCCTCCATCGTGAAAAAGAAGAAGAAAGAATTTTATGGCTGGCCGGGGCCGAAGGCATCTGTGATATATTCGATAATGGTAATTGATATTTTTTCACCAGAGAAAATAAATAATTCGAAATATTCGAGAAACATTTTTTCCACCAACACGTCTCAACTTGTCCATGCGTGTCTCGGCTCGTTTGAAATAGTCTCGAGTTTTCATCATTAAAAAATGTATTAAATATTGGTAATTGGAAATGAGCAAAACGGGCAATTCTAGAGCAATTGAGTACTAATACTATCTATTTCAGGCCTGGCCAACCTGAATCCGTGCCGATTGACGATTTAAAAATTTCTGTGGATCTGCACATCATAAATAAAGATAATTTACAATTTTTTTCCAATATTTTTTTTTTCGAAATCTGCCTTCTTACAACGAATTTGGTACGTCATCAATTTTTATTGTAAGTTATTAATATTAATTTGAATGTAGCTGATACACTGAAAGTGTTCAATCAGTGTAAATGTGGAAAAAACAATACTACAACCAGATATGAAATGAAAACACACATTGATCCAACAACAAAATATATTTGTATGGTAAAATAAACATAAAATATCAAAATTATTAGTTAAGTCGCATAAACCAAACAATATTTCAAATTTTATTTTAAAATAACAAACAAATTTGAATGGCTTTTTCTTTTTTTCTGTCTGATATTTGCGTTTCTTTTCGCTTACTTAATTTTTCTAAAACTATATCATTAGTTGAAATTTACTATTATTATTTAATATGTTATTCTTCATGTAATTATAGGGAACCTTAATTCTTTTAATTACTTTAATGCGATTTAAAATATATTTTAAAATACCCGATAAAAAACAATTTGTCAAATATGACCACGGGCCGCAAGTAAGTCCATCGAGGGCCGCTTGGGTTGGACAGGTCTGGTCTAGTTAGTAGGTTGGATTTCCTACTACGCTTATTGGCTTAGTGATCGATTTGTGAAATGAATACTCAAGTCACACCAGATTTTTTAACTTTCTATTTATTTATTTAACGATAGGAAGTTTAAAATGAGACATTTGTTGTTGTTGATTTTTTTTTCTTTTTTTTTAATAGAAATTTACGCGTTGGTGTCTGTTTTGAATTAATTCCTAACGAAATGAAATGGCTCCGCTGAGAAGTGGAAAGGAAAAAGTTTTATGTAATTTATTCTCAGAGACCCATCGATTAAGGGGCAATAAAAATAAAACAAACATCAACAAAAAAACGGGCGATTCCATTTCTTCGATTTCAGGGTGGACGAGAAGCGAAAGGGGTTTGGTAATAAGTCAAGGAGAGACGAGACTCAGAATACGGAAATAACAGCAAAAGAGAGGGGTGCGCAAGTACGAAACTGTTCCGAGTCTCTGCTGTTTAGCAATAGCCCCAAGGGGAGGCTAAAATAAATACAAACACATCGAATGGGCGACCGTTTGATTGAAATAAATAAAATAAATAAAAAAAAAATAAAAAAAAAAAGAATCCCGACAGAAATTAATTTAATCCACTGAAAGAATTAAAATGATGCAAATTTTTAATTTTTATTTAAATTAAGAAAAAATTAATGCAAGTGTCTCATGAATGAATAAGAGTGAAATTAAAAACTAAAATGTCAGTGGAGGGGAAAATAAAAATCTGCCATAACAATATGGGGTTGATTATGTGTCCTAGTTTTGAAAAAACTTTCAAGTTTGTTTATGAGATTTACATCCACATGATATAAATAATTTTAATTAATTAATATCATATTTTGTTTTAATATTAGAGAATAAGGTTGAGGAAATACTAAACTCGAAATAGATAACAGTGCTTTAACAGTTACCTAACATATTATATTTTAATTAACAGGAATAGCAGGGAATTGGACAAAAATTAAAAACAGAGTTTTTATTGAATGGGCCAGACGTTTCGTTGATTAATTTCGACTTCCTCAGTGGCTCATTCTATCACTCTTTGTCAAAAGACAATTCCACTACGCGACGAAACATCCTTTAATCTTTTTTATTTAAACTATAATACATTGTTGGCTTATGCCTCAATTGCTCAAGAATCTTGAACTTTTTCACACTTGAACAATCAAAAAATTAAAAACCTTTAATCAAAATTTATCACAAAAAAATATGTTGTTTCTACTCTTTAAACAGACAAAGAAAGGATTTTCAATTCAAAAATAAATAAAAATTTTAACAACATATTTTTTTTTGTGATAAATTTTGATTAAAGGTTTTTAATCTTTTGATTGTTCAAGGTGAAAAAGTTCTAGATTCTTGAGCAATTGAGGCATAAGCCAACAATGTACTATAGTTTAAATAAAAAGATTAAAGGATGTTTCGTCGCGTAGTGGAATTGTCTTTTGACAAAGAGTGATAGAATGAAACATGAGGAAGTCGAAAGTAATCAACGAAACCTGGCTCAACAAAAACTCTGTTTTTAGTCGTCAATTCTCATTCGTGTTAATTAATGCTTATTATGGCTTCGAGTGATTTACCATTATTTTTTAATTTGTCAAGGATATTATCATTGTAATTTTAGCTCATACGATGTTGTAAATGTATAAAATTTGGAAAGATGTCGACCTTCAGAAAGAACTAAGAAAGTGAAATTGATAAACTGGTAAAGTGGTAACAGAGTTATCTTTAATGCAGGCAAGACAGAGTGCTGTGTAATATCTACAACAGTGGTGTTTCTCAATCTTTTTTGGTTGACGGCACATTAAAAATATCTGGAATCATCTGCGGCACACATAAATATATAAAAGTAAACTTTGTATGATACAAAAAAAAAAATGAAGTAATTCCAAATACTATTTCAAACTTACAAAACTCATGCAATTTTAATTATTTCTCAAAACCGCTCGCGGGACATGGCACATTTGACAATCTCTCGTGGCACACAGGTTGAGAAACACTGGTTATAGAGCCCAAAATCTAAACAGTTCTCCGCATTGAAAATATAAAAATTTTCATACAGAACAAACTTTCTAAGATGATTTCTTTTTATGAATTTAATTTTTCTATTGAATGATAAAAATGAAAAAAAAAGTATACATTTTTCACGACCCCGTACGTTCGCCAATTAGAACAAGTATTTTTTTTACATTATTGTCTGAATTTTATTGAAGTTAAATTAAATATTTGCTCTCTCTATAACGAGTATAATTTTGATCCAAGAGCAAAAGGGCATTCCTAGAATTTTTTTTGGCTTTTCGACCTTTCTAGCCATAAGCCAATTTACGATACTACTTATTATTTTTTTTTTAATTTCTCTCTAACCCGGGGGTCAGATTTTAACCAAATGCCTCGAGTCGGATTCGAACCCGGATCCACTTGGTTAGCAGGCTGGCACGCGAACCCCTAGCATATCCGACCCCGCCCCCATTCCTAGAATAATACAAATTAACAATTGAATCTTTAATAGTCTGAACAGGTCTTGACTTCTATTTCCTCCGCTTAAAAGGGAAGAAGTTAGATAACCCTATCCTGGCCCTTTTTAGTTATTTTCCTTGATTGAATTCTAATGAAAGAACCCCCCCCCCCCACCGCACATTTATTAATTAAGAAAAAAAGTGAAAATTTTTTACAAGCTTCGGGTCGCTAGATATGCCGTAGTATTTAATAATAAACTGGAATATAAATTGTTTATTTAGGCCCATATTATGACTTCGCAATAAAAACTCAATAAAAAAATTTCTTTTTGGATTTTTGAACCGGAACTCTTAAAGCTAGAGCAGTGTTTCTCAATCTTTTTGGGTTTACGGCACACTAAAAATACCTGGAATCATTTGCGGCACACCTGAATATAAAATAATGTAAAAGTTGTATGATACAAAAAAAAATAAGTAATTACAAATACTATTTCAAAGTTACAAAACCCATACAATTTTAATTATTTCTCAAAATAATTATAGATAATTAATCAATACCTCTCTACCTTGTTAAATAATTTTATCCATTTTATCTTAAAAAGATTTTTGTAGATTTGTTTTCACTCATATTTTTTTATTAATATCATTAGGGACCTACTTGAAGAATTATCAAATTATTAAAAATGTTTTTAATAATCGATTTCCCACTTTTTAATCAAGCCCTCTGAGAATATAAAATTTCACAAAAATTCTTGGTAATTTGTAACATCTAGCAAAAATATTGTTTAAATACTGGCATGCATAGAGATTAAAAAAAACTTTTTGGATAGTATATTTGATGCTTTGGAGATTTGAGTTTTTTATTTTATCAAAAAAAAAGTTTAGACTGAAACCACCTTAATTACACATTTTTAATGAGAAAAAATCTCATCATAATGCACGACTTTTTGCCATCTATTTCTAAAGTCGTTTTCTAATGTTGTGTAGGATAAGTATGTTAATGAACTTTGGAATTCAGAGAACTTTGAAACATTGAAGGCTATAAAAATATTACTTTGGATATTTTCCCGAAAACAGAATTTCCATTACTTCATAAAGAAACTTCTATTTCTTGTTTCTTTTTGTTATACCTAGGTAATTGAAAAACAGTAAATTTCTAGAAATCAACATTTTAAAATTTCAAATCATAATCAAATGTCAACACACACTAAAACATTTTAGCTATTCTTTGTTCGATCTACACTTTATTAAAGCCGAGTCTGATCTAGAGAACTTTGATTAAAATTGTATCTACTCTCTCAGGTTGATTGGTTCTCATTACATCTATTGTCATGATAATTGTTTCTGAAATATATATGCTGATTGTGCACACATTTCCGCCCTTTCCCTGTTTTCTATAATATTACCATCCAACAATGGCCACTGGTCTAATGAACCAAAATCAATAAATTCCGTCTAAAGGAAATGTTTACATCACATGGATGAAGACAAAAAATGATTCCCGTGTACTAAATGAGTTGCTCCTTCTTTGATACTAGGTATAACTAAATGAGCAATTTATAATATATTAAACTTTTGCTCATTTTGGTTCATGTTTTTGTTTTCCTGTTAAACATGCATTTCATTTTATAGACTCTTTGCTATTCAAATCTAGGCAACGCAATATTAACTTGTTTCCTCGTTTGACCTCATTCCAAGATTAACAATAATTAATCAAGTGGGCATGAAAATAAAAATTTAAAAATGTTAATATACAATATATAATTTATTGAATCAATAATAAATATTTATAAATTTTTATATTACTTTATTAAAAATATATTTGAATAATAAATTATAAACATAACCCTTTTGGGTTTTTGGTTTGGTCCCGTCCATGTTTCTCCAATTCTTCTTTCGGCCCTTCGTCTATCTTTTTAATCTTCCCTAAAAGTCTGTCGTCTATTTGTCCCCTTAATAAGCCCTTCTACCAGTTTTCCTAATTCATTCCAAAAACTCTTACAAAGTCCTCACAGCCTTCTTTCTACGTGTTCTGCCATTTCTTTTTCTTTTTTACACCTCCTGCATATTCCATGATTTCTTCAGTCTTTTAAAATATGAACAATATATGAGTTCTTCGTTCTAGCTATATAAACATTTTAATATTAACTCATAGTTTAATTATAAATATTGAATAATATGTTTTTCATTTTAAAAATTGTGAAAAGACGAACAAGAATAATAATTAGTAGAGATTGTGGTGTTGGTGCAAGGTTTACTTTTATCTGAACAAGAATAAATATAAATATAGTATAAATAAAGGACATTCAGAGATCAGCTTGAAATATTTTCTAATAACTGAACAAGAACACTGAGAATGTATTTATTTATTTATTGTTTATTCAAAAATTCTTTAAATTTTCAATAGAAGTAAAGTTCAAGCTGATTCCTGATACTATCGATAACTCGAAAGTGTAAGTTATAGTTCGTTCTGAAGCTTTATAAAGTTTATAATTCGAAAAGATTTGATTAAATTAGGCTTTCTAGCTTCACATCGAACTTCTGAATGGAAAATGCAGAAAATCAAAAAAAAAATTGAAACATTATTATATTCTCAGAAATTAACTTAAATTTGATAAACACGTTTTATTTAATAAACTGCACGTTTGTGTCAAAAAGGTATAGAAATGACTTATTTTACTATATTTTCAAAAAGAGAGAATAAATCTTAAAATGAAAATGTATATATATGGCTGACAATTAAAAATAAAATAAGTGATTTCCATTAATCAGCAAATTTATGTGAAGCTTATTGTTTGGAAAGGAGGATTGCCTGAGAACAAGCAATATACTCTTGACTTATTACGACCGACATAGTCCCAGTCACGTTGTTTGCATGGGAATAAAATTGATTGGTGAATCCTAGATCTCTTTAGCCTTACCAATCAATTCCAGTAGTCGTGTGCAAGCAACGCGAAGCAGATTAAGTTACTTGACTTGGGAGATGTATGAGATCGGTTGCTTAGAACATGCCAAGGGTTGTTGGGTATAAATAAATGTTCATGTGATAAAATATTTCTAGCTAATAAATTGAATTTTTAATCCAATTTATTTGGATTAGATGTTTAGCCGCGTTGATATGATAAAATATTTGCGTACGAGATGCGGTTCAAATTAAACGGGAGAATCGCGAGTGAAATAGCTTCGTTTAGATACCGGGGGTGGAAGGAAGAGGGATGCTGAAACGGCGCTCCTTCTTCTCCTTCGTATAGGTTGGCAGTTAGAAGATAACTGGATTTATCTGTTTATATTTAGGGCCGAGGAAGGGCCTTGAATATCGTCGCCTTAACGCCTTTGGGAGATAAACTCCAGCTCCATGCAAATGTCTTCCGTCTGCTACGTTTAAAACAATTTGCATTTCACTCTTTAAGAAACCGGCTTGTAAGGATGTGAGCGGATAGCGGATTCTACGAATACGTCACCGACCATTTCAGGAGGAAATTTATGAAACAGCCGAAAACCAAAACCATCCCCGCAAGGCCGCTTGCTTACGGGTTTGTTTGTTTGTCTTTGTTCTGAGGGAGAAAGCGGAAAAATTAAATCCTGTCACCGCGAATAAATAAATAAATAAATATTATAAATCATTGAAGCATGGAGAGTAAAAAGTGTGAGAAAAAATAATTATAAAACGTGTTTGAACATCTGTGACTAAGCCTTCAAGGACCCATCAGTTCTCCATGGCGATATTTAAATCAGAAAATTAAATTATATGGCCAGACATGTCTCTTCAATTATATTACTCTCATTCTTTTATTTAAAACATAGATAGATATGCAAAGAGTTCCCGAAAATCCTATCATTATCAGTTTGTCAATTTTTTATTTGATGAGACTTCTAGCCCAATCTAAAGATTATTAAATAACAATGTGTTTTTGGAGAGCGGATGCTATCGTGACTTGGCGTCGATACTTCTGTGAAATTTACAAACAGATTTGGATATAATACTTCTGAGGTTTTTTGGAATTATATTTGGTTTACAAGGTGTACTGTAAAGTAAAATTGAGTTTGAAGAATTCTATTTGAATGTATATTTTGGTGTACATGCATATGTAATATTTTGATTCAAAGCAATGAAAATGCTGAAAAAATTATATTTTTTATATATAATGTATTTACAATGGTTTGAAAAAATAGTAGAATTTACGCATACCGATATTTGATTAATTACAAAAATTTTGAATGTTATACACCCAGAAAATTTAAGAAACAATTTAGATTTTCCTAATTCTTAAGTTCTAAATAAGAGAAAAAGTTATCAAAAAATACTATTAATTTTAGAAATGATATAAATTTAAAATAGTAAAAATTCAATTTACAAAAGATCAGATACGGGTTCTCAGTCTAAAATTTTTGAATAAATATTTTTTATAAATATTAATAATTTCATATTTATTCAAGGAATATAGTGAGGATTAAATTAATAATCTTACATACAATCATACCTCCAACTTTTATAGCCTATCATTTTGTAAATACCTATTATTCTATAAGTGTTTGAGAGACCTCGACTTATCAAGAAAGATGGTTCTTTAATATCTTAAAACTTCTCAGGAGTCCAATAATTTTCTTATATTCCAATTTCTGAATATATAATATATTAAAATTCTTCAAATTTGATTGATGTTCTGTTTTATTGCATTCCTGGGATTTTAACCTTCCTTCCCTATTTGCATTCCAATCGTAATTTTAACCACGAATTTCGAATTTGCGATAATCAATTTATATAGAAACCCCCTTCTAAAAAGAACTGTGTCGGTATCCAGACAGACACAATATCAAAAAACAAATCATGGTAAAAAATGTTTTCCCTCCACATTTCGGACATTTTCGTGAGCCTGGAAGGCAGATTTATTTCGTAAAAAATGAGTGATTCTGAAGAAGAATTAGTTTTTTCATGATATAATAAACCATAATAATGTATTATCCCTATGGCATCTAGAGACTGGAACTCTTTTCCTCCGACCGTCTTCCCCACAACATATAACCTTCAATCTTTTAAGAACCGAATGTTTTCTACATTTGATTCAATCACGAATCAACTGTAGGGAATTTTTGTCAAATATTGAGTGAAAATAATATTTGAACTTATATATTTCTAACTTGAAATAAAAAATATAGAAAACATTCGGTTAATTTATGGCAGGCATCTAACATACATGCTAATAGGCCGAGCGCTCTGTACTAGGAGATTGAATATATAACATCTGAGATCTCAAGTTCACTTGGTGATCCATCCGAATGTCTAGCGGGCTATAGGCAAAATGACGTTGGATTGTAGCTAAGTGGATCACATCTTTTTCTCTCCTGGTCCAGATTTAAGACTCCACAGACTTTAATAGCATAATCCGCATAGTCTAGTGATAAAATATTTTTTTCAAATAAAGCGCGGTCAAAACACTTGTCATTGATAGGTCAATTATTCTTTGTCATATCAGTTAGAAAAATTATAAAAATTTAATCTTTTAAGACATGCAACCACGAATACCTTCAACTCCGACCCAATCCCTAAATAACTTCTTATTTCCAAGATTCAAGGGTCCATCGCAGACTACAGATATCGTACCTCTTTGGTACAACTTCTTCGTGTATCAGTATCATTATAAAAAAAGTGCACAAAATAGAGAGCAAATTTTCTGCAGACTCTGTCAATACTCACGATTGTTTTCATCATCTTTTTGAAGAAATGATACCTACAAAATTTGTGAAATGAGTGAGAGGTAGAAAATCCTTTGATTAAAACATCGTGATTTTTTTTGTCCCACAAGGCAGGCGTGAAATAAATTTCCCTATTAAAAGTGTCTACTTCTATATTAACAAGAGTTAAGAAAATTATTGCTTCGCCTCTGATCTCTCCTGTCGTTACGCTGCTACTTTTATTGTTTAATTTATTTATTTTATTAAATTTTTAGCCTTCAGTAATAACCTTTTTGCCCATCTTTGTATATAAGCATTGATTTTCTCAGCTTGGCCCAACTAGCTCTTGTCGTTTATCGTTTCTCGAACGTCAACAAACCCAACATTAATCGAACCAGTGTAAAAAAATTTGGTAACGCACGCACGCACGTACCAACTAACGTACTAACAGACAATTTGACAAAACAGTTATTATCTCGAAAATTATAATTTTTTCGATGTTCACTTTTTAGAGAATTTTTGTAGTCCAAGATGCCATGGTTTCGCCCTATTTTTTTTTTTAATCAAAATAATTTCATTCATTTTTGAGATATTTCGAAAAAACGAAGCAAAAAAATACTTTTTCTATTCACGATTACAAACTTAACCATACCCTGAATGTAAAGTAAAAATTTATCTTAATTTAAAAATGGGTTTGTCACTGACATAAAAATGGGTCTTTGTTTAGGAATAAATAGTAATTATTGTATTTAAAAATCATGATTTAATTAAATTAATTCAGTTCTAAAAAATGCTGTCTTTCAGCCAATTTTGTAATTTAACTTTAGAAAGATAAAGAAATATTTGAAGGCAGGCCAAGATCTCCTGCGCATTGTGGAAAATCCGGCCTTCGAAATGAACACGTTCGAAAATTTGAACGGATTCGAAAACCCTAGCGAGTTAGTTGAATTTCCACAGGGAGATTAAATTGGAGAGCTTAGGTATGAAAAAGAAAATCAAGTCTATTTTTTTCTGCCATAACACTAATCGAAAAAACCTACATTTCAAATAGGATTTGGAGAATTTTAATTCCATTTTCTTCCTAAGATTTTGGCGTTATGGTAATCTTAACACAAATCTTTTCTTCCCTTTTCGAATTTAAGAAATTAGATCCAATTAAGGACTTCTTAGAAAACTATTTATATTTACTTTATGTCGATGATAATAATTCACTCTGTTCCATTTCTCAAGTTGTAAACTCTGAATCAATTGGGGTGGAGGGGATTTTATTATGAAAAGTTGTTAATTTGCATGTCGGCATGCAAAGTGAGGTCTCCGTCTTCAAGTAGGTTCTCTCGGCATGATTCAAGAGCTACTCGTGTCTACCAGGAGTACGAATAGTAAAAGTGAAACTAGCCTAGGTCTTGTATTATATTGTTTGTGTGAGTTTATAACAAGTTTTCGGGGTCGCCAAGTTGATTTCAACTTTGAGAAAAGACAAGAGAGCAATGGGGCATAGGGCGGATGGGGGTTGAGTTGGGGTGAGTTCCAGTTAAGTCGGTCGATGGGGGTAGTTTAGAGGGAGCTCGGAGGGATGAAGAGTTCTAGTGCGATGAATTAGATCGTCTAGACCACAAAGTTAAATCAATTCATTTGCTTTATGCCCCACACCCAGCTGGGAAATTTCAAATTTATTCAACCATTTGAAAACCATTTTTTTCGCTCAGAATATTAAAATATTCAAATTTTTACAAATTGTTCAATTCATTACTTTTAGTTGCTCCATTTTTACTTTTCTCTTATCTAATAACAAGGAAAATTATTCTGAAATTCTCAAAAACTGAATTCAAACTTAGAATAAAATTGCACACGAAAATCCCCAAAATTCAAAAGGACAATTTCTAGTCATCAGTCAATCTTTCTATCACCATTAGTATATTCTTTAGAATGATTCAATGGATTGCATGTGCTCCTTGTTTCAAATTTCCCCTCAAATAGTTTAATAGGAATTATTTTCATATGAAGATCTTTATGAATAGAAATATTTTTGCTGAGAGTAGCAAATTTTTTATAAATTGAAGGAGACAATAAAAGAGCTTTATGGTTTGAATAATGGTTAGGAAATATGAAAAATAAATTATAGGTGTTTGTAGACTCGTGTACACTAAACTAAGTCACACATTTACACACGATAAATGCATTATAGAATTTTGCTTTATTTTTCAATTTTAATATTAGATTTTTCAATTGCCATTAAAGATAGAGCAGACCCTTTTTGACTACTTCTTGTGATTATTTTAATTCTTTTCATAATTGAAAATTAATATTCAACCGATGCCCTTGTGGAAGGTATAGTGCAAACTATTTGTATTAAATCAAATACTTCTGCCAAAACAACTTGTATTCCATCATTAACGGTTAATTCCAGGAGAAGACACTCTTTTATTGTCTCCTTCAATATACAAAAATTATGCTACCCTCGGCACAAAAACTTTCAACTTAGGTAAATTTTTATTCAATTTTTAAATTTTAAATTAATGTAAGTCCGGAGTTCGGTACATGTAAACTAATTCAATTCTCAACTTCATAAAATCAAATTATTTTCCATAAGATAGCTCAAGAGATACAAATATTAATTCTAAAAATTCTTTTCATATTCTAACGTTAAAAAGTTTCATAAATTTTAAATTGAGGATAGCGAAATAAATCTACATGAGATTCAAATTTGATACGGTATGAAAATACTCTTGACGTTCCGAAATTTTAGGAATGCACCTTGGACCGCACTTCATACTGACCCTTCATTTTTTTTAAATTTTATTTTACTCTTAGTTCTTTTTTGCAAAATTCATCGATAACCACATCATAAATTTGGCGTTATTTTTCAAATTTAACATTTTTTATAACTTGATATGAAAATACTCTTGACGTTTTGAAATTTTAGGTATGCGCCGTATTTTCAACAGCCACGGACCGCACGCCACTTATATTAGTATAAAATATAGAAACATTATGTTCAGCTAAAAGATAAAAAAGCTGGGTATATTTTTCTTTTTGGTAAACATTATCTTTATGTATCTATATGTATATATCTATATATAGATATATTAGCATAAAGGAGGGAGAAGGGAATGAGAATATATCGTAAGAAAAGGAGTACACCTGTGAGACTCCCCCGCAAAGCTGTTAGAAAGCAATTACGAACTCGGCTTGTAAGGTGCGCAGAGTGGGTGTAGACGCGAGGAGTGTGTGTTTCCCTTTCGAAAACCTCATAAGATTTCCTTTAATAGCATCAAATTCATCTTCTAAAATTTTTTTAATAAAATGTTCGTTTGAAATTGAATTTAGCTAAGCGAAGGAAGAAGATCGAAATGGTTTATGTTTGAGGTGGATTCTTGTGTCTGAAAAATAAATTTGAGAGATATCAAGATTATATATCATCGCGTTGGGCTTACTGATTCACCTGGCCCCGATGATCAGTTACTTTCTTATTTATTTTGTATTAATTATCAGATATCATTTCTTGTACTTTATTAAACTTCTATGACCTTTTGCTCTAAATTAAATTATATCTATTCGACAATTCATTTTTCTCTATTCGAAATCCAAGAGTTTTTCGAGTTCTAGTCAGATTCCAAAGTACTAATATCCTAAAAAAAATAAAATAAAATATGCTAAAAAAAATATTTGCTAAATTGAAACACCGTATTATCCTGCAATTTATACACAAGGAAACAATAAATATAATTGAAAATGCATTTTCGAAAAGGGCATAAAATAAAATATGCTAAAAAAAATATTTGCTAAATTGAAACACCGTATTATCCTACAATTTATACACAAGGAAACAATAAATATAATTGAAAATGCATTTTCGAAAAGGGCATAAAATAAAATATGCTAAAAAAATATTTGCTAAATTGAAACACCGTATTATCCTACAATTTATACACAAGGAAACAATAAATATAATTGAAAATGCATTTTCGAAAAGGGCACATGTCTGAAAATTAAAAATGTTCAGGAATGAAAAAACTAATTATTTTCTAAAGTCGTGTTAAAATTTATAAAATGTATTTTTGAGTTCCATTTTGGAGGTAGTAAAATTAATACCAAAGTTGTGCTATTTTCGAGCATAGTAGGTGCAGAGAAGCTTTTAGATTACATTTATATGAAAAAGTGTATTTGTCAAAATATTCGAAATGTGGCCTTTTCGAAATTGCATATTTAATTTAACTAATTATTTTAGTTAAATATTTACCTCGAGATTGGATGAAGGTAGTCCGGAAATAAACATGAGACTACTTTCAACAAATAATATTTATTGGAAACATTTTTCTCTTGGGGAGTAGGGTTGTCCGAGCTGGCTAAGTCGCTGGGCCCGCTTCAGCATCATTGATAACGATTTTCAAGCGGGAGACCCGGGTTCGAGCCTGCCTAGCATATAAAATTTCGAACGGCTAAAACTCGGCTCCCCAAATAACACTACTAACACTTTACTGATGTGCTGTCTAAATGGGCTATGTTCCCGGTGACAATAAATAAATTTAAAAAAAATCTTCCAAAATATTGTTTCGAAACCGACGTTTCGGAGGATTTTCCCTCCTTCTTTAGGGTTCAATTATTACTCTATTCTACTCATAATGTATCCAACTAACACTGAGAGAGGAGTCAAAATGGAAGAGTACTATGTGCTTCCTTCATTGACCCTTTTGAATCCTGAGAAAAGAGAGAAGATCCTCCGTAACGTCGGTTTCGAAACAATATTATAAGGGAAAAATACCCCCTAAGTTTAAAAATATGAGGTGTGTGTGGGGAGAGAGTGACCAAAATACTATATTGTTCAAACAATAATTATTCAATTTAGAAGTGTTAATTTATAAGAAAGTGACGTCGACTAATTTTTATTTATTTAGTTTATAAAGTACTTTATCTAAAGTTTTTTTTTTTTAATTTTTTGAAATATCTCAAAAATGGCTCTAACAATTTGTATAACAAAATATTTGAGTGAACAGAAGGACTTACCGGTTACAAAAATGCCTTCCTTATAAACATAAAAAAAACTTACAAGATATTGTTTTCCGAAAAATAATTTTTTGCTTTCTTTATATAAAGACATTATTTGTTACTTTTACTTTATCCAATGCGAAACATGACTAAAGTATCTTTATGTTTATCATAGAAAATTTATTAGATAATAAATGGAGAATTGATGGAAAGTTAGCCCATGGATAATAAAAACTACAAAATAAGAATAAAAACTTATTTTTTAGTGTATTGTTATTTTCATTCTCTTAAAAACCGACGATACTAAGATCTTATCCCCTTATTCATGGTTTAAAAGGGTCCATGAAGGAAGCTTGTAACTACCTCCTTCTTGTCTTCTTAAACTTTGCTTGTGCTTTTTCTGGGTTAAGAATTTGTCATTGATCCAGATTCTAGGTACCGTTTTTAAGAGAATACACATGATGTCCATATAAAAAAATTTATTCAAGTTTTGTACTTTTCTTTATCCTCGGGAAGTCTTTCTATCAATTTCCCATTAGATTTTATCACTCATGTAGTTCTTATAATTGAATATATGAATAAACTGCAACGGATCGTTGCTAAACTTTATCCAAAGTCATTTGAAATATTATATGTTTATTCCTTTATTATTAATCAGATATCACTTGCTAATTGCAGTCCATGTTGACTTAAATTCAAAAATAGCGATTGATTCTCATCTATTACCTGAGGAATAACCATTCTATTTTGGATTTTTGACGTTTCGGTTATTATTTGTAACCATTGCTGAAGACATGAAGGAATCGACTTAAAATCAAATATAACAATCGATTCTTATCTAATACTAGCGGAATGACCTTATTGCATTCCATTTTTGATGTTTTGACTATTAATGGCAACCTCTACTGAAAACGTAGAAGAATCGACTTAAAATCAAAAAGATTAAATTCTTTTTTAGTAAACAACTCAAGCTTAAAAAAGTACTATCTTACTTTAGAGTAAAGTACTTTAAAATATAATTTTACTAAAAACTTTATTTAACCTTTTTTATGGTCCTCAAGGTACTTAATTAGGATCTTAAATTTCATCAAAATTGGTTTAGTCATTTTCAAGATATTTAGAAAAAACTAATAAAGTTCTTAAATAAAGTACTAATGTTTGTGGGCCGATATGTAACAAAAACTAATCAGCGCTTTATTTTGTTAAAATTATGGTAGGTTTTCAATTTCATTTCAATTGGTGCAACGGTGTGGAAAAAATTGTGGACGTAAAAAACGATGACATACATCCATACATCCGCAGACTAAATGAAAAAATCGCACTTTTTTGCCTCTCGACGAGACCCCATGTAATTTTTGGCAAAACCGTCACGTGCTAAAATTCTACCTAATTGAATACTGCAATTTGTGACTTAAATTGAGAGCATGGGTTCCGTAGTCTTTACCTGAGGACACTTTGAAGCCTCGAGACTGATTACAATACTTTACCCATGCTTCGCATTGGATAAAGTAAAAAGGTATTTCTTACATCATTACAACCAGAATCTTCTGTAATAAAAAATCGTCTCTTGTTAGAGACCACCATTTTTAAAAACCCATAAGTTGTGTATGTTTATGCAATATTAAAAGGAAAGCAAAGCGACAATTACGGGTTTTTCTCCTCTTCTTTGTTTTATAGTAGAAATACATGGATAGCCCTTCTATCTCGATTATTTTGGTGTCGGGGGGGGGGGCAGAGTTGACTGCTGCCGTTATGCGGTTTAACTGTTTGGAACAAGTGCAATGAGATGCCGTTCTTCTTCTTATTCTACCCTCCTATCATCCCCCCACCCCCTCCACCCATGATTTTTTCATGCTAGGCTAGGCTTGAATATATGCTATGTATTATTCTTCTTTCTCTCTCCTTTTCTTACTGCCCTATGCCAAAAGCATTTAATGGTGCAATTATTTTCTCTCTTTCTTTTCTCTTTGAATGGTCCAATACACTCTGATGGTCGTTAATAAAAGCCGGGCTTTAAATGTCAAGATTTTGGCTCGAGAAAGTCAAAGATCATTAAACATTGCTCAAGGAACCAACGGAATTTCGGAGGTGAGATAGAATTTGCTATCATTTGTTTTCGAGATTTCAAAATTTATTAAAAAAAAAGAATATAAGAATAGGAGGAAGTTTACAGAAAGTGGACGTGTAAACAGAGTAAAGTTAAAAGTTAATTCATTGGTTAAGATTAGGTATACATATAACCGAGGGGTCAACCGCTACCTAATATCGTGTACACCTACTTCCACTTTCATTTCCAAGTAGAAGACAATAGATGAAGGGGCATTATCTAATGGATACCAAAATCATTCCACATAATTCCAAAGAGGGTGTACACATAATTCCAATCGCGGTTCACCCCTCGCATATAACCAAAATAACTCAAAGTTCAATGGTTATTTGTTACATTATTGAAATAAATTTAATGATTTGGAAGAATAATTTTTTATTTATTTTTATTATCATTCACTGCTTAATCTTGTTCTCTTGAGAGATGAATTCTGAATCTGCAGATTGATTCCCCTGAAAATTCACGCCATTTTGTTCGCTCAGAGTTCTCTCATAGATAAATAATTTAACCTTATCTTTTGGTTCTTTTGAAGTGAACTTCGGGCTACTCCTTTATCCTGCCTGTGATGAGTTGACCTCCATCTTTTTTTCTTTTCCATTCCATTTTGTTTTAAAAATTAAACTCTCCATTTCGCCCCTATTCTGAGTAATGTTCTTTACACATTTCAATATCCATTCTCTATAATGTTGGAAAGATGCTGTTTGAATTTAGCTGTATCGAGGACTCATATGTAAGTTGCTAGGGTGAATTGCTTATAGAATTCGTATTAAAACGTTCCCTTGATGATGCCAGGAATAAGTCAAAATGTTGGAAAAAAATATATAAATTTTATTCAATTCTGACTGCAAATAAAATAACACCTTTTTACCTGAATTCAAAGTGGAAAATAATATTAATATTTTTTTTTTTTTTTTTTATTTATTTAATGTCACCGGGAACAAAGCCCATTTAGACAGCACATAAGTAAAGTGTTAGTAGGGTTAGTGGGGGAGCCGAGTTTTCAGCCGGTAGAAATTTTTATTCGTCAGCTAGGATCGAACCCCGGCCTCCCATTCCAACATCGTCATAATCGATCGATGTCGAAACGAGGCCGGTGCGTTAGCCAACTGAGCCAACCCGGCTCCCCAATATTAATATTTTACTTTTAACTAAAGCCAGGTATTACGTAAAGAATAGGCTAGGAAAGCTGTCCGCCTGTATCTATGCAACCGATAGAGGCCTCAGGATCGTATTAGCCTACCCTATAGGCGTCCTTGTTAAATGAATATTTTTCATAATGTTTAAAATTTGATGGATATCTTCCATGAGATCATTTCTTATTTTGCTAATTACTCTTCCATAAGAACAACACATTTACCTTATCGATAACTAGTGACTCCAATTTTCTTCATTAGAATAATATATTTTATTTTGTCCCAGTGAATGTTATTCAGTTTCTATTTCAGAACAGTAATTCAATTTTAAAATTATCATCTACTAAAACCACTATTATGTATGATGGCATGATGGTTAAATGAATATTTTTCATAATGGTAAATCACTCGTATCCATAATAAGCATTAATTAACAGGAATAGCAGGAATTGGACAAAAATTAAAAACAGAGTTTTTATTGAATGGGCCAGACGTTTCGTCGATTAATTTCGACTTACTCAGTGGCTCATTCTATCACTCTTTGTCAAAAGACAATTCCACTACGCGACTACTGAGGAAGTCGAAATTAATCGACGAAACGTCTGGCCCATTCAATAAAAACTCTGTTTTTAATTTTTGTCCAATTCCCTGCTATTCCTGTTAATTAATTTTTCATAATGTTTAAAATTTGACGGATATCATCCATGAGATCATTTCTTATTTTTCTAATTACTCTTCTATAAGATCAGTACATTTACATTATCGATAGCTAGTGACTTCAATTTTCTTCATTAAAATATAATATATTTTATTTTGGCCCAGTGAATGTTCTTCAGTTTCAATTTCAGAACAGTAATTCAATTTTTAAAATTATCATCTACTAAAACGACTATTATGTATAAGAGAAGGTAATTTCCTATTTGAGTACCATGTCAAAAAGTGTTAGAGATTTTATCTCGCGAACGATTGATGAAATTGTATATTTTGAGAAGAATCATTTTGCTAGAATGTTAGCAGGGGCTGGGGGAGGGTGGAGGGGGGATCAGTAGAAACCAGGAAAAGTAAAATTCAGGTTAAGTGAAGTTATTTAAGAAATGGATTCCGACATTGAAATTAAATTATGTAAAACATTTGAGATAAGAAGTTGCGCTTAATGGCAGCCACAAGCGGAGTGTCAAAGACGGAAAATATTGGATTGAAGAGCAAGGTTAGGTTGAGTGGATTGTGGCACTTACCAGGTATCGATTCCTCTTCTCACGTTCTATTACAAATTTCACATGGACTTGAAACTAATTAAAATTAAAATTTATATTCTAATCAAATTAACACTCTAGATTATGGATCGCCGAAAAGGAGATTGAGCAACAGAGAAGCATCTCTTAGCTATGCTATATCTATCTTAAATCCCTTAAGATCTTCTGTTTTCCTTGTGAAACCTCCAACCTTCTCAACTCCACCCACGCACTTTCTTCTTTAACAAAGACATTTCGATCTGGAATTCCCTTAAAGAGACGAATTTGTATAAATAAATTGAAGGAGAAACAAAACATTATCAAGACGCAAAAAGATGACCCAAAAACTTGCTGACAAATTTCAGTTTTTTTTTTCAATTTTATACATTTATGAACGAAAATTTTTGTAATAAATCCAAAATCTAAACTCAATGGAAATATTAAATTGAAAGTTTTTGTGCCGTGGATAACAGAATTTTTATATATTGAAGTAGACAATAAAAAAGTGTGTCTTCTGCTGGAATTATAAATTTTGTTTATAACTACTCTTTTATTGTCTCCTTCAACAATGGAAATACAAACATTTTGGCTGCAGAATAAACTTTCTTCGATTTTCCGTTTTTTAGTTATCGAAGGTATCTGTATACCTACAGATCAATCAACTCTTTGTTCTGTAAAGTTCATGATAATTGATCTTTATGACACTTCTTTTTTATTTGGTAAATACACGTTACCTCTAACCAATTTTCAACTTAATTTTTTTCGCCCTTGTTTTGTTTATGTTATCTACTAGGACTATTACTGTAATTTATCAATTTTTTTATATAATTATACTGTTAAATTGGCTAATAAGTGTAAGTACACTAGAGGGACCAACTATCTCTTTTGTAAGAATGTTAAATAAATAAATAATTAGCCAATTAGCATAGAAAATATTCAACTTGATATCAAAAAGACAGACATTTAATATCGTACTAGCTGCGACGCCCGCCTACGGTGGACATCTTTATAGGCAAGACTTTTCGCCCCCTGAGCCCACCCCACTAACCCTATTCTCTCCTCGTGGACCCCCCTGCTACCGGCCACTCTCCTCCCACCAACCCTATTTTCGATCCTTCGATCCCACATTTTAAATAGTTGATTTTCGCATTTTTAGTTCCCTACATCCTAGGGGCTTGCAGGTTATGTATACGAAATTTGATTAAATTTGGTTCAAATACCTAGAATTGTCATTTTTACCTTCCACTCCATTTCGGGTGGTTAGTTTTTGCATTTCTAATCTTGTGGGTGCCCACAGATTATGTATACAAAAATTGGCTAAGTTTCGCAAAAAGATCTAGAATTTTCATTTTTGGACCCCCCATTTTGGGTGGTTAGTTTTTGGAGTAGAGAAATAAATGTAGTCTTGGTAAGAACACTGATATATACAAATTGGGGAATAGATGATCTTTCGTTTGGACGTCTATAGTGAACAGACATCAGACATACAGAAATACTAACATTTTAATAAAGAGATAATTGTTCTTTATATATAGGTACTTTATTTATTTATTTAATCAATATTAATATTTCGAAAAATATGAGAAATTATTAGAATAAAGAACTTTTAACAATTTTACAAACATCCTTGTTCATTTCGTGAGACGTAATAATTGATTTTCAAGAAATATGAAAATAAAATAAAATGGGGATTTTTAGTGCTAAGTATATAGTATTATAGTACAACTCATTTCTAGACTGAACTCCAAATCCTGGAAAGACTACTACTACTACCACTATGGTTCAATGGCTGAACGGAATATTCTCACATCACACTGTTTCGAGGCTATACCTATCCATAAAGGAAAGAAAATAACGTGAAATTTGTCATTCCCTAAAAAGGAACTTACTTAAGGCTACAACTATTCTATAGGTTGTGAAAATAAAATGTTTGTACATAAATTCAGTTGATTAGAAAATTAAAAAAACGTCGTTTAATAAAAAAAAGTCCGTTAAAAATTGAATTAGAAGAAGATTGATCCGAAATTAAAAGCGTAGAAATAATAGGATTAGCTTATATCATTGTGGTAGAAAAGAGAAGGAATGCGGAGGGACAAAAATGAAAATTAACGACATTCGTATTGAGTTCCAAATTGAATTTCCAAATCTAATAAAGATGATATTTTATCAATTCTTGTCTATTTTTTTCCCAGAATAAAATCTAGTTTAAGCTATTATTTGAAACCTAAATGACTATTCTATCAAGTCAACTAAAAAAATTTGGCAACTCCGATGGTCAACATTTGATGAGTTGGATTCTGCTCATACTTTCCTGTAATTGAAGAAGTAATTGAAAACCGTTTATGATTCACTGAACACTTCAATGAAGCCGAATCCTGAACACACTTAGATCATAGATTTTACCACTGAAGCCACAACTGCAAAATAATTCGAATAATATTACTAATTTTATTCGATACATAATTTTGCAAGTATTGAAATATACATTGCTAAATAAATATTTGTCGAGTCTCTCAATCGAGTTATTGGATTCTTCTGCTCTCGAAAATTTAATTAAATTTATTTCACCCCATAAATGAAGACAAAAGAAAAGAAATCTTTGAAATTTAGATAAATTTAATTGTCTTGCTACATTCCTAATTTGTTTTTGGAATAGAATCATTTACAATTTTTACAAACTTTTTTACCCTCCTTCAATAAATTCATCAAACTAAGAATGTCTAATTTCAAAAGAAGCTCGGGTTATTTTTTACATTATTTTTTATTTAACGCGGTTTTTCTGTTAGATTTTCTTTCTTTAAAGAACCTTGTAATCGAACTTAGGCTGTTTTATAATATATCAAGATGATTTTCTTGTATTTCCGATTACCATACATATCACAAATTCATGAAATATATATAATATATATATTTCATGATCAATTATATATATTATATAAAATTAAGGTTTTGTCTGTACATTGTTTCATATCGCTCCAAATTTTGGATGTTCATGTTCTAAGCAAAGTTATGAATAATAAAGTTATTGAAGGAGACAATAAAAGAGTGTGTCTTCTGCTGGAATTATAAATGTTATTTATTTATAACGAGACTATAGTTTCGAGGGCTTTGCCCTCTTCATCAGTCTATTACAATGGATTCACAGGAATTTCTAAAATTCACCACCTCTATGCGCTTAAACTAGATACTAATCGAACAAACGCATTCGCCAATTCATTTATCCCTATGACATCTAGAGACTGGAACTCTCTTCCCCCGACCGTCTTTCCAGCTACTTATAACCTTCAATCTTTCAAGACCAGCATCCACAGATACCTTCGACTGCTACCCAATCCCTAAATCTCCCCTTATCTTCACGTTACAAGGGTCCACCACGGACTTCAGAGGTTGTACCTTCTTGGTGCAACTTCTTCTTGTATCAATATCATTATAAAAAAAAATAATAATAATTTATGAATCATTCATACTGATGAAGAGGGCAAAGCCCTCGAAACTATAGTCTCGTTATAAATAAATAAAATTTATAATTCCAGCAGAAGACACACTCTTTTATTGTCTCCTTCAATATATAAAAATTCTGCTACTCTCGGCACAAAAACTTTTTATATACTATATATAAGAGGCTAGATTAATTTGTAACAACGCTAAGAGAATTTTCTTAAAAAAAATTACCCTCTTGCCTAGAATCGAACCGACGAACTCTTGAACTAAGGGCATCAGCTCTAGCCATTACACCAATGCAACATTAATATTTATAACTTGATTTCTGTTACTAAAACTATATATTTTTGATTTAGACTTTGTGTCGAGATAATATTGTATTCATTTGAACTCGAATGAAAATGAAAAAACACCAATAGATTTTAAATTAAGAAACATTATCATCATCATTGAGTATACAGTCCTAAGACTGGTTTGATGCAACAATCCGTCTCCACTCGACTCTGTCCCCCGCCAGCTGTTTGACCTCTCTAAATGTCTGGCATCCCATATTCCCAATTATTTGGTTGAAATATTCTAATCTGGGTCTTCCCCTTCCCCTTTTCTTTCCCACCTCCCCCTCCAAGATATCCCTAAGCAGTCCCCCATGTCTCAGTGTGTGCCCCATCATCTGACCTCTTCTCTTCTTCAGACTCTTCCACAAGGTTCTTCTTTCTCCGATTCTTCCAAGAACTTCTTCATTTGTAATTTTATCCATCCATTTGATATTCATCATTCTTCTGTAGCACCACATTTCGAAAGCCTCCAATCTCTTTCTCTCCGCTTTTCCAATTGTCCAGGTTTCACACCCGTACATGGCTATGCTCCATACATATGTCTTCAATAGCAACTTCCTGTTTGCTAAGCTGATTGAGGAGGAGCATAGTAGTTTTTGTTTTGTATTAAACCCCATTTTTGCTTGGGCAATTCTTGATTTAATTTCGTTTTTGCTCCTCCCATCCCATGTTATTTTACTTCCTAGGTAGCGGAATTCCTTAACTCCTTCTAGGTTTTCTTGGTTAATTTTGATGCATTCCTGTCTCTTTTGTTCTTTTTTTGTACATACTAGGACCTTGGTTTTATTCTTGTTTATTTTCATTTTGATTTCTTCTATTAGGATTTGGTTAATTCCATTCAAGGCGTCCTCTAATTCTTTTTTATTGCTTCCTAGAAGGGCAATGTCATCGGCAAATCTTAACATAGCGATCTTTTGACCTTGGATTTCTATACCTGTATCAATTTTGTCTTTGAATTCTTTAATCGCTTCTTCTATGTATAAGTTGAAAATCATGGGTGACAGCACACATCCTTGTCTTACACCTTTTTTTATTTTGGCTTCTCTTTGTTCATCACCAATATTTATAATTGCCGTCTGGTTTTGATATAGATTGTAGATTAGTCTTCTCTCTCTGAATTTTATTCCCGCCTGTTTTAATATTTTAAACATAATTTCCCAATTGACGTTATCGAATGCTTTTTCTAGGTCTATGAATCCGATGTAGACAGATTCTTCCCTGATAAAAGCCCTTTCTATTATTAGTCTAAGAGAGAGAATTGCTTCTCGGGTGCCTCTGTTTCTTCTAAAGCCGAACTGGTCTTCCCCCAGATTTTCTTCAACTCTTTGTTCTATTCTTCTTTGGATTATTTTGGTTAGGATTTTGGAGGCATGTGAGGTTAGACTAATGGTCCTGAAATTTTCACATTTATCCGCGCCTGTCTTTTGGGAAGTGTGACTATTTTGTTCTTTTCGAAATCTTTTGGGATGATTCCCAATTTATAGATTTTGCTAATTAGTTCAAAAAGTTTGTCACGTGCCTTTTCTCCAGAGTTCTTTAGGATTTCAGCTTGTATATTGTCTATTCCGGGTGCTCTATTATTTTTTAGTTCCTTCAAAGCTGTCTCGAATTCTGACCTGAGTATGGGGTCTCCTAATTCGTTTTCGTCCACAGATTCTTCTTCTTCTATTGGGTTCATTGTTTTTTCTTCTCCATAGAGTTCTTCTAGGTGTTCCTTCCATCTATTTGCCTGTTCGTTTTCGTTTAGAATAATGTGGCCTCCTTTATCTCTTATGTTCTTGCTTTTTGGCTTGTCTTCTTGAAAATTTCTTTTTATTGCCCTATAGGCTACATCAACTTTTCCCAATACTAGATTTTCGTTGACTTTCGAAACATTAAATATATATTAATTAACGAAGCAAATTTGAAATATAATTGTAATTTGGACTCGAATTTTGAAATGAAAGACTCCAATTCATTTTAAATTAAGAAACATTAAATATCTTGATAATTATGCATTCCCCCCCCCTCGCCACTCAAAATTTAAAGAGGCGAAACTTTCAAGAGACGATGTATTTTCGGTAGTTTACGGGTATACATTTGGAGTGTGGTTTTTTAAGAGGAATAAAATTTTTGGACCGAGACGCTGCCCGCCAGAGCACCAGCCTTCGGCACGCCCTCGAAGCTCGTATTTAATAATAAAGTTATTTTTATAAAATTTCGTATTTGGATCTTCTAACTTAAAATGTTAGCTATAGAACATTTTGATATTTTTACCCCAAAAGGAAGTTTTGGGGGTCGCAGCTAATAGAAAAATATAATTTAATAATTAAAAAGAAATTTCATTACATACAAGTCAAAAAAATTTTACTATATTTTTTAATTTGGTTTTTAACCTAATGTCAAATGCAAATTTTTTCAGATAAAATATAATTTTGACTCAATAGGATTTTTCTTTAGTTTTGTACACATATCTATTTGCAATTAAAATACATTATTCATTATTTTCAGAAATAAATAAATAAAAGTTCAATTTCGGGACTATTTTCGAAGTCTATCTAACAGACTATCATATATTTTAAAGACTAGAACATAAAATAAAAATATATTAAAATGCATATTATATTTTTTCAAGCTTTTATCCCACAATTCATTAAAAAATAGAACATTTTTAGTACTTACTCGAAAAATTTCGCTAATGTAATTAATGAATTTTTTGCGTAGGTACTGAAGAAAATTTTATTTTCTACTTTTAATCCAATTTAAAAGAAAGGTTTATTTTGTAAAAATCTTTTTTAATATATATTTTGATTAGTGAGTAATATAAAATATAATTAGCAAGTGAAAATATATTTTAATTTTTAATTTATTCCACAACTTTTTAATCTGTAATAAATATTACAGCAAAAAGTATTTCTGAACAATTCGCTTATATAAATATATGTAGTTCAATGTATTAAATAATAAATAATCCGTGTATTTACTTTAAATAACACATTTGTTATCTATGTTTTATTCCAAATAAGTTTCTGAAACATTTGTTATTTGTGAACAGAATGAGAAATATATTATTGACAAAATACACACGTAGAAATAATATTTTAAAATTTTTACTAAAAGAGGAGGTAAATACATATCTGAGTTATTTGCCATTATCTCAATAAATAATTCAAAGCGATAGATCTTCGAGTAATTTTTAAAACATAGATTTAATTTAAAAATCCATGTGTTATATACCGCATGACTCTCACTTATCATTTATCACTGAATTAAGGCCGTACCCAAAGATTTTTTACGGGGAGAAGTGGAAAACATTACAATGGAAAAAATAATGTAGGGATTTATTAAAATAAAGAAAAAGACTTTATATTAGATTTTTAGGGATTTACTTTTATATAATAATGTAGTGTAAGCTAGAGGTGGAAGTGGGGCTCTATCTCCTTCTCGATAAGTTTATTGAATATAGAAATAAAAACCTTTAAAGTTTATAAAAACTTTCGAGAACTGTAAATAACTCTCCTTTTTAACCGACTTTAAAAAAAGGAGGGTCTCAATTCGACTGATTTTTTTTTGTGTCTATGTTACTCGATTTCTTCGCCAATTGTGAACCAATTTTGATGATTTTTTGCATTGGGTTTGCATAGTTTCCGAATGGTACCATATTAATTTGGTCAAGTTCTGATGATATGATCAATGACAAAATAGCTGAAATCTCCAATTCATATGAGCAAAATCATAATAAAAAATCTTTTATAAATAAAAAAAAACAATCTTAAAACGTTCATTTTAAACACGTTAACGTTTCGATAGAATTCCTCTATTTTAGAATTGAATTTTATTTTCATATTGTGATTCATTCACACGAATCTTTCTCTTACGAAATGCATGCATGGTATTATCATAAGTCTCACTATTGTCAACATGACCATATATGTTTAATTTTTTATTAAATAAATATTATAAATGAAATTCCTAATAGTTATAATATTATATTGGAAGGAAAATTTCTTTTCTGAAAAATTACAACTGTGTAGATCATCTTTCTAAATTTTGAAGTTTTTCATTTTGGAGCTTATACGATAATTAATAACAATTTTTCAATACTTTTTTTATAGAAGTTTAACTTTGCAAAGTTTTACCTTCCTGATCAAAATTTTGAAAATAAAGATACAAATAATAAGCCGGCTAAGTGCGAGTCGGACCACCGTATATCTAGAGTTCCGTACCCGTTATAAGTATTAAAATACTCTAAATATCGAATTCGTGTTTATTTATCATTGATAAGTGGGGGAATCAGAAAATCTATGGTATTTTTTATATTTTAAGTTAAACTCCTAGTTTTCATATTAAACTCGCGGTTTAAATACTTACCTTGTTGATTTCATACTTAATTAGCTGTTATCATACTTAACTCACGGTTTAAATACTTAACTCTCAGTTTTCTTACTTAACTTCTCGTTTTCCTAATTAACTCTCCGCTTTCACACATAACTCCCAGTTTTCATATTAAACTCGATGTTTACATACTTACCTTGTTGATTTCATATTTAATTAGATGTTTTCATACTTAACTACGGTTTAAATACTTAACTCTTAAGTTTTCTTAATTAACTCCTCGTTTTCCTAATTAACTCGCTGGTTACATACTTACCTTGTTGATTTCATATTTAATTAGCTCTTTTCATACTAAACTCACGGCTTAAATACTTAACTCTCAAGTTTTCTTAATTAACTCATCGTTTTCCTAATTAGCTCGCTGTTTACATACTTACTTTGCTGATTTAATATTTAATTAGCTGTTTTCATACTTAACTCACGGTTTAGACCTTAACTCTCCATTTTCTTACTTACCTCCTCGTTTTACTACTTATCTGCTCTTTTTCCTACTTTTAATTTCAATCGGTATAAAATTTATAGACATTAAACAAAATATAAAATACTGCGAACACAGCGTATTCAAATAAAAACACTGATCGTTTTTGAAATATGGCTAATAGTTGCCATAACTTAATCACACATTATAGTCTGATGAAACCTCGATATGAGGAAAAACAATTTAAAAGTATTTAAAAAAATCCAACAAAAATAACATCTTGTTAAATTTTATTCTAAATAAATAGCAAACTGCAAATTTTATTTGAGTGATTAGTGATTAGCTGATTAATATTTGTCAATCCTGCTCCACTTCAAGCAATTTTCACATTTTTCTAAATTTATATAAAAAGTCGATTTATGAAAAAATAATGTATTTTTTAATCTTTGATATTTAACCCATTAATGTACATTTTTTATTTTTTACGGACATCTCCTTTCGACAGCCACTTCTCTTCACAATTCATCTCTTTCAACTAATCAATACATTTCATTTTTTTTCTAACGCTAAATTCAACATTTTAACGTTTTATTAAAAATAGTAAAAGTGGATAGTCGCGGGTTACAATCGAGCTAGTGGCATTATCCATTTCTGACTGACTAAGTCGAAATGGGGAGAGGGGGTGGTAAAATACACCAAAAAGTGGCTTTTAAGCTACTATAAAACATTCGACCGACATTTTTATTCCCATTTAAACAACCCTCGTCTATCAATAAATTATTATCATCTCTCTTTTATTATACACCTCCTCACACTTTCGCTTTTCCACCTTTTTTATTTTTCCTTTTCTCATCCATTATTCATAAATATGATAACCGAGGTTACGTTTGATTCGATCGAAATCCTTACGAATAATTTGTAATGAATTAATTGAGGAAAAAATATGTTGAATTCGTCAAGATTTTTTAACATTAGAAATGTTCATAGTACCTAAATTTACCCGAGAGTAGGCAAAAAAAATATCACCACAGAACCTCACCAACGAACGATTCAAAAAACAATGACAAATGATGACTTCTCACACCACGTTACTGATATGTGTTAAGTCAGGGCCGCCGTGACTTTTTGCGGAGCCGGGTTCAAAAATTTTGTGTGTCCCGAAAACACATTCAAATCCTACACTTAAATTTTACAACGAGGAATTATTTATTTACATATGCTGTTACATATTATATATTTTTTCGAAGATGAATATTAAATAATACAATACAATAATAATATTAAATAATTTTTCTCGCTTTTTTCGACGCCAAATCTTTGATAACATCATCAAAATCGATTGAATTTGGTACTTAACTTTCTATTGACAGGATACTGAGAGATGAAAATCATTTGAACCGCAAGAAGGCAACTGACATACAACCACTAAGAAATGTCAGGCGTTGCTATGCCCAGTTCCTATCCAAGTTCATAAGAGCTGCGACTCGTCGACAGACTTCCAAAAATTGGGGAGACTTATCTCTATTTTTTAAGCAGTTTTCTAAACAAATCCAAGTAATATTTTTTCAAAAGGGGCAAAAAATTCAATGAAAGTACAAAATCTGTAATCATGTATGACCTTTTCAAAAAACTATTAGTTTAATTTCTCTAAAATAGTGATTCTCAACCACTGTGCCGCAAAATTCTTGAAGTGTGCCGCCAAATTTTAGAAATACAAACAATGAAAATTTATTTCGCTTTGTAATAATCGAGATTTAATTTCAAAACATTCGAAAGAGTCAATTAATTCATTTTAGATTAAATTAGATGTGATTATCCCATAACACTGGACAACAAAAAATAATTTTTAAATGCTTCGAGCACTTGATGAGTCAATTCCTAACAATTTTGGGTTGAGAAAAACGAATATGACAATGAAAAATTTTTCTTAGCTCTAGTTTCTGTGAAATACAGTAGGTGGCGGATCAAGAGAAAAAGATACATTTTAATTACATATGCTAACAGCATTGAAAGTGCATTTTATTTTTTTACAAATTGTAGTTACATTCTAAGAGTTCTACATTGCTGGAATAATACTTCACAGATGGTCATGTCTGAAGAGATTTATGTGGTGCCTTCATCAGATCGTCGTTTTTAGCTTGCCTCTTTTTTGTTGCCCAGTGTTATTAGTCCATCAGGAATTTACAGATTAGTTTTTAACCTGTAAACTCCTGATGATGGACTAATAATCCGAAATATATTGAGATTGTATACACCTCTTTGAGTTTTATTTCATTCACTATGAAACTACACTCCCTTTACTTTATTAATGTTTATTATCCTTTATAATCACGTAGTTTTAGTTTTTTAGTTATAACTCGAGTTCTAATTGAGCTACAAACAAGTGGTAATTTGTAAATCCAAGAGGAAGCTGTTTTCTATTAGTTCAACAAAATATTGTGATCTCAAATATTGTTGTTTAATATCTAACGGAACTCGAAAATAGGTCAAAATGGTCTTTTTCACCGTTTTGATCGATTATATCTCCAAAAACAAGAGCTAATCGGTAATCTTTATGGGGATTTTTGAATTCAGCAGGTGGAAATACATAAGAATCAGCTATTTTTGAGCCCGAAGCATTTTCATTGTTGGGCAGTGTAATAGCCAAAAAAGCTTTAAAAATATTATTACAATTTTCTACATCTTATTTGTGCGAATTCGAATTTTCAGCAGTAACCAATATAAAAACACAAAAAAGATCGAGACTTTTAAATGTAGATGACGAAATGAGCGTGGCATTCTCATTTTTACGACCAAATATAAACCAAATTATCAAAAATCATCAAGCTCAAATTTCGCCTTAAATGTATTCTTATAATTAATTTATAATTAATCACTCAATGAACATCATGTTGTCTTTGTAGTACATATAATTTTATTTTACATTGAAAATTATTATCATAAACTACATATTTTACACAGTAACACAGGGTATTATAGGTAAGTAAAATTTTTTAAAACTATTGTTAGTGTGCCGCCAAATTTTTAAATTGTTAAAAGTGTGCCGCAACAAAGAAAAAGTTGAGCATCACTGTTCTAAAAAGTACATTTCTCTGAAAGCGTCTGGATTTTTTTATCTAAAGTAGTTTCCAGGATATGAGGACTTTATGGAGTTACATATTGTATTTGATGATTTTTGTCATTCATTTAAACTGAATCATTGCTACTAAAACAGTGTCTTGCATCTCTTAATGGAATCATCATTCTGTAAAAAGTTAATCAAAATCGCTATTTTTTAACCGACTTCAAAAAAGGACGAGGTTCTCTATTCGACTGAATTTTTTTGTGTCTATGTTACCTCATGACTCCGCCAATTGTGAACCGATTTTGATGGGGTTTTTTTGCATTGGGTTCAGTCTAGCTTCCGATTGGTCCAGTTTTTTTCATTGGTATTGAACCATTTTTGATGTTTGTTCAGGCATAACTTCTTTGTTTATGAACCGATTTTAATGATACTTTTTTTATTGGAAAGAGGGTGCCTTAGGGGTCGTACCATATTAATTTGGTCAAGTTCTGAGTGCTTTAAACATGTATAAGGATATAGGTACGCGTAGGTAATTTTTAAGGATGTCAATGTACATTTGTATGTGTTCATGTTGATAGGAGGTAACGCTTATGAAAGCATCCCAAAAAACGAGCCAAAAAAGAAATGAATTAAATTTAGTCTATATACTTTTAAGCTTTTTGGAAAATGCATATTTTTATTTTAGTTCTAACTACTGAATTTTAAATAGAACAATTTACTCCTATCAACTTTTATTATTATTATTGGCTATTTAATTTTATATATTTATTTATTTTTTGATTACCCAAGTAGGAGAGTGGCTACCAGTGTTCAGAAATGATGAAGCCGTGTGAATGAGAGGGTTTGTGGAGGTGGATGGGTGAATAAAGGGACTCCTCGCTCTGACAGCGACAACGACGACTACGCCCCGGCCGCATTGCGGATATCGAAATATAGAGAAAAGAAATTCGATTAGCCCAATAATAAATTTGAAATCATTGAATCGGGATAAATTTATTTGTATTTTTCCCTATGTACATATCTCTGATCTGATTTCGATCGATATCCTAGGACTCAGGGGGTCTGGATAAAAAAAATACCGTCTGTCTCAGTTTATAATCGGGGCTCTAATCAAATTATTAGAGAAAAATATGGGACATTTCTATTATATCCAATCAGTAGAGTGTAACATGATATGTTTCCATTCATTAATTACATAAAGAGTGTGAAAAAACGGAATTGATCCCTTGTCGACGTATCATCGCATCCTATCTTATCAAAAGCCACTGCAGTTACATTAGTAGATTGAAACAATTCTATTTAATTCCTTCATATCTGCCTGTCGTTTTCTTTATCTTTTTTATTTTCAGTCGCATCTTCATTTTATATATGTTACATCTGACAATAAAAGACAAACTGGTCAGTTACAATGGATCAACGAAATTAATATAAAATTTAATTAACTAATAGAGCATGCGTACGTATGAAATTTAAATGAATATTTTTATTTTTTTACTAGCTGCTAAGCCCGACATCGGCAGGCCTCTTGCTTCGCCCTCTGGACCCCCTCCCCCAATCACTTGAACAATTTGTTGTTGTGTGTATAAATTTATGTAAGGGTCAAATTATAACCGGGCAAATTTTTGCAGAGAGTATAGATTGAATCCGGGCCTTCTGCTCAGTAGGCAAGGACTCTACCAAGTCGGTCAACCTACTCTACCTCACTCGATTCCTTGGCTCATCTTAGATCGCTCACCGACCTTTTCATTTTTTAAAAGCTTTATCATGGTATTTGTTGAAACGAAGAAAATAATTCCTCTCTAAAGCCTAATTTGCACAAAAGGCACGATTTTCAAACATTCATCAACTAAACTAGATTCCCATCAGAGAACCACATTCCCTAAGTCATTTATCCCTATGAGCCCTAGAGAATGCAACTCCATTTCGTCCTACGTCTGCCGCTGCCTAGAATCTTCAATCATTTAAGACCCACGTCATTAGGTACCTTTGAAACCAACTCAAATCTTAAATATTTTAAAATTGAATATATTTATATCATATATGCGTGTATACTGTTTACTGTATAGTGCAGGTCCAACCCGTGGCCCGCGGCTCAACACTTCAATGACTGTGGCCTGAGAGGTGAACCGCGTACTAATATCGTGTACACCTACTTCCACTTCCACTTACATTTCCAAGTAGAAGACAATAGATGAAAGGGCATTATCTAATGAATTTCAAAATAATTCCAAAGACGTGTACACCAAATTCCAGTCGCGGTTCACCCCTCGGTGTGGCCCAACATAAAATCATAAACTTCCTTAAAACATTAGGATTTATATGTAGAAATATATTTAATCCCTTTTTCGAAATATGAATATACATTTGTACAATACATGAAGCTTTTTTCAAGAATAAAATTCACTAAAAGTAAAACTACAAGGACAATTATACGTATTAGATAAAAATATGAAGTTTCGAATATTTAAAAATTCTTCTTCTTCTCATATTTTCATTTTCTAAAATATTTATTATTTCAGTAATTTATATGCTACCGGGGACTTTCTGACCCATTGTGCGCCCTGGTGCAAGTTACAATTTGCCGCCCTTTCTGAAAGATACTAGAAAATAACTCTCCTGGAATGGGGTCTCCCCACTAAACCATCAATAAACAAATATAATAATTTTATCTTTTCTCTCTTTATTACTTTGCTATAGTGGGTATGGTCAAGTATTGTAATCGTGCATGAAAAAAAAGTGTTTTTGTTTTGCTTCGTTTTTTGGAAATATCTCAAAAACCGCAGAAAGTATTTTTTTTTTTAATTGAGTGAAATCATGGCGTTTTACTCTATAAAAAATCCCTAATGATTGTATATCGAACAAATGATATTTTACGAGATAATAGTGATTTTGTCAAAATGTCAATTAGTACGTTTGTTAGTAGGTACGTTGTTAGTTAATGCGTTACCGAATTTTGTGTACTCTCTAGCTGAAAAACTAGTGTGAATATCAAAACGAAATTTCACATGCAGTTTCGGTGCATTGAGATTTAAGAGCTTGTTTGATTTTGGTTGAAATCGAACCAAAAATCAAGGAGGGGGGGGGGGGGTTCGTAAATAATTATAAATTAACCAAGTACATTGTTATATCATTCTAGTACAAGGAGACAAAGAATTGAATTCTAGAACAATCACATTTAATTGATAATTTATTTTCTGGACTAAAACTTTTCAGGACTTGTCTTTTAGATCATTGCACGTTCTTATATGGCAATAGATAATGGATAGTCAGGGATTATTATATCGTGACCGTTTTAAAAATAAATTATCATTTCTCAATATCTTCTTTAATCCCATTCGATTTAAACCAGGGCTGTCCAACCCTTGGCCCAATATAAAGTCATAAAATTCCTTAAAATTGATATTTATATGTAGAGACTGGAAAACTCAACAATTTGGCCTGATAATTTTTTTTCTCTAAAATAAGAAATTTGAAAATCTACTGTGAAGTTTTTGAAAAATGAAAGTGCTAATTTTAAATTTTGAAACTGGAACTAGATTTCAAGATTTCCGTAAAAATAATCATCATTTTGGTCTATTTTCGACTCCATTTTCATTAGAAATAAATTTTTTAGTTATAAACTTTCTGATTGAATGTTCTAGAACAACAATTAGATACCGATCTGAAATAAAAATTGAATATTGTCTCTTTATTAGAATTTTATATTAATTATATAGCCAGGAAAAAATATAAACAAATACTAATACATATTATACGAGAAGCTATTTTCATGTATAAAATTTACGAATAGTAAAATTAGAAGCTCACTATGAGCTAAAAAATAATAACGTTCTTGTTTCTACATTATTAACTATCTTTTTTGAATAATAAATATCAATAGAATTATAATATTATATCCGCGGTCCGAGACAATTTTTTTCTTCAAATGTATAAACCAAAAGGTATAGTATATACTTGTAAAGCTAATAGGTACTAACGTTTTTGTTTTTTCTTTTTCAGGTGGGTGATCATAATTTTTCGTCCTAAACTTCAAAGAACTCTCATCAATTTGTAAGTCAATACTATAATAAAGGCCTAAATTTATTTTATACGAAAGAAATATTTTGAATTTTGTTTTTTACTCCATTAGTAATGATTTGCTTTGAATTAAGATCATTAGTTGAGAAAAAAACGTTAACTGACTGTCTGGTCATTTGTTCTTTTGTTGAATAACAAAAAGTCTATTTGAACTTTATTTGCAAACTAATCTATGATGATCAAATTGAAAAAAAAAATCCACCCTTGGCTAACTTTATTCACCCCTTGATTATCCTTGCAGGAATACTTATATTTGTTATCTGATTTAAAATAAAAAGGAAATTATGTAGAAAAAAATTTCTAATGATCTGGAAGATTATATTAGAAGAATGTTCTCTTTGGAGAGATGGGCTGGTAACAATTTAATTGAGAAGTGATGGAAGGCAGCCCAAGGATAATGAAAATATACAATTCTGAATAAAATAAATTTATTCGACAGTCATTTTTTCCTCTTAAAAACCAACATTTAGGAGGATCTTCCCCCCTTCTTAAGGGTTTTTGATATGTTTTCTTCATTGACCCTTTTGAACTTCTCAATCTGGAAGATTTTTTTCTATTCGATCATCTATGGTGGATTTGAAAATTAATTAAAATTTTCAAGTTTTCCTAAAACTAAATAATTAAATAAATAATATTTTTCTGCATAGCATTTATTAGGATTTCTTTATTATTTTTTATCTTATAATTTTAAATTAATAAAGAGAAACAAAGAGGTTGTCCTTTGCTTGATCCAAATAAACATACACACATATATATCGAAATCATATATCTGTAAATATATAATTTATTTGTTTGAGACTATAGTTTCGAAGGCTTGGCCCTCATCATCAGTCTGCAGAAGACAACCTCTGTTTCTCTTTGTGAATCAACTGCTCTGCTATTCTCGGCAAAACAAAAACTTTTCAATTAAATTAATAAATTATTAAAGATATTTGTTAGCATTCCATGATATCTTTTATATTTTAAAATTACAATTAAATTTATCATAAGAGAAGTTACGATTTCTAACAAGAATTTTGGATAGAATTTTTTCATCAGAATGCACAACTTTTTTGCACCTGATTATGGGTCGTTTTCATACCCTTGTAGAATCATTCCAACTGATCGACTATTAGGAATGACCTCATAAGCGTTTGAAATTTTCAGAAATTGTCTCACAACGTTGTGCATTCTGTTAATAAGATTAGCTCATAAAAAATATTTAATGGTTTCAACCGAAAGTTCTTTTTTGATAATCAATTCAATCAGAGAAGGATTAAATTCACCATACCTACAATTGAGTTGTATTTAAGCAAATTTTTTTGACATTCTGAGTCCCTGAAACATCAAATTCAAATAATTTTTCAGAATAGTTTTTACTAAATTATTTATTAAAATATGAGAGTAAAATTAAATTTAAATATGACATTTTATAATAACGCGTAAAAAAAAAGTAAAAAATACAAAAGAAATGGCTTATGCTATAAATTGTATTCTATTTGATTTTGTTTATATCTGTAAGAGTTTTTTTTTATAGTAGTTCGTTTTCGTCCAATAGAAAGCAGCCAAAGTAACTCTCGTCGTGGATAATAAGTTTCAACTCAGACAATAGATAAATAACTAAAGCGTTTTCCTTGAGTGAAACTATTTTCCTATAACCTGGGTTTGTTTCAAATTACTCTCGGCGAGTTTTACGTAATACCAAAAAGGACACTTTACAAAAGTATCTAATTAGAAAAATGTATTTTTTATTGTTGAAAGACGTTAGAGTTTCGCTCTTTAGTAGATGCTAAAATTTAAAAAATACTTTTTTGCGTACTTTTAAATTTTTTTTGAAAAATTAACGATTTTTGTTTTATGGCCATTTTATGCTGCATAATAGATAATAGTTTGGGATATTTTCAAAAACTTAAATAAGTCTAATCGCATAGATGTTTGACAAAGTTTCAATCGAATCTTTGCCTTAGGAAATTTGATATATTTTTGGTTTCTATTTTCATTTTTTACAAATTTCTTAAAATTAAAATTTTCTTTTTTATACGAACACAAACTCTTACTTTCTCTCTGCTAGCCTATGCTATTTTCATAGGGGAGCGCTAAGCATTTTAAGCATTAGGCACCGAAAACTAGAGCTCTCTCCTGAAGAATTGTCCAAACTAGGCGCCTTAGTATGATGGCAATTGCCTACTTTTTGCCAGGCTATCATGACTACATTCATTTCATTTTTATATTAATTTTTTCATGAAATATTCGAACGTATATCGACCATGATTTTGTAGAAAAGTGATTTTTTAAATAAAATAAACTTATCAATTGGGGAGTCGGGTAGCCGCGCGCGTTATAGCTACCTCTTCCGCGTCGTCTTGATGACGATGTTGGTGTGGGAGTCTCAAGTTCAGGCCTTGCTTGAAGAATAAAAATTTGACCGGCAAAAACCCAGCTCCCATATTAACATTACTAACACATGATAAAAGATTCAAACTACATACCCACTAGCTAAATGAACTGTGTATCCGAAGCCAACAAAAAAAACAAACAAACGTATAAATTATTTTCTCATTAAATTTAATGTAAATTCTGTTACAAATAGAATTTTCACAATTTTCGAGTAATACACTACTAAGCCGCACACAAATTTTATTTTATTATTTTATATTTATGAAATAGCACATAAATGAATAACAAAATATTTGTGTTAAGTTGAGAAATGAATAATTTTAAGTTATTTATTAATGAGTTTAGGAGGAGTAAATTACTTAAGATAATTATATACATTAACAATAGTTTTAGTACTTATAGTTAAGAGGGTTGCATGGCGAATAATAGTCCAAATACACGTAATAATGATAATTGCCCTTCGTGATCTAAGAATTTAATAGACGTCTTTAGATATGGAATAAAGAAATAGAGAACGAATGGAAATATAAATAAAATATATAATAAATATATTTATGAAAAGAGATAGAAATGATTTATTTGACATTCAATAAATATGAAAAACTTTCGACCACTAAAAAGAAAATTTAAATAAGAGGTCAAGTAGTAGTCTATTTCGATTTTTTTCTCTACTCCAATTCACAAGTGCAGCTCAAGTAAAAGTTTGACTTTCAGAGATCTGAGGATTTTGAACTACAAAGCGGATTGAAGCAAATACTAGTGAACTTATACCAACTTGTAGTAGTTTTTATTATCTACTATAAGTAGTTATATAGTATATCTAGAAACCAGGTTTTAATGTTACCGGAAATTATTTTGTTCAAATAAAACAATTTTGACAGAAACATTGGTATATATAAAACGCTCTTTACAATTGAATATACTAATCCCGAAGTATAGAGTTGAAGAAGAACGCGAAATGTTTTTAGTAAAATATATTTATTATAGTCCGTGGCGTTAGCGTCAAAAAAAACCCAGAATATTTCACTTTCGGCAACCAGTATGAAATGTTGTACAGTACTTATACACATATCAAAGAACAGTAAACCACCGGGAGACAATCGATCTGACCTTTGGATCTCCTGTGATGACGTCATCCATATAGCCTCCGCGAATAACTCGAAAACGGTACATATTTTCTAAATAATCGTCCTATATTAAATTAAAGAGGACAAAATTTCGCGTCGATTAAAAACAAAACAAAAACAATATTTGTCCAGTAGTTCGATTTTTATGGGGATCCAAAAAACGTGTAAATAAGTACTGTACAAAATTTCATACTGGCTGCCGGAAGTAAAATATTTTTACGTTAACGCCATGGATTCTCTTTTCTCTTATTAACTCTTTTAACTTATAAAATAAATATATCTATTTTAATCTAAGATTAGAATTGGCCTTTTTCTTTGAAATATCTATAAAATCAATATAATATAGGTATATTTTTATTTTTCACTATCTTGAATATAATGAGAAATGAAATTTACTACGATTGTTGATATTTTTCATTATCAATTAAATAATAAGCAATCAAATATGCAAATCTCTAAATCATATCATATAGTGTGATATTATGGAATGTTAGTGAGAGTATGCGTGTGTGGTTGCCAATTTACTAGTCAAGAGTTAATTCATTTATACTTTGCTTTGAGATTTCACTCGAGTCTAGTTGCTCTATATATAAAGTAGCTGATATACATTATACATTTATGCTATTTAGGTTGGCCAACTGGAAATTTACTCAAAGTCGCTGGTATAATAAAACACGCATTGGGATCTAATGAAATTATGCCAAGTAACTAATCTAACTAGCCAAATTAAATTAAAAATTGCAATTTTATTGAATAACGTTGTCCAAACTAGTTGGTTTGCTGTTCCCTAATGAATTACTCGTAATGGAAATTATTTTCAACTTTGATTTTCAAACGACATTGGAAAATGGATCATTACAGCAGGACTACTACATATTTCCTTCATTATGGGTAATGAGGAAGTTCCAACAGGTCATTTCCTTTTTATCGCGGGAAAATATTGAGAATATACGACGTAATTGAATAGAAAGAAAATTCGATTTTCTAATTTTACTTTATCGGTTGCCGCTAATAAGGAAGGAGATAGAAGGAACCTTGCTGGTCAACAAATAAAGAGACGGTCTTGGTTTCCTCTCATTCTGAATTATTTCGAGAGGAATCGAATTTAGAATTGGACGAAAAAGTGAAATTTTTTCAAGACACGATAATCTGTTTGCAGTTTCGGTGAATTAATCATTTTAATTGATAATTATCTAAACCTGATTTTCATTTCGATTTAATATTTTCTTACCTAGGGACGTTTCTAGTATAATAAGTCGAAATTAAGATATTAATCGCTACTAATCTGAAACAGGTCTGCACTTGTATTTGGCATCTTTGCAATCCCTTGCTCTAAACCTCTAAATCTAAAGGAACAGAGCTCATTCCATTCTATCTGGGCTCTTTTCAGTTATTTACTTTGATTAGATTCTAATCAAAAAATCACTCGCATATTTTATAAATAACAAAAAAGTGGAAACTTATTTATGCAATGACCAAATAAGTGACTAATAATAAACTTAAATATTAATAAGATTGGAGTAATTTTTGGAGACTGACTGATAAGTGAAATTGAATGGATATTGATGAGGCAGTTCAAAACAAGAAGATAATTTATACTATATTTTTATTCATAAACCGACGTTTCGGAGGCTATTCCCTCCTTCTTCGGGGTTTTGAAGGGTCAGTGAAGGAAATCCAATGCGACATTCCCCTCTGTCTCAGCAGAGAATGAAATACAATATATTATTGTTACTGCCACTGAAAAAGAGGAGACATTGGATTTTCTTCACTGACTTTTCAAAACCCTGAAGAAGGAGGGAATAGCCTCCGAAACGTCGGTTTATGAATAAAAAGTTAGTATAAATTATCTTCTTTTTTTGGACTGCCTCATCAATTTCCACTCAATTAAATATTAATTGTTGATTTATCCCAATATATTAAATGCATATTATAATACTCGTAGTTTATAAACATTTACGAAAGATCTTAATTTTGTGCCCATTAACAATTAATCTTATCTCCTATTAAATATGGAACTCTTCTATTGTAACTATCAGCTTTCTTTGAATTTTCTTTGAAAATTTTATTATTTTAAATTATTTTTGAACCCTCTAAATTGCTTATCCAATTTTGATCAAATTTAAAATTCTATTTATGTACGTAGAGGACCACAAATGTTGTATGAATTTTTAGTAAAATTATATTTGAAAGTACTTTACTTTGCAGTAAGCAAGTACTTTTTTTAATTCTTTAAAATCTATATATTTGCTTGGTTTAATATAGCTCATTTAACCTTGTTATACCAGTAGCTCTTACTGTGAAACACCACCAATTTCAACTTCAAACTCATTATAATTTAAAAAATGTTTCACTATCAACCAATACCGCGTTCTCTAAGTTTTACTTATTCCAAAGTACACTGCAAAAATTCAAAATGAATGTTTATGCAATATTCAGAATCAGTTACGTTCGAATAATTAATTACTAAAAATCTGTAATATTTACATCATAAATAAGAAATATTATAGTCTATGGCTCCTAGATCATCAAGAATGTCAGTAACCCCTAGTAGCACAATGTTTCAAACTAAATAGTAACTATATAGGGGCTATATAGGCACTATATAGTTACTATATAGTTTGAAACATTGTGCTACTGGGTACCCTTCATCGTGTGTACATTTTAACTCAAATAAAAACCTATTTTCACTTTAAAATTATGCTAGTGATTATTTGTAGGCAATAAATTGTTTATATCAATATAAACTGCTTGCAATGAATTGCTATAAACTTACGTATATACCTATACATCTGTAGATACATATTTATTTACATCAGGCAGAAGACAATATCTTTGACCCTCTCTTGCGAAAACATTGTATTACTTTTTACCCGATATAAAAAGAAAATAATAGATCGTGTGTGATATTTTTGCATTTCTATCCAATTCGTATTGTAAAGAGCCCCAAATTCTAAGATGATTATAGTTATCTGAAAAAGAAAAATATTATGATTGCTTTTTTTTATGATAATGATGAGAGAAGGAGTTACACCAAAAAAGGTGAAACCCCTAAAGGCCTGGGTTGGCCCATCCATCGTGAAAAGAAGAAGAAAGAATTTTATGGGTTGGGCGGGGGTCGAAGGTATCTGTGGATACGGGTCTTAAATAGCTGAAGGTTGATGGTTTTACACTTTTCCCAATGTCATTTTTCTTTTTCGGTTAAAATAGTTTTTTGACATATTTACACAAATACCCTGCCAAGTTTAACCAAAAATAATAAACACATAAACATAATCGTCACATATAAAGTTTCTCCATCTGTTTTGGACCCCTGGCAATAAATTCTACAATTTTTTTTTACTTGAAAGCTTTAGAGAGGGTTAATAACAATGCACAGGGCATTGGACAATTGGAATATATCCAGATTTTCTTTAATCCCTTTCATAAAATTTATTTAATATAACCATTATCTCTTTTTATTGATTCTAACTTCAGAGCATAGTAAATATCAACTTGAACTTCATTATTTGGCTATCATTACGGGTTTATTAGTTTTTAAATTATTTTAATTAATTATTGAAGAGAGAGTCTTGGCTCTCAGGTCATGTGGACTGATTATAGACTATTTTTCTTCTACCAATTGTTTATTATATATTCGGCAAAACATCAAAGGCTAGAAATAGGTTCATAATAAAAATTCTATAGAATCGCTACTATTACTAAAAATTTTGAAAAGCAATTTTTAATATATCGATATTGATTTTTTTGAATTTGAACTTTATATTGCTGGGGGAGGGTCGGGTTAGGCTAGGGTTCCAATCCGACTCGAGGCATCCGCCTAAAATCTGACCCCGGGGTAGAGACAAATTAAAAAAAAAATAAGTAGTATCGTAATTTGCCTATGGCTAGAAAGGCCGAAAAGCCAAAAAAAAAAAATATATTGTTGACAAATGGCTGTTTTAACCAAAATATTGTTTAGTTTTTATTATGCCGAGAGATGTTCATTTGTCTTGTTTTGTTTCTGAGATAAAGGGTTCACAAAACATAAACACACACACACACACACACCGAACTTCTTGCTAAAATTAGTATCTAGTGTTCTAGACTCTAGAGGAGTTCTTCTGAACCCTAATTTGTAAATGACTAATTTTTCTCTCTAATACTGGTTCACAATGAAATTCCAATGTGTGTATTAGTATTTTGATTAAATAATAATTATTATCATAATATTATATTAACATGAATATTTGTTTTTTGATCAATTTAGAGCTAAACACATGGTTACAATCCAATTACTTCTGTTAAAAAAACTGCAGCTAACTTTGGCCGCATGAGAAAGAAATCTCCATCAAAGCCCAGTATTTTTTTCTTTTAGTGATATGGATGAAAGAACTACTAATCTGGAGAGACACTTACTTTTTGAAAAGTAGAGAATATTCATGAAAGATATTAATTTTCCGATGGTAATAGATTCAAATTTACTAGAAAATCATAAGATGGTGTCATCTTCAATATTTTACTCAGGTGGCCCGGATTGCTGTTACTGGCGCTCGGGTTCGATTCCCGAGGGGGTGAAAAACAACCCCTCTGACATATAATTAAAAATATTCCATTCCATCTGATTTAATAGATGACACCATCTTATGATTTTCTAGTAAATTTGAATCTATTACCATCGGCAAATTAATATCTTTCATATTAAATTGGGAAAAGTCATTCCATTGCCCTTCGAATTTTGAATTTCTTCAAAATTAGAAACACTCAACCACCTTTATTTAAATTATATGGCATGGCTATATGTTTAAATTTAGAATCATTATATCGCGAAATTTTACAAATTAAGATAACAATCTTTGAGTAAAATATTTTACGCGTTTGCATATGTCAGAGAGGTTCGTATCCCGCAGGTGAGCCAGATGGCCCGGATTGCTGTTACTGGCACTCGGGTTCGATTCCCGAGGGAGTGAAAAACAACCCCTCTGACATATAATTAAAAATATTCCATTCCATCGGATTTAATAGATGACACCATCTTATGATTTTCTAGAGAATATTCAGCTTAACTGTTCTTATAATTATTATTTAATTTTTTTTATTTATTTTTTTTTGTTTTTTTGACCGACTCCATTAGATTATAGAAGTACAATTCTAAAATTAGAAAACGTAGAATGGTGTACTTAAGAGAAAATTAAAATAAATTTTCATTTATCATAAGCGTCTTGATGGGAAACTCATTGTTTAATCGTTAGGGAATATCGAATGTTTTCTACATTTGATTCAATCGCGAATCAAATGTAGGAAATTTTTGTCAAATATTGAGTGAAAATAATGTTAGAGAATATCTTCATTACTCGGTATGGCTAGGAGGCAGACCTAACTTTTTTCTGTATCTGTGTCTGACTACATAAAGTCATAGAAAGTTCTTCACTGTACTAAATTTTCTAATCCGGAGAAGTGATTAGATTTCTGAAATTAAATTTACAAAATTTACTAGACGAAAATTAGTTCTTGAAATGTAAAGTACAATCATTTTCTCAAGCATGGATTCCGATAGTTGATATCTGATGGCTCAAGAACTAAATGTGTTGTACTCGTATGTTGTAGAATGTAGACCGTTTCTTCAAACACTATAATGTTAGTGTGATTATTAAGATGTATGGTTTTCTAGCTTCTGGATGTAAAATACAAAAAAATCAGAACAAAATCTAATCTTTTAAATCATAGTTGATTTTGTATATATTATATTTTCAAGTTATGAGTAGGGCTCGGATTTATAGGCACTAAAAATCTTTAAAATAGTCAGGCAACTAAGCACTAAAAATAACTAAAATAGGCACTTAAAAAGAAATTTTAAGAACTAAGAAGCACTTGAAAATAAAAGTGAAAAATATATATAAAAATTTTGGTCTAAAAAACATTAATTAGAAATATCCCAAAACTTTTTATGCTGTGCGGTCACGGAAGTAAACAAAATTATACTTAAAATTATTGGATAAAAATGTTTCACCAAGTACCAACACCAAATTCCTTAAAAACTATAAAATTATACTTATTGGAATGACTCTTTATTAAAATATTTGGCATTACAATTATTTATTATGTATTTTTCAAGATTCTCATTGGTAAAAGAGGCCCTATTATCTGAAAGAATTGTTTTATATATTGAAAACGTGCGTTCCACTTCACAAGACGTTAGTAGCCAAAATTTCAAATAAGCCATTTCGAATGGTGTTAAATTTTCTTCTTCTGCACTACTATATTCTCCTAAATTCCTGGCTATTCTTTCCATTATTGAACAACCAGGATTCCACTTCAGAATTTTATCCATTTTTTGATTGGGATTAAAGGCAATAGGACGAGGTGATTTTTTTATATTTTCTTGAAATCTCTGGAATATTTTTATGGACTCTATCAAAGAGATATTTTTTTTTTACTTAGGGAAAGTGGTATAGGTTTTAGGTGAAACATGATATTAATTAATAAAGTAAAGGGTGTGTAGTTTCACAGTGAATGAAATAAAACTCAAAAGAGGTTTATACAAACTCAATATATTTCGGATTATTAGTCCATCATCAGGAGTTTACAAATTAAAACTGATTGACTTTAAAAAGTTTTAACTTGTAAACTCCTGATGATGGACTAATAATCCGAAATATATTGAGTTTGTATAGCCTCTTTGAGTTTTATTTCATTTTTACTTATGGAAAGTGGTGTAGGTTTTAGGTGAATAGTTAATTTTTAGTTAATAGAGTAAAGGGTGTGTAGTTTCACAGTGAATGAAATAAAACTCAAAGAGGTTTATACAAACTCAATATATTTCGGATTATTAGTCCATCATCAGGAGTTTACAAGTTGAGTTTGTATAAACCTCTTTGAGTTTTATTTCATTCACTGTGAAACTACACACCCTTTACTCTATTAACTTTTATTTCATTCACTGTGAAACTACACACCCTTTACTTTATGAGATATTTATTGCTTCTAGTGCTGTAATGGTTACAGATAGATTGTTAAAATTACACTTTATCAAGTTGATACAATTTGATGGCTGTATATGTATATAATTAAGTAATGGAGAGGGATTCAGCCAATGGGTAGCCTCTGCTGAATGAAAAACTCCCAATTATAGAAAACGTTTCGGCTTTGGTTAAATAATGCCATCATCAGTTCCTGAGAGCTGAAAGGAGCGATAGAGCACACATGTAAAATTACAATAAAAATTTTTACAAAAAAATCCAAACTTGTTAATTACAAAATTATATCTTACAGTATTAGCGACACAATTAATTTTATAAATAAATTGTCCGCAGGCAGAGTTGTTGTGGATTTTATCATAATATATACAAAATTATATGAATTACAAAATGGTACATAAATCTTGGTGTGCTCTCACTTGATATGGGCAACGTCTCAAGTACAGATATAGCAAATTTCAATTTCATTCAATTAATAATAATAATAATTATGAGGACATTGATCTAATTAGGATCACTGACCCCTCACAAACATCTCTTAATTAAAAGATTTCTCAAAATAATTAACAAACATTAAGAATAACAAAAATTCGAATTGTGTCGCTAATACTGTAAGATATAATTTTGTAATTGACAAGTTTGGATTTTTTTGTAAAAAATTTTTATTGTAATTTTACATGTGTGCTCTATCGCTTTTTTCAGCTCTTAGGAACTGATGATGGCATTGTTTAGTTAAAGCCGAAACGTTTTCTATAATTGGGAGTTTTTATTCAGCAGAGGCTACCATTGGCTGAATCCTCTCCGTTACTTAATTATTTACACTTTATCAATACTAAATCAGCCTCATGAGTAATGGAATATTTATAAAGCATTTTTAGCCTCCCTTATATATAAACTATCATCTTCATTGATTGTTTCTATGATCTAAAATAATAAATAAATATAATTACAGAACAATATTTAAAAAAATAAATTTCAAATTTCATCCAAGTGGTCAGCATAATACAATATAGCTGCTATAGCTAGCCCTTGTTAATATAGGTTTAGGTGGAACGGGTAAATTTGACAATTTTTCTTTGAAGGAGCTTTTAAAAATACTTTTTTAATTGAAGAAATTACAGCATCAATATTTGGGAACTTAACGCGAATATGTTCTGCCATTCTATGAATAGCGTTTACAAGACACGTTCGACATGTATCATTTTAGTGAAAAATGCTTTTAAAAGTTCCCCAGCTTTAAACAAAATAGTCATTATAAGGCACTAACAAATGCCTCTTATTTTATTCAGAATTTCATGAAACGCATAGATATCATATTGGCCTAAGTTTTAAGCCATTAATAAAAAAATGACTAATAGGGCGAGATCCATGTCCTAGTTATGAGATATTTAAAGTTTTGCAAAAGAATTGAATTAGAATATAAAAAATGTAAATTGCTTATATTAGATAAGATTTCAAAAAATAGCTAGTCAGAGCTTGTCATCTACTAATCCGAGGTGTTATGGATAATTTGCCAAGTATCTGGATTGCGTTTGTGGCATTTGGTATTAATTCCCGAAGGGATGAATACATTAATTCTGACATAGAATAAAAATTATCCATAACACCTTGGATTTAGTAGTTGACATCAATTTGTGATTTTTCTTAGAACTAAATTAGGTTTATTTGACCAACTACAAACTAAATCTAAGGGGTCAATTTTACGCATTTTTCTAAAACTTACTTGACATTATTGTACTTCAAATCGATTCAACAAAAAATATGAGATCATTTTTTTTTTGCGATTTTTGAATTTAACTACTTCTGGCACCTAACCGCTCGAATGGTTTGAGCAATTAATCTGAAATTTGACAGAAATTTTTTTATTAATAAAGCTGCACTTTTCTGTCAAATCTCACTATTCTAGTTTTAAAAAAAATTCACCAAAATTTGCAAAGAACATGACGAGTCTAAAAAGTTTTCACTTTTTCCTCTAATTTAACTCGTTTTAGCCAGAGGACCATTCGCTAAAATTTAATAGTATAATGGTGAATGCACCTCTAGATTGATCGCAAAGCCTGCTGTTAGCAACCTATTATTTTTAAGTGAAGTATGAATCATTGAACGATCGCTCTTTATTAGTCTTTACCAAACGAAAATTGAAAGTTAATTTCACTCTCTTTAATGGTTTCGATGAGCTTGTGGTCCAATTGATCTTGATTTCGACCCTCAAGCCCCTAGGCCCCCTCCTCCCTACCTTCGACCCTTAATCAAAAACAAAATCTATTGAATAATTTTAAAGGACAATTTTTCCCTATAAAAATGTATGAGATGCGATTACTATTTGTAGTCTTTAGGGAAATTAAAATGTCAACAGGGCATTGGGCCGCTGATTGATTGGCGCTTGCATAATTAGTTGAGTGGTTTCCCAGCCAGCCTCTTTCTCTTACCATCCTCCCCATCTATAGCACTGTCCCTTTCTCTCTCTCTCTCTCTCTCTCCCCTTGGAAAGTTTTCTCTTTGATTCGAATTACAAAAGCATTAGTTGAACAAACAAATAAAAAAAAAACGCTCCAGAAATTTTAATTTAGTGTTTGAATGGAGTAAATCAAGATGAGCTGGGGAGGGGAGGGGGGGGTCAGAACTTAAATATCTGGGACAATGAATAATTTATTAGATTTTAATGACATTTTTAATCGTATTTCAATACTTTTTTGGGTCTTCTCTTTTGAAAAGAAAGTTTTTTTTAATTAATGATATTTTGATCAATAATTGACTTAATAATTACTTCAAAGTTAAAAAGACGTCACTATTAAATTACTTTATTGTGTATGTTTATCATATTAATCACAATTTAGAATACAATAGTATTTACTAATTATTAACTAAAATTAAAAAAATAAAAATAAAATAAAAGTGGATCAAGTTATTTATAATAATTAATAATAATTTTTTCAGATTTAAAATAGAGACAGTCCAAAAAAAAGAAAAAAATTTGAATAATGTAATTTATTGGAAAATCATTTTCTATGTTCTAAAAATTGCGTTTCAGAGGAACTTCTTCAGGGTCAATGAAGTAAGCTTGTAACCACCTCCTTCTTATAACATTGCTTGTTTTGTGTTATCATTTGCAATTAACATCAAAAGACATTCCCTCATTGGCACTTTTAAAGTCTGAAGAAAGCGGGAAGAATTTTAGCAATGACGAGTTTAAAAATGATTGAAAATGACGCTTCAGTAAATTACATTACCGGAATTTTTTCTTATAATCTTAGAATTTCTGCTAGCTGCAAGACCCACCTCTGGCGGCCCTCTTGTTAGCCAGGGGGCTCGCCTCCTAGACCCCCACTACTCGAATCCCATTCTCACCACACTCCCACCCGCCACCCACGAAACCCCCCCAGCACCCCCACCCCCGCACCATGCACCCGTGCCTAACCCCCTCATCCACACCACCACCCCAATGTACAGACAAAACCTTAATTTTATATATACATAGATAATTTCATTTAAATTGGTAACCATGACGACTGTTTTTGTTGGGGGACGGACATAGGTAGTTACAAACAGAGGCAGGTCCCTTAGTAGTATAGGATTAAGATCTGACAGCTCATCTCCAACAAAATACTTCTAATGTAGGTAATTATTCATTTATTAGAAATTGTATTATAATCACTATTTCTTTGAATTTTTCTGTGATGATTTCTATTTTAAATTATACAAATTATATCGGATTATTGAATTTTTTTTTAGTGATCAGATTGATATACTGGAGAATACTTTTGTGTTAGAAGTTAGTCGACCCATTTGGCTTATAATTTTTTAGACGTTTTCATGTGATAATACAAAGCATGTTATAGCTCTTGCCACATTATCCTGATAAAACATCGATTTTAACAGATCACTGTGTCTAAATTGAATCGATTTATAGGTACCTATTATTCTTTGAAAACGGCTTCAGAATTAGAAATCGAAACATCTTCATTAAACTAGACAATTTTAACCAATTTGCTAATTTCACCATAGTTGATTGATTCATCTTGGAATTTTTTTTCCTATTTTAAAATAAAATAACTAAATAAATAAATAATGTAGGAAAAATAATGAAAACTTTTTCAAGATTCGGACGGAACTATCTTTTATACCTAAATTATTACATTGCCTTAATCTCAATGAAACAATGAAAAAATGTTGTTTTCAGCATTTATAAATCGGAATTTCTAAAGTTAAAAAACTCATTATCTAATTACATCTCCTTATTAAAAATACAAACATGTTGACAAAAAAAAGGAACTTTCTAGGGCTTTTCGTTCTTGAGTTATCGTGGATATCAGAATCCAGATACACACTGCCATACATGGTTGAAAATTATCTTTATCCACTTTTCATACATTTGTAAGTACAATGAGCAAATATTTTTTTTTCTGGCGTGAATTCAATGCCCCCCACGCTCGGCAGGAAGGCCTCGTTACGTTTATTCAAATATTTTTATTTTATAAAACATCAACGTTATTTTTATGAAATTCTGATTTAAAAAAATGAACATTACCTTTAAAAAAAAAAAAAAAAAAAAAAATGGGCACGTTCATGGAATGCTGTGATTGCATATTTTTAAAATATCTCCTTTTAATAAATTAATTCATATATGGTATATTGCCGAAAATCACGGGTGTTAGGGGCTAATTCAAAATAAATAAATAAATAATGGCTATATAAATTAATGTATTATTCGTATGGGAGAATTTATTTTGTTTCTCCATTACTTTCTGCGGATAGATTTCAGGAGGTGAATTCGTTTAATTACATATATTTATCAATTCTATATATCTCGAAGCGATGTCAAGTCTATCGTGATTTTTGCCATTAGGTTTAAGTTTGACCTTTTAGAACAATATATGATTCTTATTTGTACTATTAATATTGTATAATATAACCCCTCTGCTGTGTTCTGAATGAATACCTCCATATAAATATATAGTAGCAATTTATTGAATGATTTATCATCTGAAAGCCTCTCACGCTCTTCATTGGTTGTAAATCACAAGGGATTTATTTCAAAAAAGGTGATTTACTCCAACCAATCCTCTCTTTTTTTACCTAAGACAACGTATCTTCTTAATACAGTGTGGGTTAATGTTGAAAATATCCTTTTTTGGCGCATCATAAGTCAGGAGGAACTGCCTTGTCTGTTGGTTCCGTGTTCTGGTTTGTTCTCTCTCTTGCGCTTGTATTGCGCCTGGCTGCTCTTCTGAATTACGTGCCACCCTGTTGGTACCTCCATCCACGTACAAACCACCCTCCATCGTCGATCTTTTCACTCGCACGTCTGTCTGTCTGCTGGCCGTCTGCAGCCAAGCGGCAGCTAGAATCCACCTTTTCGGTTGAGAAGTTAAGTCAGATCCCGAATCATACGTTTCAACATTTTTGTTTTTTATTTTTATTATACTATGCCGATACACTTTTGGAGAAAAGGCTTGTTGATTCATGAAGAGAAATCAATGAGATTTTCCTCTGCTTGATGCAAATAAACATATACATAACCTAAATTGAGAATTTCTTTTTGCCGAGAGTAGCAGAATTTTTATAAATTGAAGGAATCAATATAGGAGTGTATCTTCTGCTGGAAAAATAAATTTTTAATTTATTTATAACGAGACTATAGTTTCTAGCTCTTTGCCCTCTTCATCAGTCTATTACAAATTGATTCACAAGAATTGATGCATTCCCCTAAAAACTATAATCTCGTTATAAATAAATTAAAAATTTATTTGTTCAACAGAAGACACACTCTTTTATTGTCTCCTTCAATAGACATAACCAGCATATATATAGGTTTATATTCGTTTGTTGATTTACCTGCTTATAATTAAGATAAAATGAATTTACCTAAATCTAATCGGATATTTTGAACCCATGAGAAATAAGAGATAAAATATTTCTAATTAATAAGACTTATGATGAAGGTCAAACCTTCAAAACTATAGTCTCAAACAAATAAATTATAAATAGTACCTATATTATATAAAATTGAAAGTTTTTGTGTCGAGAGTAGCAGAATTTTTATATATTGAAGGAGACAATAAAAGAGTGTGTCTTCTGCTGGAATTCCATCAGAAGACACAATCTTTTATTGTCTCCTTCAATATATTATGAATCCCTCTCCATTGCTTAATTATATACATATACAGCCATCAAATTGTATCAACTTTATAACCATTGAGGAATATCATCATGCTCGGACACCTTATACACAAATATGGCGCTCGTCTTCAAGGACTCATCAACTCTTGGGAACTGATGATGGCATTATTTAATTAAAGCCGAAACGTTTTCTATAATTGGGAGTTTTTTATTCAGCAGAGGCTACCCATTGGCTGAATCCCTCTCCATTACTTAATTATATACATATACAGCCATCAAATTGTATCAACTTTATAACCATTGAGGAATATCATCATGCTCGGACACCTTATACACAAATATGGCGCTCGTCTTCCAAGGACTCATCAACTCTTAGGAACTGATGATGGCATTATTTAATTAAAGCCGAAACGTTTTCTATAATTGGGAGTTTTTATTCAGCAGAGGCTACCCATTGGCTGAATCCCTCTCCATTACTTAATTATATTATATACATAGTTTATTTGCATCAAGCAAAGGACAATCTCGTTAATTTCTCTTAATTTCTCTTTGATATTTAATAAATTTTATACTTCAGCGAACTTTAATCATAGTAAATAAAAAAATAAATAAATAAGCGAGTATCTCGAAGTTCCTCAAAGCCATTCTTTTCCATAGCAAAACTTTCTAAACCTAAAATATCACAGTTAAATTAAAAAGATTTACTTCAAATACAGCCTATAATTCGAACCAACTTATGAACCCTTCATTAATTTATATAAAATTTATATCGATTTTATTTTTTTAACCAATTCATCATCTTTATGTGAAAGTGACATTTTCACATTCATAGATTAAAAAAAAAAAAAGATTTCGAATTTATAGTCCATATCCAGCCCAGCCGAGATCTAGACAAAATATATTACGTTTTATCTAGAGAAGAGAAAAAGACAAAAGGAGATTGGAAGAGCTTAACTTTTCAAAGGAAGGAAGAAAGGTAATCAAAAGGTCTGCTAGTTTCAAAATTCGATGGCGACAATACTTTATCTTTAACAACCCTTTCAATTTTAATCTTTGTATTAATATGAAATGAGACCACAAAATGAATTGTCAGAATGGTAGTGGAATTTTAATCTGAATGTTTTCCAGGTCACGACTTGAAATAAATCAACAGCCAGTATTTATTCACAGAAGTATTCTTTTTTTTTATTTCTTTATAAATATGAATCTGAGTTCACTTTCAGATTATAATTTTCTCTAAAATAAGACCACGATTTTATTTGTTAAATTGTGGATAATTCAATTATTATATACATTATAATACATATACATATATTATATTATATATCTGAGAAAATATTCAAAATTCAATAATGTATCAATGTTGTTTATACTCATAAATCATATTACATTTCTTGGGTTCCATTCAAACGTAAAAAGAGACGCTATTTGTGTCGATACAATGTCTGGACCGCATGTTCGACTATTAATTTTTGTTACTCATTTATTTATTTATTGTTAATTATTTCAAAAGATGGAAAGCCGAGAATCTTATCGGTTTTTTTTAGATAAAAACATTTTAGTTAGCCTCAGAACGAACTATCTATGAATTTACACTCTTGACTTCTCATGTATGTGGGAAGAACCCAGACATACAGACGAAAAATTATTTAAAATAATTGTTCTTCATGTTTCACACATTTCTTCCCAAAGCAAAAACATTTATTTAGTTGAAGATTTAAAGCTTTGGTGGTTGAGATGTTTATTGAAAGATAAGTTCGGCCACAACTACTAGATTGAACATTTTTAATGGTAGAAAAGGTATTTATCCAGACCCAAGCATTACTTTATCAATGATATGAGGCATTCTTACATAGATTGTAATTAAAAATTTCAATTAATTGTTTTTTTATTTTTAAGATTCTTCCTTCGTATTTCTAGCTAAGATAATGTTTTTTTTTCTTTTCGCGAAGCATTTACCCGTCCAAAAATAAAATAAACAAGGAGTAAATAAAAATAAAAATAAAAAAACATCAAACCGAGTACTTTGCAAAGTTGGTGTTGTTGTTTGAAGAACAAGAAAGAAAGCTCGTTGTAGAGAGAGAAAAAAATAGTAAAAGCAAACTCGGTGGCTAAATGAAGAGAAATGAAGTGACGAATCAAGTTGTAGGGGGCAGTATCGGGGGGAGGGGGGCTAACTGACAGTGAGCAGGGGTTGATGGGCGAGGGTAGAGCTTGGACGCGAGCATACTTTGCAAAGTCGTCCAATTAGATGCCAAGGAGTTGTTCTTTTTATACACCATCTAAGAAAAAGTAACCGGTTAAGTTTTCCAACTTGTTTCTTAACTTAACTTGAGAATTATATCGTAGAAATTGTACCTGTCACGGAATTATTTTTGTATTAAACTTGATGTTAAATAAATTTTATTTCAACTTTGCATGTTCATATTTAACTATCATCGGATGATTAGTCAGTGGAAATGCTTACAAGAAGCGTTCAAGAAAATACAAGGATATATCAGACGTTCCCCTCATCCCTCTGAGCAGGGCCGCTCCGACTATAGAGCGAATGTGTGCAAAACACACAGGCGGCCAAATCAAAGGGCAGCAAAACAGCTTGATAGAAACTTGAAAAGACTATAAAGACTATAAAGAGGGCGTAAAATTAATGTTTGCACACGGGCGGCCGAATACCTTGGCGCGGTCCTGCCTCTGAGCCTTCCTTTCGGTTTGACATCGGACTAAATATCCTTCTTGCTCTTCAACTTTAATGCAATTCCTACGACATAACAAAGACTAGGCTGTCATGGCACTCTTTCAATCCATCTATACTCCCATCATTCTTTTTGGCAGTTCCATTTAATAGAAAAAAAATATGAAAAAGGTCTTATAAAATATATATAGACCTATATACATTTTAAAATGAAAGAAAACAAGTGATAAAGCCAATACTCTAGTGAGAATACCATTAGCGCCATTTTGTACGCATACATAGTATTGTAATCGTAAATAAATAGAATTCAGATTTTTATGTTTTAAAGTCTCCCATAAAAGTGTTTAATTTACTTTTATTTATTAATTTTAATATTAACTTGATTGACTTTTCAAACGAAAACTAGTTGTGACGTCATTATTGAATGTGTTCAGTCAAACGATGCTCAAGTTAAATAATCTAAGAAAATGAGAGTTCAAGTTGCCGATAGAAATAGATTTAAATTTTCTAAGAAAATCACAAGATCTATTTTTACCCCCTCTGGAAGTTGAATAGTTCATAGTGAATACAATTTCAATATTCAGTAAAAATCTATTCACCCGACTGAAATCATAATTTCATTCGTCGAAGGCTGGCGCCGCAGCTAATTACCAAATAAGAATAAGAAACTAGATAACTATGTAATACGAGTAATCTTATATTAGGTACGAGTATATTAAATTAATGTAGAGTTGTCTTTCCACAAATAATTTATGAGTGGTTTAATATTGTTTATTAGAAATTGTAATTTTCAAAGTTTTTTTTTTTGGCTTTTCGGCCTTTCTAGCCATAAGCCTAATTACGATACTAGTTATATATTTTTAAAATTTGTCGCTACCCCCGGGAGTCAGATTTTAGCTGGATGCCTCGAGTCGGATTCGAACCCGGGTCCCCTGGTTTAGATCGCTGTCACGCTACCGCCTAACCTATCTGACCCCCTAATTTTCAAAGTTAAATCTCTAATTCCAATTTCCAATTGTTTAAGAAATAATAATATGAAAAAAAAATAATAATAAAGGATTTCAATTCTTTCGTTCTTTTAAATATATTCTAATGAATTGCATTGTAAAAAACAAATTAAGAATGAAAAGTGGAGACCTTCCCCTTCAGAAAAAAAACGATTTTGCCCAAGTGGCAGTTGATCGAAACGCAAAGGCAAAAGTAAAACAAACCCTAGTCACTTAAACATAGAACAAGGCAGTTAAAACAAATACGAAAAGACGATTGAAGCCAATAAATTACTTAAAAGGGAAGAAACAATAATAAACAAAATGGAATTAACAAATCATGAAATAAGCCAGGGTACAACAACAACAAAAAACCTCAATTGAAATAAAACAAATAAATCTTGTTCAACATGCCCTTTTCCTAAGAAACAAAAAATATTATTAAAAATTTAATATAAAGAACATTTTAGCTGGGCTAATAAATAAATAATAGGAACTTCAAAGATACGACCATGGCCCGCGAGATAATTAGTTGCGGCCCACGACATCATTTCAATATAATAATGGGCTTTTGTGCCTTGGCGGACAATTTCAGAGGATTTAAGCGTAAACTCCCAAACACCTCTGCCTTGGCTCTATTTATGGAAGTTCCGATACCCCTCTCGTTCGAACTTACGGGGTCCAGAGTGGGAAGGAGAACAAAACGTCTGGAATCAGCCAGAATGCAGAAGCTGCTGCAGGAAGGTGAAATTTGACCCTAAAGTGCCTAAGAGGGCTTCACTCCTAATATATTTACGGTTTTTCCCTGGACGGGTATGTGAACAAAGCTGAAGAATCCCGTCCACGTTTCCCCTATTAGTCGCCTCTTACGACAAGCAGGAAGTACTGCGGGTCTATTATAGAAGTTCATTTTATAGTATATTTCATTTTTTTGTTTTTTTTTTGTTTGGACATCTTATAATTTTAATATTTTAACCCCCCTTCCTTTAACAAAAATTTAATTAGCTCTTAATCTCAATGCACCAAAACTACATGTGTAATTTCGTCTTGATATTCACACTAGTTTTTGAGTTAGAGCGTACACAAAATTTGGTAACGTATTAACGGACATTTTGTCAATTTATTTAAATCTGTTGTGAGGGTCTGTCTAGATTAAAATTTAATGAATTTTTTTTTAGTGATATTCAAATACATTAATGTATTAATATTTAACGCCTAATGATGCAACACGCAATTCAGAGCAATCGATATCAATGCATAACCTAGAATACACAGGCGAAGCTCTATTATTTTTTGAACCAACAATTTTGGCCCACGAAAAAAATCATCACTACTTTTTATTATAGCTCTTTCAGATTTTTTTTTTTTTTTTAGTTTGGATATTTTGTAATTTAATTTTTGGTTCATTTCCAACCAAAATCTATTCAGCTCTTAATCTCGCTATAAAGAATCTACATGTGAAATTTCGTTTTGATATTCACGCTAGTTTTTGAGCTAGAGCGTACACAAAATTTGGTAACGTTCTACCAGACATATTGACAAAATCATTAGTATCTCGTAAAATATAATTTTTTTCGATGTTTACTTCATTAGGGCTTTTTTGTAGAGTAAAACGCCATGGTTTCGCTCAATTTTTTTTTTGACAAAATCGTTTGAGCCGTTTTGAGATATTTCAAAAAAACGAAACAAAAAAAAGAAAACACTTTTTTCATGCACGATTACATTTATGTACTTGACCATATCCTGTATGGTAAAGTAATAAAAATATATTTTATGTGTTCTCATTCGTTGTAATTCTATAAGTCATCTAATTAAATATAGTTTTGTGAATTTTTCTATGAACTAATTTTTCTATTTTAGATTATTATCTTGAATCTTATTAATTACGAGATGATCCTTATTGTAATTGCGGTAATGTCACTGTTTGTGGGCAAGTGGGTGATGTCAATCATTTCTTCCTTAACTGTGAGAAAAATTATAGGCCAATCGACAGACTTCAAATTTCCAGAAAGATGGAAGATTCACTTCAATACAGAAGTGTATTGACAATTTTTTTATATATATATTTTATTTCATTTAAAATTTTAGTTAGTGTTCATAAAATTTTGTCGTAGTCCAAATGTTGATAAGCCGAAGACAAAAAATGAATCTTCTTGTATGTATGCAAATCTCTTTGATGGTTTGCAAAGAGCTTACTTTCAAAGCTTTTAAAGGAATTTAATTATTCATAATGCAACACCTTGAAAATAATTCAAACCCAAAATTACAATACTCATAATTACATCTAAATACAAATAAAGAGACAACGGGTACCTACAAAATTCTATTCATAGTATTTTAAAATAAAATAAATTAACAAAATATTAATGCCATTTTTTTATGCCACCAACAATGATAATTGATACGATGCAATTACTACCCAGCTCCTATGGTTACTTATAAATTTTTCCTCTCAAATTTAAGAGTTCTTTTTCATTTCACGGAGAGAAGTCTATCTATTCTTTCTAATAATTCATACCTATAGTAAATATCTTATAAGCTATATACAATAAACAAACTAAGAAGTACAAGCTTCTAAGAATAAAATACTTTAAAAATTTTATATAATCTTTTTTAAGTTATTTAAAGTATCTAACTTGAATATAAAATTTGATCAAGATTAATTTACAATTTTTTAAGATATTAGGAAAGTACTACATCCAAAATAAATAAACAACTAATATTTGTGGATCAATATATACCGAAAACTAATGAGCCTTTCATTTTGTTGAAAAAGTTTTTAATTTCATTCCAATAAGTTAAAAAAATATGGAAAAAAATTGCAACGAAAATAGTGGATCCATACATTCATCCGCACGGACTAAATAAAAATATCGGCCTTTTTGAGCTCTGGACGAGACCCTTTGAAATTACCCTTGGCATCTGAACGAAAACAATACTCTATTCGATAGAGCATTCTCTTCATTACACTATGGATAAAGTAAAAATTATCTATATATCTAGTTTCTATGAGATGAAAGGTTTGCAGTTCACCGTTGCATTCCTTCTCTACTCCTGTAACCATGAATAAATCGATTCCAGGGAGCTATATATGTCTAATTGTAAACCAACAACGATCAAACCGTCACCCATCGAAGAACTTACTCCGGCTCATGTTTCACAAGTCCTGAGATTTATGAGATCAGGGGATTTTACCATGTCAAGGCAGTTGGTAAGACATCTATTCGTATAATTATATTTCAAATACGAGTTCCATGATGTTTCTAAATCTTTGCTTGCTTTAGTTGAAATGATTTGTAGGCTTATTGCTAGAAGTGAGTCATGTGTGGGCAGAATATGCTTTTATTGAAAATATATAACTTTGTAGATCAACAAACGAACAGAGGGAAGTAGAATCTAATTCGACCTCAAAGACCTCAATCTCTTATGGTTTGCATTACAAAGAGTGAAAAGGGGCTTTAATCCTATTTTAGGATAGGCAAATGATTTCCAAACGAACATTTACGAACAAATAAATTTGTTTATAATTCTGAATTATTATGATACACGGTTAATAAAATACTACACAAATATGCATTAATACTTAATAGCATTCCCTTTGAACTTTGACCACATTTTTGCTTTTCTCTCTAATTATTTGTAAATGTTTCAGTTTATTTCTACTTTAGTTAAAATATTTTTTATTTAATAAATATATAGAAAAATAAAAAATTGAAGAAACTAATCTAATGTAGATAGAAATTTAGCCCGAAATATAAAAGCCTGAATTTTCTTTCGAAAAAAAATTATTCATTTCTCTTTGTATTAAAATTAGGGTTTGCAATACCGACCAAAAATACAATACCGGTATTCGGTATTTCTTTAAACGTTATACCGGGATAGTATTAATACCGGTATCAGGAATTTTCAAAAAGGTACAAAAACAGTTGTTTCTTTGCCTTATTGATTAGTTTTATACAAAAATAATAAACTAGAAAAATATAAACAATTTTATTATGTACAAATATAAAATAAAGGAACAAATGTTATAATTGTCATTAAGTCTGAACCTATTTTTATGCACAAATTACCTGGAGTTGAAAATGCTCTTTTCCCATCCACGCTTGGTGGAACTGTTAATAATGAGCGATTATTTAATTTCTCTAAATATTTGTCAATGTTGTCCTTCATCTTCTAACAGCTCGGTCTGTCGTCTGCTGGTTTTGGATAAAAATTTCAAGTGTGTGTTAGTCTAATAGATTTTAATTTATGGAGGGTTCAAAAGCAGCTCGAAATGGTTCGTGAAATATACATATGGCCGGTGCGACTCCCGTTTTTTCGAACTTGGCTGACAGTGTGTCTAGATTTTGTGGTGGGGGGGGGGGAGACTTTTGTATTATTGAATGTGGCAAATTTTTTATTTCTAGCTAATACCGATATTTTACCTTAGCAAATACCGGTTTTACGAAATTGCAAAATAGCACGAAATTTCGGTATACCGGTGTACTGGTATTGCGTTCCCTAATTGAAATATACTAATTCATTCAAGTTATCACTCTGGAGACTGGTTTGACGCAACTACTCGTCTCCAAATACATCTTAAGACGTATGCTCCCGATCATGCCAAATAACTTTATAATTTCCCACTCAGTGCTACCTATAGAAAATCTTTAATTCTTTAATCTGTAATTCAGCTTATTCTTCCTCTTGAAAGTTACTATACTCGGCCTATCAATTTTAAACACAAACTAATCAAAACTTTCAGTCATATTTGACTCTAAGTTCAAGTGATTGCGGGCTTTTTTTGAAGGTTAACTAATTTAGTTGGCACTGAAAGAAATACGATATGAAAATGGATGCATAGATATACTCAGAGCTAAAATTATTTTTTTCTTTTGTTACTTTTCTGATGCAACTCTTGATCGTAAAAAACAAACCATGAAATTTCTAAAGCATTTCACTTGGAGTTTCTAATATGAAAATAAATATTGGTAATTTTTTTTATTGCTTCGAATCGTTTTATACTATTCTGTCATCCCTATAGATGTCTCCTGATCCTGTTCACCCTGCGATACTAAAAGTTTTTACTTTCTAATAAAAATACAAGGCAACAAGAAGTTATGAAAGCAGGTGGAATGGCAAAATGGAATTTCTTTTTCTCTATAGAAGTGTCATCGTCCGTCTTGGCTCTTTCATCTATTTTATGACCTCCTCGGATACTTCACACATCCCGTATACACATCTATCTATATAATTCTTCCCCATCTATCCTATAGCCTGGTATTCTATCCTTCAATATCGAATGAAATTTCAATTTCATTTTTCATAGTTGTGTCCATGAAATGGCAAACTACATGCCTACTGGAAATTTCATGTCCAAGTATATCACTTTCTTCTCTTATTCATTTTATACTATATATATAAAGAATGTGAGAGAGAAAGAGAGGATTGAAATTGAACTTTTCATTTTCTTCACAAACTTTAGAAAGTCTCTGTTTTATTTTTTTCCTATACTCTGTTTAAAAAAATAATCTTGTATTTTTTAAATGAGCCTTTTATTTTTACTTTTCGTCTAAAGAATAAAGTTATAAAATCAAGGGGTGCCCACAGGGGGGGGTTGAAAATTGTTGCAATTTAGCATTAGGTATATATGCTAAAAATATAAATGGTCAAATCTTATAACTTAACAAAAGGTAATAAAAACCTGTTCTAATTCTTTAGAAGTGAATAAAATAAGTAGGGGTACTTATCATGAAACGGGGGGGGGGGGGGGGGGGGTTACTTTCCATGAAACTGGGGGTGAGTCATAAAAAATAAAATATAATATAAAATAATAGGCGGCCAAATGTTTATCGGGCTCTCATTTTGAGGGTTCCGTACCTAATATATTATATGATATTTTATGATGATTAATAGATTTAAATCTAGTTGTTTTTAAGAAGTTATAACTGAGTATTTTCGTTAACATTATTTTGATTTAATATCTGACAAATCAAAAACTTGTAGATACCAAAATTAATAAAGAAGGCCATTCCCACTAAATTTTTTGTAGAAAAGATAAACAATAATATCTCAGAAAATATCAAAAGAGGACAAGAAATCAAAATGGTTTTTATTTGTCGTTAATAGCTAGAGAATAAACGAATTTGTAATTTTTTTTCATAATTTCAAGACAAGACATTTCTGAGTGCTTTAATTGAAAAATGGACCTTCTTAAACGCTCATTTTAATGATATGTTTTTCTAATATATTTACAGTAATACCTAACAGCCCATAATTAAAAAATATTTTTTATTTTCGACCCCACAAAAATTTGATTTCTCCCAAAATATCAACCGAATTAAAATTTTAAATTTTTTTTTGTTTTGAAATATAGATATTTGGGATGAGACGGTCCTATAGAATTGAAAAAATATATTTTATTTGAAATATCTAAAAAAAAAAATTGTAGAAAAACGAAAAAATGACTTATGAAATTTCTGATTTTGACAAAAAATTTGAAATGTCCAAATTATAGAAATTTTAGAATATTTGGGATCAGACCGTCCTAGAGAATTGAAAAAATATATTTTATTTGAAATATCTAAATAAAATTAGTTTTTGAAGCCTCTTTTTGAAAAGTAGTTGATACAAAGAGGGGACCCTTATCAACTTGCTTGAGAATTTCAAGGGGGAAAAAATATTAATTTTCAAAAAACTAAACTCATTTTAAATAATACATTTTAAAGAGAGTTTGAAATATATATTTTCGTTTGAAAAAATTAGTATATTTGAGATCTGACGGTCCTAGAGAATTTAAAAAAATATACTTTATTTGAAATATCTAAAAAAAAAAATTGTCTAAAACTTGCAAGACTTGTGAAATTTCTGATTTTGACAAAAAATTTGAAATATCCAAATTATAGAAATTTTATTATATTTGGGATTAGACGGTCCTAGAGAATTGAAAAAGACAAACTGAATAAATGGGGCTCGCAAAATTTAGTTAACTTTAATGCAAACAAGACTCAATGTTGTCTAATTTCTAGGCGCGAAAATAAAAATTTTCCTGATATTTACTTCGATTCGAATCCCCTGAAAATGTGTGACAGCCTATCCATGCTGGGCGTCTCTGTCGCATCTGACCTGTCTTGGAATGAACACATCTCCTCTGAGTGGCGAAATCTGCGGCAAGAAGATTGGCTACTTATTCAGGTCCAAGCGATTTTACAAGCCCCCACATCTTCTCACCATCTACAAGGCCCAAATCCGCCCCTGTCTCGAATACGGATCTCATCTATAGAGAGGAGCCTCTAAATATTCCCTTGCTACCCTGGATTCAATTCAGAAACGAGCCGTCAGGCTAATTGACGATTCTACCCTCACCGACTCCCTCGACTCGCTAGCTCATCGAAGAAATGTCTCTGCCCTTTCCCTTTTCTAGAGATACTATCACGGCAGGTGCTCTGATGAGATAAAATCAATAATCCTCCCCAAAGCATGCTTTGTGCGTTTTGTCGACTCCCACTCTTTCGGGGTCAAATTAGAAAAGTGCCGGACCACTTCATTCGGCAATACGTATATCCCCATGACTTCAAGGAACTGGAACTCTCTCCCAGCCTCCATCTTTCCCAGCACTTATAACCTTCCAACCTTCAAAACCCGAGTGCATAAACACCTACGTCTCCACCCCTCACTTAATCAACTTTTCCTTCTCTTCGGTAATGCAAGGGTCTTTCGAGATCCATAGGGGCTGCTTCTTTACTGGTGCGCCCCTTCTTGCATTCGATTGCTTTAAAAATATATATATTTTATTTGAAATATCTCCAAAAAAAAATTGACGAAAAACGAAAAAATGTCATATATATTATGAAATTTCTGATTTTGACAAAAAATATGAAATATCTAAATGATAGAAATTTTAGTATAGGTATACATACATCTTAAATTTAAATTTTATATATTCCTTAACTTACGAACTACAAGGCTTTAACAGAATGAAAGAAGGACTGATAAACAGAGATTGTAGCCACAATATAAGGTTCAATTTAACTTTGGCATAGAACCATCAAATAAGACAATTTTTTACTCTTTTTAGTGTCATAATATGTTTATTATAATTTTATTTTTAGTGTTTTTTTATTTATTTATTATTCTATTCGGCTTTATTAATATAACAAGTTTTACCAACTTATGCTCGTTAATATATGTATATACTAGTATTTTGATTTAAACATAAATATGCTCGCTCATCTAATCTTTAATAAATACTTATTTTTCGTGATACTTCTAAACTTGAGCGCATAACAATGCCATATAGTTCGTGATAGACATTTCTATAATTTTTAACTCAGGTATTATCATTAGACATTAATTTTTTTTTTTTTGCAAATTAGAATTTATTAGATCTCGTCAAATTCAATCAATATACTTCTCATTTTTTCCATTAGAAATGCTATGATATTGAATATTTATACGTCCAAAAATCCAATATTCATCACAAAAGGTCACTTACCATATGAAAATCTTAGCTTAGCTGCAAGTTTTTATTAAGAACCCAAGATCACAATCGTATCTAAAGATAGAAAAAGTTAAAATAACTTAAAAGTAAATAGTTGATGATAGTATTACATCTTCAAAAAAAAACTCAAGGCAGTTTAGGTTAACTTGTAGCAAAAGAACTCAAGATTAAGTGGGTATTTAAAGTATCGAATGGAACAAATAGAATTTAATGTTAGACGACATTCAAGAGTAGTTACGCATGCGGGATCTATCTGAAATGCAGAAGATTCTTAAAAGTTTGTAAGATATTTATTTATTTATATATCTGATTTAGAGCTGAAAAGATATTATTTTAAAATTAATCACGAAAGAGTGCCATATGCTCAATCAAAGTGGTTATTTTCACTGCACTTCAATTTTTTAATAAATTCAAAATTCGATACACTCATCCATCTTTATTCAAACCAAATGGCATTGTTATGCGCTTAAGTTTAGAATTTCAACATTGCGAACTTTTAGAATGAAGATTAAATTTTTGATTGAAATATTTAGCGCGATAGAAAAAATATGTCAGATGGATCGGCCTCCCATGAGAGTCAATCTGTCCGGTTTGCTATTTTTGGCAGTCGTGGTCGATTCCCAAAGGGTGAACAGAAACTTTCTGACATGTAATAAAAATTATCACTGACAAGCCAGATTTAGTAGATAACAAAAACTATCTCTAGGTTTCTTTAGAAAATTAGTCAGCTTCTATTGGCAATTCGAACTTCTATACTATATTTCATTTATAGATAATTTCTAGGAGATATTATTCTTTTTATATTAGTCTATTCATAAATAACTGAAGAATATACCAGTGTTAAATAATGAACAATATACCATTTCCACTATTATCATTAACGTGGTGAATAATGGAGAGGAGCCTCTAAATATTCTCTTGGTACCCCGGATGCAATTCAGAAACGAGGCGTCAGGCTAATTGACGATACTACCCTGGCCGACTCCCTCGACTCGCTAGCTAATCGAAGAAATGTCTCTGCGCTTTCCCTTTTTACTTTATTTATATATACTATCAAGGCAGGTACTCTGATGGGTTAAAATCAGTAATTCCCTCCAAAGCATGCTTTGCGCGTAGCACACGTTTTGCCAATTCCCAACACTCTTTGGAGGTTAAATTAGAAAAATGCCGGACCACTTCATTCGCCAATACACTTGTCCTCATGACTTCAAGAAACTGGAACTCTCTCCCAGCCTCCATCTTTCCCAGCACTTATAATCTTCAAACCTTCAAAACCCGGGTACACAAAGACCTACGCCTCCATCCTCTCACTTGATCAACTTTCCCTTCTCTTCGGTAATGACAGGGTCTTTTGAGATCCATTTTTTTAAATAAAAATTTCCCTGATATTCACTTTGATTCGAATACCCTGAAAATGTGTGACAGTCATGTTGGGCGTCTCTGTCGCATCTGACCTGTCTTGGAATGAACACATCTCCTCTGTGACGAAATCAGCAGCAAGGACGATTGGCTACTTATTCAGGTCCAAGCGATTTTTCACGTCCCTGTCTCGAATACGGCTTTCATCTATGGAGAGGAGCCTCAAAATATTCTCTTGCTACCCTGGATGCAATTCAGAAACGAGCCGTCAGACTAATTCTATTCTCACCCATCCCGCGACTCTCTAGCTCATCGAACAAATATCTCTACCCTTTCCCTTTTACTTTATCCAATGCGAAGCATGGGAGAAAGTATTGGAATCGCTCTCGCGGCAAGCGCGACCTCAAAGGGTCCTCAGGTAAAGACTACGGACCCATGGACTCAATTAAGGTCACAAATTGAAGTATTCAATGAGATTGAATTTTAGCACGTGACGGTTTTGCCAAAAATTACCTGGGATCTCGCCGAGAGGCCAAAAAGTGCCATTTTTTTTGGAAGTGCGTGCGGATGGATGTAGTATGTATGTGTGTGTGTTAACGTTTTTTTCGTCCACGAATTTTTCCACACCGTTGCACCGAATGAATTGAAATTGAAAGCCTATCAGTATTTTAACAAAATGAAGCGCTGATTGAGTTTTTGGTACATATCGGTCCACAAACATTAGTACTTTATTTCAGTACTTTTTTAGTTTTTTCTAAATATCTTGAAAATGACTTAACCAATTTTGATGAAATTTAATATCCTAATTAAGTACCTTGGGAACCACATAAAAGGTTAAATAAAGTTTTTAGTAAAATTATATTTTAAAGTACTTTACTCTAGAACATATTAATATTTCAAATGAATTTGGATAAAGTTTAGCAACGATCCGTTGCAGTTTATTTATAGATACTACCACGGCAGGTGCTCTGATGAGATAAAAATCAGTAATTCCCCCCAAAGCATGGTTTGCGCTTAACACGCGTTTTGCCAACTCCCAACACTCTTTCGCAGTTAAATTAGAAAAGTATCGAACCACTTCATTCGCCAATACGTATATCCCCATGACTTCAAGGAACTGGAACTCTCTCCCACCCTCCATCTTTCCCACCACTTATAATCTTCAAACCTTCAAAACCCGAGTGCATAAAAACCTACGTCTCCACCCTCTCACTTAATCAACTTTCTCTTCTCTTCGGTAATGCAAGGGTCTTTCGAGATCCATAGGGGCTGCTTCTTTACTGGTGCGCCCCTTCTTGCATACGATTGTATTATAAAAAAAATATTATATTTTGTAAAAAAATAATTTATCAGATAAAATGGATCTTCATTTCGAAAAATATTCGGTAGCATACAATTATCCCCAAGAACCAATCACATTCTATTTTCCAGCTGTATATCTATTTGTTCAGCCGAGAATATAATCGTATTTATTGCCTGTGATTATATATATAGATATAGATAAAGATAGATTTGGGAAAGTTTAAGAGATAGAAAGAGAGATAGCCGAGTTTTGGGGGCATAGCTGTTGGCAAGATGTTGTCTGTTCCAATCATTTCTCTTGAACCCCCCCCCCCCCGCAGCCGCGCCCTCTATCTCCGAGTGTTAGTTGGATGCTTGTTGCTGATTCCTCCCTCTATTTTCGAAAAAGCAATTGAAATGGGTGCAGAGAATGGATTGGCAGAAACAGGGTGGAGCAGATCGTCTTTCATTTCCTTAATATAAATTCAGAAGGAAATTATGGCCAGGTTGATAAAAAGATAATATAAGAGAAGGTAAATAAAATTCATTTTCAATCAATAATCAATAAAAAAACTGGGATTGTTCAAATATACTATATTTGATAAATTATCTTCCGAAGAGTGTTCAGCTAATATTTATTGTTTAGTTTATTATTGTATTTATGATTTAATTATTCATCATCATCATCGAGTATACAATCCTATAAGATTGGTTGACGCAACTACGCGCCTCCACTTGACACTACCCCATGCGAATTCTTTCTCTTCTCTAAAAATTACGCATCCAATAAAAATTTCTCTGGGTTCCTCTTTGGTTTAAATACCCTGAAGATATGTGGCAGTCTGTCCATATTGGACGTCTCAGTTGCATCCCTAGTAGAACATTGTTTCAAACTATATATTAACTACTTAGTGCCTATATAGTTTTCTAGAATCTATATAGGCATTATATAGTTACTATATAGTTTGAAACATTTTGCTACTAGGGATCTGATCCGTCTTAGAATGTACACATTTCCTCTGTGGTAAAATCTGGAGAAAAAAAATCAGCTTTTTATTCAATTCCAGGCGTTTTTACATGCCCCTGCAGCTTCTCACCCCCTTAAATACCCAAATCCGCCCCTATCTAGAATTCCGCTTGCATCTGTGGATAGGGACCTCCAAGCATTCTCTTGCCATCCTGAATGCAATTCAGAAACGAGCTATCAAGCAAATTGATGATCCGATCCTTACCAATTCCCTAGATTTGCTAGCTCATCGAAGAAGTGTTTCCGGGCTTTCCCTATTTTATAGATATTTTATATACATTTCACTCATTTTATAGAAAACTCAAATGTAAAACTTTGCTGGCGACTTAAAATAATTTTCAGCGTATAAGAAAACAAATATATTTGCTAAAAGAGATCCCAGTTTAAAAATGGCATTCCTTTATTATAGATTTAAAAATCAATGATGTAGCAATTGAGTTTTTATGGTAGGTATTGAGAAATTCCATCTATTTTCTTAAAATTCAAAAACATTCACTTGATACTATTAATTATTTAAGGACGTTCCCCAATATAGCTCAGATGCAGTTCGCTCTTTCCCTACTCTCACATGCGCAGAAATGCAAAAATATTTTCACTGCGTCGTTTCTTGTTTCTTGGACCTGGCAACATTGCATTCTTACCGACGTTAAAAGACAAAGAATAAAAAATAAACACTTCATGAAATAGCTCAATGCGAAATTCCAGATGAGAACAGTATAGTTAGGTTGAGAGAATTAGCTAAAAATCTCAAATGCACCAGCTGAGAAAGATTTTTAGATACGGAAAAATTGAGTGATTTTAGTGCGACGTTACCAAGTCGTCATCTTTCACTTGCCATGCCATGAGAAAAAAAAATCAAAACTTTCAAAATTACCTAACTTTTAACATTTCTCATACAAAACGAATACCGCTTGATACAATTATTTTAACAGAAAAATATTTGTTATATCTTCAGTTAATGATTCTCAGTTTTTCAAAATAATTTCAAGAAAATTACGATTGTTTTTTAATTAAACAGTCCCTTTAACATCAATCGGGATAGGGTTCGCGTTTTAAATATGCAATGGTCAATGGTCAATAATTACAAATTTAGTGCCTCAAGGATTATTGAAAAAAAATTCTACGTGTAAAGGACACTTATAAAAATGAGTATTCAAAGTTTTTAAAGGATTGCAAGAAAATCGATTTAATATTAGAGAACGTCCTTAATATTGAACTTGGGTTTTGTAAATACATTTTGTATCATATTTTATTTATTTATTTATTTATTTATTTGAGATATATAAGCCAAAAACTCGCGTCCTTGCATAAATAAGCAAGTGAAAATTAAAAAATCAAAATGAATGGTAAAATTATTATAATACTAGCTGCAAGGTCCGCCTTCGGCGGCCCTCTTGCTAGCCAGGGGCCACGCCTCCTGCCCCCCCCTCCCGAACCCCCCCAGCCCTCGAACCCCTCCCTCACCCCAACTCACACCCACCACACCTCCCGAAACCCACCCAGCACCACCACCCCACACCATGCCCAACCCCCGCCCCCACACCATCACCCCAACACTCTGTTTCGCACCCTAATCCACTAACCTCCCTCACCCCCACCCCACCCCCAAAACCCCTCCAGCAACCCCACCCCCGCACCATGCACCCGTTCCCAACCCGCGCTCCACCCACACCCCACCTACATCGGACCCCACCCCGTGCCCTCCAAACCTGCGCACCACATCCCCGCCTAGCCCCCTGGACCCCACCCCCGCTATGCCCTCTGGACTACATCCCGCATCACCCCCTACACCCCACCCTACTCCGCCTCAATCCTCACCCCACCCCCATTCCACCCCCGCACCCAGTTTTTGCATTTCTAGCCTTCTAGTGACCTACAGATTATGTATACAAAATTTGGTTGAGTTTGGCCCAATAGAAAGAATTTACATTTTTTCACCCCCCCCCTTTTTTTTTTGGTGGTGTTTTGGGGAAATTTTTTTAAACACAAGTTGTCAGAAATCACTTCCCTTAAACATTGTTTATCAGAAAATTTGCAGTAGAGTTAATAGTTTAGCAGTTATTTGATAATTTTCATTCGTGCGCCCCCCCAAACCCCCTTCTGGGGTCAAAATATCAAAACGCTATATAGCTACAAACGTAAGTTAGAAGATATCTGACGTAAATATGAAATTTCATAATAATCCCGTCAGTCGTTTTTACGTGAATCGTGAGCAACTTTTCGGAAACCACTGAAACAGACATACAGACAGACAGACAGGAATTTCGTTGAGGGTGTTTTCGTTCATAACTTTGCTTGAAACGTGTGCTACCAAAATTTGGCGTGATTTGGAGCAATGTACAGACAAAACCTTAATTTTATATATATAGATGTAGTTTTCTTTTTTCTAAATAATTAATCCATGTAAGCATTTTTTTATATATAATTGAAATTATTTTTTTAATTACAGAAATCTTGATATTTTTTATTTTATTTTATTATTCTATTTTTATTATGATGAGCTTGAAATTAAGCGAGTGACTTTTCATTTGTTCGCAACTTCTGGCAACCAAGTGAATTCTCTCCCAATCTCTCCCCTCCAATCCTTATGGAAAAGCAACCCTTTAAGCCGAGAAGGGAAACTAAGCCAAGCTGAACAATTCCCAGCCCCCCTAAAATCCTCCCTCTCGACAGTCCTATTACTCGCAAGTGCATTGCAGCGAAGCAGGGTCGGTCGGGAGAAGGTAGGTACTTTTTCGAAGGGACGCCCTTGAAATTTTGGACGAGAGCCATCGAGACCACGCCTCTTACTCACCACCCACGCACAACACAGCCAAAAGCATTTTTCCCCTTTTTTCTCGCTACTACCGCAAAAAGTACGAAGAATTTATTACTCTTTGGTTTATGATAAATACCTTCTTTAGATTTAAAGGAAATCCTCCTTCATCTGTTACAACTTTTTCTTTTTAAAAAAGATACTACCTATAAGTTAGAATTGACCCTTGAAGAAAAGTGCGGCTGATAGAATTTCCGAAATATTTTAGGGTTCAATGAGATCGAATGTATTTGTGAAATAGAGTATTGATCAATTGAAGTTGGCAAAATTTCTTCTTCTACAAGTGCCATACTTGATTCCAAGCGCGGCGATTATTTGGAGAGTATTTTATCCATTGTGATTTTGTTCGGAGAATTTTTCATAGCGGTGGTTTCCCATTGCCTTCCCTTAAAGGAATCATATTATAGCCGGCCAAATATTTGAAACGAGTTGGGCTTGAACCCGCGCTAGCTTGATTAGAAGTCATGCTCTTTAATCACTTAGGTTTGTCTTTAATGAGAACGCTTAATATTTTGTAAAGCGTTCATTAATGCATAAATGTGACTTTCGAGAAATTATTAATTTTAATTGATTAGAACTAAATTACACTAATGGCTTTAAAGTTTTCATTTGCTTATTATATTTTAAAAATAATCTAAACTTCTGCAAAGTTGTTCTTAATCAATGGACCGCCTCTGAAAATAGGTCAACTATGGGTGAAAGAGATTCACGAAAACCCTGAAGAAGGAGGGAAGAAACCTCCGAAACTTCGGCTTTGTATAAAAAGATAGATATCATTTTCTCTCTTTTTTTGAACCTTTTGGTCTGCCTCATCAAAATCCATTCAGTTCACGAATAGTTTTCTCGAAAATATATTTTGTAGTTAATACTCTCCACAAATGTTTAGTAATGTTCATCTATTGTGGATTGAAGAAATTCTACAAAATTTGTAAACTTATTCAAAAACAAATTGGAAGAAAACATGAAAACTTTTTAAGAATCGGTACTATCAATTTCGCAAATGGTCGTGTGTGGAGCGGATCTATGGGTCTCAGCTGACCTACTATTGTACTAATAATTTTAATTAAAATAAACTATTCAAAATATATTTTTATTTAATTAATTATCTTGTCATAATTTTGATTTCTTACTTTTAATATATAATAATATTTTTTTTGACTTTCTAGCCATAAGCCAATTTACGATACTACTTATTATTATTTTTTTTCATTTGTCTCTACCCCTGGATAAAATTTTAGCGAATCGATTCGAACCTGGGATAATAATATTTAAAACGTAGTGTGTTTTAAAATAAATAAACTAATTAATTAAAAAATTGCTCGTATGTTTCCTATATTTGATTCAATCGCGAATCGAATGCAGGTGATTTTTGTCTAATATTAAGTGAAAATAATATCTGAACTTATATAATTCTAACTTGAAATAATGAAGTTAAATAAATTTATAATTTTCTCATTAATATATTAAAGAATAATCAACACATTAACGAGAATTGTTTTAATCGCGCTTTTTAAACAAGATATATATTGCGAGACTATTGCGGGTTGAAGCTATTGGAGTCTGCTAGAGTCTGGACCAAGAGAGAATGAAAAAGATATGATCCATTTAGCTATAATCCAAGTGTCATGCGGGCTAAACGCATTAAAGCTAAATGGATCATATCTTTTTCATTCTCTCTTGGTCCAGACTTAAGACTCAGCAGACTCCAATAGCTTCAACCAGCAATAGTCTCGCAATATATATCTTGTTTAAAAAGCGCGATCAAAACAATTCTCGTTAATATGTTGATTATTCTTTAATATATTAATGAGAAAATTTTAAATTTAAAAAATTGAGTTTGAAAAACACTTCTTTATTTGTTTACTTTTATTTAAATTCACTTTAAAATCTCAATAAAAACATTAAAAATATATATTTTCTCCATTTATGAACCGGAAGTTTTAAATCTAAAGAGCCTAAAATTTATTCACTTCTTTCCATAACAATTGCAATCATTATGACACCAGAACAGACTTTCTTTGTCTTTTCACTGCTCAGTTATTGTGGAATTTATTTCTAAATGCAATCAATCACTTAGACCAGGTGAGCTCAACAAATTAAATTTGAATAAAAAAAATGACAATTCACATAGATCATATCAAAAAAAAATAATCGAAATGTTTAATTGTAAATCACAAAGAAAATGTTTAAGAAACCACTTTCTTCAAAAAAAAAAAGAATATTTATTTAGACGTGGTGCACGAGACTGGAAACTAAAGTTAGAATTGCTTGGGTGACACAAACTCTAGACTTTAGAGATGAGAAGACAATGACATAATATGTCAAAGACCCAAGAAGAAACTCCTTACATAAAAATAAAGGAGACAAAGGGGATAAATTGATGGAAGGAAGAAATCACAAGAAAACCAAAGAAGACGTTTTGTGCTAGAAGAAATTGAAGAAGTTCAACAAGAGAAGAAGGTTGGTGGAATCTAAACATATAATATGTACAAATGTACATATAATAAATATAATAGGGTTCTAAGATCTATTACTCAACCTCAAATAGGACGGGAGTGAATAAATAAATAAAAAAGAAAAGGGCGAAACCTTTCAAAAATGGACCAAGGAATCATGGGAGCTAGCCAAGAGTCACCTATTGATTTTTATAAAAGTCCAAAAAGAGAAAAGAGTGAAATCAAAGAAATAAATAAAACTTAATGAAGATATTAAAACATTTTTATCAAACATAATACTTTCTTTATCAATTTATCTTCTGCCATATTGAAAAATTACAAAGAGTCTTAACAGAACAACCCTTAAAATGAAAACTCCCAATTTATTATTGAAGGAGAATTTCATTTCAATAATTGTTGTTGTTGTTTAATTTGTAGTCAAATCAAAAGAATCTGCCTTTCAAATTCCAGCTTTTATTTCATCTCATTGTTCCGAATGGAGGGTAGATTTAATATTTGTTTAGTTACAAAAAAACAAAAAACAAATAACATCTCCGTCCCACTTGTTTTACATCTCTATTATGAATTTTGTGCGTATTATATACGTGTATATCATAATTTATAATTTTATTCGTTAGATGAAATTGGGTATGTGAGATAAGAGTACGAATGCACAGTGTGATATGGGCCCTCTTTATTTTCTTCAACCCCTTTAAAGCACCCCCTCCCCCGCCCCAGGCACCAACCATTTCCCTTAATCACACGTACCGACCCCTTTTGTCTTAATGAGGAATAATTTCATCCCCGATCTCCCTGCCTTCAGAAAAGTTCATTATGAACATTTTTTAAATTATATTACCCAGGGATCCATTAAAATGGGAGCTATTCTATGCATGTTCTAATTTTGTTTTATTTTTATATTTATTTTATTTACTTATTTTTTATTTTATTTTTTTTAATAAAAGAACTTTTGGTTACAAAGTTTATAAAAGACATGGAGAAAATAAACAAAACATCAACTATAAAATGAATTAAAATATACATTTATGATGCAAACTATAATTATTGAAAAGATTTAGTTTACCGAGGGTAGCCAAGTTGTTGATTTTTAAGGAGAAATAATCTTTCGCCTTTCGTCTCTAAAGTGACCAGGATACTTACTATTCAGAGACCTAGGTAATGGGGTTCAATGGATTCAACCCGCCTCCCCACATGTGACAGTTAAATTTGTTCGATTTTCTTTTCAAACCACATCCTATTATTACATAGGTAGCTGTTTTTGAATTATTTATATTAGAAAATCATTTCAATTTTGTTTTACCTAAGCCGGAGTGAGAGGGAATAAGTATAACTGAACAAATCAGATGCTCAGTCGCCAAACCCTCCATCTCAGTCACTGAAACCCTCCCATAAAAAGTCTATACCTACGCAGTAGCGGCGCCAGCTTTTTCTTTTTGGTTGGCCGACACCCCGAAGAAAAATTTGAAGGGTGAGCTCTGAGGTGGGCGAAAAAATGTGCGTAATTTCGGGTAATTCAGAATTTTTTGAAATTTAGATATTCATTTTTAATTAGATATAATGTATAATTATAATTAAGTGGATATTGATGAGGCAGTCCAAAAAAAGAAGAAGATAATTTACACTATCTTTTTATTCATAAAACCGGCGTTTCGGAGGCTATTCCCTCCTTCTTCAGGGTTTTGAAAAGTCAGTGAAGGAAATCCAATGCGGCATTCCCCTCTGTCTCCTCTTTCAGTGGCAGTAACAATAATATCTTGTATTTCATTCTCAGCAGAATTATTATATAATGTAAATGATATCTTATCAGTCCGTCTCCAAAAATTACTCCAATCTTATTATAATTATAATATTTTTATTATATAAAGTCTATAATATTGAAAGCGATGGTTTATATTTTTTTTGATATTTTATCAACTCTGTTTTTTAATATTTTTTGCTTAAATCCTCAATAAGCAGGTTGGGCGAGAACAATTCAGAATGGGCACTCGCCCCACCGCGGCCGCCACTGCTAATTAAAAAAATAGGAAATGAACTCATGGGAGAGGTCGTCAAATTTTAAACATTATGAAAAATATTCATTTAACAAGGATGCCTGTAGGGTAGGCTAGTACGATCCAGAGGCGTCTTTCGGTTGTATAGATACAGGCGGACAGCTTTCCTAAATACCTGGCTTTTTTTTGTTTTTTTATTTATTTATTGTCACCGGGAACAAAGCCCATTTAGACAACACATAAGTAAAGTGTTAGTAGGGTTAGTGAGGGAGCCGAGTTTTTAGCCGGTAGAAATTTTTATTTACCAGCCAGGATCGAACCCCGGCCTTCCGCTCCAACATCGTCATAATCGATCGATGCCGAAGCGAGACGTTAGCCGGCTCCGCTAACCCGGCTCCCCCTGGCATTTGTTAAAAGCAATATATTAATATTATTTTAGAATTTGAATTCAGGTAAAAAGGTCGAATTTTATTTGCAGCCAGAAGTGAATAAAATTAAAATAAAATAAAAAAAATTTCTACGTTTTGACTAAGGATGTTACGGAGGTGGGTTTACCAGAACCGAAGTCGGAACCAGATATTTTAAATTTGATTTATCGGAGCCGGAGCCGAAGTCGGAGTAGAAGAGAGATGTATTTAACTAACTGATAAGGGCAGGCCTAATGAAATAAAATAGAAATATAATTCACTAATCAGTCCCTTTAATCAGTCAAATCTAAATAATAATACACATATGGTACATAAGTAACATGCAACAATAGAAAAATATGCTGGCTTGAGGGGATTCCCCGGCCAAGTCAAAACTTGTAGGTGCGCGTTCTGACTGGCCGCGGTCGAATCTTTCGGTCTTCGTTATAACCTCCGATTCAAAATTATCGAAGCCGAATTCGGAGTCGGAGGTGTAAAATCAAACAAATGTTTGACCTTTTCCCTAGTTTTGACCCACTCCTGCCATCATCAAGGGCATCGCTATCCACAAAGTTTTGAAATTAAACGTAATTAAAAATAATATTAATAAACAGCTAGGTTCCTACATTGACCATTTAAACGATGAAGAATGTCCTCACAATTGTCGGATTTTTTAGGACGATGAAAATGACTTCCTAATAAATTTTTTTATTCGAAATTTCTGGTTTTAATTATTTTTGGTCTTTACATTAATTCAGCATTGAGTTCTACTATTTCGTCTTTGGTAGAAAATATCTTTAATTAATTAAATTTTCCAATTTTAATATATAAAAATATTTGTAAAGAACTTTTAGTGGGTTTTAAAATTAAAAAAACAAATAATTATTAAAAAAAAATATTTAGTACAAAATTTTATTAACACACCCCTACCAGTGTGTTTTTTGTATCATGTTTTTTATTTTTCCACCAACGTTTCGTCGACTTTGCCGACTTCTTCAGGGTTTCAAATATTTAGATTACACATTAGTCTTATTTCTCTCTATAAACTTTCAAATTAATACATCATATTATGGACGGAAATGATAATAATAATCATATTAAAGTTACCCGAAAATGAGACTCTGACAGATCCATTTCTCGATCCAAAAACCACACCTAACACGTGATTTTCATCGAAATCATTATCCAAGAAACTGATTCTATATAAACATACATAATATATATACACGAATTGGTCATTTATTTATTAAAATCATTGTTTCTGTAGGACCATCCAACCCTTTAATCCAAATTTGTTAATTTATATCGTTCTATTGAGCCCTTAAAAATTCTGATCATTTGATGAACTGGCCACTCCTATTTTTTTTATTTTTTATTTTATTAAGATTCCAAAGAAGAGGAAAATATCGCTTGCTCCTTCTCGATTCCTATGTATATGGGCGTGCTTCTTCATACTTAATAATGGATTTTACTTATGGAAAGTGGTGTAGGTTTTAGGTGAAACATGATGTTAGTTAATAGAGTAAAGGGTGTGTAGTTTCACAGTGAATGAAATAAAACTCAAAGAGGTTTATACAAACTCAATATATTTCGGATTATTAGTCCATCATCAGCAAGTTTACAAGTTAATAGAGTAAAGGGTGCATAGTTCCACAGTGAATGAAATAAAACTCATGAGGTTTATACAAACTCAATATATTTCGGATTATTAGTCCATCATCAGGAGTTTACAAGTATTAACATTGTAAACTCTCTCTCTGGACTAATAATCCGAAATATATTGAGTTTGTATAAACCTCTTTGAGTTTTATTTCGATTCACTGTAAATTAGCACACCCTTTACTATTAATTAATGATGGATATTAGAGTACGTAAAACTAGTAAGTTTACTTTCTTCCGTTCAGTTTTTTTTTTTTTTTTTTTATTATATAATTATAACGAAAATATTTTAGTGAAAATTATTTTCTAAAGCTCTTTTGAATTAATCATAATATTTCAGACGGAAAAAGAAAAATACTGTTTAAGAGAGAGAGAGAGGTATTAAATGAATTTTTATTTTATTCGTCCTGAATTCAGCACTGCAGTTGAGTAACTTATGAATATTAATATTAATTCTAAAGTTTCGTATATGCATGTCTCTCTATGTTTTATTATAATCAACCCATCCGCCAGCTCTATCATTTGAAACTTGTGTTTGTTGTTTGTGTTAGATGAGTGGCTAAGTCCGCTGAAATGACGTTTTGCTCTGCCATCTGACTAAACAGACCCTCGGGAAGGATGAGTAGAGATATTCGAGCCATGTATTTCAACCAAGCAAGACTCAAAAAAAAATAATAATAATAATTCCTAGTATAGGTACTACTAATTCAAAAAAATTTAATGTCCTTTATTTTTTGAAATAATGCATTTCTTAATTTTTTAAATATTTTTGTAAGTAAGTTGTGTTTTTTCAGTTGAAAAATTATTTTCTATATATTTCTCTAGCAGTATAAGAGTTTTAATGCGTTCAAACGCAAGATTTTGAAAAAAAATTAGTTCATTATTTTTTTTTTCATAATGTTCCACCACTTCAAAAAAAATGAAAAAATTTCAGAGTGTAAAGGAGTATAGAAGACATTTTCTGACAAAGTTTGGCGGTGGACACTTTTAAATAACACTGTAAAAAAATTATTATAGTTTTATTTCTGTTCTTAAAAATCGGCTTTCCTCCTGAGATTCATAATGAAAATGTTTTTTTCATCCCTTTTATTCCTAAGAATTGGAAAAAAATCACCATTCATTAATTTTGAATTTTACTATTGAAAAAAAAAATAGAATCGAAAAAAGAGTTTTTTTTGAAAATCTCGGAAATCGTTTGAGACAAAGAGCTAAAAAGTTAGCTGAATTATTTTTATTTAATTTCAAATCGATCCCCCAAATGCAAATCGAAAAAGCCGCAGGGGCAGATATCCCATACAAACCCGGCTATACTCTTTTTGATATTCCAAATTTTTGTTTTCCGAAATGATTTTTTACGTATTTCATATTCCTGAAGATTAAAAAAAGCACATACACACACACATTATGAACAAATCATGTCGATACCTCAGGACCATACGACCATATTAAGATAATCGGAATTTAAAGATTTTAGACACATTAAAATCCCTCTAGTCTGATTTTTTTTTATTGAATCAAAGTTTTTGAACTGTAAACGTTTCAAATGAATGAAATAGTTATTTTCAAAAAGGAAAACAACCTTTATGCTGATGGCTATTGAAATGGTAAAGGATTCATTTTCACTATTAAAAAAAAATACTAAAATAACAAAAACAAACAGCCAGATAATATCCGATTACCGGATGTATATCCACTCATTTTTTTCTTTATTATTGATATACATATTTTTTTATTTTCTACTCCACCCTCCTCGGTAAATAAATAAAATATATGTACCTCACTATTTATTTTTAAAATCTATAAATATGCCAGAATATTACCACCTTTACTGACTTAAATTGGGGTTTATTTAGAAAAATCAATCTAAAAATTATAATTATATTATTCGTCGTTGGGTGACATTTTGAATAACTTCGAGGAAGTGTTTTTGACTTTGTATAATTGTTTTCATTCAAATTCTTAAGAAATATGAAATTTCATTTTGGTATTCTTTATTTATGGTTTGCTTATGAACTAGAGCACATACTAAAATTTGATAACATACAGATATTTTGGTAATATAATTAATATATTTATCTTAATATATATAAAAAGAGAAGGTGATGTTCCATTCATCTATCAACCCATAGCCTAAATCGCTTTACCTAGAAAGATGAAATTTGGAGTGTTTTAGTCTTTCAACGATTTATGGGTGTGCTAAGAAGGGATTTTTAGAAATTCGAACTCTAAAGGAGGGAAAGGGGCCAAAAATGTGTTTTCAGAGTTTCTCAAGATCTCATAAACTAGAAAAGTGAATGCAGGATTATAACTCATAAAAATTCTCTCAATGATATGGCCTCGTATCCAGAAATATATATAGAGTCTTACTCATAAAAAAACATTTCACCTCGTACCGACCCCTAAACAAAATTTATAACAATTACTTAGTGAGGCTTCAAAATTTTAACAGTCAGAAACAATCCTTGAAAGTTGTTACAACTTGCCTTGAATCAGATGGTAAGTTGTAAATTATCATAGTTATCATACCAGTGTTCAAATCTCGTTGTTGTTAATGTTATAATGTACTTAAGAGAATTAAATAACTCTCTTTTGATTAAATTCTACATAACCGAGATAGCCATAACCATCCTCAGATTCTCTTTAGACACCTGTTGGCATATATGTAGGCTTACCATTCGTCTCGGTTTGACCGGGACTGTCCCGGTTTGAGGGCATGGTTCAAGTGTCCCGGTCAGTTAGTTTGTCATTTTGCCCCGGTTATTTAGAAAAAATTGTTAAGTTCTGCCTCGGCAAAGTTAATTGTGATCTAAATTTGGATTTCTCGACGCGATTAAAAATACATAGAAATATAAGAAAAAATAAAAACTTTTTCAAGACTCGGTACCCTTTCTAGTTAAAGGCACAACAAATAATTTCTTTTGTGTTTTGTACATTTTTGTCTGAATTTTAATCAAGTCCAATTGAATATTCTCTCTTTATATAACGAGTAGGTATCGTTTTGGTCCGAGTGCAAAAGGCCATTCCTAGAATAATAGAAATTAATAAATTCATCTCTAATAGTCTGAAACAGGTCTCTTCTTTTTTTTTTTTTTTTTTTTAATGCAATCGAATGCAAGAAGAGGTGCACCAGTTAAAGATGTAGCCCCTATGGATCTCGAAAGACCCTTGCATTACCGAAGAGAAGGGAAAGTTGTTTAAGTGAGAGGGTGTAGACGTAGGTGTCTATGCACCCTGGTTTTGAAAGGTTTGAAGATCATAGGTGCTGGGAAAGATAGAGGCTGGGAGAGAGTTCCAGTTCCTTGAAGTCATGGGGATATATGAATTCGCGAATGAAGTGGTCCGGCACTTTTCTAATTTGACCGCGAAAGAGTGTTGGGAGTCGGCAAAACGTGTGCTGCGTGCAAAGCATGCTTTGGGGAGTATTGATTTTATCTCATCAGAGCACCTGCCGTGATAGTATCTATAGAAAAGGGAAAGGGCGGAGACATCTCTTCGATGAGCCAGCGAGTCGAGGGAGTCGGTGAGGGTAGAATCTTCAATTAGCCTGACGGCTCGTTTCTGAATTGCATCAAGGGTAGCAAGAGAATATTTTGAGGCTCCTCTCCACAGATGAGAGCCGTATTCGAGACAGGGGCGGATTTGGGCCTTGTAGATGGTGAGAAGTTGTGGGGGTTTGTAAAATCGCTTGGACCTGAATAAGAAGCCAATCTTCCTTGCTGCAGATTTCGCCACAGAGGAGATGTGTTCATTCCAAGACAGGTCAGATGCGACAGAGACGCCCAACATGGATAGAGCTGTCACACATTTTCAGGGTATTCGAATCGAAGTGAATATCAGGGAAATCTCTATTTTCGCGCCTAGTAAACTTCTTGTAAATGGATGCCACTTACAAGTCTAAACAGGCATCTTTGCAATACTCCTTAACTCTAAAGAAAGAGAGATAATTCTAGCCACGTTCTTTGTAGTTATTTTCATTCTAATGAAATAATTGCTCACCCATTAAATAATAAATAAACTGCAACGGATCGTTGCTAAACTTTATCAAATTCATTTGAAATATTAATATGTTTGTTCCTTTATTATTAATCAGATATCACTTGCAATTTGTAGTTCATATTGAAATTAATTCAAAAATAATTCTCATTTAAGAAGTCGAGGAATAACCATTCTACATTGGATTTTTGACGTTTCGGTTTTTATTGGTAACCATTGCTGAAGACATAGAGGAATCGACTTAAAATCAAAAATAGCCATCGATTCTCATCTAATACTTGAGGAATAACAATTCTACATTAGGTTTTTGACGTTTCGATTATTATTGGTAACCATTGCTGAAGACATGGAGGAAACGACTTAAAATCCAAAAATAACGATCGATTCTTATCTAATACTAGAGGAATAACCTTATTGAATTCCATTTTTGATGTTTTGACTATTAATGAAACCTCTACTGAAAATGTAGAAGAATCGACTTAAAATCAAAAAGACTAAATTCTTTTATGGCAAACAACTCAAGCTCAATAGAATAATTCAAAAAAATAATATTTTCTGCTTTTTGAACGAGCTATTCCAAAATCTAATTAGTACTATGTATTTTGATTCAAACCAAATTTTAACTTTCCGTACTTGGGTATCTGAATTCAGACACACAAAGAGAAAAAATCATAGCCGAAAAATATTTTTCTCCGCGTTTCAGACATTTTAAAGCACAATGAGCAAATATTTATTTTTATGCGTAATTTAATATTATAGGGCCGCCTGGGAGAAGAGTAATTTTTAACCTGATTTCACTCTAGTGGTATATATTAATAGTTTAGCTCAGTTAAGAGTAATTAAAAATAATTACTACTTATTTGTTTATCTTCGTTAACCACCTCACAAAAAAAGAATTAACTTTTTGAATCATAAATACTTTGCCGAATATAATTCTCTCTTTGTAAAATCATTTGGAAGTTCCTCATTTTTTTATTTCTTATAAACACTCTAAATTATCCCAATCGAGTGAGTATCAGCACCTAAATTAACTATTTAGATTTTTTCTTGAAAAGTTTTTGTTTTGCCGAGAGTAGCAGAGTTGTTGATTCACAAAGAGAAACAAAGAGGTTGTCCTCTGCTTGATGCATGAGTAGATTTTTTCTCTAAATAAACTTTTCTAATGAATTAAAATTATCCTTTTCTGTAGCAAACAATGAATCTAATTTTTAAATCATTAAGAGATCCTCTAACTTATTACGATTATATTATATCCATAAGTGCACAGGAATAAAGTGAAATTATAATTTGAACTTGGAATCAAATGGTTTCCGGAAACAACAATATAAACCACCTTTTAACTAAACCTGTTACTAACAACTGTAAAGGTCATCTGATGTAGGTAGTTAGATTCTTAGATTATAGTTAGTAGCATAAATGATGTCGGATTTATTTATAATGAGTCATTAGAATTTATATTATCAATAGTAATTATTATTATTTTAATAATATTTAGAATAATGAATAGAAACCAGATCAGCTTTGTGATCATTATTCATGATTTCATTATCATATAATAATATTAATCATATGCTAACTACTCAATTCATCCATATTAATCTGTTGAAAATGAAAAGAAAAATTATCATTTTCAAAGATAAATGTAACAATTACAATCAATCATCAGCCTAAATAGAAAGCTTTTGACAGGTGAACAAATGTCGTAAAATGGTAAAATATTGCTAAGTAATTCCAAATTGTTGTAAAATGATAACAGAAATTTTTCTTAATCATTTTAAATTTACATTAGGCTTGTTTTTACAACCGTTTTCAATGATTTCAATTTATCAGGTGCACAATAAAAGATATATTATGCTTATGATAGTTTAAACCCGTTGAAATTAGTGTAGAATAAAATATTATATTTAAATTAGTAGGCGAGTTTTTTGCAAGTACTTATATTATAGTATAATTTGTAGTGACAAGTTGAACACAACTCGATCTCTCTAGATATTGAATGAAATTAACCTAGGCCGTTAGTTTTAAGATGGCCGAATATCAAAGGCCCTGTGTTTGCCTACATATTCACAGCTGCCCCATCTCAGTCTGAAGGGCAATCTAATTTTGAAGCTCTATCTTCCATACTTACTGGAAATAAAAATTACAATACACACTCTGAAAAATATACATTTTTCTGATATTATTTTATTGGAAATAAATAAATATATAATAAACAAAGATATATTAATTAATAAAATTAATTAAACCATTATAATTTAATAATAGTAATGCAGTGGCCTTAGGCGTTCGCCTATTAAGTAACCACCACTGGTTTGGAAAACGTGCTCTACAATCAGAGGGCAGAGCAACCCTAACCACAGGGCTAAATTCTATAGCTCCCGGGTCCAAGCCGTTTGGGGGCGAAAATGTTTATTAATGTTATAATTTTTTTGTAATTATTAGCTATTTTTATTGTAAATCTTTTCATGACAAAAATAACCAAATAACCTGTTCTAAATGAAATAGAAAATATTATATGTATTTTCTAATGAAGAGGGGCGCATTATTTTTAGTAGCCCACGGACACCGAATATCTTAGGACGGTGTTGTCAGAGTGTAGTCGTGGCAAAAAGACTTGCGTACGCTCATTGCGCTGTTTTCTTGCAGAATCATCTTTTATTTTTATTAATGTTATAATTTTTTGTAATTATTAGTGATTTTTTATTCTAAATCTTTTCATGACAAAAATAACCAAAATAACCTGTTCTAAATGAAATAAAAATATTACATGTATTTTCTTATGAAGAGGGGCGCATTATTTTTAGTAGCCCGACACCGAATATCTTAGGACGGTGTTGTCAGAGTGTAGTCTTTGCAAAAAGACTTGCGCACGCTCATTGCGCTGTTTTCTTTCAGAATCAGCTTTTATCGCATACGTATGTTTCACTCCAACGACTATCATCTGATTGAAGTATACCCTTCATAATGTGAAGAGTCGATTATAAATTTCAGGATATGATCGGTTAACTACCTCTTGAGATTCGATATTTATTACAGCTACAATATAAACTAGGCAGTTAGTGGTAAATAGGAAAGAGCGCAATAAAAATCAATGTTATTTAGAGAAATGATGCTTATCGTTTATGTTAAATCAATTACCCTTCAATAATGTTGATTGCTATTCTTTATTGGCACTTTGATAGCCGAATTGATAAAGTCAGCATATATTTATGGTTTCCCTTATAATCTTAGGCCGAAAACACAATGGAACAGGCACAGCTCGTTTAGATTCGCACTGAGCAGAGATTTCAGGCAAGTTTGTTTTCGTCTTTTCCCTCTCTTATTTTTCTGCTCCATTAAGTTTCAGCCTAAATAGGTAAATAGAAATCTCACCTACGTTTATGTAATTAATTTCTTCATTAGAAATGAGAGGCTTGTTCAGTTGAATCGAAGATAAATTTTTTAGATGTTTTTGTAAATAAAAATTAAAAAAATTAAATTACTAATATATTTTGTAAATTTGAAATATCAATTGTAAATGTACCTGTGCCAAATTTGGGACATGGAACGACAAAAGGGCGGGTGCTATCTCCTTGGAATAGCTGATATTTTGGCTGAATGCCAAGAAGAACAAACAAAAAAATATGCTCCATATCCGCATAATATATTAATTTTGCATGAGAAAAAACGTGATTTAGTAATCTGCATACACACGAGAAGTTTATGAAAAATTTCTGAATTAATTATTTCATTATTTAAACTAATAAACAGTTTTTTATTAAATAGTTTTATTTTTTTCATATTCGATATTACCACTTTCATATATGTACATTTTCTCTCTTTTTGGTTAAACTTAGAAACTTCCAGTCATATTATTTTATAGTTCTTTTTAACTCTAATATATCTTTTATCATGAAAGTAGTTTAAAATCAAAAATAAAATATCAAATTACTTTGAAAATATTTCATCAATCAAGACATAATTAAAATCATATTTTTTGGATGACTTCTTCTGAGCAATCGGGGTTTTCTGTCAAATTTGTTATTTGAGAAAATCACGATATGGTAACATTTATTCAAGATATATAGAATTAATAAGGTAGTGTGAATTCAAAGACAAATAACCTCCCTGACATCTCTTGGCAGACAACGTCTTAACATAATTTTTCGACATTATCTTATGTCTTATATGGTTTTCAGTACGATTATTAAATAATATATTAAAGTGTGATTTTAACTATATGTGAAAGGTTTAATTGATTAATTACATCGGTGTTCGTAAAAAATCACATTTTACAATAATATCTGAGCCAAAGTATGAAACCCGAACGTTTGACATTACAAACCTATTGCTAGAGAAATCAGATGAAACCAGATCCTGTTTTATTAAGTCTTAAACAAGAACTCTTAATTTTTCTAATACACGAAAGAAAAATATTCAGAAGGCCAGAGTATTACTCATTTCTTCGAATTTGTTAAAAATGGTCTCAAATTATAACGTTAATAAATGGTTATTTTAAAAACAGATTAACTTATTCAAAACAGTTTAATCCCGATAAAAATATTTAATTCGTATTCCCACTTAGCTACCTTATGAAAATCCATAGAGACTCACTTGTAACTATATCCTGAAATAAACTATTCACTATAGAAGAAGCAATGTGGCCAGCGATAAATTTAAATGCTCATGAAAACAAGGTTTTTCAAGTATTATTCCGGTTCCAACTTCAAGTCAATGTTGTTGGTTAGCCCAGAGTTTTCCAAACCATGTTCCACTTAAAGTGAATAAGTGTTTCTCAAAAGCCTAGAATGCTTTTATTTCATATGCAACAAGTTCAAATTTACTCTGGCCATGTTCCGAAACTTTATTTTTTTCCAAACCTTAGATGAGTAAAAACATTACTTTTAAAATAATTTCCAAAAATCTATTGGATAAAATATATATATTATATAAAATAAAAATACAAAAAAGCCAATTTAAAGGGCTTCTAATTAAAAACTTAGGTATATAAAAATTATTCTTTCATACATAAAGTACTTGATGGTTTACATGCCATAAGCTCTGTAGCATTCCATCAACGACTGGACTCCCCTAGCTCTAACGCAGCTTTCATTCTTCTGCCCGCAAATTGTTGCCTAAATACAGGCGCACCAACGTCATAAATAAAGTTCAAATTCTGACTACATTTTGAGGATTTTAATTAGTACAGTTATTTATTTATATTTTATAATTCAATATTTTTCTTATAAGTGCAACAAAAAATTGAATTAGTTAAAAAGCTCTAAATGGAAAAGTAATTCAAATTCAAGCTCGATTTCGGACAAGAGCTACAATATTAAATTATTTTTTCCCTCCTAATTATAAAAGATAAAAAAATTGACTATTGACTGATAAAATGAAATGAAAAGTTGTTACTCTTTACGCTGACCAAAGGGTGAAGTTCTCCAAAGGGCCGGAATATTGAATTTACTCAAAAATACTAAATATTTGTTGTGTGCAATAACTATAATATTTTGTTTCAAAAAGAGACATTTTTTTAATATAGAGGAGTTTGTATTTAGAAAAAGCGGCTGATAAAACAATTACCAAATTATCAAAATATTTGTAGAATCTTTATTAAATTATCGCTTTTTATTTAGCTAAGCTTATGCTTTTTTACAAAAGCAGAATAAGTAAATATCGAGGAGCGATTTATTTAATATGTTATTATCAATATTATATAAAGGTTTTTTCAAAAACCATCAGCATCAATTAGATTTGCTGAGTAAAATCATCGACTTTAAATGTCTTAAATTTGTCTAAAACAAAAAGTAACTATACTTTAAATAGAAAAAGTCGCCAAAAGGAAAAATGACATTCGATCTAAAGAGCATTCCTGGCGGGATCATCCGTGTCCTAGTTGGTAAAGGCGCTCTTCAGCTAAAGGAGAGAGACACGGGTTCGAATCCCGTTGGGTGCTCAATTCATTTTTCCTTTTCAAAAAATAATAAAATAATTTTCTAAATATGTAGAATTAACATAAGAAATTATTGATTACATTATTTAACTTTCCCGTTCAAATTGACTTTAAATGACTTTATACTATTTAAATGACCACTCCAAAGCTAAATAGTCAGTGAGACAGGAGAGAGACATCAATGGAGGCATAATCATTTTGCGACATTCTCATTCGCTACTGTTTATAAATTCTATGAATATGAAATGGTAGTTGATCAGATTGGCAAGTTGCTTGTTACTGTTTGTGTTGTTATTGATGGTGATTCAGCCTTTGAGCTAATTCTTGGTGTTTTCATCGGATTTATTCCGACCTTTATAATAGTGATTGATGACGTGTTACAAGTTCTATTCACTCCATTCATAACACTTTTACCTTTACAACACATCATAGGCTTTATGCTTAGTGCATTGGAAGCAGAGTTTGCCTATTATATTATAAACTTTAATATATAGTATATACTATATATATATATATATGTATATGGTAGATCAATCAATAAATGATTTGCTCATTTACATTTTTTTTCACTTTTTTTCCAAACGCCAGCCGGTTTTCTGCTCTTATGATTTTTTAATATGCTTTTTTAATAATAACTTCCGATCTTCATTTTTCCCTCGATTTAATCATATTAGTTTAGATACAACAGTAGAAAACCTAAAAATCAAATTAGATTTGATATTTTTTAAAATATTTTATTTTTTTAAATAAATAAATATTGAATCATCGAAAAGTTTATCTAAAACACTGCTTGTTTTCAGAAAGTGTTGTTTTCAAGATAAATCTTTCAGCTCAAGGAATAGGAATATGCCCTAAGGACGCGTATCTCTCTCGAAATCCGCTAATGTGGACTAAATGTAAATGCACAACACTATAATTCTGCTTAGAATGAAATACGATTTATTATTGTTACTGCCACTGAAAGAGGAGATAGAGGGGAATGTCGCATTAGATTTCCTTCACTGACTTTTCAAAACTCTGAAAGAGGAGGGAAAAGCCTCCGAAACTTCGGTTTATGAATATATAAATTATATTTAATAAAATTTAGGGAACGCGGTGTTGGTTTATAGTGAAACATTGTTAAAATTAAATTAGGTTGGAGTTGGTGGTGTTTAAACACCACCAACTCCAACCTAATTTAAATTTTACTTATGGAAAGTGGTGTAGGTTTTAGGTGAAACATGATGTTAGTTAATAGAGTAAAGGGTGTGTAGTTTAACTTGTAAACTCCTGATGATGGACTAATAATCCGAAATATATTGAGTTTGTATAAACCTTCAATTTCATTCACTGTGAAACTACACACCCTTTACTCTATTAACTAATTTAAATTATATTTTTCTTTTTTTGTACCTCCTCTTCATTATCCACTAAATTCACTTATCAGTTCGTCTCCAAAAATTACTTCAATATGATATATACTTATATAGGTATATATCTTTTAAAAAATATTAACATATCTTTTTGCTTTCACTATCCAAAAAATAGATTCGTTGATTCTATTATTTGGAATGGAAATCTTGGAATGGTGAAATAATTCCAAATTAAGATTTATAGACATTTTTACGTTTTAAGCGACCCTTAGTCAATTTTTTTAAGTCTGTAAATGGCTTTGTGTATATGCGTAGCCAAAATGTTTTCTTCATCTTTGAATCAATAATTATTAAATTTTTTATTTCAATTGGATTAAAATAAAACAAGACTAGCAACTTATGACATTTGATAAGTACACCTATTTAAAAAAAAATTGCTAGAGCCGTTTTTGAGAAATTGACAAAAAACGAAAAATCTATGTAAATGTCAACTTCTCTTGTTCTGATTTCAACCAAAAGCTTGCTGTACTCCTAGCGTATATTGAGCTTAAGTTTCGAATTTCGTAGCTCTGAGACTTAGGGTTGCAGAACGCAGGGTGGCTCATACATCATACGTATGCACTAACCAATGGATTTTTGGTCTCTTTTTGACCTTTGGAGGCAACAATATCAGGTTTTATGCTCTAAATGTGGTTTCAAACTATTAAGGTTATTGATTTCTTTCGTCTAAAATGACGAAGTGAAATTAACTTTTTTAATCTCTGAGATAGAAGCTCTCAAAATGTTAGACCCCGGGAGGCGAACGCATTATACCTACATGATATAGAATATATATGTGAAAGTAAAAATTATATAATTTCAATTAATTTATTCAAAAGCTAATTAGAAGAACATCGAAAATATTTCAGTACCACTTTTATTTTATTATTGATTCCAAATATTTAGAATATAATTATTGTAATGCAAATGTTTTGGTTAAGTTTATCATAGCATGAAAATTGGAAATTAATTATGGTTTAATCATCTTATAGAGTGGAATTCAAGTTAATTACTGCTATGGTGATGAATTCATAATAATTAATCTCTCTCTCTCTCTCTCTCTCTGATGATAATAATTTTAGAGTCAAAGGAATTCATGCTTATGCTTGTATTATCATGCCTTAAGGGGTGTATGACATTGCCAGTAGGTACACAGAAACGATAATCAATAATAAAAAAATAACCTAAAAATAAAAAATATACAATAATAATTCAAATTTTTATTTGTTACAGGTGAGAGAGTTGATATATCTGGTTAAATTATTACTACAATGAGTAAGTACTCCTCTCGTTTTATTAATTTTAACTAACCATTTTAAATCTTTCGATTGTATTTTTTGCTCTTGGCTCTGTAAACTTTTTATTTTTTAATGTTGATACTTGGGAGTGTTATTATTAAGGCTAATAATAAAGAGTGAAGAGAAGCCATTGTCTCTTCGTACTAAAATATGGCTTATGGGTCATTCCGTCTCAATTCAACACACTGCCTAAACCTGATCGTCTCAGATTTTAATGAAATTTGGTACATAGGTGCCCTCTATATTGACTAAGAAAAATACTATATTTCATCTTTATACTATAATATATCAACCAGTTTAGAAAATATGACTACTTACATTTTCTAAAATGAACCCGAAATACATTTTAAAAATTTGACAATAATTAAAGGGAAAAATTGTTCTTTAATTCGAAAAATATTATGTTGCAACCTCTTTTTTTATTTGCTATTACCAGTTCTGCACAAATGCTGTACGATTGGTTGCAGCTAATTTCATATTGACTTATGTATTTATATATGTTGCAGTAAGAAAGGATTCTTACTTGTTAAAACGTGTTTCACACCTTTGTGGCAACTAGAATTTACTGGTGCTGGTTGAGTTTGGTCCAAAGGTCGTTTTGACCCTCCACCTCATTTTGGGTGTTTATTTTCAAACTTTTTTAAACGAAAATGTGAAAAATTACATCCTCTACAACTTTGATTCTAATGAAGATGTAATTTTTGACATTTTCGTATAAAATTTTTTGAAAAGATCAAAAATGAAGATTCTCTAGACCTTTGGACCGAACTCAACCAATATCAGTGAATTCTAGTTGCCACAAAGGTATTCAGTGAAACGCGTTTTAACTAGTAAGTTCTTACTAAAAACGGGTTTTTACTGCAACACATATATACAGTGGAACGTCGGTATACTACTGCTTTGAAACACGTCTAATTCGGAATACGTCCTGTTTGGATGTGACAAATTTTGCTCGCTATTTGAGATAATTTTTTGTGTGAATTTTGCATCATTTTTAAATAATTAAATCAGAGGAAAAATTAAATTAATAATCAATTATAATCGGAGTATGTATAGGTATTAACTGACTAGGGTAGGAGTAAGGATATCATATAACAAAATATAACCCCGAAACAGGAGGCAATAACAAAGTTTATTCCATTTGGTTTGTTAATTTAGGATCTATCATTAGGTTAGATTTATAATTTACAAATTAACTACAACAAAGTTCTTTGGAAAGATTATTAATAAAAGTCAAACTAGATGAGCCCTAGCGAATAGCGACAGAGAAGACGAAAAAAACAAAAACAAAATAAAAACACCTTAGTGTCAGATCTTTTTCCACAGAAAAGAATATCATTTCTTTCTTTTTGTATTTTAGCATCAAGCAGAGTTTAAATTTATAAATCTATAATAAAATCTATTTTTATTTATATGTGTTTAAACAGTGTTTAAATTATTTTACAACCCCATTAATGTAGATATAATATCATTTGATTTTTTTTACATGAGAAGGGATTAATCATTTTTACATTACTTCTTAAGGAAAAGGTTGGTTTGGTATTCGTCTTTTTCGGTATAAGTCCAAACATCAGGAACGGATTAAGGTCGTATACCGAGGTTCCACTGTATTTATGATTTTGGATTTTATTTATATCTATAGTTAAGATTCGATAAGGAGGGAGTATCACACTACTAGTTACTGCCTAGCATCATGCTAGTTCAAAATAATATTATAACATATTTAATAGGATTTTCAACACCTCTTAAACAATATCCCTCATGATATAGTGCTCGATATTTTGTTTTATCAGACCGTTCTTTCAGTTTTTTAATCATACAGAACATCAAAAACCATACATCTATCAAATTCCATCATAAATACTAGATTGTAATAGTTGCATTACGATGATATGACATTTAGACAGATGGACAGTCATAATGAAATTTTAAGGGTTCTTAGTAAATTCAGAACCATAAAAATTAAAAACGAATTAATGATTAAGACAAACTATTGAGACCTAATTTAACATACTAATAATATTATGTTGTTTAATATGTTTAGACCTTATCCAGATTTTTCTTAGATAAAATGAATTCAAAATGTTGCATTTAATATTTGACGATCACGGAAGTGGCTTGAAGGACTGACACTGGGTTTCAACCTTGCCAAGATAAATTCTTCGCCTTTCACTCATTCTCTGCTTTAAAGTTCAGACCAAAGTTTGTACGTTATTAAATGCAAGAAGAGGAAGTTAAGAATCATCCTTTGTGTATCCGCACGTCCAGTTTTGTCAGTTTCAAAAGGATTGGATTTCAATCTAAAGCAATTGTTTCTAAAAAAATAAAACATCTGGGCACGAATTTGTGGTAGGATTTTTTATCCATATACCAATGTAGTAATCTATTTATTTAGGTTGTGCTGTCTAAAAATAAGTAAATAGTCTCAATTCGGAAAAGTCTATCTAGAAGCTGATCTTTTATAAATATTGACAAATACTTACTTTAAAAAATTTATCGTTTATTTGTGTATTTGACAATTTTTTTGTTTTGTTTTGATAATCCTCGAAAATGTTTTCTACATTATCCTAAAAGATTGGATTCTATACACAGGTACAATCGAAATTAGTAATAGATGACTAAATAGGATAAAATATTTTTTAAATTTGATATTTCTATCTATGAAAATGGTTAAGTAAAATGATTCCGATCTATTGTTTTAAAACTGTGTTGACTGATTCTATTTGTATTGTTTCTGAAACTGTTTTAATCTATCTAATTATTGTTTATGTGAATTGCCGATTTTTTGAATTTTGAATTTCTAATGATCATTGGTAACAGAGATAAAGAAAAATAATTAATATTGTCGCGTGTGATGTAATATAAAGTGATGTAAATATTTGAAACCCTGAAAAAGTGCGCAAAATCGACGAAACGTTGATGAAAAATAATACACAAAAACTTGTCCTTAATTCCCATTATAAACTCTGATTGATAAACTTTATTGACGAAATTGATAATAATAATTATAATTATTATTTCTAGTAATTTTTAATTAATTTAAAGAGCGTATTGGAGTCAAATGACAATTTTATTATTAGTCAAAATTTTAATTATTAAAATTCCTTAAAAAAAAATATCTAAAATCAAAAGTTTACGAGTTAAAAGATATTCCAATATTGAAGAATGAATGGACTTCAATTCATAACAAATAAGGTGTCTGATGGCGAGACATCCTCTGGATATAACAGTCTAAAAATATAAATGAGAAAGAAATTGATTTTATTTTATCGATTTAATCTATCTTGAGGTTCATAGTAATTTTGTAATATAATAAAATAGCATTTTGATTAAGAATTTTGTAGTATAAAAGAAATCGTATGAAAAGATTCAATTTCTTCTCTACGGGAGCGAATCAGCTAGAAATGGCCAAAAGTTTTATTTTATTTCTCATTAGATATTTATTAAAAACTATTAAAATGTCATATATGTATGTTATTTTCATTTGTCTTTTATATAAAATAATTATTATTAGGAAATTTACATTTTAAAGGGTAGTTTATTTGAAAAAACGCTAATAACTCCGTTGACATTTTTAAAAAAATATGAAATTAATAGATATTATAAAACAATTAATTATTAATAATTTAATTCAATTTTGAACGAAATCGATTAAGTACTTTTTGAAAAAATCGTCAAAAAAACCGTCTATAAAAGGCCGTTTTAGAAACATTTTAAAATTCAGCTCCATGTCACAAGTCAATGTTTCGTTTCATATGACTTTTTTAGCTTTTTTCAAAGGCATCTCGCGCTTTCAAAAAACATCGTTTTTTGACGGTTCAGATGGTTTTTGATCATTTTCTCGAAAAGTACTGAATCGATTTCTTTCAAATTTGAATTAAATTATTAATAATTGATTGTTTTATAACCTCCATTAATTTCATATTTAAAAAAAATTTCAGTTATTAGCGTTTTTTTCAATTTAGTCTTCAAATAAACTACCCTTTAAAATTCAAATTTCACAATAATCATTATTTAATATAAAAGAAAAATGAAAATAAGACAAAGATATGAAATTTCAATAGATTTGAATAAATATCTGATGAGATAAAAATAAAACTTTTGAAATTGAATCTTTTCATACAATTTCTTTTAAACTACTAAATTCTTAATTAAAATTTTATTTTCTTATATAATAGACATACTGGAAACCTTCAGATAGATGGAATAAATAAAATAAGATCGTATTCTTTCTTATTTATAATTCTTTTGGTCTGTCTTATCAAGAGGCTGGGTCGCAAGTCACCCGGCATCAGCGAGTCATTTGTTATGGTTTTCTAGCTTTTTACCATTTTCCTAAAAACTAATCAATCAATTTCGTTCAAAATTGAACATAATTATGAATAATCGATTGTTTTATAATGTTTATTCATTTTATATTTTTAAAAATTATTTCAAAGTAACAAGTAATTAGCTTTTTTCAAATTAGACTTTAAATAAACTACCCTTTAAAATGCGAATATTCTAATAAAAACTTTTTGACATAAAAGATAAAAGAAAATATTTCATAGATATGAAATTTCAATAGATTTAATTGAATATGTGATGAAGAAAAAATTAAAACCTTTTGCCATTTCAAGTCGACTCAGAGCCCCAGAGAAGAAACTGAATGTTATCATAACATTTCATTTAAACTACAAAATTCTTAATTGAAATGCTATTTTCTTATATTAAAAAGAAACTATGAACCTCCAGATAGATGAAATCGATAAAATAATATTTATAATTATTTTTGTCTCTTGGAATTTCTAGTTGATTCGCTTCCGGAGAGCAGAAATTGAATCTTTTCATGAAATTTCTTTTAAACTACAAAACTCTTAATCGAAATGCTAAATTCTTATATTAAAATGGTACTATAAGCCTCCAGATGGATGAAATGGATAAAATAAGATTTATAATTTTTTTGGTCTTTTATATCGAGAGGATGTGTCTCGATCAGAGACACATTATTTCTTATTGATTTAAGACCATTCAATAACTCTTAAGGAAATAGGTGTTGGTTCTAGGTGAAACCTTTTAATATACCTAATAATAAAACTTGAGCAAGATGCGAGTTAGGTTTCACAAATATCTTTTAACTCGTAAACTATTGATTTTAGAGATTTTAGACATTAAGTTTCTGTTGGAAATTAAATTGTCTTTAATATAGGTCATTATATAAATTTCCGTACCTCAAAGGGTTAGGCAGTAATGGTGAAATTTATGTGGAAAGTTAGATAAATACCTATCAAAATGTTTCTTCATTAGAGTTTTTTTAATATGTAGAATATCTAGGGCACTAGGAAGTAATGATCTAACTTACCACATAAATTTCATCATTACTGTATTTGATATGCGCAATGGCGTAACTATACTGTTGAATCGCTTGGCAAATTCATAGGATGGGGCCCTCCCTCAATGTTAAGAATCTACACCAATGTTGCAGTTTCTTTTTAATAAATCATTACGTAAAGTACGTATTGTCTGCAGCTTTCGTTGATTTTCTAGTAATATTTAATTTATTTAAAGAGCGTATTGGATTGAAATAACAATTTTATTTTTAGTCAAAATTTTAGTTAATAAAATTCTTCAAAAAATAAATACATATACAAAACAATTCTCACATAGTTGACAGCGTTACTACATCGCCGCGTCTACAACTAGCTAGGACTTTATTACTAGGTACGTATCGGATGCGTTCTAAAACTGGGAGATATCTTTGTCTTTCCGTTCAAATCTTGATACATTTTTTTATTTAATTTGTGTCTGTACTTTAGTAAGTAACTTAAATTAATTTAATAGAAAACTAATAAATTTTACTAAATTTTGTAATAATAAATGTTAGGATCCTCCGGTGCTCGCGGCCCTTTCGGGCCGGGGTCCCCTGCCATTTTTCTCGTCATGCCACCCTATTGTTAAGCAGCTGATTGGGTGGATGCAAGGGAAATATTTTTCAATATAAGGTACAGAAATTTTAAATGAATTTTCACCTAAAGAAAGACAGAAAGTTTTTCCTTTTTCAAAAATTATACTCGAAACATTTCGAGCTGTTAATCCAGTGCCAATTGATTGTAAATCCTGACTGATGATTGGTCGACCACCCAAAATATACTTAGGTAACGAGTTTAATTTTTTTCAAAAAAAGGTTTTATCTTTTTCAATTACGTGAAACTTCACCTAGAAATTCTTATTCTTATATTCATAAATTATACACTATTTTAAATTTTTTCGACTTCAATAAATCTTAATTTTTAACATACTTAGCAATGTATCACTTAAAATACATTAAATCAGCTCTTCTATAGACAGACATATACAATAAAGAATTATCTAATTAATTGAACAGTGAAATATTTTTGTATGGTATAAGTACCTACACATATTTTGAAGAAACCACAATTCTAAATAAACTTAAAAAAAATTCAAGATATTTTTGTATTATAATATTAGGTGAGTAATCATAAAATGAAAATTGCCGTTTATTGCCCGGAAGAGAATGTTAAATGGAGATAAATAAAAAATAAAATTGTTATCCAGGATGGTTGGTCACTTTGAAGACATTTTCATCATCAGAATTAAATCAATAGAGCTAAACAATTTTTTCAAAAAGATAGGTACTCCTTCATTCGAAGATAATTTGTATTTTTTGTTGATTATATATTTTATTAAAGTATGAACCAACAAGATGTTGCCTTCTTTTAGTATCTCATAATTGAATAAAATTCGACCTGGATTCAATTATTCCACTTCGAATTGAGAATGGATCCAGAGATAACTCACGTTCTACATCTGGCTTATGGATAAATGATTTCAATTCAATTAGAAGATGGAATAAAAAAGAAAAAATTAAGGATTATGTATGATATCCGTGGATGAGTTTGAAACATTTTATGGAAATTAGAATGTAGATCACTTTGTTTATTCAATTGAAGTATATTTTTTCCTGTAGTCTCGAGGATTTCCCAAAGGAGGCTAAACAACAGAGCGCCGCCCTGATGGGATCCAAATAGAAGGGATTTTACTCTGCTCCTTTCTTTCTCCTTTTCTTGTGTATCTATGCAGTGCTTTTTATGAAAAAAAGAGGAGAAAGAGAGGAGAAAAGAAACTAGATTGAAATTCACAGCCATTTCCCCACTTAATAATATTCTCTTTGCAACTTAACTTTACCCTATATTTATATAAATACCTATGGGAATTCCATTGGCCTATTTACGCCTGTAACCAGCATTTCTCTTTACTCTCAAAGGGTATGACCCTTATAATTATTTTACAAAAATAGAATTGCAATGCCCAATTCTTTCTTAACACGACTAAAATTGAAGAGGTTATAATAAATCAAAACTAAACGATTACCGACACAAGAACTAACTCACCTATATTGTTTAACTTCCAAGGTCTATGGAATCAGGCGCTTTTAACATAAACTTAATACATGGTTGCTAAGAGCTAGATATGGATATAGACTTTAGGGTTTGATTATTAATGCGATTCGAAGTAATAAATAATAGCTTTTTCATTTATCTATAAAATGATGCTAGAGAAATTCTCCGGATGTAGATGAACAATATCGACAGAAGTATCTGCATTCCAGACATCATGATAATTCACTGATTCAAATAAAAAAGGGAACAGGTACAGCAGTATTAATCGATTGATGCTAACTTATATCGTAATGATACATTGATAGTTCTTTAGATTTCTTACTGAAGATATTGTGATCTGATTAATATTGTATCACTAAAGATTAATTTTTACCATAATATTATAATATGAATACAACGTATTAGATAATCCACATTGTTTTTCAATGTTAACTAATAAGTTACCCCTTGATGATTTTCCTTTCTTTTTGATAGCCCTTGATAATTATTAGGTTTATCATTATTTTTTAGTTTGAATTACATTACCTACATAATCAACCCCTGATGTTTATAGGTAGATCGGGATTCCTTCGGCTATTTTAAGGAATCCTTTATTATTATTATGATGATTTTATTGCACTTTCTCAGCATTGCTGCTGGAAAACTTTCACCTATCTCTCGGATGGAGTGGGATTAGGCTCGGTCGATGCGGTTATTATTATTATTATCTTTAGATTGAGAGAATTATTTTGAAACTAACAAAATTATAAATTTATAAATTTAAAATTTTACTAGATATGTTTAAATCTAAAACTTTATGACGATGCTATTTATATATTATATACCTATATGTATTTGTATATGTTGTATATATGATTTGTTTAGAGATTGGAGACTGAATTTAGACTTATTGGGTCTTCTTATCAGTTTATATTGTTATTTGATCACACGGTAAGAGCTAGTTTGCCTTATCTCCTTTATGAAATTATATAATCTATCCGAACCAAGATACTTGATATAGAGAAAGTTGAATTCTATTGAGAAATTCTAAACTCTTACAAGGTGTATTGTTATTTATTAAAATTAACGTTAACTATGTGATAAACACAAACACAAAGCTCATTATTAATTAATACGTTAATAGTTGTTATCTCATTTTTCTTGGGTATTACCTAGATTATAATAAAGTTCAGACTTTTACGACGGCGTTAATATAATTATAGTATATTCTTCTGAAATTTATAAATATCTCTTCTTTCACTACTTATAGACATGATTAATTTTAACATTCAACATCTTAAAAAATTGAATGATTCAAAGAAACTTTTTAAAACTATTACTAATGCAGTCAATTCTAGGTTTTAGTGAAGTTTGGACTTCATAAGTAATATTTATTTACTATTTTTAAATGAAAGGCTATCTTGACTTGTATTACACAACCATTGTAAATTAGAACATTTATAAGTATCGACTAATAAAATTCCGAAATTAATTGATTATGGCCCTTTGAAATTTTTACTTTTGAATTTTTACTAAACCAACTTAGTAAATTTATTTTTACTAAATTTGGGAATTATTTAGAAATATAGAGATAATTATTAATTCTCTTGAAACTTATATAGTTGAAACAATATTTGTATACCTATATATCCTTTGTGTTTTAATATCCTTTATTCCAGTTGTAATTAATTAAAGGCATGGAGATCAAATTAATCAAAGTGCAGTTAAAATATAACTTTTTGTCAACTGTTCCAAATTCCGTATTTAGTTTTATCAAATAAAACAAACTTTAGCTCCAAAACATTAGTGAAATTTAGCTATAATAATATATTTATAAATAAAAAGAAAAGATAAAATGTCAAGTATTCAATGAATTTGTCTGACTGATGTCCATTTTAAGTGACCGAGATTCATTTATTTAACTCAAGGCTAATTTTTAGATAGAATTTATTGTTTTTGCAGTTTGATATATAGAGCTAAGTTAAATTGGCATGGGCACAAAGAATGTCTGAGTACAAAGATTTTAATTTGGAAAATGAAATTTCATCTCATAAAGAATGTTTATGTACAGTTGAGCTAGAAAGGGCTAATGATAAAGTTCATTCCTTCATATCAGACACCATTTCATTGCATATGACTTAGGAAGAATCCCGCATTGTTGCCGTCTTAAACTATTTACTCTTCACCGAAAGTGTAATAACAATAATAATTTTTAATCCACCCACTCAAAACAGTTCTTTTAATTATTTTCAAACCCTCGCCCTCTTTTACTTTCAATTTAATCTTGAAATAGTAATTTCATTTAAAGTAAACTTCATTCTCGCTCTACCCTTAAATAGGGAGACTAAACGTCCCAGTTTTCCCGGATTTGTCCCCATCAATTTGAATAGTTTGTCTCAATGTCTCATTCTACTTTAATTGAAACATACTTAATTGTCACGGTGTTCATAACCGGCTATAAATTTCTGTTTTAATCACCTATCTACGTTTGTAATATTTAATTAATTTTGTATTGTTTTATATATTTTAACTTTACGATTGGTTTTTAAAATAACTACACTTGCTTCCAGTCATAACAAATTTATTTTGTCATACCGGCATTCATTCATAACAAAGTTATTACGTTTAGTGTCTAATGATATGGATAAAGTCAAAAGGAAATATTTTTAAGAATGACAATGAACGTATATAGAATAAATTTAACTTCATTGCTGTTCAACGAAAATTTTCAGTATTCATATAATTGTAGCTCATAAAAAATGTTTCTATTATGTAAATGATGAGAGTATACATTTAAAAATTTGGTACATATGGTATATGTTTTAGAACTATAGTAGAACCTCGTTCATCCGAGGTAATTGGGACCGGACAGACTTAGGTTAACCAAAAACTAGGATAATACGGTAGGCCGTGAGAAAACCATTGAGGTGTAATTTCCCACGTCATTTACGTCTTTTTAGGCTGATTTGGAGCCAAGCTTATTTCAAAATCTATTTTATTTGGCTTTAAATAATTTAAATGGAGAAGGTTTGATAATGTACTCAAATGAAAGAAATTGGATACCGTAAGCTACGATAATAAAAATAACAATTTAAACTGACTATTAAATGTACAAATAAAAATCCTAAATTGCAAACATTATATAATATTATAATATTTATTCATAAGTTATAAACTTAAACACTTTTAAAAAAGTCTTTCATTGTCTTTTGCTTTACACTGGCTACACGCATTTTCGCATTGCGTTTGGTTAAGGAGCGGGTATGTTTTCAGTACACGGCAAACTACGTGTTTTGTTTTCTTTCGGTTCAATCGAACACAAAGTATTTTTTTTTAATTCACATCAGTTAATACGGAAACTCTGATAAATAATCGAGATTCTACTGTATTTAAAAAATAAGCTAGTTTTGCGAATTTATAAATCTGGTTTCCCCTTCCCTCTTAACCCAATTTTAATTATTTGACACTACGATTTTGCTTAAAATTACATGGGGTCTTGTCCAAAACCAAAAAAGAGAAATTCTTTCATTATTTAGTCTGTGGGGGTGTATGGATGGATACTTTTTTCGTCGACAGTTTTTTTTCACACCATGTTCAACTGATTGAAATCGAAAACGTACCATTACAAAATTAGGTCCTTTTTAGAAATCTTTTCGGGATTGTAATTTATTTCTTCTTCTTCTCCTTCTTAATTGGCTCTTTCGACTGTTCTTCCAATTTATTAATTAGCCGGTGACAAAAGATTGATGCCAATCTTTTTTTTGGCCTTCCACTGCTTCTTGATCCTTGTGGACAGCTGTCGCGAACGATTTTCGGCAAACGGTTTTCAGACATCCTCTCAACGTGATCGGCCCAACACCTTCTTCGAACTCCTACCCAGTCGGCTATGTCTTGAATCTTGCTTTGTTCCCTGAGGTCTTCACTGTGGATTTTGTCTCGTATGTTCTTGTCGTGGATAGTTCTTATGATTCTCATCTCTGTTGTTCTGAGAAGTTGTTTCGTGAGAGTCGTATCTGCTCTTGATTCGGCACCATAAGTAATTTCCGGACGGACGCAGGTTTTGTATATCGGTACTTTGCCTTCTGGAGATAGATATTATTTCTAATTTTTGCAATCACATTTAAGATATCGAAAATAGGATTAAAAATAATAAAATGGTGGCTGTTGCTTTAGAAGGTAGATAATTTATCTGTCTGTTTGTTTTGCGATCTTTTAAATTCAATTCATCTCCTGGCTGCCTGCACTCTCTAATTCAGGAGAATTTAAAGGATCGAAGGGTTTAGCACCCTCCCCCCACCCCACCACCAAAGAGAGTAAGAGAGAGAGAGAGTAAAGATGAAAAGTTGGAGGGCAGCCGACGGGGGGTTTTAATTAAGAAAAGCTTAATTGGATGCTGCGGCGAATTCGACGTTGGACCTTAAACGTTAAAGGTTCTTGCCCCTTACCAACCCTTACCCTGCTAACTCTGTAGCACAGCAAACTGAACGGCGCCGAGTCAGCGTCTATCATAACAATAAATAAAAACAATACGAAACAAAAATCATTTACTTAATTGAAATTCTCATCAAATTCATCATTAAATAAACTTTAATTGATAAGGATTTAATAGTGGACTGATTATGATTTAATATGTACCAACAGGTATTATCTGTTGAATTCTTAGAAGGTTAAATTGTTAGATCGATTTTACAATGGGTATTAATCATTAAAATAAATTAGAACGGATCATTGCTAGACTTTATCCATAGTCATTTGAAATATTAATATGTTTATTCCTTTATTATTAATAGGATACTACTGGCCATTTAAAGTCAATATTGACTTAATGGCGATCGATTCTCATTTAATACTTGATGAATAACCATTCTGAATTGAATTTTCGACGTTTCGATTATTATTGATAATGATAGCCATTGCTGAAGATATGGAAGAATCAACTTAAAGTAAAAAATAGCCATCAATTCTCATTTAATACTTGAAAAATAACCATTCAACATTTCATTTTTGACTTTTCGATTATCAGTGGTAAACATGACTTAATATCAAAAATAAGAATCGTTTCTCATCTAATAATGGAGGAATAGCCTTAATACAATTTTGGATGTTTTGATCATTAATGATAACTACTGCTGAAAACATGGTAGAATAAACTTAAAATCAAAAAGACTAAATTCTTCTTCTAGAACTCAACTCCAGACTAATAATAATTTTATTAATGAATTTTTCGAGACACCATGAAATATTTCCACATTTTTTTTAATACAATCTTTCACTCTACCCAATTTTAGGTTCTTGGTTTTATTTGAATTTTATTACAACTTTGCAAGCTCAATAAATAAATAATGTCTGAATTAAAAAACTTTTTAATTTAACTTTATGTTTTAAAAAAACAATGTCTAGAATTATAAATTAATAAAAGTTGAAATATGTTATATATATAAACCTATACACATATATACATATATATTTTTTGTGTAAACCCAATTAAATTAAAGCATATATATAGTAGAGTAAAGGCCTATTTTTTATTGCTACGCCCCTGATTCGTATCTATTAGTCTATTTAAGAAGTTTATTTTTAAATCAAAAACACTAACTAGGGACGTAAGATGATCAGCTATGATTAATGTATTTAATAAAATACAAGTTTTTAACTTTTATATAATATATATTTTTTTTAATATTAACGTTTTATAAAAAAATGCTTTGAGCTTTTTTTTACCAATAACTACTTTCTCACTCTAATAGCTTGGTTCGTAGCTGGAGAGTTCAAAGTTCCTTCAGGATCTGATTTTTTTTTTAATTCCAATTTTTTTGTTACTTGTTAATTTTTAATTAAATTTCACATTTGCCATCTTTTTTTTAAATTAATTAGTTAATTGAATATAATAATTATTCTTTAAAAAAAAACCTCATGAAAGTTCAAACGAGTCTGAGACACTTTGTACTGGACGGATTAGAAAGTTTCAGTGTCCCCTGGCTAAATATACATTCATTAAATCGCTCTGCTCTGCGGGTTGTATCAGCAGGCGATTATATTTAATTTTGTTTTAATCTCAAATAATTTTCTCATTTTGTGATTAAATTCACCATCATAATCATTGCATATACAGTCATAAGACTGGTTTGACGCAACAAGTCGATGTCACTCTCACTTCTCTAAAATTTCTACTTCTAATGTTTCTTACATTATCTGAGAAAAATACTCAAATCTATGTCTTCTCCTTCTCATTAATTAAATTCATCATTTTTTTAAATTAACATAATATTGGTCGTTTTGATTCAGAGCCATTTTATTAGAAAATATTTATAACTTGGACTTACATAACCCATGATTGAGTATTTTTTTCATTTGTATCTAAGCTAATTATTTTATAGGAATCCAAATGTTTTTAATCTATTCCTACTAAGCTTATTTCATGAATTTTTACAGTTTTATTTAGCCAATAAAGATTAGAGATTGGGGACATATGCTTTCATCTTTATAGACACAGTGGGCTACTGTGATGTCAAAATAAATATTACAAGGAAAAGAGTTTTTTAATGAGATCTTAAAAGAACTATTCTCTGTTTGAGAGAAAATTTTTCAAAAAGATAAATGAAATTCAATTTGAATGATTTCAAATGATATCATTTTAGATTACAAAAATTAAATTCACAAAAAATGCAACTCATAATAAGTTAAAAAAATAATTTTATGATATAATATAAAATTGTGATATAATTATATTAAACTAAATATATTTCCGAAATATTAATTTTTAATTAATTACTTAAAGTTAAAAACGAATGAAAAATTAAATGTCAACATCATTTAATACCGCAATATGATTTTAATCAATTTTAATTAAGTGTCAAAGCAACAAACTATATATGAAATTTATATTATACTTACATTGATTTATTGGTAAATATAAATAGGCAAATAAAAAATATCTAATATTTGATTTTCACTTGAACGATATTTAATAAAATAATATTTGATTTTTTAATAATGTTTACCTTAAATTAGAAATAACAAAGAAAAAGACCTCTATATCTATATAATAAAAATGAATTTCTTTTTTCTTTGTAAGCGCAGATCTCTAAAATGCCTGGACCGATTTGGCTAATTTTTTTTTAATGTTCGTAATAGTCCATTTCAGGTTAATACGTAAAAAAAAATCGGAAAAGTCGCCCGGAAAATTGGAAAATTCACGAAAAACTAAAACAAAATCTGTATAGCCAACATAGCTTGCCAAACAATAACAAACTAAACATTTGTTGGTTAGATTTTTGAATGTCATTCTTAATAGCATATATAATAGAGTTCTAACCACATTATCGTTTAAGAAGAATTTAATAATGCAACAAAGATTTAAAAAACTATCCATTTTTTTAAAGTACATTTAAAAACAAAAATTAAAAAAATAAACTGCAACGGATCGTTGCTAAACTTTATCCAAATTCATTTGAAATATTAATATGTTTATTCCTTTATTATTAATCAGATATCACTTGCAATTTGCAGTTCATGTTGACTTTAATTCAAAAATAATGATCGATTCTCATTTAACAGTCGAGGAATAACAATTCTACATTAGATTTTTGACCCTTCGATTATTATTGGTAACCATTGCTGAAGACATGGAGGAATCGACTTAAAATCAAAAATAACGATCGATTCTTATCTAATACTAGAGGAATAACCTTATTGCATTCCATTTTGATGTTTTGACTATTAATGGCAATCTCTACTGAAAACGTGGAAGAATCGACTTAAAATCAATAAGACTAAATTCTTTTATGATAAACAACTCAAGCTTGAGAATAAGAGAATTTTTATAAATAGAGATTTTTAATACATTTTAAATATTTGTTTCATCTTATTTGTTATGAGTGTATATTATAGTTAAATAGAATCTCAAATTATATCTATTTAAGACTATAATAATTCTCTGTTACTAATAAAACATCAATAAAGCAGCCACGTGGGGGTCCAGGGGCGAAGCCCCCTAGCATAAAGCCGCCCGCCTTGGGCGGGGCTTTGAAGCTAGGTACCTAATAAAAAAAAGAACTTTATTCATTACCCTTCACTTTCAACTGAGTAAAAAATAAATCATTCAAAAGTTTGAAGAAGACAAAATTAATAAATTAAAATATACAAAAATTAAAACTATTCATCAAAGAACCGAAACGTGACTCTCTTTTTTTATACAATAATTGTGTTTAATCATATAATTAATAAAATTAAAAATAAAACTGATTCCATTTAATAATATTTTAATTTATAATATATGTCAGCCATTTTTATTCGTAAAGAATAAGTAATTATTATTTATTAATCAATTCTCTTCCAAACATACTTTCAATCTAAGAATGATGAACAGAAGAATTATTCCAGGCTGTGTATTAACCATAGCGAATAGAGAAATTTATTGGAATTTTCTTAAATTATTCACAAAATTTCAGATTTTTATATAATCTAACAAGAATCGACTCCAAAATCTATTATGCTAAATCAAGAAACTTGTTTTTGTTTTCTAAGTGCGCCAAAGAGATGAAATTGCTATACCTAGGTCTTGACTGACCCTTGCATTTACGAAAAGAAGAGATTGATCAAAGGAAACGGTGAAAAAAATAGTCTGGTCTAAAGGGACTGGAGATTGTAAAACTTATCTAAGAAGGGGGGAGAGGATTTCTAGTCCTTAAAAGTCATGGAGATCAATGTTTTGGAGAATGGACTGTTTTGGCACTTTTCCACCCTGATTGCGAAAGTGTGAAGGAAGTCTGCAAATCGAGTGCAAAGCAGTGTTTTAGAATCGGGATTATTGATTTTAACTAAACGGAACATGCCATGATGAATCTCTAAAATAGAAAAAGAGTGGAACCGCTTTTTTCGATTCGTTATATTAAAGAATATGGGATGTGTGTCTTTTATACTAGTGAATGGGATAGAATCGTATCGAGGCTCGTGGTTGCTTCTAACCAATCTGAAGACACTGTATAATCTATGATGCTGATGACGTTATAAGAGGAGCTCTTGACTTTTTTTCTAATGATTTTAATGCAAGAAAATGCAACCTCTGTAGTTAGGGGTAACTATTTTATAAAAAAAAACAACAAAATGAGATTGGACCGGCAATGTATGTGGATGCAGACCATGGAAGACGGAGTTATATATGTATGTGAAAGACCGATGTAAGAAGTAAGTTTTACTCTATAGAAACTATAGGGATAAACGATTTTGCAAATGCATTTGTTGTTGGTAACGATGAGTTGAAATTTATCAGACAAGTTTGTGTTTGCTCTTGCCTTTTCATACTAATTATCACCTATCTCAAACCGGTTGTTGACAAAAAAATCCGCAAATTCTTTAAACTTACTGAGAGTGTATCTAGTCTTGAAAATGTTTTCATTTTTTTCTCTAGAAATAATTAAGCATTTATAAAATAAAATTCTACCCAATTGAAGTTTCATTAAAAAATAAAAAACCCATGAATTTAAAAATAGCCTCTTTTCGAGAGACTAAATATAGCTCATAATAGGTATATCGGAATAATTAAAATTAATTTTAATTAACTATTGATTTGATCAAAAACAAACAATTATTAAATAAATTGGTCCTCTATTTTATTTTATTTTTAAATTTTTTTAGTTTGGGATTAAAGGGGGTTAATGTTGGATAATTTGATTCAATATTTGTTTCTGATTCTAATTGAATGTGATATTTATTAAAATGATTCTTTCAAACTTCATTAAACAAGGGTTAGGACAATCTATGTAATAATTTCACGGCTAAAGAAATATAAATGACAGGTATAATTTAAAATTTCATTTTACTGAAAGGGCTAAATTGAAATTATTACCATTGACTGAGTGGAAAAATAAATAATATCCCATTCACTCAATATTTTATGACCCGAAATACAATAACATAGAGGGAGAGACTATAAATCATTTTCCAATTCGAATTGAGCCCTGTTTTTTCTTTTTTCTGTTGCTGCTGCTGTTATTGTTGTTGTTGTTGGAAAACTCATTTTTATTAGTTAATAAATAAATATAATATAGAGATAGATTGTTTAACATTATCGATATTTGGAAATGAATGTGAAATTAAATTACAATTAGACTGACTAAAGTGAATTATAATGAATTAATTTACTTGTAAAAAGAAGAGAGATGATTATTCTCTGGTGTTGCTATTAATTGTCATTCGCTTTGATGAAATGTTTTTCTTGTGAGCTTATTTTTTGTTAATCGAACTAAATGCAGTTCTAAAATAATACCATTAATATTATCATTAGAAAATGTGGGTGGAATTTTAATGAATTTTAAATATGTAATTCGTTGGATTTTTTAGCATCGAATGGACCCATTTCCCTTGGCATGTTTCAAATATCCAAGCGCATTATATTTATGTAGTTTAACAACATAATGTGGAATTGTTTTTAATTTCTTTATCGAAATCCACAACAAAAAGCTTAGCCTCATACTCAGGTACATCTGTTTTTTGCGCCCTCACATCTTTTCACCATCATCAATACTCGTTTCGAATACGGCTTGCATCTGGAGAGGGGCATTTTCTTTCCATTCTAGGTGCACTTCTGAAACGAGCTTCCAGGCTAATGACGTTAATGACTCTTTTATTCGTTTGCCCATGAAAGAAGGCATGCATTTTGATGAGATAACATCACTAATTCTCCCAGAAGCTTCCATGCAATACAGTAACTTCCAAAACTTCTTAGCGGAGTCGAATTGGAGAAGTGACTAACCAAGTCATTAAGTAACACGTTTGACTTTTAGGCAATGGAATATTTTCCATGCCTTCCTCTTGTCAGGGTCATATAATTTAAATTTTATATGGTCACCCACACTTTCGCCTATTTATTCTCTTTTAGACCACGCAACCGAACGAGCAAAGTAGCTCTATAATTTTATTAAATTGAAAGTTTTTGCCTTGAGTAGCAGAATTTTTATATATTGAAGGAGACAATAAATTAATAATATATATATATATATATATATATATAATATAATAATATTCACTAAATTAATTCCTGTGAATACATTGTAATAGACTGACCGAAGAGGACAAAGCCTCGAAACTATAGTCTCGTTATAAATCCATCAAATGTACAATTCAGCAGAAGACACACTCTTTATTGCTCTTCAATCTATAATTTTAGAGTTATGTAACTGTTAACAGTTCCACAATCTAAAAATTATTGGAGCTATTTTGCCTATTGAGAAGAGTCTGTCAAGACCTATATGAGTGCTGCATCTTCGATCTCTCTTTCTTGCATTCAAATGCATTAAAAACAATAATAGATTCAATAAATAAATTGAGTGTCCCTCCAAGTCACCTTCGACTCAGCCCATAAAATTTTCTTCTTCTTCTTCTATGGGATGGCTAAACCAGAAGTTTTAGGGGCTGCGACCTTCTGGTGCAGCTCTGAAAGATTGCAAACAAATACATATATAAATAGATTGTCTATCATTATAATATAATTAGATAGATCTACGTGTTCTGATTAATATTGTAATATAAATTTAATTTGCTTTTCAACTGATCTGAAACTATTTAGATATATTATGTCAACCTTCAGAATCTATATAGATACATGTGAAATGTTGATTATTTGATTTGTTTGTTGTGATGATTTATCAAGAATGTGTGTTGTTTTTAGTTATTTTTTATTATGTGCATTATTGACTAAAAGTATTGATTTTGAAATTACAGTCGATGATGATGAAGCGCATCAAGCTATGAAACAAATATCCGACATATTCATAAAAGAGAAATAAACGTTTGTTTATTTGAATAAATAATCAATGGAATATTTTATTATTTTTTTAAATTTTAAATCTACAATTACATCTAGTTATTAACAGTTCTTCAAATTTGGAGCCTAAGAATACTCTTTCAAAATTCAACTAACGGTTTTATTGATTGCTTATTAATGTTATATTTAAGTTTATTAAATTGAAAGTTTCTTTTTGCCGAGAGTAGCAAAATTTTTATAAATTGAAGAAGACAATAAAAGAGTGTGTGTGTCTTCTACTGGAAAAAATAAACTTTTTCGTTATAAATAAATTAAAAATTTATTTTTCCAGCAAAAGACCCACTCTTTTATTGTCTCCTTCAATTTAAGTTTATTACTAGCGGACCCCTAGTTTCTTAATAGCCCCCGTCCACCATCTGAAAAATTTAAAAAGTTCATTTTTTTCCTCAAATTAATGTTTTATGAAAATTTCGATTCGGTAAAACCTCGACACTCATTTTACAATAATTCAAGAGATGAAGTCAAAATGATAATATCATTGAGATCAAAGAGATTTATTTGTAGATTTTTTTTTATATGGTAGGATTCAATTTTAATCGATAATAATTTATTATTTATTAAAACTGAAATAGAATTGCGGGGTTAAAGTAATCAAACGTTTTTCAATGATCAACATGAACAAACTAGATTGAATTTAAAAAAACAATTGAGCTAATTCAAAATATTGATAATTTTCTACTGAATAAATGTAGAATCGCTATTTGCATGTGACTGGAATCTCTGATGGTTTCCGAGACAACAGAACGCAATTAGTGGAGAAGATGAGCCTGGCTGGGTCACAGCTGATGCTCGGCTCCGATTCTCATTCGTGTTCTTCTTATGCATCAGTTGGAAATCGACCTACTTTGCCCCATCCACCCACACTTATACATTCACACGCATTCGACCTCAAAGAAAAATATCTCTATAATTTGAATTAAAAAAAAACATCTCTAAATGAAATTGAAAAATCTGGCGAGATATGTGCCCACCAGGCGTTTTCGCTTAGCCTCTTCATTAACAATATTAATTAAAATGATTTATTATTTATAAATTTAATTGTTTATTTATATATACTAGTACATATTAAAAGTAATACAGTTATTTATAATAAAATAATGAAATATTTATTAAATATCACTCCAAACGTTTCAGGAGAAAGAAATTCACCCTTTATCAATGAAAATTGAAAAATCTGTTCCTAAGTATGACAAAATAATAATAAAACAACTATAAACATATAGGTATATATTGCAGTAAAAACCCGTTTTTTAGTAAGAACGGATTCTTACTAGTTAAAACGCCTTTCATAGAATACTTTTGTGGCAACTAGAGTTTAATGATGTGTGGTTGAGTTTGGTTCAAAGATCTAGAATCTTCATTTTTGAACTTCCGCCTCATTTTGGGTGTTTAATTTCAAAAAATTTTAAACCAAAATGTCAAAAATTACATCCTCTAATGCTTTGCTTCTAATTTTTGACATTTTCGTTTAAAAGTTATGAAAATAAACACCCAAAAGATCAAAAATGAAGATTCTAGACCTTTGAACCAAACTCAATCAATATCAGTAAACTCTAGTTGTCACAAAGGGTTAGTGAAACGGGTTTTGGCTAGTAAGAACCCGTTCTTACTAAAAACGGGCTTTTAATACAGTACACCATATATATCAGTGACGGTTGGTGAATTTTAAACCAGGGGATGCTGTCCAAAAGAGTACCCTTCATTTTTTGAAATGATATTTTAATTTTCGCTTTTTTTTGTAAATATCATCGAATACGGCTTTATTATATTTTCGTTATTTTTCATATTTAACATTAGATTTTTTTTAAATATTTTTTTGGACCTTCTCCCCAAACGGGTACTCCTTTGTATGATTGAGGGAAGGAGTCAGTCAATCTTCTGACTTAAACTACACAGTCTCTGAGAAGAAAATCTTAAATTTCTCCTAATTCTATTGCTATAAGCAATCTTTGACTTGTCTATAGCAGTCTTAATTATTTCCGATCTTATATATTGAGAGTTCTTAGAAATGGATTAGTCTAAAAATTCTCGAATCATCTTTATTTATTCCTTTTTTGTATTATTACTATTTTAACAGTTCCTCAGCGAGAACAATTTTTATTCGACTAAAACTCGTCTGAACTTGTCTTTGACCTGCTTGAGCTGGAAGATATACCAGGCAGAGAATTCAAATCTTCTATCCGCACGCTTTTCTGAAAAATAATTCATTTTAATTATTGCCCCTTGAAACTATGCAACAATTTTATTTCAATTCGAGAATCAATATACTTTACAAAACAAAAAGTGTTTTTTATAGAAATATTTGAAGTAACGGATAATAATTTGAAAATTTAAAGTTCTTCCTGAAATTTCGAAGTTGATATTTATGAAAATACTCTAAATGTTTGAAATTTTAAGGATGGGCCGCATCCACAGCATTCATGGACCGCACGCCACTGATATATATATATGATATTGAAAAATTGACATTGCTACAGATTGTCTTTGAAATGAGTTTAACATGAAAAATTAATAAAAAAAAAAATTATTTACGAAAAATAATTTTTTGATAAATTTTATGTCCATATCTGACCTATTGATAATTCTTGTTAGTTAATATTTCGATCATTTCCAAAATTAATATTTTTTGTTAACTTAGTTTTTTGTCAAAATTTTTAACAAAAGGTCAGATATGGACTGTGTTTCAAAGATTAATCAGGAATTTTTATATAAAAATTAATTATTTTTTTATATTTTTTTATTTTAATTCTTCAAAGTAATCTCATCTCCTACGCAATCTGTAGCATTGTTTATTTTTTCAAACATTTATGTGTTTAAAGTTAGTTTATTATTCTTTCATTAAGCAACTTATTTTACAATTTTTTCATTGATAAAAGAGAATTTCTTGCAAAAAGTTTGAATGTTTAATAAACGTTTTTATAATTTGTTTTTTATAAAAAACTGAATTTCTTGAATAGAATAAACAATCAAGAATTTTTTCATATTTACTTATATTACTTGAATATAGATATTAATAAATTTTAATAATAAAATTAAAAATCGCTTCAAAAAGAGCGTTAGAAAATGAAGATTAAATAAAGAGATAATTTTTTTTCACATTTATGAATCGGGTCATGTAATTATGAATATAGAATAAATAGAGAAAATTTAAAGAAACTTTTTCAAGACTCGCTCGCGCAAATTTCGCAAATAGTCGTGCACTTTCATACCCAGCTGGCGTCAGAGTTCTCTTAATAATAAATTTAAATTAATAAAATAATAACTCATAATTTTTTTTGCAACGAAATTTTCTCTGGAGAGAGACGGACTGGTAGAAATTTTAATTGAATGTAATGGAAGGCAGCCCAGAGGTAGTGAGGAAAGAAAAAATTAACACATATCAAATAAGGTGTAATTTATTGGAATCCTTCCTCCTTTCCTTTCAAACCGACGTTTCGGAGGATTTTTCCCTCCTTCTTCAGGGTTTCAAAGGGTCAATGAATGAAACAAATAAAATGTTTCCTTCTTCTCTCCACAGTAGTGTTCAAAAACTTTCTTCATTTTTAACAAAGGCATAGAAAAACATTTTTTTCTCTCCTTTTCCCTTTTTTCCTCCTTTTCTTAATTAGATTAATGTTTTTCTATGCCTTTGTTAAAAATGAGGAAAGTTTTTGAACACTACTGTGGAGAGAAGAAGGAAACATTTTGTTTGTTTCATTCATTGACCCTTTGAAGCCCTGAAGAAGGAGGGAAAATCCTCCGAAACGTCGGTTTGAAAGGAAAGAAGGAAGGATTTCAATAAATTACACCTTATTTTATGTGTTAATTTTTTCTTTCCTCACTACCTCTGGACTGCCTTCCATTACATTCAATTATAACTCATAATTTTTTGTTTGATTTAATTAACTTATCACAATTTCAATTTCTTAAATTTAATATGTAACTAATATTAAATTAATTAATTATTAAAATGAAACTGCTTATTTATTTGTTTATGCTTTTATCATGACAACACCTGAAAATCTTATTACAATATGCATTTCAGAAATTTTATATATCTTAAACGAAGAACTATTCAATTTTATATTTTGTTTATAAAAGTCCTACTCAAAATATGTAAAAAATTAGAAATAAATACGTAGAATTGATAAATGGGAACCCACAGAACGGTGTAGCTATTGTGTTGAAATTTGGCACCCAAGTTTGGATTAATACTCTTCACCTCGATGCTTAACTTTAAGTACCTGGCCTCCGAGCGATGCTCGGTAACTTTTTCTTCAGTTAAACGCTATATATTAATCCCCGAACCCCCACCACTTCACCCCGCCTCCTGCACCCCTCCACCTAGACCCCATCCCAATTCCGCCCCCACCATCGAAACCACTTCCCTCGCCCCCGTACCCCTCCACCACCGCACCCCCCACATCTCACCTACCGTCACCTCCACCCTCGCCCCCGCCCCCTCACCCAGTTTTTGCATTTCAAGTCTTGTAGTGGCCCACAGATTATGTGTATATAGTCCAAGAGCTGGTGACACATTTTTAAGTACGGATTTGACCCAACTAGAAATAATGCGTATTAGTACCGTCTATGATAGTTGTACAAGGAATGGCCAGTCTGGCTTGCCTAAGCAGGTGGACCAGGTACTGCGCATGGTGTGAGTGCGGTAAAAAATACATATGTGTTAAAAAATATTTTTGACCAACAATGAAATTATAAAAATTATAATTTATAGTCAATTATAAACATAATATATTCACCCCAGACCATTTGAGTGGTGGGACGTGGAACCAGACAGGTCCTGGTCCACCTGCTTAGGCCAGCCAGACTGGCCATTCCTTGTACAACTATCATAGACGGTACTATTACGCATTATTTCTAGTTGGGTCAAATCCGTACTCAAAAAATGTGTCACTAGCACTTGGACTAATATATATATTCAATTATATGGTATATAAATAAATACCATATAATATTTTTTTTTAATTAAATAACAATTTTTGAGTTCATCAATTAAATTGCCAAATTCTAATACAGAAAAATACGCTTGTGGGATTTAAAATTCGATTTTTAATCAATATATTTTTTTTAATTTAATTTTATTGAACCAATTATTTTACATGAATTAATGTATACATTGTATTTGAGCTTCGACTTCGGAGATTACTTCCCACCATCGACTGTCCTTGATCATCTTTTTAGTCCTTGTTTTTAATAAGAGGAAAAAACTAATTAAATAAAAAAACCTCTTTCCAATAATTATTCCAGTTCCATATTAGAATTCTCCCAAATCCTCTAAATCCCATCAATTAAATTTTTTTTTAACCAATTATTTTACATGAATTAATGTATACATTGTATTTTAGCTTCGACTCCGGAGATTACTTGTCCACCATCGGGTGTCCTTGATCATCTTTAGTCCTTGTTTTTAATAAGAGGAAAAAACTAATTAAAGAAAAAAACCTCTTTTCCGATAATTATTCCAATTCCATCATTTCAATCCCCCGTTCGATCACTCATTTCATCAATTAAATTTGCCTAACTTTTAATATATATTTATTTAGTATATTTGCAATGATCTATTAGTGGAATTTAAAATTAAAAAAAAAAACAATTAAAAAATTAATACGAAATTGAATAAAAATGTAAATATATATTTTTATCGAGACAACCACCTGTGAATAATTATTTCAATCAACAAAAAAACATCAAAAACAACTTAGCCGAAGATGAGACCGTGACAGATCGAATGTCCAACACAAAACCCTCCTAACCAGTGAATTTCATCCAAATCATTAGAGCCGTTTTCGAGAAACCTACCGGATATATATATATATATACAATTTTTACTCGATTAATAAGAGTAGATTTTCAAAAAGAGAAATCAATGAGGATGTCCTCTGCTTGATGCAAATAAACATAAACTCTTTATGAATCAACAACAACAACAACTCTTCTACTCTCGGCAAAGCAAAATTTTTTCAATTTAATTTTCAAGCTCAAACTCTTAGCTGAGAAAAAAAATTCCAATTTAAAATTTGTCAAATTCGTACAGACACTTAAGATTTTTCTCTTTTTGCTCCAATTTCAGGATGGGGATACTTTTTTATATTGGTATCAGCGGAAATCGAAAAGAACCCTTGATTTGACGACTAAATCGTAAAATTGGGATCATTTTCTATATGTAAATCAGATTGATTGAAAGCCAAAAATCCTGAGTGTTTTTTTGCAGGAAACAACACGTCTATACATTTATCTGTAGGTATTCGTTTTACCCTATCTAAATAATGGCCTAATTTCATCTTATATATTAATACAATGAAAATCATCTTATATATATGTAAAATACTTTCGTATTTCCCGCTTTCTACTCAATTTAGATTTATTCCAATGTTGGCAACAACTTGTATATTTTCAAATAATTATAACCTTGCCTTAACAATTCATTCATTTTCATTTCTCAATGTCAAAATGCACAATTGTATAATTGCTATATTAATATTATAAACTATATATAATTATTGACTATAAAAATCGATTTGTTTTAGGTAAGATATTTTAATTAATTGTACATATCTGATTTGTAAACATATTTTAATTTAATAAATTAAATGTTTTAGCAACACATCCATTTATAGTCATTTCAAAAACCTCTTAGGTTAGAAAGACACATATATATCGCGAGGGGGTTGGATGAATTGAAGGGGCGAAGGGGAGGGGCAATGTACTCTTATGTTCAAGGGGAATTGGGCTTTATTTAAATTTACGTTAAGGTTTCTTTATTATTAGGTTATTAATTTATATCTGCTTCGACTTTTTGTGGGGTTTGGGCGTGTATCTCAGTAGCTGATCCAAGTTCGGCGTCCCTATAATGGAGAATGAAATGTTTATGTGACGGTGAAGGATGTAAGGATGCGGACTTCCTGGTACTTATTCTAGAAATAATTGTAATACTGACCAACAGTTAACAAAAGACAATGAGACGTTTATTCCTGAGCAGTACAATTAGTTGAGGTGAGGTAGAGAGTATCTTCGATGTATTTTCACAGCTGCAGTGGAGAAAGCTGCATAGGTGTAAGCTATGTTCGGTATCGTACACGGCAAACTCTGTTGGGTCCGGCAGGATGGTTTACTGGTAGACTTGTCGCTGCTGAAGAACGGCCCGTGAAAATAATATATATATAACGGGTTTGAGTGCCGAATTCGAAGGTGTGCTTCTCGGGGCTCAATGTATATAATTAATTATATATATTAGCGGTGCGCGCTTTGAACGCCGGTAGTCCTTATTATGACGACGAACGTATATCACTAATACAGTGCAGGATCCGCCTTAAATAACTAAGGTCGCTCGATGAAGAAAAAAATGTAGAACATATATATATATATATATATATATATATATATATAAGGAGAATTTGCGGCTCCTGGCTCTCTCTCTGTGGTAATAATAATATGTATGTATACACTCTCAGCTAAGACTAGACTCGGAATGTGTATGTGTGTGTATAAGCGAAGGCTAGAATTGTATATGCTTTTGTCTTTTTGGCTCTCTCTCTCTGAACTCTGTCTTCTGTACTGGGCGGTCGATCCCCTCTCATTAGCTCGCAATTGCGGTCACTGCCGGTCAATTATGTCTACTCTATCCAGAACTCATCAGGATCCCTTGTTTTATTAACTAATAATTTATATATTAATATATATATAAAATTCCAAATAAAAATACAGATATGAAATTGTGGTCAAAGGGGGCAAATTGTGTTTTCACTGATTATGCGATATCTCTTAAGGATGATAAAATATCTACTTGCTTTTTAGTTATAAAAATACTAAATTAAAATATCTAAAAAGTAATTTCAGGATTTTTGAAATTCGACCCCTAAAGGGGTCAAAAGGGGCAAAATATCTTTGCAATGTGTTTACACTAATTATGCATTTTCAATTAAGAACGATAAGATATCTACTTGATTTTTAATTAATATAATTTTAAATACAAATATCTAAAAAGAGATTTCAGGATTTTTTGAAATTTGACTCCCAACTATCCAAAATGTGAGTGGGGGCAAAAATTAAAACTCTCTCCTATCTTGATCAAATTTTGTAGAGTTATTCTTTATTACTTTAAGAAACTATTCCTGTTAAAATCAACTTTCAAAATTGACTGTATGGGGGCGAAGGGGGGGGGGCAAAATATAGAAATTTTTAGCTTTTTTGTACATTTACTCTTTTATTTGCAAATATCTAAAAAATAATTTCAACCTCCCAAAATGTGAGTGGGGGCAAAAAATTAATACTCTCTCCGATATAGATCAACTTTTGTAATGTTAGTTTTTAAGACTATAAAAAATGTATGCTGTATAAATCAATAGCCAAAATGAGTGCATGGGGGCGAAAGAGGGGGCAAAATATTACAAATATATATTACAGACCTAATAATCACATGTCGAGACGCTGCCCGCCAGGACCACCTGCCCGGAGGGCCGAGCTGTAGAGGGCGTGCCGAAGGCACGCCTGGAGCAGCTCGTTATATATATATATATATATCTTGCTGATATCTTAACGAAATGAAAAGCTTTCTCATTAGAGCGAATGTGATGAGAATAGAAGTTTTTCATTTGAGATGATTACCCTTTCTCCCTCCCTTCAAATCTCACCCTCATTGCACTGGCCCTTTTTAAACAGCCATTGGTGCTAAAAAGTAAAAGTCGTTGAGAGATTGAAACAGTGATAGATCACATCGAGTCACCTCAAAACTGGCAAAGAAACCAGCCGTGCGGTGAATCAGCCAGAAGAGGGAGTGACTACCGTAAAACCTTCTTTGTTCAAATAATAATTAATTTTCTGTTTAATTTGCGAAATGGAATATGGCGAGAAAGAAAGAGAGAGATGGAGAATTTGCACAAGAAAATTACAAACATTGAGAACGCACAAAACTTTCGTCATCAAAAATTTTAACATTGATCAACGGAATAGAGAAAGCAATTGGATTTGTTAATAAAAAGATTAAACGTCATGGTTAATTTTTTTTTTATTTTAGGGATATCAAGTTTAAATCAATCAGACTGACCATTTGTGGGTCATATCTAAAACTTCTCGCTGCTTCATTATATAATTCAATGTGCCTACGGAGCATTTAGGGAGTTTGTCAAAATGTTTTCGGACATTTTCGCAAGACTGAACTTTACGGCACAGTTACTACCATAAGAGCTTTATATAATATATAGTACTTATAGATCAAAGGTAGGCAACATTTTTTTAGATAACGACCAAATTAAATAGTAAAATTTTCAGGAGGACCGCATATATCAATATCAAAGCATTCGTAAACTACCTTTGTTTAGCAGACTCAAGATATAACAAAAAATAATGCTGGAATCTCAAGTCAAAATAAAATTTGCTAATGCTTTCTAATTTATTTAATGATTTAATTATGGATTATTGTGTTAAATATATGTATAAATAATAGATAAGCAATGGAAATACAGCCCAAGAATAGTCAAAAAAATTATTTCGAATAAAAATTACCCCTTTCCAACCCCGAAGAAGAACGGAAAATCTTTTTTTGAGTGTTAAAAAGAATGAATATCCAATAAATCTATTTTATTCACTATCCTTGGGCTGCCTTTCCATCGCTCATCAATTAAAATTTTTACCAGTCCGTCTCTCTCCGAAGAGAAAATTTCTTCTAATATAAGTATATATATAAATATATATGTTAATCATTACTTGACCAGCTGCGAGGCCCATCTTCAGTGGGCCTCTTGCTAGCCATTCGACTTCGCTCCTTGAGGCCGCCTTTGGCGGGCCTTTTTCTTGCCGAGGGCCTAGCCCACTGAACCTACCTATTTAATTTAAAATTTATTATTTTTAATTAATTTTATTTTAATTATATTTTATTTAAAATTTATCTATGAAAAAAAAATATTTAATCGTTTCTAACTCCACATAGTAACAAACAAACAAATGCATGTTTAACTGCTTTACATATAGTATAGATTAATCGTCGGACCGCATTAAAAGCATTGGATAGCCACAGGTTGCTGATTGATAGAAAGATGAAGTACCTAGTGGAATGGCATCTCCAAAAATAAATTTTTTTGAAGTTTTCTAATTCCATAGTCTTAATTTGTCTATCATTTTCTCAGCTCTAAGTGGGAGTATACCAAATCATTTAAAGTCATAGTGCGAGCTTTTTTTATTAAAAATAAGTGTTTTGTGGTCATTAAAATACCAAAACTGTGGATCTGTTTGTCTCTTTGTGTGTCTGTATTTCTAGTAAGACAAAAAAATGTAAAACTCAAGAAAATTAAATTTAAAACTTAGGTTAGTTATGGACTTATCACAAAAATTTCATTCAAATTTGCCATCAAGAAGTGTACTTACAATTTATTTTTTGTGTTTTATCTTTTCCATATTTTCTTGATATTGTATTACCATCATAATAAAACTCTTTCTAACTAATATATAAAATGTAATTTATAAATAACATACCATGCATAACAAAATTTGGCACTATTAAGGGAAATCAACTCACCTGAAACAAAGGAAAAATTAATATAGTAAAATTCTATTTAAAATCGATTTGTCTACTTCAGATTATATTTCAACTTGACTAAAGCTCAACTTAACCTTAGAATCACAATCGCTTTTTAGATATCAACCATTTTTTGCTTTAACTTTACTGTGGTTGCACAATGAACACATAGCTGGCAGTCAAAGATATCCGACAGTTTGAAAATATAGGTAGACAAACCGGCCCGAAATATAAAAATTGTCTTACAATCAAATCGAGGCAAATGAGCTGCGTTAAATTCATTTTTGTAATACTAGTCCGATTTTCGAGAGACCTTTAGTGGGGGTAAATCGATTGTTATTTATATTAAATTGATCCTTGCTTATTACATTTACTAATGATCAATTAACCTTTACAGTCTTATTCTAAAACGCACGATAGAATTCAATCAATCATTTTCGACAAATATCTAAGATTTTAGTAGAAATATTATTAAATTATAGCTTAAGACTAAATTTTAATTCTTCGTTCAGAAGAATGGAGTAATAAATTCTGTGTGCTTATATCATATATTGCGATTCAGAGAGAGTTTTTACTCTTGAGGGTGTGAGTCTGACTGCCGCGGAGTAGCGGTTCGCGCGCAGGTTCGACTCTAACGGATAGAACCCGTCTGATATCGCATTTCTAATAATATTTCTACAAAATATAGAAATTATTAAATTGATTGAATTCTTTCTCTTTTATAAGACATCTTGGTTAATCTGAACGCGAGCTGATTTTTTGAAAATACCTAGCCAACTACATTAGAACTGCAGAAGTCAGCTGATTCTCATCCTGAACCAAAAGAGCGAAAAAAGGATATGGTCCATCTAGGTGTTACCCCGGTAACTCAATCCGCGTATAGCCCGCATGATACCCCACCACAGGACCACCTAGAGGGACATAGCATCTCAAGTTCTTATATATTACTCCCGATTCATGACGCCTTATACAAGTCTATTGCTTACATAGAGAGATGATACAAAATTAATTTAGGAATTCACGCGGAGTAAGATTCGCGAGCAAATCTTACTAAACGGAATTGTTAACAAATATATAAAAAAAAATTTGTTTTTTCTAATATATTTGTACAAATATAAGAAATTATTAAAAGTCTTGTCAGATATAATCTTTAAAGAAATTCGGAAGATATTTTTATAAAGACGAAATTTTTGAGAATACTTAGCCCGAACTACACCGTTTTATTCGAACCATTGAAGGTCCAGCTGATTCTCCATCCCTGAAGCCAAGAGAGCGAAAAAAGGATATGGTCCATCTGGGTGTTTACCCGGTATCAATCCGCTGTATATTGCCCGCATGATACCCCACCACGGACCACCTAGAGGGACCATAGCATCTCAAGTTCTTATATATTTACTCCCCCGATTCGGAGCGCCTTATACAAGTCTATTCTTACATAGAGGAATGATGCAAATTAATTTAGAATTCTGAATCGGGGGAGTAATATATAAGAACTTGAGATGCTATATTATCTAGGTGGTCCGTGGTGGGCCTGCCTACGGGAGCCTGCAATTATAGTCCAGATGGACGAGATCTTTTTTTCGCTCGTCTTGTTGAATCGCTGGACGATCTACTATAAGACTTTATTGGTCTATTAATAATATTCTGCAGTAAATTGATCGCTTTACTTATAAATATCTTTAATTTCTTATAGATTAACCTTTAATCAACGTATTTGTATTAAATTGATCCTTAACTTATTACTTTATTAATATAGTGTGACCTTTTGCATCATTATCGTGTTAAATTCAATTAACATGTTACTTATAAATAAAAGCGTGCCTTATACTCGGATCGTTTGCTTAACTGTTATCCAGTTACCTTTAATCTTATTATTGTTAAATTAAATTAAAATTTACTTAAAAATAAGTGTGCCTTATGCACAAATCATTTTTTCTTAACTGTTATTATAAAAAATATAATGTATGACATGAGAATACTGAAGAACACCCGAAAAGCTACGACATATACTTTGGCTTATACTGCATTAGCCTGAATACGAGAGTGAATCACTGAACTCGTCTTACATCTCGTATGATGAGTTTCCACTAGTACTCAGGTGAATGGAACATAAGCTCTCAGTTCATGCCGCAAATATATCGCTTGTCGGATATTCCTCACTTTACGCTCTTGCAATACAATACCTATGCTATTTCGGACTGATATATGGAATACAAGTTTTAATAAATACAATTTTAAAAATTTATATACATTAATGAAAATAAGGAAAGTATTTATCGAAAAGAGTTTGTAAATAGTTGAGAGACGTTTCGTCCTTTTATTATGGATTTCTTCAGGCTCACTGAAATTCTAATGCGAATTCATTTATTACCTTACCATACAGGGTATGGTCAAGTATTGTAATCGTGCATGAAAAAAGTGTTATTTTTTTCGAAATATCTCAAAAACGGCTGAAACTATTTTGATTTAAAAAAATTGAGCGAAACCATGGCATTTCGCCCTAAAAAATGCTCTAATAAGTGAACATCGAAAAAATTATTTTTTTAGAGATAATAATTGTTTTGTCAAAATGTCTGTTAGTTAGTCTGGTTGTCCAGTTGTCTGGTTGGATGTCCGTTAGTCTGTGCGTTACCAAATTTTTGTGGACGAGCTAGCTCAAAAACTAGTGTGAATATTGAAACCAAATTTCACACGGAGTTTTAGTCCGTTGAGATTAAGAGCTGATTAGATTTTGATGCATATCGACCCAAAATTAAGGTAGGTGGAGGGGGGGTCAAAAATTGAAAATCTAGGCCATTTGAGCAAACTCGACCAAATTTTGTATACATAATCAGTGGACCCCCAGAAGTCTAAAAATGCAAAAAAATGGGGGGTGGGGGTTGGTGGTGTAAGGTCAAAAAATGAAAATCTTGGCCATTTACCAAACTCAACCAAATTTTGTATACATAATCAGTGGGACCCCAGAAGTATAAAAATGCAAAAACTGACCCCCCCCCCTAGACGATTTTAAATAATTTGAGAGGCCAGGTTGTATGGTAAAGTCAAGTGGATGGCCACATCGGAACACGTCAGCTTATTTTTATGTATGTAAATGGAGTCGTTTGGATCTTTGTGATATTGTAGCTACTTTTTAAAACCATATGTTTTTAATGATATTAGCGATTCCATGTGCATATACTTAAAATAATGAAATTCGCATTATAATTATGGCATCTCTGAAGAAGTCCAAAATTAAAGAAGAAAAGTTGCTTAATTAATTAAAATGCGTTTTCAATAAACATTCAACTTATTCCCCATAACCTTCATAATTAAATTGTATTAATTACGATAATTTAGAATTATTTAAAAAAATATTTACATCAAATTTGAAATACCTCTTATATGTACGTCATCTGTTATATAATACCCACTATCATTTTCTAATCTATACGAAAGTAGTAATAAATATCCTTTTTAGAAACAGATTATTAGTTTCGTTAATTCCTATCTTACTGGCAGAATTCTATTTAAAATATAAAATAGGATTTGGAAAGAGTTTTTATGGATTAAATGTTTCTATTCAAGTCAACGGCAAAAAAGAGTTAAAAGATGTATTTACTCTCTGATATTAGGGTGTGATTTGTCTCTCTCGCTTTCCGAGTGGTTTAAATGGGGATGCAATCGAAAAACGGAACCCCATTTGGTCCCTCTCACTCGCTTACTGAATGCACTGCATATTGAAAAGTCAGTCGGTCTGAAATGAGAGACAAATCGACAACTATTTGCTACCCATTCGCAGGGTGACTAAAGACACTTTTCACTTTCGAAATAGGCTCCCATTTTTATTCCAGTTTCATTTTCTTCCACCATCCATCCATTTTCTATTCCTACATCCATCTGAAGTATCGACTTTTCTCCCTTTCTCTTTCTTTATCTCTTTCACTCATTCTTTTCTTCTCTTTAATAAGAAAGTCAGATTTTCTTGAATACTGATTATTTCTAAAAAAGATTCAAATGATTTTTATTTAATATTTGCAAGTTTTTTCGTTTTAAACTGAAAATATTTTATATTCTTAAAGAAGATAACCGTTTAGAAGAAATATGTAGAAAATAAAAATAATTTTGAACAAAAAAATAAAAACCGACTTCAAAAAATTAAAATACTACTAAAAGGTATAAAATAATTATTATCTTATTTAGTTAAAACTAAACGACGAAATATTAACATGAAATTACTTTATGAAGTCGGTACCAAACAAACTATACCTATAAGCGAGCGTACCCGCCAAACGTGCTAAGTAAGATCCGTCGAGTGCGATTCATAAAAGATATATGTTTGGCACCAACTTCAAAAAGTAATTTCATGTTAATATTTATTTCGTCGTTTAGTTGTAACTAAATAAGATAATAATCATTTTATACCTTTTAAAGTGTATTTTATTTGTTGCATTTAATTTTTTGAAGTCGGTTTTTATTTTTTTGTTAAAAATTATTTTTATTTTCGGCATATTTCTTCTAAACGGTTATCTTCTTTAAGAATATAAAAATATTTTCAGTTTAAAACGAAAAAACTTGCAAATATTAAATATTAAATATTAAAAAAAAATTTTATACCTTTTATTGTATTTTATTTGTTGCCATTTAATTTTGAAGCGTCGGCTTTTATTTCTTCGTTAAAAATTATTTTTATTTTTCTCTTTAGTGATGTTATTAATAGTGATCATATCATCAGAACTTGACCAAATTAATGGCGACACCATCCCGAAGACACCCCCTTTCGGATAAAAAAAGAACCATCGAAATCGGTTCATAAACAAAGAGGTTAGGTCTAAACAAACCTAATAAAAAATGTCTAATACCTATGAAAAAAAATGGGACCAATCGGAAGCTAGACTGGACCCAATGCAAAAAAAATTTCAAAATCGGTTGACAATTGGCGGAGATATGAGGTAACATAAGCACAAAAAAAAAAAAAAAAAATTCATTCGAATAGAGAACCTCCTCCTTTTTTGAAGTCGGTTAACTATGTCTGGGGGGGTCAGTAGGCTAGGCGGTAGCGTGACAGCGAGCTAACCAGGGGACCCGGGTTCGAATCCGACTCGAGGCATCCAGCTAAAATCTGACCCCCGGGGGTAGAGACAAATTTTAAAAAAATATATAACTAGTATCGTAATTAGGCTTATGGCTAGAAAGGCCGAAAAGCCAAAAAAAAAAAAAAAAAAAAAAAAACTATGTCTTTGTTGTTTGATGTAAATAAATACATATGTCGTAACAGGGCCGAATTCGGCGTTAACACACATAATTGTATGTTTTTTCGCACAAAAATAAATAATTAAATAAAATAAAAAAATTCTCCCAAGTGTAATATTATAAATATAATAAATTATACTATTTTGTGAGTGTGTTTTGAGATTTTAAAATTTAAATATTGACTAAATGGATAAGTAGGTATATACTTTTTTGCAAGTTTTCATACTTTACCAATGAATAGCATATTAATTATAATCTCAAGATCCTCTTAAATATTATTAACCTCAACATTTAGAAATTTAGTAATATTTAAAACTATTTGCCTCGGATTCATAGACCTAGAAAATAACGTCAATTGGGAAATTATGTTTAAAATCTTAAAACAGGCGGGATTAAAATTCAGGGAGAGAAGACTAATCTACAATCTATACCAAAACCAGACGCCAATAATAAATATTGGAGATGAGCAAAGAGAAGCCAAAATAAAAAAAGGTGTAAGACAAGGATGTGTGCTGTCACCCATGATTTTCAACTTATACATAGAAGAAGCGATTAAAGAATTCAAAGACAACATCGATACAGGTATCGAAATCCAAGGTCAAAAGATCGCTATGTTAAGATTTGCCGATGACATTGCCCTTCTAGGAAACAATAAAAAAGAATTAGAGGACGCCCTGAATGGAATTAACCAAATCCTAATAGAAGAAATCAAAATGAAAAATAAACAAGAATAAAACCAAGGTCCTAGTATGTACAAAAAAAGAACAAACGAGACAGGAATGCATCAAAATTAACCAAGAAAACCTAGAAGGAGTTAAGGAATTCCGCTACCTAGGAAGTAAAATAACATGGGATGGGAGGAGCGAAAACGAAATTAAATCAAGAATTGCCCAAGCAAAAATGGGGTTTAATTCAAAACAAAAACTACTATGCTCCTCCTCAATCAGCTTAGAAAACAGGAAGTTGCTATTGAAGACATATGTATGGAGCATAGCCATGTACGGGTGTGAAACCTGGACAATTAGAGAAGCGGAGAGAAAGAGATTAGAGGCTTTCGAAATGTGGTGCTACAGAAGAATGATGAATATCAAATGGATGTATAAAATTACAAATGAAGAAGTTCTTGGAAGAATCGGAGAAAGAAGAACCTTGTGGAAGAGTCTGAAGAAGAGAAGAGGTCAGATGATCGGGCACACACTGAGACATGGGGGACTGCTTAGGGATATCTTGGAGGGGGAGGTGGAAAAGAAAAGGGGAAGGGGAAGACCCAGATTAGAATATTTCAACCAAATAATTGGGGATATGGGATGCCAGACATTTAGAGAGGTCAAACAGCTGGCAGGGGACAGAGTCGAGTGGAGACGGATTGTTGCATCACACCAGTCTTAGGACTGTATACTCAATGATGATGATGATTTGCCTAGAAAAATGTTTTTAGGTATCCCTGAAATTACCTACCATGTGGTTACGTCATATACATCGTCATCACTGAGAGTCCTAAGCTTGGTTTGACCCAACCACCCGCTCTTTCACTTCTCTAAATGTCCCACATGACATATCTTACATTATCTAGGGAAAATATTCCAATCTAGCTCTTCCCCTTTCTCTTTTTTTGTCTAATTCACCCTTCATTTGGGCTCTTATTTTTACACTTTCATAGTGCTCTCTTTTTTAAAAAAAACTATCAAAAATAACTTTGTATACAAATTTGAAAAAAAGCAACAATTTTTCAAGAATCGGTACACTGTTTGCAAAGGTGACATTATATTGGCCAATAAAAAATAAAAAAGATTCTGCATAAAGATAGAATTCAATCTTCTTTATTATAAAAGCGCAACACCCGTTTAAGTTTGACAAGTAAGCTCTAATTAATCCCTAAATAGTTATAAGCTGAGTTTGCAAACTGTTTGAGCTAGAAAACTGAAACCTTGTACAAAAGTTAGACTTTTTAGTTTGAACTTGTGTGCCAAATTTCAGCTTATTAGCTACAATCGTCAAAATCGCTCTATATGAGCAATCTGGTGGCCAATCACCAACTGTGAGCTTCACTAATCATACTCGGTACAGTTTCAACAGCATGATAGCAAGTGATATTTATGTACAATTTGAAAATTTTGAAAACGAATTAGTTGTTTCGATAATATATATAATATTTCGATAATATCATATATAGGTACCTAATAATCTGATTCTCAGGAATTTTTTGAGTTTTTATTTACTTTAGAATTTAAAGTGAAATTGTACAATATTTATGAAAAAGAAAATCGCTTTCGAATTATTACACTGGGGGAGATTTATAGATCATAGATAATCAATGGAGTTATTGACAAAAATATACCTAGATCTTAATTAATATTTGCTGAAAAATGTCTAAAAGAATGATAGAATTCATTTCGTTGAGCCAGAATACTCCACCCCGCCATGAACTCCTATCTCCCTGATAAATCAATAAGTCAAAATATTTAGGATTTATTTTTCAGCTATACGCTAAATATAAAACACATTATATAATGTATTTTATCTTTTTCAATATTTAAATATTATGTAGGTATTTAAAAAAATGTAATTAAAATTTTAATACATAAAACAACGAATAAAAGTGATGAATTAATTAAAATTATTTATTATATCGATTTCCGATCTATAAAATGAAAAAATTCCATTCTGAACACTATTGCTTAATTTGTATACGTACTTTCTTTCCGGAAGAAAACGAAATGTAAATAATCTTATGACCATAAATGGTATTGGCTTTGGACATATTTTTAAATGTTTATAAGTATGTATATCTATTCCAACATATGACTCACTGGAAACAACCCTTTTTTTCGTTCACATATAAATATATTCTATATCATGTAATAACATAACAAATTTATTTCTAGTGCCGAAATGCTAATGTTATTGGAAAGGATAAACTGGTTAGTTTTTGTTCTTACTAGTTTTAAAATTTCCAGATGTGAAATTCCAGAAAAAATAAAATAATTAAAATATGGGGTTTCGGACGTTTGAAGGTAAAATGAGTTGAAAATTGACTCACAAGCCTGTACTATTAAGTTTCACATTTGTGTCTTGTGGGGAGAGTAACTGGACACTCTTCCACCCCATAGCTAAGTGATATCAGATAATAAAAATGGATGGATAGTCACAGACTAGTTTTGATTGGCAATATCAAAGTGATGTTTCAAAAAAAAACGAGAGGATTACAATACTTTACCCAGCTTTGCATTGGATAAAGTAAAAAAAAAATTTGTGTCAAACTTTTTATCTCAAAACTTTTACTGACTAAAAAATTATCAATAATCTAAATTTGGGAAAAACCAACCGAGTCTTGCAAAGGCTTTCACCTTTAAAATTCATTGTGATTGCTTTTACTCGGTACGCCATCAGAGAGGCAGGCGAAGCTTGTCTGCGGGCCGAGCTTAATATTGAATTCACGCAAAAATTTTCAAATCATTTTTTGCTGAGTGCATTGACAAATGTTTGGAAACTGTAGAAAAATAATTTTTAACCATGATTTTTTTCTGTCTGGGTGTTTGGATTCAGATACCCACGATAACTTAAGAACGGACAGTGCTAAAATTTTTATATTTCCATTGCGGGAGAACTCATTAGATTTCGAGCTTTCTAGATTTATAACTTCTAGTTCAAAAATCCAAAAAACATCATTTTACTTTACCATACAAGGTATGGTTAAGTATTGTAATCGTACATGAAAATTTATTAAATATTCGGATGAGCGATTCTTTCATTAGAATCTAATCGATGAAAATTACTGAAAAGGGCACAAATAGAATGACCTCTCTTCCCTTAGAGGATGCCAAATACAAGTCCAGACCTGTTTCAGACTAGTAGATATTAATATATTAATTTCTACTTATTATTCTAGAAACGCCCTAGGTAAGAAAATATTAAATCGAAATGAATATCAGGTTTAGATATTTATCATTTAAAATGATTAATTCACCAAAACTGCAAACAGCTTATTGAGTCTTGAAAAAGTTTCACTTTTTACTTCAATTCTAAATTTTATTCCTTTCGGAATAAATCAGAATGAGGAGAAGCCAACCCCCTCTCTTTATTTGTTGACCAGCAAGGTTCCTGCTATCTCCTTCCTTATTAGCGGCAACCGATGAAGTAAAATTAGAAAATCGAATTTTCTTTCTATTCAATTACGTCGGATATTCTCAATATTTTCCCGCGATAAAAAGGATATAATGAAGTTTCGCAAAATGACCTAATGGAGCATCCTCATTATCCATATAATGAATGAAATATGTAGTAGCCCTGCCGTAATGATCCATTTGCCAATGTCGTTTAGAAATCAAAGTTGAAAATAATTTTCATGACGAGTAGGTAATTCATTAGGGAACAGCGAACAAGCCAGTTTGGACAGCGTTATTCAATAAAATGACAATTTTCAATTTAATTTGGCCGGTTAGATTAGTTACTTGGCATAATTTCATTAGATCCCAATGTGTGTTTTATTTGCCTGCCACTTCGAGTAAATTTCCAGTTGGCCAACCTTAAATAGCATAGATGTATCATGTATATAACAGCTACTTTATACTACTAGTATATAGAGCAACTAGACTAGAGTGAAATCTCAAAGCGAAGGATAAATGAATTAACTCTTGACTAGTAAATTGGCCAACATACACGAACATTTCATAATATCACTATATGATATGATTTAGAAATTTCCATATTTGATTGCTTAATATTTAAGTGATAATGAAAAATAAATAAAATAATGATAAAATGACAATAATAATGATAAATTGCTAATGGTCACTGTGTTATTTATATACATTTCTTTATTTAAGGTTAAGTTTTGCATATTATATTACTTGTTATTTAAGACTAAATTTAATACTGACAAAGGTTATAAATGAATTGGCGAATGCGTTTGTTCGATTAGTATCTAGTTTAAGCGCGTAGGGGTGTTGAATTTTAGAAAATCGTGTATTTCGCGCAAATGAAGCCTTTGGTGGGATTATCGATTTTATTTCGTCAGAACAAAAGCCATGGTAATATCTATAAAAAAGGGAAATGGCCGAGACAGATCTACAATGGGCTAGGGAGTCGAGAGTGTCAGTTAATGTAGGATCGCCTATCAGCCTGATAGCTCGCCTCTGAATTGAATATAAGGTATTAAGAGAATACTTGGAGGCCCCTCTCCACAAATGCGAGCAATATTCAAGACAGGGGCGAATTTGAGCCTTGTACAATATAAGGAATAATAATATTTGCAAGAGAAGAGAATGAAAAAAAATTAAAGTAATTATTTTTTGCATTTTTTGATTTTAAGTCTGGGGAATACCTCCATGTCTTCAGCAATGGTTATCAATAATGATCGAAACGTCAAAAATACAATTTAGAATGGTTATTCTACTGAGGAATTAAATTATTAGATGAGAATCGATGGCTATTTTTTATTTTCAACGAAATCCTCCAGATCATCAGCAAAGGTAACGGATATGACGATAACGCAGTTGCTATGGTTACTTATAACATTTTCTTTTAAGAAGTTTACAGAGAGATGCCTATCTATTTTTACTAAAGCAATGTTAAATGAGCTATATTCTTCTTAGAGTGCCATAGCCTCTCCACATATACCTGTGGAGAGTGTGTTTAGTTGTTTTACACAGATATACGGGACCTACTTTTTAACGTCGGTTCCGAACGGCTTGGAGAGGTTTATTAGGCAATTATAATCTTGGTAGGTTGCCATTGCTTTCCAAGAGGAGTCTACTGCAAATATCTGCCGAGTCTTGGTCTCGAACCAGCTTACTTCGAGTCAGCGACCCGACACTCTATCCACTGACCCACAGTCGCTATCTTAAACAGACTAAATAAATAAATTTCAAAGAATTAAAAAAAATATATATTTGCTCACTGTAGAGTGTTAGAATAAACTACTTTAAAATGTAATTTCACTAATAAATTTATATTACTTTTTTTGAGATCACCACAAGGTACTTAAGAAAATAGAATATTAAATTTGATCAACATTGATTAAGCCATTTTCAAGATATTTAGAAAAAACTAAAAATATACTAGAATAAAGTACCTACTAATGTTTGTGCGATCGATATGCTTTATTTTATTAAAACAATGGTATTTTTTCAATTTCATTTCATTCGGTTGAACGATGTGGAAAAAATCGTCGACGAAAACAAGGAATCTATGCATCCATCCATCCATCCATCCATACCTACATGCCCACAGGCTAAATGAAAAAATCGCACTTTTTAGGCCCAGAAATTGTTATCTCTTAAAATGAAACCACGTTTGACTAATTTTTGAGTTTTTAACTCTTGGCTAACTTTTTATAATATTCCCACAGAAAAGAATTAATGAATTTGATGCACTTTTTAATAAATTATGAACATCATTTATATTTAAACTTTTGTTCTAAAATTAACTATTTTTAGCTGTACTTTTTGGCGTTCAGAAGTGGCTTATCCTAAAATTATGAAAAATTTCATTCTTTGCTTCTCATCACTGACAAACAATAAGTTATTTGATATCTCAAGTATTTCTGGAGTCATAAAGTATGGAACTCTCGGTTTTGGCCGGCTTATTTAAATAAGATGAATTCTTAAATTTTCTGTTTAGGTTCAATCTCCTTCCTATTCTGTGTTGAATAGATTAATAAAGATGCAATTTAATGATCGATTCATTTTAGATCGTCTCCAAAATAATAAAAGAGAAACGAAGGCGGATACGAGCCTGATTAACATATTATATAGCGAGCCATTTGAATTTCTCTATAGGAGCCCTTTAGACGCAGCTCTTTAGACCAGCCCTTAATTAGCATAGACAGATAGACACTTTATTAAACATTTAACACTTGCAACTTTCATCTTCTCTTTCTCTCTCTTGTCGTATTCTTTCATTCTCCTCTGCCTAGTTATACTCGTTTCAAAGTCTTACGTTTATAGATTGTCAAGCAGGTGCAGCCGCCATTTTGCCCCGAGAGGAACTATTGTTTGTGTAGTTGGAGATAAAATTCGAGCTTGGTACTTAAGGACCCGAAAAGAGATTCAAGAGTGGAAATGGCGTTCATTAGCCTGCTGGAATAATCACATATTACATTTTCCACATCGCATTCACTAGTAAGAAAGATGATGACCTAATAGAGAATATCTATATATAGAATAATTAAAACCAATAAGCCTCTGGTGAGTTGTTGAAATTTTGAAAAATTCCATTTATTTTTTATTTAGTTCAAAAACATTTTCTTGTTACGTTTCAGTATTAATTATATTGTTATTTATTTAATCCTCCTTCGCCCGAGTTGCAATTAGTGAATCTTGTCCAATATTGTGTATAAAAATATCTGAAACGTGAAGAAAAATCTTTTTCAACCATGATTAATTTGTTTCTTCGTCTGGGTTCCGATAATCAAGAACGGAAATTATAGAAAGTTCTTTCGGATGCCAAAATGGTTAAATTTTGATCTTTCTAGGTATAGTACTTTTTATGGAACGATGCAGAAAATATATATTTTTTTTATTTTTTCGCAGCTTTCATAGATATATTCACATGCGAAAAAATCACTAAATTATCTTCTATTTAATCCGAATAATTTCCATTACAAACAAGTGATTGAATTTTAAGCTCACAATCAAAACTTAATCTTCAATATCTTTAAATTTCTAATTAATTTTATTCCTTTTCTTTTTCCCATTGATTATAAAAATATTAATAATTAATATGGGAAAGAAAAGAAGAAGGCGAACCTAGGTTGAGCTATTTTCGCCAGATAATGAAAGATATGGGCTGTGGAACTTTTAAAGAAATGAAAGTATTGGCATATCATATAGTTGACTGGATGCAGGAAATCAGAAAAAATTGAATTTTCAAATAAGCACATGATGATAGCTAATGAGCTGAAAATCGGCACACATGTTCGTATTAATAATTTCGTATGACAATCTTATGTCAAGCCCCAACTTTCTAGCTTAATCCATTCGCTGACAAAAAATGAGTATTTATTGCTCGATACTCAAATAATTGTAAAATAAAAAATAATAATGCAAATTTTAATTTGGAAATAAAACATTTTGTTTAATGATCACCAAGCCAGCCATTACACCAATAGAAACATGCTCTCATCGAGCCTTGAATCAAAAACGAACGAGACATATCAAATTTATAAGTCTTCCTCTCATATTTATTTTTCTGGTGACTTTCGATCATATTTTCATCGTATCAGTTCTCATATGTTCATCCATAAAAAGGGTACTCCTTTATTAATCTTATATTTTAAAAATTTCATAGCCAGTAATTTCACTAATCATACAATCATCTACACAGATGGATCTAAAAGTAATGATGCATTATTTGTGGGATGTGCTTTTCTTATTGAAAGTAGTAATGGTATGATAACAAAAAAATTAAAATTCCCCAAAGAAACATCTATCTTTACAGCTGAAGCTTTGGCGAATTTTGAGGCTCTAAAGTATATTCAAACCTTTCCGGAAAGTCAATTTTTAGTGTGTACAGATTCTCTGAGTGTAATGGAAGCTATGAAGGGTCTCCATAAAAATAGAAATCCATCCCCAATTATTATAAATACTATTAATCAAATTTTTAAGTTGGAAAATGACAACAAAAAAATTTCCTTTGCTTGGATTACGGGGCACGCAGGGATAAATGGTAACGAACAAGCAGACCAACTTGCTAATCTAGCCAGAGTGGATGGGGAGTTTTTAAACATTGATCTCCCTATTTCTGACATCTATAACATCATTAAAAATAAATCTCTAACAAAATAGCAACAACAGTGGGCAGAGAGCAGTAAGACCAAAGGAGGTCATCTCTTTAAAATCGTTCCCATAATTCCCCATACACCATAGTTCATATACAACCATTATTTTAAAAACACTGATATTTCGTCTCCGTAACGGTCATGCTCCCACACCGTCTCACCTACATAGACTGGGAGTCAGGGATACTCCATTTTGCGTGTGCGGTGGTGAAAATATTGGGGATATTGACCATATGTATATATTTGAACTGTGATAGATATAAGATCAAAATTGACAAATTTTACACTGATATTACTAAGAAAATTTTTTTGCTACCAACACGAATGACAATTCTTCTCCATTCTACAAATGTTAAATCGGATATTACCAAGATAATAATAGGGCATATTTTGTCTATTGGATGGTTTTGGAATAACACTTGACATACTACTCCATATCTCATTTAATCATTACATATTATGAATTCCTTAAAGCCATTTCATAACTTATTCATAGTCTTCGACAATGATCCTTAGAGACCTTATACATCTTAGGCCTCAGTTTTTATACTAAGCATCAATGCAGAAGCTTTTTGTGGCCCGAGTGGCGTGTGCCGCGGGTACTCCTATGGCTGTGCTGAGGGGGGCGCCGCTCTGGTGACATATTGGTCCTTGTTATGGGGTAAAAATACAATTTTAATACTATAGAGTTGGCCAAAGGCTTTGCTATGAGCAAGGCCAGGGAGGGGAAAACAACAACATTTTGTTCAAAAAAAAAAAACTTTTAACATACCTATTTCTTTTGATTTTTTCGCCAAACCCGTCAGACGAAATCTCTCAATTCAATGTTGTTTCAAGCGAATTTGTCTCGGAAAGTAAATAATTGTCTCATTTTCTTTTGCAACTGTTATTCATCAAGGTAAATTTGATATTCTAGAATCCATTTTGAGAAGATTGTTTCATTTACTTGAATCGTTAAATGTTTTATAACACTTCGTTCACTTGTTTGGATGCAAGTAGATGGATGGGACCCATCCCACTCCACCCAACCCAATCCCATCCCCGTCTGCTCCGTCCCAATCTGGATCAATTCGTCCCATTCCATTCCTCACGTTTTGCTTACTTTTCGAAAATTCATTAATTTTTTTCCCTCCATTTCTCTGTGATTTACTCTGTTTAGAGAGATCAATTAACTTAATCTGTCAGTGATTGAAATTTTGGATTTTTCTACCTAGCCAAATTTCCTATTCTGCTTAACAAAAACCAATCGATTTTTTTTTTACATTTATTCTAATTGTTATGCTTTTTTTGGACTAATTACTCGTCAAAATTATCAAAAATTAAATGGAATTTTCGGTCCTCTGATTTGAGTCCCGAATTCAGATCGCGTATTGAAACTTAACAAATATATAGTACTAGCTGTGTACTCGGCGTGCCTCCGGCAGGCCTGTCTCAGCTGGCCCTCCGGGCGGGATACCGGTCACCCATGATATACAAAAAACAACAAAAATGAAAAAAATTGTAAATAATTCTATAATAATTTATTTTTAACAAAATCATTTCATTTTATATATATATATAGTAAAAGAAAAAACAGAAATTCATTAAAATTTCAAAGTTCTAAAGCAGTCTTTTTTTATAATTAAATCAACTTAGTTATTTATTTTACTTCCCATGCAATTTTTTCTTCTTTGAAAAAAAGTACAAAGGTCGAAAAATATTTAAACTAGATTCAGTCACATTTTTTCTTTTTCTTTTTACTTTCATATCTGCTTGTAATTTAATTAATTAATAATCAAGTACCTACATTGTATAAAATGTTCATTAATAGTAAATATTAATTATATTCTTTCTAAAAAGAATCAAGTCTCGCCTTCTTTTTTGAACAATATGTAAATTTATTTTCAGATCAAAAGCTTACTTTACGTTTAGTGACAGAGATGCATATGATTGCAATGCTTATAAGTCAAGAGTTGACTTTTGAATTTTAAACAGAAAAAGAGCCAGCGAGAACTTTGGAAATATTAAAGAGTTGGATCTCAGCTAAGGATTGAATGTTAAACGATTAAAGAAAGAATGAAGCAGGGAAGAAATTCTAACCTTTAAATTACTCCTTGTTAAGTTAAACATGGGTAGAGGTTAATTTAGCTTTAGAATAAAAACAGATATTGAGTTGTGGCTTCTTATAAATCTGGTGGTTATCTGATTTAGCTAGCAGTTAAAGATATCCTGCCTCCAATTTGACCGAAAGTGAACAATTATTTTTATCAAACAAATCCCAAAGCCAACCATCGCCAACACTATTTCCGGCCTCAACCACTATCGGCCACTATAAGTCAATCTCAAACAATGGTGATGGTTTGAATTGGCCCAGGTTGGCCCATACTGTAGAGGGACCATAAAAGTTCTTTATTACTTCGGAATATTAATAAGAGTACATATATAATCCAAGGATCAAGTGTACTAGCAAAATATATTATTTTTTGAATTTTTCTTTTAGGTATTTCATTTAAGTTTGCTTGTTTGTTTGTTTTTTTATTTTTTGCTAATTATGAAGGTCTTTTAAATTATTCCCTTTCAATTTGGGAATGAACAAATTCACATTTCGAATAGTCATTTTCAAATGTGAATTATTATAAAATTCATTCGGTTATGGATTTTTTTTAACAAAATTTGTTTATTTAGAAATGTAAAATTACATATTTATTATTATTGCAATATGGTCATCGAGTCAACATTCCCTATCCATGTTCATATTTATAAGGATGTCTTTTAATCGTTTCAATCATTTTAAAATTTTAAATAGTGGAAAAACAACGACGAAGAAAGTGGAAAAACAACAACGAAGAGACAGGAGAAATATAATATTCATTAAAATAAAAGAAATTAATTTGTAAAGTAATTGTTTATAAAATAATTGTGTAAAAATGGCAATTGTATTAAGGTACGTTTTCTTCGGTGCGATTATTACGATGATCGTTCAACGATTATTGTTGAACGATCATCGTGATAGTCTTACCGTGGAAAATGTACCTTAAATCCAAAACCCTAAATAAATAAATAGTGGAAAATTTTTGACAAAAAATCAGTTCTTGATTTGGGTTATTATTCTTTATACAAATATAGAGAGTTGTTAAAAAAATAAAAAGAAATGAATAAATAATAAATAAAATAAAATTATAAAATCTTCAAGTCTAAAAATTCAAGAAGGCTTCAACTTATAGTATGAAAGCGGTTTTTATTTAAAAGAGTTCCACCAAAATTTGAATATATATTAACTATCGACTCAAAATAGTTTTTGAGTTTTATAAAATTTACCAGGTGAATATGAAATTTCTCCCGGAATTGATAATTTCAAATTTAAATTTGTTAATTCCAATTTTAAATTGATTATCCCTGAAAGAGCATATCGAATCATAGGCCAAATAACTTCGGAAAAGGGTTCCAAATTCCCTTTTGTTTAAAACTTGATTAAATTTTCATTAGGATGCAAAACTTTACAAATTTCTCGATGATCAAGAAAAAAAAAATTAAAATATTTTTTCAAAACGAAAAAGATGCTAGAAAAATTATAGAAAGCATAGATACTATTTTTGTTGGTGTACAGAAATCATTAAATTTGATATAAAATAAATTATGAGATAAAATCAATAATTCCCCCAAAGCATGCTTTGCACTTAGCACGCGTTTTGCCGACTCCCAACACTCTTTCGCGGTCAAATTAGAAAAGTGCCGGACCACTTCATTCTCGAATACATATATCCCCATGACTTCAAGGAACTGGAACTCTCTCCCAGCCTCCATCTTTCCCAGCACCTATAATCTTCAAACCTTCAAAACCGGGGTGCATAGACACCTACGTCTACACCCTCTCACTTAATCAACTTTCCCTTCTCTTCGGTAATGCAAGGGTCTTTCGAGATCCATAGGAGCTGCATCTTTACTTGTCCACCCCTTCTTGTATTCGATTGCATAAAAAAAAAAAAAAAAAAAAATATTTGTTGCTATCCATTTATAAAAAAAAAATGAAAATATTTTTGAATTTTAAAAATCATTTATTCCGTTTAATCATTTTATTTGATTCCTGTTCGTGAAAATTGATCAGTTCTAATTAACATAAGTGACATTTGATTAAAATAATACTTTGCTCAGAAAGCCGGTGACAGGCAGACTATGTTACTAATAGCAATGAGAACTCATCAAGAAGAAAAAAAAACTTGAAGACTGTTAACAGAGACAACGAGCGGGCGCAGTAAGGAAACCAACAAAAACTTTCCACTTGAGGGAGAGCGAAAACAACATTTGGGAACATCTCAAATTTACTTTCACGTTTATAATTTTCCAAACTAAATCAACATTTTAAACAGCCAGCCAAGTTCATTACTTTCTCAATTATCATGATTCCGTTTTTTTATTTTTTGTATCTAAGTTTGTTAGATCATATATCTCTAGTACTCTCTTCTTAAGAAAAACAAAGTTTCAACTCAGTGTGTTCATTTCTCTATCCACTCTTTAATTTCACACCGGACTAATAGAATAAATGAGTCTTGGCAGTAAACAAGACCTGTTTATTTTGAACTTTGATGTTTATGTTTACTTTCACTATAAATTCAGGGCAAACATCCATAATCAAACGATGATCATCATGATGGTATCATTATCCATTCAAAAGGCTAATATAAGCAAACTTAAGCTCTTCAAGAACGCACTAATCTTTTTGATTATTATACGATGGCACTTCACTTCCTCACATTTCGACCACAGAGCATTTAATACCTCGCGACAAAAACAAAATTAGAAATTGAAATGTGATGGTCATTGCATTATCATACTAGCGCAGTTTAAACTATAATCATCCTAATCATTATTAATGAATTCCTCAACAGAAAATTAGTTTCTAAAGAACTGAATGTTGATTTTTCTAGTTTTTGTCTTGAAAAAAACGATATTAAATTATATGTAGTATGGCAAAAAAATATTCTTGCCAAATCGGATGTCTTTGACCGTTAGGATCTGCAAGTAGTTTGAAAGCATTCTTTTAAATCGTAGTCTTAAGTTTGTGGTTGATGAAATATATTCATTCTATACCAGTGATATTCAACCTGAGTTCCATGGAACGATTTCAGATGTTCTATATCTCTATTTTATCATGAATTAAATTCCATATTTGCGAGGAATTATTTAGTTTGCATAAATTATTGCTTTTGCATACGGAGATTCGATGGCTAGCTATCTCGTGGAAGAGTTAGTTTAACTAGATTTTATGAATTGAAAGATGAGATGAAAAAAATTTTGTCTGGAAAATAATAACATGAATACGTTTGTAAATTAAACGATAAAAATATGGTTGCAAAGTATAGCCTATCTTACTGATTTTTCTTTTTTTTTTAAGTGAGAATGGTATATATTCTAGGTGAAACATGTTATATATATATATATATATATATATATATATATATATATATATATATATATATTATCTTTTGAATGAAATGATCGACTTGGTTATAGTAACTACAATTTGCAAAGCTGTTCAGCTTAGATTCTGTTTAGGCATATGTGTTCACAGGAAGATAAAAATTATTGTATTGTGTATAATGGACACTATGCTAAGAGCAAACTAGAATGGTACAAGTGCAAGATATGTGTAGGGTGAACACATAAGTCTTGTGGCCACAAAGAAGTAATTAATTTCTTTTGCCTAAAATGTTTTTAACTTTTCATGATATTACAGAGTTTGATTTTACATTTTGAGACTGATTTTTATTAGGATGTTATTATTGATTAAGATAATGAAAAATTATTATTATTTTTTTTTTTTTTTTAAGAAGAGAAGGTTTTTCCCCCTTCCTGGCTTTTGGTCATAACCATTTAGCCAATCACATTCTTTGTATTATTTTATAATTTTAAATATTTACACTAGCCCTTAGTACAAATCTCTGAACAGCCATCACAACTTTTTCACTGCACTCACACAAGGACAAAAGATAATCACTATTTATTGGGAATTTTACACTTTCGTTGATTTCACAGTATAGCAATTGTGTCCACTTTTTGTTTAGCTCACATTCAAGCAGCACATGATTGAGCCCACTCACTGGTAAGTTCACACCTACACATGGGGACTCCATCACTCCAATTCGATGCAGATGTAACTGTCAGTGATGAGTGTCCAGTCTCATTCTTGAAATTGATGTAATAGCTTTGCGTGGAATGTTAACTGTTTTAAACCATGGTAATAGGGACACCGTAGGTTTAATCTTATATAAATGTCGACCTTTGGTATCCTTTTCCCACGTTTCTTGCCATAATTTCAATGATTTACATTTTTGTACTACCAGGAAGTCAGACCATATGATTTTTTTCATTTGATGCTGTAGGGAGTTTACTGGCTTGCTTGGCCTCATAGTCAGCGATTGTGTTGCCTATGATTCCTGGTGTGCAGGAATCCAGACAATGTCTACAGTATTATTATTAATAAATAAATCATATAATAAATTACAAATTTTTAATATATTATAATTTGATCTTAAAATATCTTTGTTGATTAAAGCATCTGTAAGACTTTTCAAATCAGTACATATTAAATTGAATTTTATGTTGTTATTTTTAATCTATTCTAAACATTTCAACAGGGCAGTATATAGAGTTTTCTGGTTCCATCTTAAATTGTTTAAATATATTTATATTAGGCATGCAAATGCACACCCTACCAAATCATTTGCTGTGTCTTTTGAACCATCTGTGAAGAATATATTGTACTGATTATAAAACTCTTTGATATAGTTTTTAAAGATCTCATTTTGATTTAAATCTCCCTTTTTAAAGGTATTGTTATCAATGTTAATATTTACAAATGAGGCTGTATATAATTTTTCAAAATTAATAAATCTATCTATTTGCATTTTATTAGAAATTGATGACATAGATTGAAATATTTTATATATGTTGGGTATTTATATAGGGCTAAAATTGTCGAAATATTTCACCTAAAATTATTATTAAACCTGATTAAAAAGCTCTGATTTTCATAGAATTATGTAAGTTTAATTTCAATCTGATTTAATAAAGTATATTTAATTGTTCAAAAACTGTTTTGTTTGTATTAAGTACATAGGTATCGGCTCTTTCATATCACACGGTGGTTCTTTCATTGACATATTGTTATGAAAGAGCCAATTTCCTTTTTTACTTTATCCAATGCAAAGCATGGGTAAAGTATTGCAATCGCTCTCGGGGCAAGCGTGGCTTCAAAGGGTCCTCAGGTAAAGACTACGGAACCCATGGACTAAATTAAAGTCACAAATTGTAGTATTCAATTAGGTTGAATTTTAGCACGTGACGGTTTTGCCAAAAATTACATGGGGTCTCGTCGAGAGGCCAAAAAGTGCCATTTTTACTTTATCCAATGCAAAGCATGGGTAAAGTATTGCAATCGCTCTCGGGGCAAGCGTGGCTTCAAAGGGTCCTCAGGTAAAGACTACGGAACCCATGGACTCAATTAAAGTCACAAATTGTAGTATTCATATAGGTTGAATTTTAGCACGTGACGGTTTTGCCAAAAATTACATGGGGTCTCGTCGAGAGGCCAAAAAGGGCGATTTTTTCATTTAGTGCGTGCGTATGGATGTGATGTATGGATGGATGTATGTATGTATGGATGTATGTTATCGTTTTTTTGGCCCACGATTTTTTCCACACCGTTGCACCGATTGAAATGAAATTGAAAACCTACCATTAGTTTAACAAAATGAAGCGCTGATTAGTTTTTGGTACATATCGGCCCACAAACATTAGTACTTTATTTCAGTACTTTTTTAGTTTTTTCTAAATATTTTGAAAATGACTTAACCAATTTTGATGAAATTTAATATCCTAATTAAGTACCTTGGGGACCACAAAAAAGGTTAAATAAAGTTTTTAGTAAAATTATATTTTAAAGTACTTTACTCTAGAGTAAGATAGTACTTTTTAATTTTTAAATTCTTTAAAATTTATTCATTTGAACGTTTTAATATAGCTCATTTAACCTTGCTTAAGTAAGAATGGATAGGCTTCTCTCTGTGAAATGCTAAAAATTTGGGAGGAATTTTTATGAGTAACCATAGCAACTGCGTTGTTTTCTTATCCGTTACCTTTGCTGAAGACAGAGAAATCGATTTTAAACCAAAAATAGCGATTGATTCTCATCTAGTACTTGAGGAATAATCATTCTATATTGGATTTTTGACGTTTCGGTTTTTATTAGTAACCATTGCTGAAGACATAGAGAAATCGACTTTAAACCAAAAATAGCGATTGATTCTCATCTAGTACTTGAGGAATAATCATTCTATATTGGATTTTTGACGTTTCGGTTTTTATTAGTAACCATTGCTGAAGACATAGAGAAATCGACTTTAAACCAAAAATAGCGATTGATTCTCATCTAGTACTTGAGGAATAATCATTCTATATTGGATTTTTGACGTTTCGGTTTTATTAGTAACCATTGCTGAAGACATAGAGAAATCGACTTTAAACCAAAAATAGCGATTGATTCTCATCTAGTACTTGAGGAATAATCATTCTATATTGGATTTTTTGACGTTTCGGTTTTTATTAGTAACCATTGCTGAAGACATGGAGGAATCGACTTAAAATCAAAAATAGCGATTGATTCTCATCTAATACTTGAGAAATATCCATTCTATATTGGATTTTTGACGTTTCGGTTTTTATTAGTAACCATTGCTGAAGACATAGAGAAATCGACTTTAAACCAAAAATAGCGATTGATTCTCATCTAGTACTTGAGGAATAATCATTCTATATTGGATTTTTGACGTTTCGGTTTTTATTGGTAACCATTGCTGAAGACATAGAAGAATCGACTTAAAATCAAAAATAGCGATTAGATTCTCATCTAATACTTGAGGAATAACAATTCTACATTAGGTTTTTGACGTTTCGATTATTATTGGTGCCATAAAAGAATTTAGTCTTTTTGATTTTAAGTCGATTCTTCTACATTTTCAGTAGAGGTTTCCATTAATAGTCAAAACATCAAAAATGGAATGCAATAAGGTTATTCCTCTAGTATTAGATAAGAATCGATCGTTATTTTTGATTTTAAGTCGATTCCTCCATGTCTTCAGCAATGGTTACCAATAATAATCGAAACGTCAAAAACCTAATGTAGAATTGTTATTCCTCAAGTATTAGATGAGAATCGATGGCTATTTTTGATTTTAAGTCGATTCCTCTATGTCTTCAGCAATGGTTACCAATAATAACCGAAACGTCAAAAATCCAATGTAGAATGGTTATTCCTCGACTCTTAAATGAGAATTATTTTTTGAATTAATGTCAATATGAACTACAAATTGCAAGTGATATCTGATTAATAATAAAGGAACAAACATATTAATATTTCAAATGAATTTGGATAAAGTTTAGCAACGATCCGTTGCAGTTTATTTCATTTAGTGCGTGCGGATGTATGTATGTATGTATGGATGGATGTATGTTATCGTTTTTGGCCCACGATTTTTTCCACACCGTTGCACCGATTGAAATGAAATTGAAAACCTAGCATTCTTTGAACAAAATGAAGCGCTGATTAGATTTTGGTACATATCGACCCACAAACATTAGTACTTTATTTCAGTACTTTTTTAGTTTTTTCTAAATATCTTGAAAATGACTTAACCAATTTTGATGAAATTTAATATCCTAATTAAGTACCTTGGGGACCACAAAAAAGGATAAATAAAGTTTTTAGTAAAATTATATTTTAAAGTACTTTACTCTAGAGTAAGAGAGTACTTTTTAATTTTTTAATTCTTTAAAATTTATTCATTTGAACCTTTTAATATAGCTCATTTAGCCTTGCTTAAATAAGAATGGATAGGCTTCTCTCTGTGAAATGCTAAAAATTTGGGAGGAAATTTTATAAGTAACCATAGCAACTGCGTTGTTTTCTTATCCCTTACCTTTGCAGAAGACATAGAGGAACCGACTTTAAACCAAAAATAGCGATTGATTCTCATCAAATACTTGAGGAATAACCATTCTATATTGGATTTTTGACGTTTCGGTTTTTATTGGTGACCATTGCTGAGGACATAGATGAATCGACTTTAAACCAAAAATAGCGATTGATTCTCATCAAATACTTGAGGAATAACCATTCTATATTGGATTTTTGACGTTTCGGTATTTATTGGTGACCATTGCTGAAGACATAGAGAAATCGACTTTAAACCAAAAATAGCGATTGATTCTCATCAAATACTTGAGGAATAACCATTCTATATTGGATTTTTGACGTTTCGGTTTTTATTGGTAACCATTGCTGAAGACATAGAGGAATCGACTTTAATCCAAAAATAGCGATTGATTCTCATATAGTACTTGAGGAATAACCATTCTATATTGGATTTTTGACGTTTCGGTTTTTATTGGTCACCATTTCTGAAGACATAGAGGAATCGACTTTAAACCAAAAATAGCGATTGAGTCTCATCAAATACTTGAGAAATAACCATTCTATATTGGATTTTTGACGTTTCGGTTTTAATTGGTAACCATTGCTGAAGACATAGAGGTATCGACTTTAAACCAAAAATAGCGATTGATTCTCATCTAGTACTTGAGGAATAACCATTTTATATTGGATTTTTGAGGTTTCGGTTTTTATTGATAACCATTGCTGAAGACATGGAGGAATCGACTTAAAATCAAAAATAGCCATCGATTCTCATCTAATACTTGAGGAATAACAATTCTACATTAGGTTTTTGACGTTTCGATTATTATTGGTAACCAGTGCTGAAGACATGGAGGAATCGACTTAAAATCAAAAATAACGATCGATTCATATCTAATACTAGAGGAATAACCTTATTGCATTCCATTTTTGATGTTTTGACTATTAATGGCAACCTCTACTGAAAACGTGGAAGAATAGACTTAAAATCAAAAAGACTAAAATCTTTTTTGGTAAACAACTCATGCTTGAGTTGTTTGCCATAAAAGAATTTAGTCTTTTTGATTTTAAGTCTATTCTTCCACGTTTTCAGTAGAGGTTGCCATTAATAGTCAAAACATCAAAAATGGAATGCAATAAAGGTTATTCCTCTAGTATTAGATATGAATCGATCGTTATTTTTGATTTTAAGTCGATTCCTCCATGCCTTCAGCAATGGTTACCAATAATAATCGAAACGTCAAAAACCTAATGTAGAATTGTTATTCCTCAAGTATTAGATGAGAATCGATGGCTATTTTTGATTTTAAGTCGATTCCTCCATGTCTTCAGCAATGGTTACCAATAAAAACCGAAATGTCAAAAATCAAACGTAAAATGGTTATTCCTCAACTATTAAATGAGAATTATTTTTGAATTAATGTCAATATGAACTACAAATTGCAAGTGAAATGTGATTAATAATAAAGGAACAAACATATTAATATTTCAAATGAATTTGGATAAAGTTTAGCAACGATCCGTTGCAGTTTATTTTAAGTAGCTGTATTACAGATTATTAGCATTGTTATCTATTTTATTTTAATTTTATAACATTTAATATTAAAATAATTATTAAAAAGTAGTTTTATTTAAAAACAATTAGTCTAAAGCCTGTTTTTTCCATACTTTTCCCATATTTTTTATACACACTGTCCCCTACTCCCCTTTTTCCCTAAACACGAAAATACTGTAACACTCCTAGGCCAAAAATGTTTTTTATAGCCACCCAGTAGAGCTATTTATAGTGCTTGTGGTTTCTTTTACTATCAGTACAAAAATAATCATTTTCCTACATAAGGGTACTTATGTTGAAAAATAATTTATATTAGTTTAAATAAAGTCGACTATAGGCTTTTTAAAGTGAAATTAATTAAAATTCTTAACAATTTATTATCTCCCTCTTTCTCTTCACTTCCCTTCTTTTATTCATTCAATCATTAAGAATACTTCCTTAAATTAAAAACAAAAAGAGAGAGAGAGAGCTAATATGCTATAAAAAATATCGTGGAAATTGCACCGGTCGTTTTCAATTAAATGAGCGCATTTATATTGCCATTTCTAATTCGATTTATCTAAATTGCTATTAATTGAAAATGAAAACGACTTTTGCTCGGATATCGAAATAGAATACGACCATCTCGTTCTTTCTCTTCTCCATCACTCCATTCCGTCCCTTACACCCACAATCTCTCTTGTATAGATCTCAAGAGCTGCGATGCTACGTGCTTGTTTCACGAAATATTAAACCCTTTAAGCTATCGGACGTTCATCAGAAGTACCCCGAGAGAGAAACAACATGTCAATATCAATTGAAGGGTTTTTTATTAAATAATAATACGGCTTGAAGATATCTATTTTCAAAATACATATTAGATAAAAATATATAGATATATAATTCATTTATTCCTTTTTATTGCTTAAACTGCAAAGCCCTTGTTGCTCAAGACAAATGATATTTCTTATTGTTCAAAAATTATTAAGAAAATATTTCAAATAGTGTCTTTTCGACATTAGTTTTGGAATGTTTAAAACACTTTAGAGCAAAATGAGGCGAGGTTTGATCTGAAATATAGGGTTTCTTAAACATTGTGTTCTGCTGGCAAATTTATAACATGATCTTTCTCTTCCCATTGGAATCAAATAAGAAGGCCTAGAGGAAAATCTGAGAATCATGACCCTATCTAAAATGCAACGGTTATACTTCTGAACAAATGGCTTTGCCAGTATAAGAAAAAGCTAGACAAAAAATGTATTCGTATAAACTTAGTGCGAGTTAAATACCTTGAAAAAAAAGTAGAGATATTCTAGTAATCAACTTAAATGTCTAATTTATATTACTATTTACTATATGAACCAAGCTGTTAGGAGCGTGCAAGAGACAGCATCTCGAAATCACCCAAAATTTGACTTTAAAAATTATAGACCTTCAAAAATTAAAACAATTTATTTATTTTTAGTGTCTCTTGATAATGGAGCTTATCTCTTTTTAGAAATCTTCGGGCTTGACATTCTAATTAAATCAAATTCTCAAAATTGAAATAATTATACCATTCAACAAAAACCAGTATTGCAAAAACTTGAAAAATGAAATATTTTGCTTTTTGTTCTATGTCTACATTTGTATTTGTCCAGAGATGGAGAAAACAGCTTGTTGCAGTAACAATCGTCAATTGGTGATTTATTAATCACAATGAAAATTGTTAACTCCCTGGAAATTGACCCTTTCTTTCTCTTTTTCTTTGTCTATCTTTTAAGAGCAGATAAAGTTAAAGAGGAAGAATTGAGAAACAGGAAGAAAAATAAAACAAAGCATAAGAAAAAAAGGATCAGTAAACGATACGAAGATTAATGAGATCCTCTTTATTTTGTATTTTCATTTAATTATTTATTCGAGGAAAAGTTTTCGTTTTTAAGATTTATTGAATACCTTTCTTTTTGCTGTTTAATTATAGATCTTAAATAGAATATTCAGTAGCATCAACATTGTTCAAAAATAGCGAACACCATTGTTATTCATTATATTTGACTTCATATTTTCAATTTCATTCAAGTATTTAAACACAAGTGCGAGTCTGATTCCTAAACTATTTGAGACTTCAAATTCATTCTTCTATTTCGTTGATAAAAAGGAAATGAGTGAATTTGTGGAATTTTTTCATAATTTTAAATTAAGCCAATTCTAATTCGAGACAGGTATAAAAATCACGAAAAACTGCTTGGAACTCTTTCACACCATCATTTTAAATTAATGTAAATTTGGAAAATTAAACCTAATTCTACGATACAGAGATACATCTACACTCTATGATAAAAAATATTTTTTATTTTTGGCCCCACTTACAATTCAACTCTCCCCAAAATAATCATTCGGTCAGAATTTGAATAAGATATTTGTTTTGAGGGAAAATAAATAAATATATAATAACTTCGAAGCGTTTAAATTAGATATTGTACCTAATAACCCTCAAACGCATTTTCCTACTCTTAGGTTCCTATGACTTCACTACAGACTGGAACTCTCTTTCCGCTTTCGTCTTTCCGGGGACACATAACCTTGAATTTTTCCATACCCACATCCACAGATTACTTCCAATTCAAATTCAGCTTGAAATTGCTCCTCATTCTTCTTTCCACGACAGTTCCACTTTGGACTACAGAAGTTGCATTTTTTGGTGCCAAATCATCTTGAATCGGTATCATTTAAATAAATAAAAATGAAAATATGTCTTTTTAGGCAGATTTCTAAATTGTATGGAATTTGTCCCCTTTTCTTTCATTAAAATATTGGAGTCGCACCCCCTACAATTTTGTAAAGTCCAATTTTGTAAATAAATTAAATTAGAAGAACAAAGAAAAGATTTTTGATCATTTTGTCTATAAAAAAAAATCTTTTCTTTGTTCTTTAATTAATTTAATTAATAATTGTCTTTAGACGTTGCCCCCTTGTGGCTGCAACCTAGAGTATAAAGAAAAAAATATTTTCGACCTTTCAATTGGGAGGCGTTTGAATATAGTTTCGTATATAATTTCATTAAATCTTAGATCATGATTTATTAACATTGTATAAGTAACTATTATATCAATAATATAAAAGTGATTTATTTAAACAATATTTATTTGAAACAAAAATGTTTTTTTCAATGTAATTTACACCGAAAACGTATTCATTAATATCGCAATTTTATTTTGATTAATAAATGGGCGCCTTTCTTTAAATGATATCTCGCCCCCTTTTTTTTTTTTTTTTTTTTTTTAATGATATTGATGTGAGAAGGAGATACACCAGAAGGTGGATCCCCTAAAGGCCTGTATGGGCTGGCCCCTCCATCGTGAAAAGAACAGAGCAGAAGGAAAAGAAGCCGGGATCACGAGCCAATCTCAGAAACTTAGATACAATTCAATATCCAATTTACTAAGGTTTTAGGGGCTTCGAGCAGTGGTAAATTCTCCGCGCGATAAATTCGGTTAAATTTATCTCCCACTTAATTTTTATTACCAGACCATATACTTACAGAAAAAATGTCTGGGTATAGCCGGGAATCGAACCCGAGACCTCCGGGTTGCCAGTCAGTTACTCTGACCATTAGACCACGGAGGCGGACAGTAGGACCCTGTCTTTAGCTCTTTTCAATGAATTTTAATGGAATTTGAACAACATAGTGAAATTGAGAATTCTGTGAACATTTACACTAACAGCACACTGTCCCTTTGGATGGTAACTCATGTAAGAACTAACCGCTCTATTTGTTTTGGTGATACTTTGGGAACCGGTGCTTTGGACATGCCTAGGTCATTTGCAAGATAACATTATTAAACTTTAGGTACTATTCTCAAATTTGGTGAGTGGATGTTTTTTTTAACTTATCATTTCTAATAGTGACATTCGTGTGATGAATTCAAGTCTGATTCCAATCGATTTTTTCTCTCTTCCTGCCCCTGCTTAAAAAAATTCTGCCTATCCCCTGTTTGGCCTTCTCGAAAAGTGCTAAAGAAAAAAGAGAGCAAGTGAACGTGCACGATCCAAGCGGGCGTGAATGAAGATAGATTGCACCCTTTGGGGGTGAAGAAGGTGTAGGGTGGTGCACTGTGAAAAAAGAGGAATGAAATCGCCCCCCCCCCTGTCCTATTCTGCCTCTATTAAAGAAGACGACTTTCCCTCAAAAAACGAACAGCTTCTGACTGGCATTCAGGTGAGCTATCTTGTGTGAAACATTAGGGTTAATAGCTCGGTGGGAATTCCGTAAAGAAGTCTCACAGTGGTGGTAGGATGCCATATCTATCAATGGGAACATCTCTTCAACCTCAGACAAAAATATGTGAAATCCTATTTTTTTTTTACTTTATTTTTTTTTACGAATGGAACCTTCGGAAATTGACATTTTGAAGTATACTAATTTCAATATATGAAATTTAACTTGTATTCTATTAATATCTACTGATTGGGAATAAATAAATAAATAAATCTTTATTCCTCGACCTGCTTAGAGGCACAAGTCCTCGGTGGCTAGGTCCTCCAATCATCAATAAAATCTAGGTATAATGCATTATCAAACATCAATACAAATTAACTACAACAATTTAACAAATAATAAACAAGTACAAAAAAATGAAAAGAAGAAAAAATAGAAATATATGCTCATTAACAAATAACATGAGCATAGACTTCCATCAAAAGACAAAAAGTAATTTAAAAATTCCGCGAAAAAACCCGATAGCAGGAGCAAGCGACGCATTAGCCATCCCGACATTTGCCATAAGTAGTTAAGGAAATCTGGTCAAAACCTTAACAAGGATGTTATGACCTCTCTCTACCTCAGCTAATCTCTGCTTGTGAGAACTAAATAAAATTTTGTACAACTCTAGGACTTTACTAGTACTTGACAAAATTTATAATTGATTTAATCATAGGAGACAGAGGACTATAATCCCAAGTAGTAATAAATAGACTGTTCCACAAATCAATGCCAGATCCTACAAATGAATGCAAACCTACATATTAATGTCTGAATTAAGTAACTTGTAGGAACCAGACCTATTTAAATAAGGTCTTAGTTATACAACGGGTTATTAGTAAAACCCCTGGACCAAAAATGAGTCATAAAATCCATTGAAATACCTGGCTGTCTGTATGTAATCATGATAGCTCTAAAATGGTAAATTAAAATTAAAACTTAAGCTAATTATCGACTTAAGATAATACAGCAAGGTTTTGGCTCAAACCAGCCAAGTACTTTTTACTTTTATTCTCGCTGTTTTTATTTTTATTTCTTTATGTATTTTTCTAAAAAGTTTTGTTTTAAATCTTTATCTAGAATCATATATTATGTTCTTTTGCCTATGATTTTTATAAAAATCATAATGTTTATGAGAAAGGTTATATACCTTTGTTTATAAAGATTGAGATTTGATATTATTAATTTTATTATATTTATGTTGTTTTGTTTTTAATAAGAGTAAGCGAAAGTCACGTGGTTTGAACTATACAGGCTAGAATATTTTTCAATTATACTTTTTGAGAAATAAACCAAAAAGTGAAATTAATTATTTTGTAACCACTTTGAGAAAAATAAAATAATCAAGTTTAATAAATAATAGTATGTTCATTAATCTTGCGTATGTATTAATTTTCCGGATTTTTAAAATCTTGCTGATCCTTATATTGATAGCACACTAACTTATTAATTTAATCTATATATATAAAATTAAGGTTTTGTCTGTACATTGCTCCAAATCACGCCAAATTTTGGTTGCACACGTTTCAAGCAAAGTTATGAACGAAAACAACCTCAAGAAAATTCCTGGCTGTATGTCTATCTGTCTGTCTGTATGTTTCCGTGGGTTCCCCGAAAAGTTGCTCACGATTCACGTAAAAACGGCTGAAGGGATTATTATGAAATTTCATATTTACATCAGATGTCTTATAACTTACGTTTTTAGCTATATAACGTTTTGATATTTTGACCCCAGAAGAGGGTTTGGGGTGGAGCACGAAGGAAAATTATTAAATAACTCCTAAACTATTAACCTTACGGCAAATTTTATGATAAACAAAGTTGTAGAGGATGTGATTTCTGACAACTTTTGTTTAAAAAATTTCCCCAAAAACCCAGGGTTAGGGTGCTGGTGGAGTTGGGGTGGTAGTGTAGGGCGGGGGGCGTGGTCTGGTGGGGCTGGCTGGGTTTCGGGGGGTGTGGTGGGTCGGAGTGGGGGGTGAGGGTGGGGTTCGTGGGCTGGGGGTCCAGGGGGCGTGCCTTGCAGCTAGTATTTAATAAAATATTATTTTTGCTAATCAAGTGGATTCGGGTTCGAATCCCTCTCGCGGCAACCGGCTAAAATTTGATCCCTGGGTAGAAGACAAAATTTAAAAAAAGAATAAGTTTCGTAAATTAGATGATGGCTAGAAAGGGCGAAAAGCCAAAAAAAAGATATATATATCCTTTTTAAATTATAACATTCTGCTACTCTTGACAAAATTTCGATTTAATTTAATAAAAGAACTATGATAAATATATTTTTAGTATTAAATATTATATTAAACATCAAAGAGAGCTGGTTTTCCCATTTTGTTTTAGTTGAGTGCCAGAGACATTATAATATTATTATCATAATCATAATAAAAGACACGATAGTTAATCTACAAAAATGTAATTTTAAAAATTAATTTCATGTCCATAGCATGTATAAAAAATGGATATACCTACCTCGGTGATATAGAAGGTAGATCAACTCACCTGAAACAAAGGAAACAAATTCAATTAGTAAAATGTATTCCTACTAGGACCGACTTTTCCGTTTCTATGTCAGTTTAGCTTAAAAGACATAAATGATATATACATATTGTGGAATTTTTTCCTCCTAATGGGTCGATTCTGAAACGTGAAATAAGGGCTCTAGATGTATATAGAATTTACACATATACTATAGTAGTATCACCGGCGGAACGCTTATACCATATTTCAGCATCGGTACATTATCGTGGTAAATGAGCAAATATCTGATGGTACAGTGGTATTCAAAAATTGCAAGCAATTAACTGGCGATGAACAAACTGCCCATGGTGTCTCTGGCTTCTATATTGTTGTTTTAATGACGGTACTTGAGCGAGAGTACAAGTTCGAGCTAAAATATGACTCCAAAAACAGTGCAAATCATGAATAAAATTATGATAATACATCCCATTGGATAAATGGACTATAGTATCCGAGGTCAAAAACAACAAAAATTGGCTGGACATCACCATAGGCGAAATAGCTGTCAGAGTACGACCATTTTTAAACTCTAGGAAGTTTTTTAATTATATTAATGCAAGAAGGTACAAGGTTTGTAGTCTGGGGTGGACCCTTAAATCGTAAAAGATCATTATGCTAACTGATTTATCTCATAGTAAAGATTCGACAATTTAACTCAGTGTCTGCCAAGCTTATTTACCTCACGGCACTCTAGGCAAGGAGAATTTGTTTCATGGCACACCAAATAAAAATCTCAACAAATTATATTTGATCAATTTGAATAAAATATAAATAAATTCTAAGTATAGTAATAATATAATACCATTAGCTTATCAACATATAATATAATATAGGTAGGTAATATAGATAACATTTTTATTAGTGAGAAGAATGCAAATGAATTTGAGAAAGAATTATATCAAAATACTGCTCAAAATTTTATAACCAAAATTTTAAAATTGTATGTAAAAGCCTGTACGTATGGGGAGCAATCAAGTTCTGGATTTTTACAAATTTTTACAAATTTAATGGTATTTTGACTTTGGTTAACTATACCATATGTAAAAGCCAGTTTGTATCTCACTAGCTGCAAAAGAATGGAGAAAAGTTTCTTGAAATTTTTTTTCTTCATAAAATAATTCAAAACTTCTTAGCGTGGATGGACTGAATTCTCTGATTCAGCAAAGCCTTAAGTTCACTGACATTTTAATCTTCCGGGGCACACCTGGAATCTCTTCGGGCACAGTTTATCAGACACTGGATTAACTGAAAGTGAACAACCCTAAATATTATTATTAAAAAAAGGCTAAATAGAATGTAACAACTCCCAATATTCCTTTTTAATAAAAATTTAAAATATTAGCCAAGAATCAAAGGTATGTTGAAAGCGTCATACTCCAAAGATCTCAGATGATAAGCAACATAAAATGCGGTTATTTCTAAAAGGTCTAGGAACTCTTCCGGATTATTATAACCATTCCAGTCCAAGTTGTTTGCACTAGAATTGATTGATGTTATTTTAACGAGAATACCTACTCTGAGCTGCTTTCCATTAGATTTCTAAAGTTACATGGCATATTGGCAGTTCAAAGTCATTATAATTAGTAATTACAAAATTAAAGAAGTTATTTTTAAAATATTTATTTCTATTTTTTTTTTTTAATGATAATGATGAGAGAAGGAGTTACACCAAAAAGGTGCAACCCCTAAAGGCCTCGGTTGGCCCCTCCATCGTGAAAAGAAGAAGAAAGAATTTTATGGGTTGGGCGGAGGTCGAAGGTATCTGTGGATACGGGTCTTAAATAGCTTAAGGTTATAAGTCGCGGGAAAGATGGTGGCAGAGGAGCGAGTTCCAGTCTCTGGAGGTCATAGGAATAAAAGAGTTGGCGAAAGCGCTTGTTCGACTTTTATCCAATTTGACAGCGAAGGGGTGCTGAGCGTTAGAAAACCGCGTGTTTCTCGTAAAGAGGGCATTAGGGGGGATAAGAGATTTCAGCTCGACTGAACAGACACCGTGATAGTATCTGTAGTACAGGGAAAGGGCAGAAACGGTTTCTTCGGTGAGCCAGGGAGTCGAGTGAGTTGGTATATTCAAATTTATCTGGTTAATAATATTTAATATATACTTATACTTCAATAAGGTGATACACTTTTTGATTTTTCTATTCAAATTAAACAAATTGTCTAATTATTTTCATATTTTACTATCATGAAATGTATATTTTATTCCGCTCAGGTTACATCTTGACCAGTTCAAACACTTGTCTCTATAAATCTTTTTTTTTTATTTTTTATATTTTGCTTTATCCACCCCAACTGCTCTCTCGTGGTAGGTTCGATCTTAGAGACTGGGCGTTGATATCTATAAATTTTAAGGAACATTGAAAAAAAGTGTGAAAAAATATTGGAGAAAGAGTGAACCCTTTAACCAAGTAATAGAAGAGTATCGATAGTACCATCGAGAAAAGGGTTGAAGTGCGGAATGCAGAATATCATGTTGTCAGTAGGGGGCTCTCGAGGATTCTTTCAAGTGAATACATTCCGGAAATTTTCGAAAATTATTTTCTTTAAATCACGTATTAAATAAATATATATATATATATAACATAAATATATTTAGAAAATTAGGATTTTCCTCCAGGCTTCACTCTCATTAAATTTGTTTTTAAGGGAAAAGATAAAATAACCATCGAGATCATTATTGATGTCTGGAAAAGAGTAACAAATTCATTTGAAACGGAAATTGCGACGAAAGTGACGTAAAGTCAAATAATTCAAATAGCTGTTATGAGGGTTATAAGAATATGCGTACACTTTTTAAAAGCTGAATCAATATTTTAAACTATATTGTTTGTTTGTTTTTTGTTTTTAATAAATTATTATATAAAAATAAAAATATTTGTGATGGTATCATGGTATCAGGGAAAAGGGCTCTTTCTCCTACCAGTTTTTTCAGAAATGGCAAAATTAAATGTAGGTATAATTTTTGATTACATATGTGAATTCAGCAGCAAATTTTCGTTCGGAATAAAATAATATCGATGGTAAAAATTGGAAGAAATACTCTATTTTTTACTCTAATATTATGAATGTATTCACGTCTTATAATCTTACACCCTTGTCATTCAATAATGGATAAGGGTTTCCTACGTGTAAAGTACGCACATGGGACGAGAATAAGACATAATATAGGTATAATAGAACTATCGTGTCTTGAATTTCCCCTTTTCCTCCATTTTTTCGTCAATTCAACACTACGGCCACCCGGCGGGCAAGCTTCGTCTGACTTCTGTGCTTACCACTAATACTACTAATGGTGAATGTACTGAAGAGGGATTGTATATTTGCTCGTATTTTTCTTTTCCTTAGCACCACTCATCTTTCTCCTCTATCACCTCCTATATATAGTGTCTATGAATAATTCATTTATTCATTCACACTTACTTCAATATCTTTCTCTGTATGGTATAGTATATAGAAGCATACATATATAGGTATATATATGGAGTTATGTTATCTGCTCTCTGGTTCTTTTCACGCGTATTTTTTTCTTTCTTTTCGTTCATGTCACTCTTGTTATTTCCCTTACACCCCACGAATCTGTATAGAGATCGTCAGAAAGTCGGCTTCTTTTATATTTACCATTTTTATAGAAGATCTATGTCTGCCTGTCAGATTTACAAGAAAAGTATAATAAATTTTATGAGGATTAATGCTAATTCGAAAATCCAAAAAAATGCTTTATATAAATAGATTAATGATAACAATGTGCATTTTTAAGATTATTATAATTGAATTTTACTACTTCTCATTTAATTCTTCGTCTAAACTTCAAAAATAATATTTACTTAAATTTCATTAAGGCCCTTTCTTTAAGGGAAGACATTTTTGAAAATTATTTTTTAAATTCAAGCAATTTTATTTATTTATTTTTAAGACAATTTGGAATAATCTCTGTTATGAAACCCGACTCTGCATTTCTAAACCGATACAGTACCAAATGAGCTTACCAATCTGTCCTTTATTATGTCTCATCCTTGTCAACTTTTTTGTTACATTATTTTTTTATTTTTTTTTTTTTTTAATAATAAATTGCTACAAACTTGGATACTAATGAAAATAAGAAATAGATAAAAATCTAAAAATAGACCCGTCTCGAATGTTGAGTCATTAGCTTTGAACGTGAATTTAGCCCTTGCGTTGGATCTTTGAGGGATGATAGCTTCTTTAATAATAATCAAACATATCTAATTATCTATCTATCTATCTTCCTAGAGGCGTAACTAACCTATAGCAAAAGACGACAAAGCACCATTGTAAAAAGAAATAGTAATTCTTCATGATCGCAAAATTTTGCATAAAACTTCTTTACCTCTTTCTTGTACTTCACGTAAAAAGAGAGAGAGAAAAAAGACAAATGAAAGAATCGAGGTCGGAAAAGAACAGAGAGATGTCCAAAGGAAGTCTGATATGAAAGCAGAAAGAGAGAAACCTGACAAAAGTACGTGGAAGCAATGTCAAGACTCAGCTCGGAACCCCGTGGTCGCCATCCACGTACTCACAGGAAGTGAGGTTCCGGGGTAGCATAGGAAAATTAATATCTAAAGAAATCCCAAGCTGTATAATTTTTATTACAAGTAAGAATGGTAGATTTCATCCTCTATGGAATCAATACATAGATTAATTTTAACACGTCATTATTTGGTGCACTTTTGATTATTAAATAAATTTATTAACAAACAACACATACAAATATAAAATAAAAAATACAGGACATTTAATCAAATAAGGAGTGATCGAAACCTCGAGAATTTCCAACCGTATACCCTGCAATTTGTTAATAAGTTGATTTAATAGGCCACAATGAGGCTTTTCCCAATGTATCTACTAATAATGAATGATAAATTTATCGAACAGCCTGTAAGGTAGGCAGCCTGCTCGCCTAAACTGTATAAATAGTAATCTATATACAGGCTATTTGTCCATCCAGAGCCCCAAAATAGCAATATTTCATTTATTCTGTGCATATAATTGTATGAATAGATGATAATACTAACTAGTATATATAGCGCAGTGCTTTTTATACTTTTTCAATTTGAATGAGAAATTTTTGCGACCTAAATTAAATAGTTATATGAAATAAACAACCATTTTTACTAGTAAATGATTCAAAAATTTATTTGAAAGCAAATCTTTGTTAAAGATACTTATTATAATAACTTTATAATTTATTAAAACTATATATTAAATGTAAATATTAATGAAATATATGTACTTGTTTCTTATTAAAAAAAAAAATTTGGTTGAATATTTGATACTTTGTAGGAGGTAGAGCATCTTCAACATTTTTCAAATTTGATTGGTATTTTAATTTTATAATTGTTAATGCTGAGAAAACGTCATAATGTAGTACAAAATGGCTAAAGTAGGTACACATTATTTAAGGCCATTTTAGAATTTGTTGGAAATCCTGCTCTTATCCCAAGCCAAAATTCATTAAACAACATATATATATATATCTCATATTCACTAAACATTAATTTATTTTGAATACATTTAGTATATTTTTGGTCGGTTTATAATTTTTCATTATCATTGTATATTTGTGTTTTTGCGACCTCAAAATTTATAACATAGTTTAATAAGCACTGATATACGTGCAACCAGCTAAATCTAGAAGAAAAAATACCAGAATAAGAATACGGCCTTTGTTTCTCTAGATTTATTCCTGGATTCATACATAACTAATTGATGTTTGACTGATTTAGGTACTTGAAAATTAAAGAAATTCATCAGTTTGACTCAGAGTGTAGCATTCGGCTTTTATTGTGTGGAGTTAGAGTTATGACTCTCCGATTTAAATGTAAAAATTAAAAAAAAAAAAAAAAAAATTCACGAGTTGCTCGGACGGCCAAAAAGAAGCAGTGTAATAATCCTGACTATTTTAATAAATGGGATTATTCCATCCAATCGATCATAGAAAAAAGAATTATCAACCAAATCCATCTCTTTGAAAAAACCCTTCTCTTTGTCATTCATCTATCATACATCAATTTACCTGTTGAAAAGTATTCTTTGGAAACGTTTTAGTATCAATTATCTAAAAAGAACTTAAACGAAAATTCAATGAAAATATAATTGTAAGTATGGTTAAATGGACACAATTTTCGACATAACATTTCCACACCATATAATATGTCTTACACTTACTAAGCTATGATAACAATATTATAACATTAAAATTTAATATTTAAAGAGTAATATTAAAATATTAGTAGTAATTAATTTATAAGATCTTAGGAAATTGGATAAATAAATTGAATTGAGAGTTTTATATTAAATTCAATTTATTTATCCAATTTCCTAAGATCTTATAAATTAATTAAATTATGGATACGATTCACCAAACAATAAGTAAATACTAATATTTAATTTGAAAGTTTATAATAGGAAAATAAGGATAAGTTTTTATGTGTGACTTTTTTATTTATCAACCAACATTTCGTCGACTTTCCCGACTTCTTCAGGGCTTCAAATAAATTAAATTTGAGATTTCTTTATAAAGGATCAAAAGAAAAAAATATTCTATTCTGGTTTTAAAAACAGTGTTGCTTCATTCTATTTATGTTATTTCTGTTTTATACCTAATGTAATTGTTAATGTAAAAAGAAAAGAAAGAAAAATTGTTTTTGTGAATGTGCCAAATATTTTTTGAAATTTGTGTTCTGATAGTCTTCAATGGTAACGAAGATAACAAGAAAATTTAGACAAATGTGTGGCATGACTATTTGAAGCCCTGAAGAAGTCGGCAAAGTCGACGAAATGTTGACTGATGTACATAGGTTAAAATTTCTTAGAGTGGATCATTGAGTGACTTCGGATAAATCTGAAAGTAAGTATAAGTATGTCTAATCGTAAGTAAGAGATAAAAATAAATAATAAATAAATTTTTATCTTCTCGATTTTGTGTCTAGTTCGGCCAAATGTCTTGATTCAATTAATTATGAAACTTCGTGGCGCACCTGTGAAGAGGCCGCGGCGCACAGTTTGGAAACTAGAGACTTAGCGCCGGTTGTATGTCGCAAAGTAAGTGCTTTTTACAAATGACAAAGGGTAGATGGTAAATGGAGGGACTGGGATGGCCAATCAGATGACATCAGGCACTTATCCCAGTCCTCCATTTACCATCTACCCTTTGTCACTTGTAAAAAGCATTTACTTTGCGACATACAACCGGCCCTTAGAGGTCCAATAAAACTCACAACATTCAAATAAATTTTAAATTCCAAATGAACATCTTAAGCAAGTAAAGGTATGCTTAAAAATGTCTTATCGTATTCAGAAGAGTTTACAACGGTTATTTTTACAATGCAAACTTGAAATTGAATTTTCGAAGCCATTCCAATACTGTGACTAAATAAAACTATTGTAAAAACATGAGTTTAATCTACTACCCCTTCCGAATTCATTCCTTCAATATGTTATTTGATTGTTGTTAGTTATTGAGTTAGGTTTAGGGTGTGAGGGCTTGTGATCATGTTGTTCACCCCATTTCGAAGGGGCAGACAGGCGAGATAAGCGCCCTTGGAGGAGTGGAACCCTGGGTGGGAAAGTGGGAACAAGGGCTGCATGTCAACGCCATTGGTACTCGAGTCACGCGACCTGAGCAACCCAACCAGCGCTAACACCTTACCCCACCAGGCCAGCCCTTCTTTCCTTCCCTTTGCAGACATAGATATAGATATAGATACCTGCACAGCAGCTGACACCGTTGGTCGGCTTTTAAACCCTCTTTTGCTGCCGCCTGCCGCGCGACAACCATAGAATATTTTATATTATACAACAGTACAATCTACCTCTTCACCTTTTGAATTCAAAACAATTTTTTTCTAGGTAAATTCAAAAATTTATAATAAAATTTAGGTCAGTGAAAAAACGTCTCAACTTTATATTGTATAGAATAATAAAAAGAAATCAATGATGATCAGGGCCGTACCTAGGATTTTTCGGCGGGGGGGGGGGGGTAATATCTGATAGGAATCTGCAGCCCCTTTTTGACATTCCCCTAGGAAAAAAAAATTCGGGTGCCACGCCCATTTTCACCCAAAACTTTGTCGTTGAAAATGTCCATGTCTCTATATTAATGTGTTTTGGATTGTTTTTTATAAAAGATGTGTATTTTTTTAATTTATAAAAACAATCAATAATTTTTTTTTCTTTTCTGTATGTGTATATGTATATACAGGACCGTCCCGTGCCGGGGGTGCAAGGGGTGCATGGCACCCGATGAATGAGACATAAGAGCTACTCCCGTAAGCCGATCTTGGCCACAGGAGTTCCTTAGATACGATTTAAGCCTCATCAAAGTAGAAAATGTTCTCTCTGGAGTGCATGTTGTCACCGGCAAAGTTGCAAAAATGTTTATTATTTTAAATATTTAAATTAATATTTATATAAAAAAAACTAATTACCCGGGCTGCTACAAATGTTTTCAAATTGTTTAAAAAAAGCAAATGACCTCTTTATATCTTTTAAATTAAAAAAATAGATATATTTCAGGGGGAGTTTCGTCCTCTTAACCCCCTCCCCCTGAGTACGGCCTTAATGATGATGTCATCTGCTTGATGCAAATAAACATATAATAATATAATAATGAATATTTATTTATTTAATTAGATAATTTTACGGACTAGTAGTCCACTTACAAAAAAAAATGAAAAATGTCAAACATGTGTATAATGAGTGTTACATCAAGAAAAATAATTTTTTTTTACAAAGAATTACAAAATAAAACATCAAAATCATATATAAACAATGCAGAAAAAATACAATAATCTATACACGAACAATAAATATAATTAACAATAAAAGAACAATCACATATTTATAATTTATTTGTTAGGGACCTTCATCATCAGTCTTTGTCGTTATTTAAGAAGAATGAACGAATTTGTAAAGCGAGCTGTAATTTGGTTCACACATTTTCATTAATAAGCAGTCTATGTATGTCCAAGTTTTCATACTTCCTAAATCTTTTTTTTTGTTGCAAGACTTTATTAATCTTCATAAATAAATCCAAGATTTGAGAGTCTTTTTTCAGAAAAATAGATGTAATTTTTTCAAAAAACCAGCACACTGGCGGAACCATATATATAAATACTTTAAAAAACATAATACTATGCTCCCAATCTAAGATTTTAGTAGAAAATATGTTTATATTGCATATCAGAGGGCATCATCCCCCCGGGAATTGAATCCGAGCACTAACTTGCTTGCCGGGCAATTAAACTAACTGAACCCTCTGACATGCAATATAGACATTTTCTACTAAAATCTTAGATTGTGACCATAGAATTCTGTTTATTTTTTATTTATTAATATTGTTAAGTGTCGCATCTTTTTAATTTCCTATAATAAAAAAACAGAAACAAAAACAAATAGCCTGTCATATAGATTACTAGTTATACAGTATAGGCGAGAAGGCTGCCTACCTTACAGGCTCTTCCATAGATTTATCATTCATTATTAGTAAATTGGGAAAATCCCCCATTGCGCACTATTAAATCAACTTATTAAAAAAATTGCAGAAAATACACGACGTTTCTATCACTCCTTCTTTGATTAAACGTCGCGTATTTTTGATTTTATATGTTGTTGTTTGTTAATAAATTTATTTAATAACCAAAAGTGCACACGATTATGATGGGTTAAATTTAATCAATGTGCTGATTTCATAGAGAATGAAATCTACCCTTCTGGCTTGTAATACAAATTATTACACCCTCCTTTCTTTTCCGGCATTCACTCACTTTATTCGGAGTGTAAAAAATATCAAAATACAATTTTGATTGAAATAGCTTGATGAAAAGTTGAGAATGTTTTCTGACAGTGCGGAAATTGACATATAAATCTAATGAAAATTGGAAAAAGGAAATTACTTTTAAACACCTAGGTGTATTTATTAACTTTCAAATAATATGATCTCATCAAAAAAAGAGAAGTTTAGTAATTCCCCCTTTTCATTAGGGATTAGAGCAATATAAATTAAGTTCTTAATAAACGAGAATGTACAGTATGGGATTTTCATCTATCACTCTTTACAACTATATAGTTTTTGGTTTTCTACACCTCTCTCTCTCAGTTTTATTCTGTATAATGAACATTGAATAGTTTCACTGCTAATATTTGACATAATGTCTCCATTAGGTTATTTAGATTAAAAAACAAACAAAGGGTGAACTTTTTCTTAACGAGTGTATTGCTCTAAGAATTTGTATCAATCTTGCCTTCGGTGAACGTTCTTTTCAAAATTAAAGCTGATTAAAATCTACTTACGTTTTACCATATATCATACTAAACAATTTAGCAATTTTATCTTTTGAACACGAATCAAAAAATATTGATTTCAAGGAAATTATTGATGAATTTGCTAATCATAAGTGTAGACAACGACCATATTCTATTAGCATAGGAATAGCAATAAAAATCGCTATTAAATTTGTTTTTCATATTTTTTAAATTTTATAAACTTTTTTTTAACTTTTATTCTTTTTTTTTGAACAAAATGTTTTATTTCCAAATTAAAATTTACATTATTATTTTTTATTTTACAATTATCTGAGCATCGAGCAATAAATACTCCCTTCCCATGTCCATATTTACAACAATGTTCTTTTTTATTTTATTTTATTTTAATCATTTTTTTTTGGGGGGGGGGGCGGGGTCGGGTTAGGCTAGGGATACCATTTCACCCTGCTAACCAAGTGGATCCGGGTTCGAATCCGATTCGAGGCATCCGATTAAAATCTGACCCTGGGGTAGAGACAAATTTAAAAAATAAAATAATAAGTAGTATCGTAAATTGGCTTATGGCTAGAAAAGGGCGAAAAGCCAAAAAAAATTAAAATTTCGTCGGAAAATTTAAAAAAAAACCCACAACTTTTATCTTTTATAAATTGTTTTTATTGTGTAGATATAGCATATTAATTTTTTTTTTTTTTGTTTTTTTGGGCTTTTCGGTCTTTCTAACCATAAGCCTAATTACGATACTAGTTATATTTTTTTTAAATTTGTCTCTACCCCCGGGGTCAGATTTTAGCTGGATGCCTCGAGTCGGATTCGAACCCGGGTCCCTGGTCAGCTCGCTGTCATTGCTACCTATCTGAGCCCCTCACCCAGCATATTAATTAAAATGTAAAAAATTGTGTAATTTTATTGTTGTTAGCATGGCTAAAATGGCTTAGGCCCGAAGCCAAATAAAAAAAAAATATCTAATGTTTAATAGTTGTATTAAGTATAATGTCTTTTCGGCTAATAATTTCTGAGTGGTTCTTAAGTATTAGTTAATTAATCTCAACCCATACGAAAATCCCTAAATTGATAGCTCAATCTATGTTATTATGGAATCAATCAAGGCACTAATTTCGCTATCGAATTGAACAAGGAGAAATTAATATACAATATCTACTAACACTTACAAAAGTGTAAGAACAGCTTAAAAAAGGAAGAGTCAAAACGAGAGTAATTAATAAAATATAATTTTTTGATTCATATTTTACTTATAATATATTCTATATTATTTAATTAATAATAATATAATTAAGAAGTTTTTTACTGATTGAAATTGTTTTCTATGTTTCAGGTGAGTTGATACCAAGTCTGGCCAAAATCGGTTTGGTTTACTTTCGAAGGAAATTGCGCTGAGGTAGGTAAAGGCCATATGTGACGTCATCATCATTTGACTAAGGCCCGGTTGTATGTCGCAAAGTAAATGCTTTTTACCACTAAGATTATATAATATCTCTGGCACTCAACTCAACAAGGGAGAAAATACATGGAAAATTATCAGCGAAATACAATTTTAAAAGCCTTATGCCAAATTAGGTTCATTTATCTTGTTTTATTAATACTAATAGACGTCCATCATATATTTAAAATTGTATTTTAGTTTTGTTCTTCAATTTATTAGTAGATATTCATTAAAATCTAAAAACTTTTTTTTGCCTCTATTACAATAGGCTATTAATTTCAGATACCAATGTTTTTAAAAAGAAAAATTATAATTGAGATTTAGTTTTACCGAGAGTAGCAAAGTTGTTTATTCATAATGAGAAATCAATGAAGCTGTACTCTGTTTGATGCCAATAAATATATACAATATACATATAATATGTGATTATCAGAAGGCTTTGATCAGTTTCAAAAGAAAATTCAATAACTTGGTAATAATCGTCTATTCAAAATGCTTAATATGTATGATACTTGCCCAATAGGTTAAATACAATGCCCATTATGATATATATTTCATTGAAATTTGCTAAACCGCTTGAACGAAAAATTCGCAAAATCCACAAACGCAACATGCGACAAGTTTCATTTTTATAATAAACTAGTTGCAAGGCCCGCCTCAGGCGGTTTTTGCGTTTCTGTTCGCATGAAATTCAAAATAAGATGATAAATTTCCAAAAATACTCTATAATACGTCCTTTAAATATAAATATATACATTTTCTTATATAAATATAATATAAATTACCAAAAAAAAAATAATAATAATAATAATATAAATCAATCTTGTTACCTTGGAAATAAATATTGAAAATGGATAAAAAAAATAGCCCCTACTTCTTCATCTTCGGTAGTCGATTTTAACCCAATAATTTCCCCGGCTCATAAACTGTTACTCTGCGAAATCTGGTCAGATAGTTCAAAGGATTTAGGATTGTATAGCGAACAAACATACACACTTCTTTTTGTTTACTTATATTTTTATAAAATATATTTTAGGTTAGAAAAATAGAAGTAAAAAACTAATTAAAATAAAAGTGTACAAAAAGAATAGAAAAAGTAGATTAATTATATTTCATTTATCTATATAATAAAAATGAATTTCTTTTTCTTTGTAAGCGCAGATCTCTCAAATGCCTGGGCCGATTTGGCTAATTTTTTTTTTTAAATTTTCGTAATAGTCCATTTCAGGTTAATATGTAAAAAAAAATCCGAAAAGTTGCCCGGAAAATTGGAAAATTCACGGAAAACTGAAACCAACTCTGAATTGCCAACATAACACCAAACAATAAAATAACTAAATAGCAAACTAACTTTGTGTTGGCAGCCCTATCTGTCACATTTTTGAGATGTCATTTATTCTTAAAAGAGATCTAACCACATTATCGTTGAAGAAGAATTTAATAATGCAACAAAGATTTAAAACAAACTATCTATTTTTTTTAAAAGTACATTTAAAAACAAAAATAAAAAAAATAAACTGCAACGGATCGTTGCTAAACTTTATCTAATGTACTATCTTATTCTAAAATAAAGTACTTTAAAATATAATTTTACAAAAATATATTGACCTTTTTGTTGTGGTCCTCAAGGTACAAGGTACTTAATTACAATGAATTTTAAATCACACAAATATTAATTTGACAATTTAATTGATGAACTCAAAAATTGTTATTTAATTAAATAAACTGCAACGGATCGTTGCTAAACTTTATCCAAATTCATTTGAAATATTAATATGTTTATTCCTTTATTATTAATCAGATATCACTTGCAATTTGCAGTTCATGTTGACCATGCGCGGATCCAGGGAGGGGAAATTTGATGGGGGCGACCGCCTCCCCCTCAAGCGTGGAGATCAACATTTTATATGTTTATTTAATTTTTTTATAACATTAAATTTTAAAAATTGAAGAAAATAAAGTTCTATGTGGGGGGGGGGGGGCGTCTTTGACCCCACCCGCTTGGACAATTCGACCGCGACACACTTCCGAGATCAAAATTAGATCTTATATACCGGCGACCAGAGGTCTGGATCCGCGCCTGATGTTGACTTTATTTCAAAAATAATGATCGATTCTCATTTAACAGTCGAGGAATAACCATTATACATTCGATTTTTGACGTTTCGGTTTTTATTGGTAGCCATTGGTGAAGACATGGAGGAATCGACTTAAAATCAAAAATAGTAATCGATTCTTATCTAATACTTGAGGAATAATAATTCTACATTAGATTTTTGACCCTTCGATTATTATTGGTAACCATTGCTGAGGACATGGAGGAATCGACTTAAAATCAAAAATAGCAATCGATTCTTATCTAATACTTGAGGAATAATAATTCTACATTAGATTTTTGACCCTTCGATTATTATTGGTAACCATTGCTGAAGACATGGAGGAATCGACTTAAAATCAAAAATAGTAATCGATTCTTATCTAATACTTGAGGAATAATAATTCTACATTAGATTTTTGACCCTTCGATTATTATTAGTAACCATTGCTGAAGACATGGAGGAATCGACTTAAAATCAAAAAACCAATTGATTCTTATCTAATACTAGAGGAATAACCTTATTGCATTCCATTTTTGATGTTTTGACTATTAATGGCAAGCTCTACTGAAAACGTGGAAGAATCGACTTAGAATCAATAAGACTAAATTCTTTTATGATAAACAACTCAAGCTTGAGAATAAGAGAATTTTTTATAAATAGAGATTTTTAATACATTTTAAATATTTGTTTCATCTTATTTGTTATGACTGTATATTACAGTTAAATAGAATCTCAAATTATATCTATTTAAGACTTTAAAATAAAACAATTATATTTATTCTCTGTTACTAATAAAACATCAATAAAGCAGCCACGTGGGGGTCCAGGGGCGAAGCCCCACACTATAAAAAGGCCCGCCGAAGGCACTTACAAGCTAGTTGAAAATAATTCTTCGCTTCATTTGTTAAAACAAAAAATCTAGAAAAGAAGAAAAGGAAAGAATAAAACGTGTAATTAATTTCGGCATCGTTTTGTTGAATATTATGTTTACAAAAGAAAGATAGAAAGAGTAATGTTTTTTCTATTAGAGATATTTAATTAATGCCAGGGGTTTAAATAATTAATTCTTTTTCTGAGTGCTTATGTTTTTTGTTTTATTTCCTTGTTTTTTTTTTTTTTTGTTTTTAATCTACGATTATTCATTTTTTAAAAAAGAATACATTCATTTTTTTTAACAAAATGTTTATTTTATCATTAAACAAGAAAAAAAATATTATTACCAGTGATAATTAATTTTTAATTTGTCAAGCAGAACAATCATATGCAATTTATTAAGAAATCGTTTGAATCCTTAAAATTTGGTTTTTCGCCTCGATATAATTAATTATATCTAATTAAGAATCTATAGTTCTAAAAAAGCATTACATTAGTTTTAGCTGAAAATAGTCTAAAAACAAGTTATTGTGTCTTGAGAGTTGCTGCAAGAATATCGAGTATCAAAAGAGTGTTTATATTGTATTTTAATTCATTTTTTCAGCACAAAGAGACTATGTCTCTTTGAAAGCGTACATCGTAATAATGCTTGTAGATTACGTAAATAATAAGCTGTACGACACTGCTACCAAAATATAACCCTTCTGCAACCGTCGGTTTGGTTGGATATAGACCCAAAGAACTATTAAAAATAACTCCTTTTCTCACATTTTATTTAATAAAGGAAAGATTTCGGCCTTGAAATTTACTCAAGATATCGTAAAATTATACCAGTGTGCCCAGAATAACAAAATGAAAGATAATTTTTAAATTCGCAGATTCCATGCTGAATTGTTGAAGACATTTTTCATGTGATAATCTCATCATCATGTTTCGACCTCTAATTATGAAGTCATTACAAGTGCTTATGAAGTAATTTCAAAAGGTAAATATATTATAACCGTATGCGCTGAGATGACTCTCATACTTTGGTTACTATATCTTATGAACCTATGCCAAAAAGGATTGGAAAGTTGTTTTTATGTTAGAATTGTATGACGAAAAGTTCTTGAGTGATTGTAATACTTGTTTATTAACCTTTGTAAGTAAGAGGGAGTAAAGTGATGTTTTTTTATTATTTTCTTTTACATGTATAAAACATACGAATAAATTCTGACTCGTTAAGTTTCTTTTTTTGAAAAAAATGTCTAGGCTCTGAAGAGAGATATCGTTAGGGACCCGAAACGTCGGCTGAAGGCTATAAATACAAAATTATATTACACAGAGTTATTTATTGGCCACAGTTTTATTTAACATATATAAAGAATATTTCTTTTTGATTATTTGATTTTCCAGTCTTACCCACAGGGGGGGGGGGGGGGTTAAAATTGTTTTAAAACAAGCATTAAAAGCTACAAATAAGAACGGTTAAGTTAAAAGCTAATAAAAACCTCCTCTATTTTTAAGAAGTGAATAAAATATAGACTACAACTAGTAGACCTAAAGTTGTAATGCCAGTTAGCGAAATACAGCAATAGTTTTTCCTCGGGAAGAAGTTTTAGAGTAGACCTACTGTTATTATTCTATTAGTGGTGGGGGGGGGTGATATGAAGTTTGTGGAAATCGCATGTATCAATAATTGAAGAATAAAAGTCTTTGTTTAAAATGTGTTATGAATTCATCTACTGGCTTATAAACAGTTTAATTTAGAATATTTTGTTTATTTACAATTAAATAAATCGAAAAAACTTAGCGATAGCTATGTTTTTTCTAATGGTAGTCCCGGAACTATTAATTAAGGTATTTTTAGCTAACGAAAGCGACAAAAGTAGACTGCTAAAACGTTGTCCTCAAGGGGAGTCTTCTCGTATTTGTTTGCAAGGGACTAATCAAAAAATTGCAACCAAAGATTGATGAAAGGACGTCCTTTCAAATGGCTTGTTTTCATGAAACTAGAGGGGAGAGGTGAGTCATGAAGTTAGGGGGGGATGGGAACCATTGGATTTTCCTTTCAGGAACAAAAAGATAGGACAGATTAAAATTTATAAACAAACATTGTATATAACTGTACATGATGAAAAAGTAACGGCACGACTGGGGCTTTTTAAGCAAATATTGATTGTAAGCAATTTAATTGAAAATAAAATTTAATTAGAATGCCAAATACTTAATTTGCCTTTGATTATAGTATATGTATTTACTAATGTATGTATATAGGTGAATGGAATGTGTAGCTTTAATCTAAACTTGTTAAACACCTTCAAAGAATTTTATCGATATTAAATTTCTAATAAAGACAGGACGACGTTGTAGAATTATATTGATTTAAAATATTAATATTGCATTTAGAATTTCCAGATAAGGATTGTGCAAATATAATTTCTCTTCACGAAAGCTAGATGAGCGGGTTAAGGTGGGAAATGAAAAAAAAATCTCAAATGAAAAGCAAATATTAATTCAAAATCTCTTTCTCGACGATGTCCTTTCATGACTCTCTCTGTCCCACTCTGTTAGGAAGCTCTTAATGAGCCCTGGCCTTAGTTTTTGATTGGCAGCCCCTTTGGTCAAAGAGCGTGGCCGAGGAGGATCCTCCGGGATGGTCTGCGCCCCCTGCCGCTTATGATATTACACTATTAATCAAACAAAGTGAAATTAAAGGTTGACATCCCTAACGACTATTATCATGGAGCTGCTATTCGGTTGCACAAACACAAAGACCCATACACGCCCTTTTGCATTAATATGTAGATATACCTACCTATACTAACTTATATTATACATGTTTATTTTTTATTACATAATTAATTAGTCCAACATTAATGAGATTTCTCTTCATGTTTCATTCAAATCAAAAAATAAATAAATATAAAACAAAATAAAAAATAAAAAGAACTTTTTATGAGAAATATTCTAAATAAAAAGTTGCTTTAAAAATCTTTATTAAAGATATAAAAAAAAAAATCACAAAACATTCAGTACCTACCTATATTATAAAATATACTTTAATTACTATATCTACAAAAGAAAGTAGAAATTTAATTAAAATAAAGTAATAATATTAAATATTCAACGTTTTTTTTTGTTTTTGTTTTTTTGAAAATGCATATAGCATAATTATATAATCAGATTTTACTTATTTTTCCAAGTCTCATTATTTGATTTGCATTACTTGAAATGATTATTTAGTTTCCCGAATAAGTTTTAAGTTCGTCAGCATGCGAATGCGAGAGGTTGATTTTATTTCCGACTTGAATTAGTCACTCTACATATATACTTTTTTCTTTTCATATAGACTGCAAAGTAAAAAGTAAATTCAAATTTCACACACAATTTCAGGATTAAAGGAGGCTTAGAGTGTAGAGTTAAACTTTTTGATATGAATTCAGAAAAATTAGAAAAAAATTTCAGAAAATAAAAATAATTTGAAATCTCAGAAAATAAGGGCATAATTTTTTTAAAATTATAAATAACAAAGAAAGTGTGATTCCTGATAAATATTGAAAATTTTAAAAAATTATTAGAACTCTTTTTCAAAAAACCTAAAATCCACTGAAGCCTATAAATATTTAACTTAACTATGAATTCCATATCCTTGAAATTGGTAGTTTTAAATTAATGTGATAACAGACTGATAAATCCAAAAGCCTTTGAGGCGCTTCTGAGCTATGGAGATCACAAAACGTGCGTTTTTGTTGAACTCTAGTACGATTACTTTAAAAAGTTATAGTATTAAAAAAAGTGAAAGTCAAATTGATTATATTGTAAATAGATGACTTCAAAAGGGGGATTCCCAGAAATGGCATTTCATTTTTCTATAGGAGTGTAATCCATGGGTATAGTTAGGAGTGAGCAAGGGGGGCAGTGCCCCCTATAAAACTCATTGCCCCTATAGAAAAATCGAAACTCCATTATTACGAGGCATCATTTATGTCAGGGGTGTCCAACCTTTTGGCTTACACGGGCCACATTTGAAGAAAAAATAAATTTTTCTGGGCGCGGATAAAATTATAATCCTATTGATATTTGTTATTCAAAAAAGATAGTTAATAATGTAGAAATAAGAACTTTATTTTTTTTAGCTCATAGTGAGCTTCTAATTTTACTTTTCGTAATTTTTATACTTAAAAATAGCTTCTCGTATATGTAAATACATAACTACATACTTACAGAAAGTGATATTATGTATTAGTATTTGTTTATATTTTTTTCCTGGCTAGATAATAATTTATATAAAATTCTAATAACGAGACACAATATTCAATTTTTCTTTTAGATCGTTATCTAATTGTTGTTCAATCAGAAAGTTTACAAGTAGAAAATTTATTTCTAATGAAATTGGGTCGAAAATAGACCAAAATGATGATTATTTTTTCGAAAATCTTGAAATCTACTTCCAGATTCAAAATTTAAAATTAGCACTTTTATTTTTCGAACACTTCACAGTAGATTTTTCAGATTTCTTATTTTAGAAAAAAAAATTATCATGCCAAATTGTTGTCTGTTTTCCAATATCTACATATAAATCTCAATGTTTTAAGGAATTTTGTGACTTTATATTGGGCCACGGGTTGGACAGCCCTGGTTTATATCGAATGGGATTAAAAAAGGATATGAGGAATGATAATTTATTTTTTAAAAGGGTCACAGACATAATAATCCCTGACTATCCATTATCTATTGACATATAAGAACGTGGAAAGATCTAAAAGACAAGTCCTAGTCTAAGAGAGAAATTATCAATTAATTATGATTGTTCTAGAAAACCCCAATTCCTTGTCTCTTTGAACTAGAACGATATAACTATAGACTTGGTTAATGTCGTAGCATATAAATTAATAAAATAAATATTTTAGAAAATGAAAATATGAGAAGAAGAAAATTTTTTAAATATTCGAAACTTCATTATTTTTTTTTTGTTATATAATTGAGCTTATAATTTTGCTTTTAGTGAATTTTATTCTTGAAAAAAGCTTCACGTGCTGTTCAAATGTTTAATACAATCATATTTCGAAAAAGGTATTAAATATATCTCTACATATAAATCTCAATGTTTTAAGGAAGTTTATGATTTTATGTTGAGCCACACTCATTGTAGTACTGGGCCGCGGTCCCGGGTTGGACAGCCCTGACTTATGGATTTCTTATTAAATTATTTCATTACTTCCAAAATTTGTCAATTCTACTAAAAAGTTAGTTGGTCTCTAATCGGATTTCCGAAATTGAAACTTTATGGTGGCTAATCAGATGCCCCCCCGCCCTCCCCTATGAAAACTCCTTAACTATGCCAATAGTGATATCTCTAAAGCAACTCTTTCTCTAAGAATTTATCAACTGTTAAGGTTAACCTGTAGGTACTGTGTATATTTTCTTTCGTGCTATGTATAAATGGAAAGAAGGTTTTGGGTGCATTGGGGGGGGGGAGTTTCGGGTGTTGGATGAGGGAGTTGTTTTGTGCTCTGCGATAAAAGCTACCGGGCATAAAGCAAGCAAAATGTGGCCACCCATTTTATGAGAACACGTAGCCAGCTGTACATGCCTACGTATGCGATACAAAATCCCACAGAACAGCACCCACCCCTAGGCAACCACCTTCCTTTCCAACACCCAATCATGGCTCTCTAAATATACATTCCTGGATGCTTACACCACGCTTTGCTATTTATTATCCATCGCATACTGGTGGCAATCACCTTGCATTCGAATTTTATTGATGAGATTGCATATAAAGTTATATTAGAATTTTTTAAAGTGACATTTAATCAATAAAACATAAAAGTGCTGATCAAAAAAAAAAAAAAATAAAATAATAATTGATTGATATCAAGTTTACACATATATATTAATATCAAAAATAAAAAATGTTTTGAGGCTAAAAAAATCATAAATATCATATAAACCGAGAGAGTGAGAAAAAAACACGGATTGGCTATTATAGATTGAAGTATTAACAGAAAACAAACAAACAGCTGACCACAACTATTTTTTTTTTTTTTTTAATAGCTTGCTCAACAAGTATCACAAATTCTGTGAAATATATTTTTTTAAAGAATTTGAGTAGGTCATTTTTTTGAAAATTTGGATGGAAAGTTTTTCAAAAAGACAACTCTTGGCATTCGATCCCAAGGGGATGAAACCCTCTGATGACATACAAATATAATATACATAATTATCATTAAGACAATTTTTCACTAAGATCAATCACATTGTCCCTATACATGTAAATTCTTTTTAATTAAAATACTAGCTATAGCCAAGAGTTGTATTTTTGAAAAACTTTCCATCTAAATTTTCAAAAAAATGACATACTCAAGTTCATTATATTTAAAATATACTAAAGGGTTCCTCACTGAAAACTTTTTTCAGCCAAAGCAGAATTTTTCAAAATAATTCTTAAATGAATGAAGTAAAATGTCCTTGCTTTTATTATATCTGTATGTCGGAGGCAATTAATTTCTATGGTAAGCTAACAGCCCGGATAGCAACGTTAGTACAAGGGAATGAAGCCCTCTGACATACAAATATAATATACATATAATTTTTCACTAAGATCACATTGTCCCTAAAAATGTAAATTCTTTTTAATATATATATTTTTTTATTTCAATTGAAATATGTACTGTAATGGGGCTTATGTGTATGGAGAAAATTGGTAGAATGACTTCAGAGAAGACGACGTTATAAGTGAAAGTCGTGTGATGCACATACCAGGTTCTTTAAATTGTTCAAAATAAAAAATACTTATTCAATATTTGTAATTAAACTATCCATCAATATTAAAGATTTTAAATTCAAATTTTTAGTCAATGAAAATATAATGTTTTATTTGTAAAAATATAAATTTATATCTAATTTACTTATTGAATTTTTACTTAGATACTAAAATCCAAATTAAATTCTCTTTATTATATATTTATATTAAAACTTTTAGTATTATAAGTTTTGAATGTAGAATGATCACGTAGCCTGATGAGAATGCGAGTGGTTCAGAGAGAGAGCGAGGGGGATGGGGCGAAGCAATTAGAGCACAACGTACAACTTTAATAATAAAATGATACAGGGAGTTGGTTGATGGCCGCTTATGTCACTTCCTGCCAGACAGACTAGACATACGTTTCATGCAGCCCTTTGCCACCGGAATAACCCCTATTTAATTAAACAGTTGAATATTTAGTAGTTGGGCATGCTCTATCGATAGATTTGCTTGATGGAATTTGGAATCTCATCTATTCTAATTAAAACATTTCTACCTGCGTCTTATTTTTAAATTTATTTAAGTTCATGTTAAGTGAACCCGAATCGTACACATTAAATATATTCAAGTGTCGTTTTCAATTTTATGGACTACTTAGTATAGATAACCGAGAATCCAAATCAACAGTCAGAAGCGAGCAGTAGTTTTAGATTCATTAGATTATTATTAAATTATTGGATAAAAAATAAATCTCGATATATATATTTCGAGTGGCTAACCCATCGTCAGGAGCAACAGAAAGTGACTGACCTGGATAAGTTGAATTTGAATGCAAGTCAATGGTAAAATTTATTTTTAAATAACAAAAGGGTAAATATTTAAAATTAGGGGAGGGAGAAAGGTAGGAAGTCTATTTAGTTTAATTTTGAATGGCCTTCTGAGAAATGAGGATCTATACTCAGGTAGGTGTAGGGGGGAGGAAGAATTAATGAAAACAAAATTAAATTGAAAGTTTTTGTGCCGAGAGTAGAAGAATTTTTATATATTGAAGGAGACAATAAAATAGTGTGTCTTCTGCTGGGCAGCACTGTTTTATTGTCTCCTTTAAGAAAAACAAAATTGCAAATATTTAAAGAATGTAATCAATGATTGTACTTTTCTTAACTTCTAATTGATTATTTAGCAGCCTCGTTCCTTTACATTTCGACAGAAAGGGCTTACGTTTAGATTTTTTAGAGTCAAGTGAAATAAAATTAGCTCTCTCAAATAAAACGAATATACTAAATAATCAAATAGAAGTTACAATCATTGATTACATTCTTTAAATATTTGCTATTTTGTTTTCATTAATTCTTCCTCCCCCGCTACACCTACCTGAGTATAGATCCTCATTTCTCAGAAGGCCATTCAAAATTAAATTAAATAGACTTCCTACCTTTCTCCCTCCCCTAATTTTAAATATTTACTCTTTTGTTATTTAAAAATAAATTTTACCATTGGCTTGTATTCAAATTCAACTTATCTAAGTCAGTTAATTTCTGTTGCTCCTGACGATGGGTTAGCTACCCGAAATATATACTATATAGTTGATACAATTTGATGGCTGTATATGTATATGTATATAATTAAGTAATGGAGAGGGATTCAGCCAATGGGTAGCCTCTGCTGAATAAAAAACTCCCAATTATAGAAAACGTTTCGGCTTTAATTAAATAATGCCATCATCAGTTCCTAAGAGCTGAAAAAAGCGATAGAGCACACATGTAAAATTACAATAAAAATTTTTTACAAAAAAATCCAAACTTGTTAATTACAAAATTATATCTTACAGTATTAGCGACACAATTAATTTTATAAATAAATTGTCCGCAGGCAGAGTTGTTGTGGATTTTATCATAATATATACAAAATTATATGAATTACAAAATGGTACATAAATCTTGGTGTGCTCTCACTTGATATGGGCAACGTCTCAAGTACAAATATAGCAAATTTCAATTTCATTCAATTAATAATAATAATAATTATGAGGACATTGATCTAATTAGGATCACTGACCCCTCACAAACATCTTTTAATTAAAAGATTTCTCAAAATAATTAACAAACATTAAGAATAACAAAAATTCGAATTCAAAATGACAATATATAAAAATAAAAATAAAAAATAAATTTTTTCCTTCTCTACCCCTTTTACAATTCTTTCGCCCCTTTCTCAATGTTTATTATACCTGGGCATCAGTATTTGTCAATATTGACAAGTAAGCATTGCTAAGCCCAATGCAATCAGTTTGAAAATTAAGAGTTGTCTCCACTATTAATTATTGCAGTTCCAAATTATCTAGATACCTGGCTGACATCCTTAAAAATATTACCATCGTTGATGAATTCAAAGTATTAAATGCTAGAATGGCTAAGGATAAATTAAGGGATATTGTTATTCCGAGTGATCATGTTTTGATATCTTTTGATGTCCAAAGCTTATTCACTTCGATTCCTCTTGACCTTTTCATGTCCTGCGTGGATGAGTATTGGAATGACATAAGTGTGCATACCACATTTAGCCTTGAAAGGTTTAAGGAGGCCCTGGGTTTTTGTCTGTATTCTAATTATTTTTCATTTGGGGGGAGGATTTATTTGCAGTTGAAAGGTTTGCCTATGGGTGGATCTCTCAGCCCTATAGCAGCCGAAATCGTGATCAGAAAATTTTATTATACCACCGTGAAACCTCTCAATTTATTGATCTATTTACAATATGTAGATGATTCGATTGCGATTGTCCCTCATAATCAAATGGATATGATATTGGAGAAATTCAATGCTTTCCATCCAGATTTGAGTTTTACGTATGAAATAGAAATTAATGGCCAAATATCGTTCCTTGATCTTTTGATAATCAAAAATCCCAGTGGTTCTCTATCATTTGACCTGTATGTGAAGCCATCTGACAGTGGACGTTTCATCAATTACTTCTCGCAGTCTCCCTTTGTATATAAAATGAACACCTTATATTATTTTTTGAGAAGGATTTATTCGCTTTGTGATGACGTCTACGTTGCGAGGAATGTTGATGATTTTAGGATGGTGGCTTCCTCGAACTCTTATCCATTGCGGGTCATTAATTCTGTAATTAAAAATTTTCGTCGAAGAAGGGAGAAGCAGCTTATTGCTCCTACCCCATCTGTACCCCTCTCAGGGATGGACCATTTTTCTCTCTCACCTATATGCCAGGGTTGTCCGAAAAAATTCAAAAAATATTTAAGAACTATAATGTACGCACGGCCTTGGCATCAACTGGTAATATGTCCTTTTTATTTAATAACAAGGATGTAGTTCCACCCCACGAACAACATAATGTGATTTACTTAATTAAGTGCCGCGATTGCCCGAAACCTACAAGTGTTTATGTGGGTCAAACATCTCGCATTTTTTCTTTGCGGAAAAGAGAGCATGAATTAAGTGTAATAAATAAAAAAGCTTCGACAGCCCTGAGCACACACCATATCGACACCTCCCATGGATTTGAGTTTGATGATGCTGTCATCTTGATGAGATTGGGGAACAATTATAAGCGTATGCTGGCCGAAAAATGCTTTATTAAGACATATGGGCAAAGGGCTCTTAATTTTCAAACTGATTGCATTGGGCTTAGCAATGCTTACTTGTCAATATTGACAAATACTGATGCCCAGGTATAATAAACATTGAGAAAGGGGCGAAAGAATTGTAAAAAAGGTAGAGAAGGAAAAAATTTATTTTTTATTTTTATTTTTATATATTGTCATTTTGAATTCGAATTTTTGTTATTCTTAATGTTTGTTAATTATTTTGAGAAATCTTTTAATTAAGAGATGTTTGTGAGGGGTCAGTGATCCTAATTAGATCAATGTCCTCATAATTATTATTATTATTAATTGAATGAAATTGAAATTTGCTATATTTGTACTTGAGACGTTGCCCATATCAAGTGAGAGCACACCAAGATTTATGTACCATTTTGTAATTCATATAATTTTGTATATATTATGATAAAATCCACAACAACTCTGCCTGCGGACAATTTATTTATAAAATTAATTGTGTCGCTAATACTGTAAGATATAATTTTGTAATTAACAAGTTTGGATTTTTTTGTAAAAAATTTTTATTGTAATTTTACATGTGTGCTCTATCGCTTTTTTCAGCTCTTAGGAACTGATGATGGCATTATTTAATTAAAGCCGAAACGTTTTCTATAATTGGGAGTTTTTTATTCAGCAGAGGCTACCCATTGGCTGAATCCCTCTCCATTACTTAATTATATATACTATATATACTGAAATTAAAGTCTCTCCAACAATAAATTCGTTTTATTTTAATATCTTAATGTGAAACCTACTAAGTAGTTTTTTATCCAATAATTTAAAAAATGTTTCACCAAGTACCAACACCAAATTCCTTAAAAACGATTATTATTATTTTTTTTTATTTACTATCTACTATGTTTCCTAACGTGGGGCCCACGCCCCACAGGGGGACAATTTGATTGTTAAGGCGGTCAATTCGAAAATGGGGTCTATGGTATATATTAGTGTTTTATTTCTATTTATTTCAGTTTTAGAACCAAATTATAACACATTCTCCAGAAAAAATATGTTATTACGATGGGGAAAATGTGTCATATACATTTAAATATTCAATTATTTGTCTACTTTCACTCCACATCATCTTAAACTAATTATAACATCTACATTATTTATGGTTACATTTTTTTACCCCTTTTTCTTTTAAAATTAAAAAAAATGTTTAAAATTAGTAAATTATCTTTTAGGATTCTACCAAAAACACAAAAAAAATTAATAATAATATCCCAACATCCTGGAAGAAGTTTGATTTGTCAATGACACATCTGAAAGGGAAATAAAATTAATCCAAGACTTCGATTCCTGTTTGACGGAAAAGACGAAGAACAACTGTAATTTCTGTTAAAAGTTGTATCTGAATGTAGGAAAAAATTTCTGACTCTTCAAAAGCCACCTTATCTAAGCCATTACAACCTTAATCTGATAATTGTAAATAATAATTATGTCTTATTTTATAACTTTCTTTTTTATAACGCAATAATAAAGTGCTCTAAAGTCTAGAGCTAGATGATCGGAATCTCTCTATTCTTTTAAGTATAAGATTTCTGTAAAAAATAAATACAATTCACATGATGAGAAGTGAGTGCAAATTAGGGAAATCATCTTATATATAATTTGATAATTAAAAGTAATAGTTTTCACAAATTGTTTTAAATTAGATTCTACTATCTATAAATAAAAAATATATAAATAAATAAAAAAACAATTTTTTTTTTGATAGTTTAAAATTTTTTGTTCCGATACTTCTATATCTAGTGGGAATCACTAATTTTGTATTCGGCCAATTAAAGCCAGGCTATAATTGAACCGAATCATTAGCATATAAGAGAGAAAATATTATAAAAGATAACTAAAAATGTTTTTTTAATTCAATTAAATATTAAAATTTTACTGTTCATATATTATAATATGTATAATTTTTATACATACGTAGAGATGTATGGAATATTAATTAATAAATCAATATGATTATTATTATTACTATTATTTGAATGAATAATTTAGGGTTTATATTCGCCAGAACACAATCTCATTTGCTATATAAAGCTTATGAATAGAAAAGCACAAAGAGGCTTTGAATGTAGGTACGTGCGGAATAATCAACTTTTTATTATAAATCAAACGCAATTAACTTTTGCATTTGTCTGTAATTGCATCTCACATGCATCTTGAAATATTAATTAAATGAAAAACATTTTTGAAAAATGACTCCTATGCATATTGATATCATATCTGATCAGATTAATCTTAGTAGTTAAGTTTTTAACGGGAATAGTTCTTGGATGAATTACCTTTTAAGAATTTGTAAAGTGTGAGCATGTTTTATATTCCTATATAATTTATTTGTTAGAGAGTATAGTTTCGAAAGCTTTCAGTCTTTTTAATTAGATATATTCTATCTGTAATTTCTCATGGGTTCAAATATCCTATTAGATGTAGGTAAATTCGATTTATAGTTGGTAATAGTAAGCAGGTCACATCGCAAATAAATTTGAGCACATTACAGTCCCTTGAATTCCAGTTTTAATGTCTCCTTTTTGCTGGGATTAATTGAACTAGGGGCTGAAAATTGCATTAAAAAATAATTCTTTGAAGAAAGATCAAATTTTTCCTGGGGACGAAAATAAAAAATAATTTTTTTATCATGGGGTGTGAGGTATCCTTGCAAAGAAGGATTAGGCTTAATATTTTTATATTTAATTCATTTTAAAATGACAGTGTGAGGGAAAGTCAGGTTTCGATTCCCGGCTAACCTTAGTGTTAATTTAAAAGCTTTTATTTTGCCGAGAGTAGCAGAGTTGTTGATTCATAAAGAGAAACAAAGAGGCTGTCATCTGCTTGGTTCAAATAAACATACACACGTATATATTATTTATTTGTTTGAGACAATAGTTTGGCCATCATCATCAGTCTTTTTTAATCTATATAAATAAAAATGTACTGTTACGCTTAAGGTAGTTTTTTCACAAATGCAAAAATTCAAGAAGTCTATGAAACTTGGAATATAAGTCATTAAAAGCATAATACACATACTGTTAAAATTTGAAGACGATTTACCACACCAAACATGAAATAATTGCAATTAAAAATGACATTTTTTACATAGGGTAGATAGGGAAAGGGTGGGGATATAATCATTATTTTATTTTTTTTCATTGAAGGACTTTCACCATCTTGATGAAAAACTAATGTTTATTAGAATAATATATTCGGAGTAACTTAAAAAAAAAAATAGAAATTATTTACCACGTAGTTTTGATAAAAAACAAAAATAAAGTAAAAAACATATTTGGGCGATTATTTTTTGTGGAGGAGATATAAGCACAATGGCTTGGAAACGATCCGGTAGTAGGTATGTGTGTATCCATATAGAGATTTCGTAGTGTGAGTGGACAGTCACGTTAAAAAAACATAACGTAAAGTTTTACTTCTGTTCATATTTATATAGTGGTTACGAGAATAAAACTTTTTGTGTGGATTGTCGCGAAAGAACCTCCTTAAGTGATACGCTGAATGATCTCCGAAAGTTCTTCACCGATTTTCACACAACATTCCATTCAACTACACGAGTGTTTTTACATATAGCGTTTTTATAGATATTACACCTGTGGCATGTAAAATATTTTTTTCTCGAGGAAACAACGCCAGCGCCTCTCTGGGGGGTAATAGCAAACAAACAAGATGGCCGATAATAGCTTTTTAGAAATCTTTCAACTGTCAATATTATTTTTGGTTAGGGAACAATTTTGACAAGTAATATATAATTATTTTACTGTTTTAATACCTATTCTATAATTATTTGCATTTTCAATTTATTTTCAAAACTATTATTATTTTTTAAATATATTTAAATTTTTGATCAAATCAATTTTGACAGGTAAGCAATATATATGTTGCGAATATAGTTTCGATACGTCCAGTGGTTTATGCGTGAAGCACAATAGTTAGTCACAGCAACGCGTGGTCGGTTTAGCTATTATCTATATAAATTTTAACCATAAAACGAGACGCTCCCCGCCAGGAGCTAGGTGACGCCGGGCCGAAGGTGTCAGTTAGTTATAAATATTATTTTTCATGGGGTCAGTATCGCGTGGATATTGAAAATTGTGTTGCTCTTTATATAGCCGAAAGCCAGCTAGAATTCTAAGAGAACCTCTTTGTTTCTCTTTATTTATTAACCTTAGTGACTTTTTTCTAATTTAATAGAAAACACAACTATTTATAAAAAAAAATCGAGTCATGACAGTGAGCTAGACTGAACAAAACAATGCGATCCAGAATTTATTTAAATTCGTCTATAAATTACAAGGAAAATAAATAAATAAATACAATTTTAAGCCATTTCAAAAATATATATTAAAATTCAAAAACTTATAGAATTTCTTCTCTTCCGGATTTCAGTGACTTTTTATTTTTTTTAATAAAAATACTATTTGGTCTTTATAAATTGGAAAATCCATTTTAGCGTATAATATTTTTTTCACCAATAAATGATCCACCATCCATTTGTAAATTTTTTTTCAATTATAATTTTACTTTTCTTGAATAAAAATACATTCGCTGTTTTGTCTTCATTAACAAACAGATTTTAATTTTAATTCCTGTCATCATATTTAAATAAAAGAAAATCCGCAAAAAAAATTAATTGAACCCACCACATGACTCTAACTTACCACGCTTTAATAACAACCCGTTGGTCCCGCTATAATCTGATACCTTCACTAATTTACACTGTTTGCACACATACTCATAAAACATTTATTAAAATAAATAAATAATTAAATAATAATAAAGAGATTAAAAAAATAATTAATTGATTTGGAATTAAGTATAATGTAATGTAAAAATTTTAATTAAATTTATTTTATTTACTTATTTTATTATAATTAAATATTGATCAATAAATAAATATTCTATTAAATAAATAAAATCAAAGAGATTAGCCTCTGTTTAAGTTGAGTTCTTATAAGTTTGTTAACATTTTTGGCGTGCTACCCCCCCCCCCTGGGATTAAAGTACCAAAAAGTTAGCCTAGCCAATGGCGATCTATCTAGATGAACCCATCTGACATTTGACATATTTTAACCATCCACTAAATATCAGTCAAATATCTTAACAGCTTCATCGTAAAATTTTACTGATGAATGGTTCGGGATCCAAACACACAGTCATACCATTTAATTTAAATTAAATCTGGTCAATGTTTGTTACCATTTGGATTCAATTGTAAATAAAATTATCTATAACATACAGATTAAACAGAGGATCTTTTTTATTTGATTTCTTAAATTCGACTTTGCTACCCATCTCAAAAACAACTAACTCTCTATTTTATTTTTCATCTAATTAAACAGAGGTGCCCAATGCCCATCCCCCTACAAATAGAAAAATAACATTAGGGTTACCCTAAAACTTCTTCTCGAGGAAAAGGTATTGCTGTATTTTTAATAAAAACATTGTCAATTAAAAAAGTACTAATTGTACATTATATTTAATCTAAACAATTAGAAGATGTTTTATTTCCTTTTGTTGAAGCTATAAAATTGATCATTTTTATTCTAAGCATATAATGTTAATTTTTGCAACAATTTTCAACCCCTCCCCCACCTTAGAAATTTCATTCACTCAGTCTGCGTTTTATCCCCTCCTCCCCTTCTGGGCACCCTGATTTAAAATATTTTTACTTTTGTAGATTAGTTGAATCATTTTTCTTGATACCCACATCGACATACGCGTTCACGTTATTGATTCCAAAAACAAAAAGCCATTCGATATATGGATGTATATTTATGAATACTTACCTATATATAAACTCCTTGAAAGATACTCTTGACTATAAGCCCTTTGTCTTTTTGACATCGATTCTCCAACCTCTGCTTTTATATTTAAACATAAAGAGAAAGACTCTCCAATGAAAGAAGGTCGATAATAAGTCTTTGTCAAAAAATAAAAGCAGGTTGCCGATTGCATCCATCCCTCTCGACCTCCTCAAATACCCTATCGCGTTTTTTACATTCATTTTTCCAAGAATATAATAAAAGAAAATTATAGAGAACAAGAATATTAATAAATATATATATAAATAATTATACTATTATTAATCAAAAGAATTCTGTAATTCATTTATAGGAAACATGCAAAGATTCAAAGCGAGAAATAGAAAATTATAAAGTAGAATTGCAATACTATACTATTATATTCCGGTGAATAATAAAATGTATTATTTGTTATCATACAGGTTAGAGGCTTTAGTGTTCCGATTGATGATTTAAACATTTTTCGAGTTTAAACTATCCATGTTATTATTAGAAAAATAGTTAAAATTTCCCATCATGTCCCAACACTTCTTCTCAATGCCTTTTCAAGTTAAAACTCCGAAAATATGAGTTCTGGTAAAAAAATATCTACAATAGCTTCGCAACACCTTAATTAAATTGTTTATTGTACGTATTTATTTTTTCAACAAAATTTTACACTAGGCAATAAAAGTCGAAAACATTAACCCTTTGAACAGAAAACAATTTCGAAAGGTTATTACTGGCCCTTAAAGCTAAGTTAAAAACCTGAAAATGCAACACTAAATGCGTCTACTTAACTATAACAAGAAACGATTAAAAATTAGTTTTCATAAAAAAAAATGGACACGCGTTCTTGTAATAATTAACGCGAAAGTTAAATAATGTGATCAATAATTTCTTATGTTAATTCTACATTTAGAAAATTATTTTATTATTTTTGAAAAGGAAAAATGAAGTGAGCACCCAACAGGATTCGAACCCTAGCCTAGTTGGTAAGGCGCTCTTCGGCTAAAGGAGAGAGACACGGGTTCAAATCCTGTCGGGAGCTCACTTCATTTTTCCTTTTCAAAAAATAATAAAATAATTTTCTAAATGTAGAATTAACATAAGAAATTATTGATTACATTATTTAACTTTCGAAGTTCAAATTGCTTTAAGAAAAATTAAAACTAACGTTTAAAAAGTTAATTTGTCTAAAACGATTAATTTATTAAAAACACTTTCTTTTTGAAAACATAAAAACATTAGAATATTATGTTAGAGAGCTAAAAAAGTTTTAATAAAATTGATTATGCATCATGCATCAATATGTGAATTTTTTTGGTTTCAAGAACTATTTATTATTGAAAATTTAATAATTGATTGCGAATCAAAAAGTTGTCTTTTTTTAATAGGATTCCAGACCTTTTATGATTCTATTTAGGATATATTATAATTTATAATTATTTATGAATTTATTCCCTTACCTTGAGTAGATGCTTGAAGGTTTCAAAAAGATTCAACAGCTTAAGTCAACAAATATCAAACGTAAATAACATAACAACGAGAAAAGATCATTATGTACTGAGTGGCTCTGTACTGGACTAAAAAAGAAATTGAACTGAAGTAAAAAGCATCTAAGTCGAAAGACAACCTTTATCCTATTAGATAAAACTGATGAAAATAATTACAGCGAAAAAATGTATTAAAAAGTTACCCATTAAATAAATAATAATATATTCTTTCTTTCTAGTTATCTTATAGATATCAAAATACATTTTTTGTTTCATAAAATAAAAAAACATTTTAGCAAATGTTTAGGAAAAATTCTTCTTTAATGAATATTTCAAAGTATAATTATACTTAATTATTATTATTTTTTTTATAAACAATATGGTATAAATTTATTATGAATAAATATGAGGATAGGAGGGATCGAAGGATTGAATAATGGAATTGGAATAATTATCGGAAAAGAGGTCTTTTTCTTTAATTAGTTTTTTCCTCTTATTAAAAACAAGGACTAAAAAGATGATCAAGGACACTCGATGGTGGAGAAGTAATCTCCGGAGTCGAAGCTAAAATACAATGCATACATTAATTCATGTAAAATAATTGGTTTAATAAAATTTATAATTTATAAATTTATTTATGAATAAATATATAAGGAATAAATCAGAGGGTGCATTTTAATATATTCGTTACTTTGATTTTTTAAATAATAATAATCAATGCCTGTTTGTTCAAATTATATGTATTCCAAAATAGTCAATCGATTATTATTATTATAATATAATTTATATTATTTTGGGGAAAATGAATACTTTATTAAATATATATAAATAATAATTTGTAAATTACATCATGATTGTGTAATCTTAAATTTATAAACCACCGCATTAAAATTATACTTTTGACTATTTTGGGAAGGGTCAAATTTTTTGTATTCACAACAAAAAATGTCTTTCATCATGTACTGTGAGATATCCCTCTGTTTTCATTAAGTAGAATTAGGCGAATTCTTAATGTGAAAACTACCAAGTATTTTTATCCAATAATTTAGGCGAATTCTATTAAAAATAGTTGCCCATTAAAATGACGGTGTGACTTGGCTTCAAATCAGTCATTTTCAGCCAATATACCTACCATAATATGTATGTACCAATGTGCATGTCAGTATTCAGAAGTAGTTTAATTTATAATTATGAAAAAATTGCACAAACTACCCCACTTTCTTTTTATCAATGACAAATAAGAACGAATTTTATATCTCAAGTATTATATTGGTATACTCGACATGATTGTCTAAGGGTTTGTGAAGTTGTCTTATGAATTTTGTACTTCTTTCCGTTAATGGATCTGCCTTTAGAAAATAAAACTCCATTTATGACTTCATGTAACATATGGTCTTTATGGTAAAATTTTGATCTAAAGTATTTTTTATCTCTGCTATCGTCTTCATCATCATCATTGAGTACACAGTCCTAAGATTGTTTTGACACAACCATCCGTCTCCAGTCGGCTCTGTACCAGCTCTTTGGCCTCTCTAAATGACTCACATCCCATATCCCCAATTATTTGGTCGCAATATTCTAATCTGAACCTTTTCCTTCCCCTTTTCTTCCCCACCTCCCCCTATCCTCTTCTAAATTGATTATAGTAAATGTTACTTCTTAAAAAATATTTTTACGACTCATATATAATTAAAATCTGCCACTGGAGCTGCACTTAAAAATAAAAACTCTCATATCCTGAGTTTTGTTAGGATTTCTTCAATTCTAAAACCGTGACAGAGCAAAACCTTGTTATGGGAATATCAACAGGTAAATCATTTATTATTTGACCGTGGGTGGCAAGAATTGCCTGTTCTAAAATCTAGCAACTTAGATAGATTTGGAACTTTTTCCATACTTGACATTAAAAATTAAAAAAAAAAAAATATTTTTTTATTTTTTTATTTTTATTAAACCAATTATTTTACATTAATTAATGTATACATTGTATTTTTGCTTCGATTCCGGAGATTACTTCTCCACCATCGAGTGTCCTTATTTATCTTTAGTCCTTGTTTTTAATAAGAGGAAAAATCTAATTAGATAAATAAACCTCTTTTCCGATAATTATTTCAATTCCATTATTCCCCAATCAAGTCGATTGGTACCATCTTCTCCTCCAATCCCATTCGTCATCTGAAAAATTAAAATTAAAATATTAATGTAAAAAAAAGTTAATTGCTCTCAACTAAGTTGCAGAATATATTGGAGGACAATTCAATTAATAAACTTTCATCGGTCATACTTTTATAGTCAATTAAAAATTCCAACTAGGAATTACAATAAACCATTAGTTAGGTATAATTCTATTATATACCTATCTCTTAGCAACACTAAAAGCAAAGTTTAATGTAAAATTTATAATTAATTTTTGAATTTTCGAACATTTTGATTTATTAAGTAATAAATTAAAAACTAATGAGATTGATCCTTTTACAATTAATTTATTGTACATTCATCTAAATTGAAACTTTTATATAAAAGCTAACCAAAGGAAATTTTATAATCAATTTAAAAACAAAATAAAACCAACACTAAGTTGATATTGATACACTATGCGCACGCCTGGCAGAGAGACAAAAGAATTAAAAAACACAAAGTACAAAAGAAACCAACAAATTAGTCAATAGGTACATCATATTTAAAAAGCATAGGATCTAATGATCTAGTCCTGTGTTTCTCAATCTTTTTTGGTTGACGGCACACAAATAAAAAAAAGAAGTAAAAGTTGTATGATACAAAAAAAATGAAGTAATTTCAAAGTTACAAAACCCATGCAATTTTAATTATTTGTCTCGCGGCACATTTGACAATCTCTCACGGCACACAAGTTGAGAAACACTGGCTTAGAGAGCCCAAAATCTAAACAGTTCTCTGCATTGAAAATGCAAAAGTTTTGTTACAAAACAAATTTTCTAAGACGATTTCTTTTTATGAATTTAATTTTTCCATTGAATGATAAAAATGAAGAGAAAAGTAAAAATTTTCACGATCCGGTACATTTGCCAGTTAGAACAAGTATTTTTTTCACATTATTGTCTGAATTTTATTGAAGTACAATTAAATATATGCTCTCTCTATAACGAGTTTAAATTTGATCCAAGAGCAAAAGGCCATTCCTATAATAATAGAAATTAAAAATTGAATCTTTAATAGTCTGAACAGGTCTTGACTTGCATTTCCTTCGCTATAAAGGAAGAAGTTAGATAATTCTATCGATACCCTTTTTAGTTATTTTCCTCGATCGGATTCTAATAAAAGAATCGCCCCCCCCGCACATTTATTAATTAAGAAAAAAAGTGAAAAACTTTCCAAGACTCGGGTCCCTAGATATGCCGTAGTAATTAATAATAAACTTAAATAAAAATTGTTTATTTATGCCTATATTATGACTTCGCATTAAAATCTCAATAAAAATTTTTCTTTTTGCATTTTTGAACCGGAACTTTTAAAGCTAGAGTTCTAGACATTCTAGACATCAACAGTTTTAAGCGATGCTGTTTAAATCAGCTGCTCCCACTCGTTAGTTTGCGTACCACTAGTTGTATGCGAGAGAGCTCTGGTGATATAGACAAAAGTGTTTTTCAGCTTGGCATGAAAAAAAAGTTATTCTAAAGCATTTTTTCCCTAGGGCATTTTGAGAAAATCCACGTATCGTTTATCAATCTTCTATTTAAATCTTAATTCAATTAGAAAATAAATTTAGTTTACATAATAATAGAATTTTGCTCACATTTTATGAAACTTCTACTCAGGGTGCAATTCAGAATCAACCATTAAAACTAATACGAGATCTAGTAACCTCGTTTATCTCTACATTTAGGGAGACTGGAACTCTTTTTGAGTCTCTATCTTTCCCGCAAACTACAATCTTGTCTTAAAGACCACACATCCACAGGTACCTTCATCTCCAAACGAACCCCTGAAATTTCTCCATCTTTTTCCTCGACGTAGAAGTCAATCCTGGTCCGGACCTATGGGGGTTGCACCTTCCTATTATAACTATTTCTTGTACCAATACAATTTAAAAAATTATATTTTCTTTGTCAAAATTTTTTTTTTCTAACTTTAAATGTGTTTTTAAAAGTTTTATTTTTTTAAATATATATTATATCCTCCCGAAAAGGATGAATAAGACTTATGATTTTTCATAAGCCCTATTAATGGAGGAGGGCTTTATTTGTCAAATTATAGTAAATAGAAGCCTACTTTGTCGGTTTATGGTTGTCTTTTGGGCTCTTCTGCCATTCCGCCTGTCTTGATCATCTCATGTTACTTTCAAATCAATGTCAAATTCTTGAAATCTTCTTCCATGAATAGATAAATGAAAATAAACGCGTTGAAAAATTCCCAAAATTTTTTCCATTTATAACATTTGTTCTGTTCCATAATAGAGGAAGAGCTGAAGAAGAAGAGGGCTCGTCTAAGAAAGGATTATCTTAACGCCAGCCACTTGAAAACAGACTGAAAGACGAGGTAGGACCGCGAAAAAAGACCCTTGGGCCGCCCCCGCTATTCTTCCTCTTGGACATGATTAATAGCATCCACCCCCACGGTTTTGTCCTCCCTAAGAGGGTGGATTTCTCGGCTGGCCCTTCATGTCACGTCTCGGGAAACCCGAAGATAGAAATGTCTTCGCCACTGTTCCAATCAAATCCGCATTAACGCTCATCTAATTATATTCCATTTGAAAGAGATTAATTGAATTTTAATCTGTTTTAAATTTTCACATTTAATCCATTTGATGTTTACTAATGAAACTAGTTTAAATAGAGAGAAAAAATATAATTATATTGAAAAAATTATTGAATAGCCAGAGAAGCAATGTGGAGACTCCATCAAACCCTCATTCTTTCTCATAGTGTTTTCTTTTGGACTCAAGTGCGTTCTGAAAGAGGGTTCGCTCCTATAGCTTTAGCTTTAAGACGGCGTCATACATTCGCCATTTGCCTAGTAGCAAGCGACTGCACCCTGAATGCCGAGTAGCTGAGATGATCGTCATTTGTTCACCAAATGGCCAACCTGGAACCACATATTCGCACTTTGGAGTACCGATGCCCTTGATCGACCCCCTCTGGAAACGACGAATATTCAGCATTCAGCTGCTTTATGAATAGCAGCATATCAATGAATACTGACTCAGAACTCGTAATTAATTCAGCTGATTAAGTAATCATTTTTGTGACATTATTAAATTGATCCTTATCCCAGAAGAACCTGACCATTTATTCATAAGCAAACCAGTGTGGTTTGTAAACATCTTCGACCCTCCACCGCTTTTCACATTTATTTATTTTTTATTTAAGCAGCCTCTGAATGAGACCGTTAATGATTCCTTCTTTTTTTCAAAGAAGAGATGGAGAATGTATTTTTTACCCATCTTAAATTCAATCTGTTTCCAAGCTTCATAAACGTTTTCCCGATTCTTATGGTTTGGTTTGTGAAAGATGGATTCCATACAACAGGAGTATTTTTTAACCATTCCAACAACTCCAATAATTTTTCATTCCATTTATAAAAAAAAAAATAATAATAATAATAACCAATGGTTTGATTACGTACTACCGCAATAAAAATATAACGAACTTTTGTTGATCGATCACTTAATCAAAATTTAATCCTCACAAGTAAACGAATATGTGAATCTTTGTTCACAGCTCAGCAAGGCGAATATTCGTCTAATTTGATCCTTTAGAAATTACCGACACGATGCGGGTAGGCCGAGCACTGAGTAATTGCGCTAGAAAAGCAGCGAGCAATCCATCCACACTACTCGGCATTCAGCGAGCAGTCACTAGTTACTAGGCGAATTCGGAATATCTAGCGCCGCCTTTATATTTATTTAGGTCTGGAAGTAGCCCTCCCATCGAAGTCAGTAAACTATGAACTGAATCATACAACGAAAAACGCTATCAGATACAATGATCACTTTTGGCATTTCGCCGCCTTAAAGTGTAAACCTGATAAATCCATTTTTTTCATATATGACATATTAATACCGTTCGAAAGCAAAAAAGATGCAACATCGTCTAAGTAAAAATGCTACTTAAAATTACGATCGTAAGTTATAGAAAAAAAATGTGAAAAATAGTTTCCTTTTCCAAACAACAATATTAAATTTTGTTTGTTTTTTGTCTGTCCTGTAAAATATCCTTCTTGTGAGTTAGCAAGTTTACACTCTAAGGCGACGATTTTATAGTTATTGTTCCTTTTTGCATCCTTACTATTGAAAGAGTGAGAACCGGACTATTATATTGTTGATTTAATGAAAGATTTAATTAGATATTTGTTTAATTACATGTTGAAAGGATAGAGGGCAATCCGGACTTTTTTGGCTCAACCTTCGGGACGAAACCCTTTCAAAATATATAAGCCTAGGAGTATATTTTTGAATAATACTTTAATTCATCCTAAAGCCTTCGTTGGGAGAAACTTAATAGATTCGTTCGTAGTAGATGTCTGGAGTATGTTTTTAGGATGTCTCCTGAATCATTTAACACGCAAGCACTAGGGATATGTTCGGCTTGGAATTTTTCATCCTCCCTAAGGCCTTTGGATCTATCGAATATATTCGGGACATATCAACAAATATTTCTTCACCACGAACGCAGAATTTTCTACTCTAACCATATATTACTTTATCTATTGTGAAAAGTTTTTATTAAAATTATATTTTAAATTACTTTACCCTAGAACCTAAAGTAAGATAGTATTTTTTATCATTCTTTAAATTTTATTCATTTGATCGATTTAATACAGCTCAGCAAGCTTCCGGTTCTTGGTCCATTGCCCCATTGTATAATAGTAAACCTTAGTTGGCAGTGATCAAGTGATTCGCGCAATCAAATTCAGGTTCAAGACATAAAAGTTTACAAAGATTTTTGAACACCTCGGGTTGAAACGACTATAGATATACTTACATCTTACCTGAGTTTATTAGAATATCATAAGCATTTATATAAGGTGCGGAATGTGTAATCGTGGAATCTTTGGCTACTGGCTGGTTGCTTCCGGTTCCTGATTTCACTAAAGAGGCTGACGAGAGGTGTACATTCATAATGACGAAATAGCTTCTTTTAAATTGGACTGTATAAACATTTGATAATAAGAACAAGAAATTTTTTTAGTATTTTTGAGTAAATTCAATATTCCGGCCGCCTGGAGAACTTCACCCATTGGTCAGGGTAAAGTGTAATAATTTTTCATTTCAGTTTATCAGTCATAGTCAATTCTTTTATCTTTTACAATCACGAGTGAAAAAATAATTGAATATTGTAGCTCTTGTCCGAAATCGAACTTGAATTTGAATTTTTTTTTCATTTAGAGCTTTTTAACTAATTCAATTTTTTTTGTATAAGAAAAATATTGAATTATGAAATATAAATAAATAATTGTACTAATTAAAATCCTCAAAATGTAGTCTGAATTTGAACTTGATTTATGACGTTGGTGCGCCTGTATTTAAGCAAGTAATTGCGCATCGAAGAATGAAAGTTGCGTAAGAGCTAGGCGAGTCCAGTCGTTGATGGAATGCTCCAGAGCTTATGGCTAGTAAGAGTAGTAAGCAATCAAGTATGTATGAAAGGTTAATTTTTACATAAACTTTAAATAGGTAGAGTTTACCATATAAACATTCGAGTTTTTTCGATTTGATGCCTCAGTTTTGATTTTATTAATGTTAATTTGCTTTTACTTTATGCAATGCGTGAATCGGTCTCGCACCAAGTGAGACTACTAAGGGTCCTCAGGTAAGGACTAAATGGACTTCAAATAGCCAGTGATATCTGATTACTAGTAAAGGAATAAACATATTAATATTTCAAATGTCTTTGGATAAAGTCTAGCAATAAACCGTTAAGGTTTATTTTTTACGATCAAACTCTTAGAGCGGATAGGCCAAACATTAGAGGAGGTTCTCGACATGTACCTCTAACGAAACTATTATTTTCAAACACTCAAAACCCATTTGAATCCAAATACACCAAATCTAATGGTCAATCAGTTTGCTTCTCTAGCTTTCTAGCAATGTCCACATCTTATGAACAAATCTTCTTGTATTATAGGATAGTCATTCATGATTTGTAGGTATCGCAAATTATTGGTAGAAATCTTTAGGTAACATAAAATAATCATTTATCAGCGATTTTTTTCTTTGATGCAACTACTCTCAATTTATGTTACATGGTATATCGCTCGTATTCAAAGTGGGTGAGAGAAAAGCTTAGGATGCAGCAGCACCAAAAATATTTGACCATACATATATTTAAAATTTGGTAATAACTTTATAATACATCTAAAATAAAAAGACATATTTAATTTTATTCAGAAATTGAAACCTCTTTTTTATATATTATTTTAAAAGTGAGAATGACTCTGGCTATAGCATGATGAATATGATAGTATGCATTATAAAAAACTAAGTGAAACTAAATGAGGCGGGAGAGCAATATATATTCTAAATTCTTTAAAAAACTTTAATTTAAGAAATTCTCCTGTTATATTGTGCATTCTACTGTGAATTCAATAGATATGAATTTATTACATAATTTTGAGATGATTTCTTTAAAAAGATTCTTTCAATAGAATGAAAAGATCTAATGTTTTTTATCAAAGACTGTAAATATAATTGAGAGTATAAAAATTCTCCAAATATTTTAGTATATTATATTATAAAATATAATATTGTAGACATCATAAAACGCGTCGATTATTGACAAAAGATTGAGGCGGAGATTTTCCCTTTTGTAAATATTACCTACACCATTTTTTTTTTCATGGCTTTTCGGCCTTTCTAGCCATAAGCCATTTACGATACTATTTATTTTATTCAAATTTGTCCCTACCCCGGGAGTCAGATTTTAGCCGGATGCCTCGAATCGGATTCGAACCCGGGTCCACTTGGCTAGCAGGATGATACGCTACCGCCTAGCCTACCCGACCCCCCCCCCCCACCTACACCATTTTAAACAGAAATTTTTAAATTTAATTATTATTAATTACTATTATTTTAATTGTTTAATTTTTTTAATTTGTATAATTATAATACTCCCATTGTAATTTTACTAAGTTTATCATGTATAAAAGCTGAATAAAATTACAATACTCATATTGTAAAATTCCTAAAATTATTTTAAAAAAATGTTTAGTTAAATTACAATACATATATTGTAATATTACTAAACTAATATATAAAAAATTATTCATAAAATTACAATACGCATATTGTAATTTTATTCAAGCTGATTACCAAAAAAATGTTGGTAATGTTAATAAATTTACGAAAAACTTTTTTGTAATTATATTACCGATTTAGTTTAGTAAAAATATGTTGTAAGATTACAATATTGGTATGTAATATTACTAAAAAAGTTTGAGGCCGGACTTTCTATTTTTTATAGTATATCATACATAAAAATTTTAAAGTCTGAAATTGATCCGTAATCTTCAATTTTTTATATTATTTTAATATTATTGCAATTATATATTAATTTATATTCTTTTTACTTTAATTCATTTGTTCAAATGGCTAATAAGTTGATTATAAAGATTATTTTTTAGAAGATAATTAAAAAGTTTACCTTCGAATTCAATAAAGCCTTCCTAAAATGGCAGGAGGGGTATTTGAGGTGAACTAAAGGAATCTCTGCCTGCGTCTAATTGCTTTTCCAATACTTTTACAGGCACTCAAATAAATTACCTAATATTAATATATATAGGTAGACGAGTAGGTATATATATATATAATACATCAGTATATATATATATGAACATGCTGTATACGTTGCCCAAATGAACGAGTTTCACGTTTCCCAAGAGAATATTTGAAACCAATTTGTATGTCTTCTTGCCTTATTAATTCTCTTTTATAAAATTGTATAAAATTGAGTTGTACTAAAAATGAAATTTGTAATCCCCTATATTCATTCAGAAATTACCAATAAAGTGTAGGTATTAAACGCTTTAATAATTTTTCTAAATGAGCTGAATTTCCATAATGCGAAAAAATAAGAAATCCAATGAGGTCTCAGGATCAGAACCAAGCGTATTATACCTATAGGGCTAGAGTGTTATAAAGTTTCTATCCTTTTTTGATCTTTATCTACAGAGTTCCAAACAATTTAAAAAATGCAAAATATAATAAATTGAATTCGACTTTCTTTCAGTCCACTGAGAAATTATTTAATTTTATATAGTCAGAACTTTTGAGTAGTAAATTTCTCTATAATTTGGTTGTGGGTAATCAATTACATATACCTACTTGGTAATATCAATTTTTTTTTAATATTCTTTATTGTCATTGAGAGACGTTTCGACAACGATGTGCGATCATCAGTCTGTAAAACACAACACATAACAAATAATACAAATTTGAAATATATTATTCATGAGAATCTCTCAAAACAATGAAAACAGCTGTCGTTAAATACAGACTCACCTCACAGACAATCTTTTCAATAAAGTTGATACTATCAAGTGTGTATAATTGATTCTGGCCACCTATATCAGTGAGAAATTTACCACTCAAAGTTCTAACTATATACTGTATATGTTAATAATAAATTTATATTAGATTTTCGTGAATTTATATTTTTTCATATTGAAGGAGACAATAAAAGAGTGTGTCTTATGCTGGAATTATAAATTTTATTTATATAACGAGACTATAGTTTCGTTATAAATAAATAAAATTTATAATTCCATCAGAAGACACACTCTTTATTGTCTCCTTCAATATATAAAAATTCTGCTACTCTCCGCAAAAACTTTCCAATTTATATTTTTTCACATATATAGTAGGCAACCTTATGATTTTTTTTATGGGAGGGGGAGAGTGCTCCAGCTTAGCATGTCCCCAAATTAAATAAATCCACTTAAATTTTGTTAACATTATTCTATTTTATTTTTTTAATTTAAATTATTAATTTATCATTTTTTTTAATCTTTAAAAATGCTGAACGGAGTGAGAAGATAGGATTTAAATCTTAACCGTAGTCATGGCATTGACTAACAAAATATAATATATTTGGTTGTAACGAGACAGTAATTTTACGAATTAATTTGATCTGAACAGGAAATGTCTTATGCTTTTAAGTTGTGGGAGATATAGTTACTGACTCCGTTTATGCTAACCAATTAAGTTTATGTGAATGCATTCAACACGACATTTAACCATTTATTTGATATTCCATACAGCCTTAGGTCTTTTTCTGAATCCTTATGTTGTACCTACAACTATATAGATGTAAAAGATAAAAATAAATTAGAGTCCGTATAAAAGGGCTGAGAGCACCGAGAGTCGAACATGAATGTACTCTGGCAGGAAGTCCATTCGAACCTGCTAATTTGAATGACTGAAAGGAGACGATGAATTCCTTGAAGGCATTTTTGGCATCGTCTTGGTTTTTGAAGCATTTCTCCCCAAGAAGTTGTCAAGATGGTTGAAGAAGTGGTAGTCAGTTGGCGAGAGGTCCGGCTAGTATGGCGGATGAGGCAGAATCTCGTAGGCCAGTTCGTTCAACTTCTGCAGCGTCTTCTGATGTGGCCGGGCATACCACTCAAGGAATTAAGTCCAAGAAATAACATTACAAATTGGGATGGAACTGCCAATTTTATTGAATTGATTTGTATATGGTGGGATATTGTAAATGTGAAGACCCCTTTGAAGGGCCAGAGTTTAAGAAACAGATGGCAAGAACCCATCACAAAAAATTCTCTGCACATATCAGAATTTTTCACCCAATTTTATGTTTGGCTGAAAGATAGAGTAATAGGATTTAGCAAAGAGACAAAATTGGCATTAGGTAACACTACAAGAGCTTTAATTGATCTAACGATGTATTGGATGAATATTAAGGGGACTTACTTCACTTATTCCTTTTAAATCAATGTATTTATAAGCAAGCTCTTTAAATGAGAGGTAAGCATTGTTTATTAGTCTTTGCCGTATTTTTTTCAATTTCAATTTGTATAAATATTTATAAATGGAATATTGTATATATTTTTAAGTAAAATTAAAGTATTTAAAATGATTATACTATACCTATATGAAAACATTTCTATGATTTTTGGAAAATTGCATTGTTAGAGCTATGTAGGTATCCTTTCTCTATGGCTATAGCCTACCTCTGTCATGTGACATTTTCACTGTCTTCTAGGTGCCTTGTCTTCTAGGTGGCGGTGCCTTAAAGAGGTTCGTGAGTGTTTATCATTTTTATAAGACAATTCTCAAATTTTTACCATCGAATCATTGATGTATTAAATATTTATTCCCGAAATTTGAAGTTGATGGTCTTCCCATTACCGAGAAATAAATTATTGAAAATTGTCCTTTTAACATGGAAGTAAATGGACCGAGCTTTTAAAACTTAACTTCTATACAAATTATACCATTTTCAACAAATTTATACAGATCAATAATTTACTTTTATGAATCGAATGATACATTTTTTAATAGATTTGACAGTCTAGTTAATTAGTTATTCATAAATGTAAAAATAAAAAGTTATTTCCAGCCAACAGAATACAACAAAAGCACTGGTGTAGAATTACAACTCTATTTCTTGAAATCGTTTTTGTGTTAAATAAATGTTTTTATAATGAAAAAAATTTATCTCGATATTCTTTTTATTAATATTATCAAAACAAAAATTTTTATTCAAAATTAACCTCATTATTTCTACGGGCTAAAACTAGGTTCCCTCACTAGCCCTACTAACACTTTACTTATGTGCTGTCTAAATGGGATTTGTTCCCGGTGACAATAAATAAATAAAAAAACCTCATTATTAACAATTTTTTTTATTAAAAAATTTAGTAGGCAGACGTTGTCACTCTGCAGAAATACAAACGATTTTTTCGAAGACAAACCAGTTAGATAAGCTGTCCCTAACACCCTTAATGCCTCCATATTGAATGAAAAATAGTCTGGGCCTTGTGGAAGAGGAGGGATTGGAATGACCAATCCTAAGCCTGGGTTTCAGAGAATGGCTGGACTGCCTGGGACTGAGGGGCGGGGCTTAAGCCTGATAGGCAGTCTCAAAGCCAAACCTTTCCAGGCGAGAGGGAACTAAGCTTCCTGGATCACTGGATGCCTATATCTATAGGCGCAATGATACATACATCTATCTCATCGCCTGCAGAATTTTTCAAGAAATTCATTAATATATTAATTGATAACCTCCTACTATTTTTGAAGTCGGTTAAAAAGAATAAATAGTACTTTCTAGTTTGAATGAAAATCTTGGTTTGCCGAAAGTAGCAGAGTTGATGATTCATCAACTATTAGAGTGGGTTTTAAAATTAAAAAAATCACATCGGTGGCGTCGCGCAAGCCGATTATTATTAATAAGTATAGATAGATAGCAAATTAAGAAATTGAAAATTTGAATTTCAATGCCGATAAATGTAACTTTTGTAAAGTTATTGCTGTTCAAATTCAATTGTTTTTTATTTCAAATTCATTTTTTTTTTTATTTCATTTTTATACATATTTTCAATAAACACAAAAATTAATAAAATTAAATTAATAAAACAAAACAAAAATTTAATTCAATGAAAAGTAAATAATTAAACAAAGTATATAAATAACAAAAAATAAATAACTTTAAATTATTTATTGATTATTTAATATGTAATCCAAGTATTAGTGAGATATTTGCATTTGTTTCATGCTTGAAAGTAGTTTAATATTTGGATGAAGCTGCGTAACGCGAAGTCTTAATGATAAATGAGTATCTGTAATTTGGGTTCTTAAATTAGTTTTAATTTTTGCCATTAAAGAAAATGTTGACTCGCAATTGTATGTACTTCCAAAACAGGAAAGTAAACGGCGTGCATTATCTCGTAGGCATGGGTATTCAACAGCATTTTTCCAGATTTCTATTGGATCCTTTTTAGCGTCAAAAAGGGATTTATATAGGGAAAATATTGACAATAAAGAGATGACAAAGTGTTTATATATGTTATTTTATTTTAAATTTATGAAATATTTTTATTTGTATGTATTTAAATATCAAGAAGATAAAAACTAGAATAATCGTCGAGGCCACATAAGAAATTCAAAAAGGCCACAGTGGCCTTAGGCCGGTTCCCCACCTATGCTATATACCTTACTCTTTGCTGACGACCAGGTCCTGATTGCGGGAGACGAAGATGAGGCTTCCTATATGCTCCGAAAGCTAAAGGAAGAATATGAAATATGGGGTCTTGAAATTAATTTCCAAAAAACAGAGTAGGTGGTGAGGCGGGAAAAGACCTTGTCCTGGATAACAACTGTATAAGAAATACCAACCAGTTTAAATATTTGGGAGTAACACTAGGAAAGGCAGGAAAAAGTGACCTAGATATTACTAATAAAATAAATCAAGGCAGGCGAGTAATAGGACAGCTGAACTCGATCCTGTGGAGTAAGGAAATATCGAAGAACAATAAGGCTGCCATCTATAAGACCATCGTCGAGAGCATCGTGACCTACGGATGCGAAGTCTGGGAGGTAAACAAGAGAAACCGTTCACGCCTGCTGGCGTTAGAAATGGATTTTTGGAGACGTTCAGCTGGTGTCTCAAGACTGCAACATATAAGGAACGAGCACATTCGCCAAAAAATGAAAGTCCAAGGCAACATCATCGACACGATCGAATATAAGCAACTGATATGGTTTGGCCACGTTAGTAGGATGGCGGATGAACGCTGGCCCAAGAAAGTTTGGAACTGGCAGCCCCCAGAAAGAAGAAAGAGTGGAAGGCCGCCGAGATCGTGGTTTCAGGGAATCCAAAATGCCATGCAAGCCCGTGGGCATGAGGAATGGGAAGCGAGAAACGGCGTCCGTCGTAACCAAACTCGCAGGATATATAATATAAGTAGTCCATGAAGCATTATGAATTAGTAAATCTTGAATTGGCAAATTAAAATTTTAAAACCCTATTCAATGAGACTGATGTGTAAAGCTGTAAATCAAACCCAACTTACTTTTGGTTTTTGTCTTTTTTTGGCAATTACTACTGTTCTTGTTTATTGTTTCATTAGTAAAGTTGGTCACTTCTCGATGACAATCAGGTTCTGCTAACGGACAAAGCCATTTTGATCAGAAGTTGGTTTAAATTTATATACCTACCCTTCTTATCTTTAAAACAAAAAAAAACTCGTAGTTTTAGTGAACTAATCGACTTTTACTTGAAATTTTACTTGATCAGACAAGTGACTAATTTAAAAATTAGATGTAATAGAATAGGTTAGGTACCTACTGCAAATTTCTTTTTACATTGAACAATTTGGCGTGGTAAAATGAAAATTTCGAGGATGACTAGAGATACACAATGAATATTTTTGATGGGGCATGTCAACCCATTCCTGTTTCAAGGGCTTTTGAATTTCCCTAATTATTAACTCGTAAGACAAAACGTTTAACCGTCATTGATGCAGTTAACTCGTTTTGCACCAAAACTCAACTTATCCACTCTTTTACTAATGTAACAGAATTATGTCTTATTTAAGAGGCTTATATAGAATTAGTTATACCTTTTGTGATAAGATAATTAATTAAAATGTTGTTTGTTTACAGGCATAATTCGAACTGCGGCCGTTCTTGACTTGGAGAGTAAACGTCATTACTGGCTCACAGTTTACGCTCAAGACCATGGAGTGGTGCCTTTACACGCTCGTCTCGAGGTAAGGCTACTAAAAATAACATAACTGAAATTAGATCTTTTTTATAATAAACGATCTTTAATGGTTCTGGGCAGGAATCTCTTAGTTTAACTAAACCAATTTTCATACAAGATGTGTACGGCATAATAATACTAATATTTTTTTGAAAATAAATCAAAGATAAAATGTTATCAGAAATGTCCTTAAATTATTTATTTATTTCATAGTAGGTATTTTTAATTAAAAATAGAAATTTATTGAGAGTGGCCATATACCTACATGATTTCCTAGGATTGGGTTAAAAGCTTTTTTAATAATCATTTTTGATAGACAATTTTCTTCTTCATAAATTCACCTGCTTATTGTGAAAACAGTATACGTATCTGCTAAAAGAAAACATCGTCCGGCAAGTCAATAATAAAATAATCTGGAAATCGCTCAAAAGTAATAAAGTGGTCGTTATTTAAAATATAAAATATTGAATAAAGGGGTTGGAAAAAATAAATTAAGTACAAATTAGTTCAAAATTTGCATTCAGGTAGTCAAAAAGTAAAAACAAAAAAATAAAAAATAAATAAATAAAAATATATTTAACCATAAATCTATTTTCTGACAATGAAAACAACTCATGTGTATGTTCGACTATTCTTCCAAATTTACAAATTTCTATTTTCTTTTTGAAATGTTCTTATAGATGGCGAATAAATTCAATTTTTATGTCTCTGATTTTTGTTCTAAAACCAAAATACTTTAAAGAAAAGAAGTAGACAATTCGAGACTTGGAAATCGAATTTATTCACTCAACAAAGGTACATTTAAAAAGAGAATTGAATAATCTGCAGGTTTGGGTGAAAGAAGAGTAAAAGGCGCAAAAGAGTTTTATTTTTTTTCAATATCAGAATACAAATAGTTGGTTTCAAGTTTTAATATTTATTTTAATACTTTCATATAAAATATTCACTTAGGATCTTAATAAAAATGAGCATTAGTCAAAAGTTATAAAAAAAAAAGTTTTGAAACTAAAAAGTCCAAAGTCTAATTCATTCTTTGTTTTAGAATTAAAACATATTGGCACCAAAAAGGAACTTCCTAGAACCTTTCGATTTTTTTTTATTATTTCAAATATTGGAAACATATAGAAAAAACCATGATTGAAAATGATTTTTCTCCACATTTTAGACCTTAACAAACAAAGAAAAGATAAAAAAAATCCAATGAATTCAAATTTTGTCGATTTCCTCTTCAACTTTTTTTTTAATATACCATTCTGAAGGCAAATTTTGAAAAATTTTAATTTTATTTCACTTTAAAAATTAGAACCGAGGAGCATGCCTAGATAATTTTTTTAACATGTTCGAGATAAGATAAAATCCGGATTTTGTAAACTGTGAGAAGTTTATTGGAGGAAAATAACATCTGGAATGCAAAAATTTCCTTGAGGCAGATTTGCTATAAAGTTAAAATAAACTCATTCCAAGAAAGATCGGATGCGATTGTGACGCTGCTGACAGCTAATTTAAAGACTCCCTGAAAATGTGTGACAGCCTATCCACGTTGGGCGTCTCTGTCGCATCTGACCTGTCTTGGAATGAACACATCTCCTCTGTGGCGAAATCTGCATCAAGGAAGATTGGCTACTTATTCAGGTCCAAGCGATTTTACAAACCCCCACAACTTCTCATCATCTACAAGGCCCAAATCCGGCCCTGTCTCGAATACGGCTCTCATCTATGGAGCCTCTAAATATTCTCTTGCTATCCTGGATGCAATTCAGAAAACGAGCCGTCAGGCTAATTGACGATTCTACCCTCACCGACTCTCTCGACTCGCTGGCTCATCGAAGAAATGTTTCTGCCCTTTCCCTTTTCTATAGATACTATCACGGCAGGTGCTCTGATGAGATAAAATCAATAATTCCCCCAAAGCATGCTTTGCACGTAGCACACGTTTTGCCGACTCCCAACACTCTTTCGCGGTCAAATTAGAAAAGTGCCGGACCACTTCATTCGCCAATACATATATCCCCATGACTTCAAGGAACTGGAACTCTCTCCCAGCCTCCATCTTTCCCAGCACTTATAATCTTCAAACCTTCAAAACCGGAGTGCATAGACACCTACGTCTACACCCTCTTACTTAATCAACTTTCCCTTCTCTTCGGTAATGCAAGGGTCTTTCGAGATCCATAGGAGCTGCATCTTTACTGGTGTACACCTTCTTGCATTCGATTGCATTAAAAAAAAAGACTTAAATAAAATACCTGGAGCGATTTCTATCATGGCGTCTACCTATATCCGAATATACCTATTCATCATTTGATAATATTTTTATTTCTTGGAATACTTTTTTACTTTATCCAATGCGAAGCATGGGTAAAGTATTATAAGGGTTTAAGGACCCTAAGATGAAAGTGTAATATTTGGTTTCCATATAAATAAATTTATTTGGGGGCGGGTAGGCTAGGAGTTAGCGTGTCAGCCTGCTAACCAAGTGGACCCGGGTTTCAATCCGACTCGAGGTATCCGGCTAGAACCTGACCCTGGGGTAGAGACAAGGTATCTTGAAATTGGCTTATGGCTAGAAAGGCCGAAAAGCCAAAAAAAAAAAAAAAAAAATTTGATGGTAGGTAGTAGCACTCTGGTTGATATCTTAATAAAAAATTAAATAAAAGAAAAAAAATCATTTTAATTTATTTTATTTAACCGGAATTAAATGACAAATATGTAATAGATAGATGTTGTATTGAATATAATTAAAGAACAAGATTTGAATTGAGAGTGATCACTAAGGCGGACCAGATAAAATTGTCTGGTGAATATTATAAAATTAATTTAAAGAAAGATGTTTTAATGAAGGTGAATTTATACAAATCGAACAATGTAAATTAATATTGCCAAGATTTGATGGTGGGCTCTCTGGTCAGGCTTCAGTGTGGCACTTCACTAGCAGTCGAGCAAGGCGGTAAAAAGCAATGGCGGATGATCCTGGTTGGCCTAGTATATGTTAAATAGATGTAGTCGGCTTGAATTTCTGTCCCTCAGTGTGCTGTGTGTATGTGCTTGTCTCCTGACAACGAGAAGTTCTCCACGCTGCTGCCAACCTCAGAATCTATACAAAGTATAATCGAGCCCAAAAGGGCTAATTCTAAAACAGGCAAGACAAGTAGGCCAGCAAAAAGCAGAAGAATTTAGGGGTAGAGGGTTTAGACCCTTACAGTATTGTAATCGGTCTCGCGGCAAGCGCGACTTCAAAACCCTAAAGACTGCGGAACCCATGGCCTCAACCTAACTTTGAGTTGTCTACCAAAAAAGAATTTAGTCTTTTTGATTTTAAATCGATTTTTCCATGTCTTCAGCAATGGTTACCAATAATAATCGAAGCGTCAAAAATCCAAAGTAGAAATTGTTATTCCTCAAGTATTAGATGAGAATCGATGGCTATTTTTTATTTTAAATTAGCATGGACTGCAAATAGCCAGTGATATCTGATTAATAATAAAGGAATAAACATATTAATATTTCAAATAACTTTGGATAAAGTTTAGAAACGATCCTTTTCAGTTTATTTTATATAACATGCGAAGTTTCAACGTAAATTTTGGACTTGGGTGACAAGTGACGTAAAAAAGGATCATTTGTGGAAACAATGCGATTGAGCTCTTTTCTGTGACGAGAGGCGTCTGTTATTCGTTGATTGCACTGATCGTCTCATCTCTTTTTCGTTATTGGTTGATGCTACTTGTAATTCCAGATGAAACCCAATTGCATTTGCTCAATTTCACTTGGAAGAAGCAAAAAAAAAAAAAATTGATTGTCAAATAAACAGAGTGGATGGCATCTTGACTTAGATTTCAATTCCGCTCGTTTTCACTAACACGCCACACTTTAATCATCCCTTTTTATCTCGCCCTCGAGGTGATTTTTATTTTATTTTTAATTATATTGCTTTTGATTTCAAACAAAAAAAAAATTAAGAGAATAATGAAAAACAAAAACAAAGAGCCTGATTGAACTTTGAGAATTGTAAAATTTGAAATTGATTATAATTAGTTTTTTAAAGTTCACTTATTTGAAATTCAAAGTGAATAAACCTGGAATGACTTGCACACACCAGGTGACATTTATTTTTATGGCTCCGTACAAAAGTGAAACTGAATCTTATTGAAGTAATGAAGCTTGTAAACTGAATAAGAAAAAACTTTACACTTTTAAGGTAAGATTTATTCATTTTCCCGGAAATAAAAAATTATATTGAAATTTTTTATCGATTTAATATTTTGTGGAGGTTAGAATTTTTCGTCAAGTCGAAAATAAATTTTTTTTTATCAGTGAGTGTCAGGTATCGTGTGGGATCTTCTTAAGTAGAATTAGGCTAAATTTTATTTTAATCAATTCAGTTTAAAATGACGGTGTGAGAGACCGAGCCAAACTGGCCATTTTTAGGTGAAGTCGTACCGTTCAGAAATGGCTTAACTTAAAATTATGAAAATAAATTTCAAATCCCTCATTCTCTCCTTATCAATGACAAATAAGAACGAATTTGATATTTTAAAGAATTTGCAAGATTTAAGTTTCCTGGGTATTAGTTTAAGTTTGGTTGGTATTTTCATATACTTTATTAACTTAACTGAGAAATAAATAAGTACGATTTTTTCAAAATTTCTACCCAAAAATAACATGTAATTTTTTTGTTAAAAAAAATCAAATTTAAAAAGATTGTGGATTTGGGGCTTGGGTTTTATATCAAAAGAAAAGTTTTGATTGAAATCACCTAGATTAAACTTTTTGGATGAGATTATAAAAATAACACAAAATATTTTTTTAATTAAAAAAAAAAACTCGAAAAACCGTTAACAAAAAGAAGTGCTTGATGGTAAACCCCGAAAAAGCCTTGATACAAAATTTTATATATAGGTATATACGAGGGGTGAACCGCGACCTAAAATCGTGTACACCTACTTCCACCTTCTAGTCCAAGAGCCCATGACCCATTTTTCATGAAGTGTTTGATTCAAGTAGATATTTCACCTAGAGGTATTAATAGCATAGATGAGTAGGGAATCGGCTGTTTTCTTGATCTACCTGGGTACTGCTACTACTGCGCATAGGATAAAGTTGTAAAAAATGTTCGCCAAAAAAAAGTGTTTGAATTTTTTATTTTGGCGAACATTTTTTGCACAACTTTATCCTATGCGCAGTAGTAGCAGTACCCAGGTAGATCAAGAAAACAGCCGATTCCCTACTCATCTATGCTATTAATACCTCTAGGTGAAATATCTACTTGAATCAAACACTTCATGAAAAATGGGTCATGGGCTCTCCGACTATTCCAAATGCTGGTTTCGTCCACTTTGCAGTTGGTCGGTAACTATGTATATTAGTGATTAATTTCCTCAGATAAACCTAAATTGTAATTTTGCGGGTAGTCCACTATTGCGCTCATAGCCTCAATTATTGTATATTTACTTTTGTACCCTCTATTTATATTGCCCAATTTACTAAAAATATTGTCCGGATGAGAATTATTATATGATGATTTTTAGAAAACTAAAAATACATTATTTTTTACTGAATTCTTGAAACATTTTCATAATTTGTTTACAAAACGTTGAAACATTGAATTGGTATATCGTTTTTTTTTTGTCTACATCTTGCTTCTATTCCATTCCCTCCTTTTTATTTATCATCTTTACATTTTGGAACCTATTCAAATGTAACTGGTCCAAATAGATATATAATATATAATCGAGTTCCTTTTATAGATCATAACTTGAAAAGTCATTTATTTTATTTTTATCGGGATAAACATCCATTCAAAAGCTACTTCAACTAAACATTATAATTAAATAAATATTACTTTTTGTATACTTTGTTTTCGAATTCAATGAATTAAAAACAAAACTCATTGGACTAATATTGAAACATTTTTTATATTTTGCTTATCACATTAATAAAGCCGTAATTAATTTATGCATGCGAGTTATAGACTCTGTTGCAGGTATCCATGAGCAAAACTAATCACATTATTTGCAAACCTACTTCATTATCGAAACAAGAGAAACGGATAAAATTTAGCAATATTATTTACAGTATTAAATATTCTATTATTGATTTTTTTCATTTAGGTGTGAGGACATTTTATACTAGGTGTACCGGAAAGTCATTACCGGTTTTTTCGAAAAAAAACTACGTAATTTTTAAGAAAATGGAAAATTTATTTATTCAAAGTATTGGCCATTTGATTCTATACATCTTGCCCATCTATCTGGCAATTTATGGATGCCATCCCAAAAAAACTGTTTGTCCTTTGAGCAAAACCATTCATCGAGCCATTTTCTAACTTCTTCGAAATTGGCGAAGTGCTGCTCTGCAAGCGCGTGTCCCATCGATGCGAAAAGTTGATAGTCGGACGGGGCAAGGTCTGGAGAGTACGGCGGGTGCGATAATATGTCCCACCCAAGTGCTTTCAACGCTTCCTTGACCGGTTTTGCTTTATGAGACGGCGCGTTATCGTGTTGTAAAATCACTTTACCGTGTCTTCGGGCCCATTCTGGACGTTTTTCGATCAATGCGTGGTTCAAATTGATCATTTGTTGTCGGTGTATTGTTTTTTCAATTGTTTTTGAGTTTGGGTTGGGTCTTCATCCAATAACTCCTGTAGTTTCGCATCTTCAAACTTTTTTGGTCTACCAGAACGTTCTTTATCTTGCACATCGAAATCACCACTTTTGAATTTTCGAAACCACACCTCACATGTTTTTAAGGTTAAAGCATGCTCACCGTAAGTTTCTACCAGCAAACGATGACTTTCAGCGGCTTTTTTCTTTTGATTAAATAAGAAAAGTAATGCGTGCCGCAAATGCACGTTTTCAGGCATGAAACTTGACATTTTCAAAGAGGTATAAATCTATGAAGGTGTTACTTTCGCAAAATATAACATGTATAGCTTTGAAGCTTGATGTCAGTAGAATAAAATGCATATGTGTCAAATCATAACATTGCATACTTAAGCCTAGCGACATCTGTTAGAAAAACCGGTAATGACTTTCCGGTACACCTGGTATTGCATACTGTTAGAATACAGTCACCTTATTTATGTTCTATATTGTGGAGGTATCTGGCCCCATCGGCAACTGGGCCTCGCTGGAATCTCTTTCGTGTTTGGAATCTCGCAATTTTTTCAGTTAGTAGCAATTTCTACAACTTTTGGAATTAATAGTAATTTCTAGTACTTCCGACACTATCAAGTAACACTAATGTTTAAAAATTCAACTCGTGTTATTGTAAATGAATAAAATTTTATGTTATACTGTTTTTCTATTCTTTCATTAAATAAATTCTTAATTCAGAGAGCATAAAGGTCTCTTCATTTCTAATGACACACTTTTCGAAGTTTGAACGTTACTTCATAATATAATCTTAAATGGGGTGACTGAACCAGCTTCTAAACTGTTTTTAGGGATTTTATGGGAAAAGATTTTAGATAACATTATGGTTACGGTGACCATACGTCCTTTATTTTATAGGACAGTCCTTTATTTCACTGCTCTGTCCTTTATTTATTTATTTTCTAAAATAAGCGTTTTGTCCTTTATTTTGTAAAGACGAAGCAAAGTTTACTTTTTTTTTAATAATATATTGAACACGTTAGTTTCGTTAATAAAAATTTCGATGACAACCTAAAGGCTTTAGCACTAAAAGAGGCATCTTGGTGTTGTTATCACTCATTAGGTACAACATAAATATGTTCATTTCGATTAAACGACTGCTCTTCTAAATTAATTAAGAAATGTTTTGAGGAAAAATATTTTTGTGCAAAAACGAAAACGGAACGAATAATTTGTAATGTTTTTGCACTGTTGAAACAATTAAAACTGACTTAAGCAAAACAAATTATATAAATATTTATTCGGATTGTTCGAATCATGGTAATACTAAATTGTGCGCACTTCTGTTCAGATATTTTTTAGCCAATTGCGGTTTCAGAGTAAACGTTTTGAATATAAATAATCTTTCTGGAGAAACTTCAGATATATTAACATATTTCGAATCACTGGGCCGTAAATATACTCGACGGTGAATTATTTGATGAAGTTTTTTATGTGTAAAAAAATACGTCATAAACGAAAAGATCGACGAATGGCGACAGAATAACAAGCTCTGCCATCAAAGGTGTGTTGAAATTTTTGAACATTACCAGCAAAACCAATTGCTTTCAAAAACATTTGTAAAATCGTAGAATTTTCTTTATGTCTCCCTGGATCTAATGCTCCCGTCGAACAAACATTTTCATTGGTGAATAATAATATTATGTGGACGAATGAAAAAACCCAGTTAAAAGTAAGCACATTATTAGTCAAATCAATTTTCAAATGAACTGTAGTGAATTTTATGACTTTTTAAAGCGAAAACCGGTGCTATTAAAAAAAAATAATAATTCTACTTAAAAGTATCAAAATTAAAATTATGTATTTAAATTTTTACAATGTGTGTGTATGTGTAATAATTAAGATTGTTTAACATTTTAATTTATGAATTGTTGTATGCTACTATTTTCGTAATGTTATAAACTTATTAATTTTATAGTGTATTTTTTTATTTTCTTCGTTATGTCTTTTATTTCTCCCCAAAAATATGGTCATCGTAATTATGATAGAAATAAATGTTCCTAAAATAAGATGCTAAGGATGTTATTTTAAATCAGCAACCATGATGACCTGGTTTTGTATTCCACATATGACTGTTTATGATGTTGTCAAGCTACTCTCGACAAACTAAATTCTTTTCAATGACAGTTTTTATTCAAAGATTCTTGTATTATCTTTCATAACATACTTTGTATCGATGAGCGAATAAATTTCTAAATTTTGTATTCATGCAGTGTAATTGTCGGGCCCAGTAACCTCAAAATAGAATAAACGAAGATATTAAGAATTAAAGGGGCTGCACCTACTACAGTCATTTGGGACAAGTGGGTCCACCTTCTTTCGTACTTCGAATATTTGTACATTAATTTTTTTCTATATATAAATCATTTATAAAAAAAAATTTAACAATTTTTTAATAACAAATTATAAAAAAAATTTCATTTTATTCAAATATAATCTAAATTACGAATTCGGATTATAAGATTAGTATCCTAATGACTATTTATTCTTTTAATAAATTTATTATCCTGAGCAGAAATCCGGTGCAGCACCACAATACAATTATTTACTTTATAATACGCGAAGCATGGGTAAAGTATTGTAATCGGTCTAGATTTTACTTTACCATACAGGGTATGGTCAAGTATTGTAATTGTGGTTGAAAAAAGTGATTTTTTTGATTCTTTTTTTCGAAATATCTTACAAACGGCTGAAACTATTTTGATTAAAAAAATTGGGCGAAACCATGGCATTTCTTTCTACAAAAAAGCTCCAATAAGTGAACATCGAAAAAATGATATTTTTCGAGATAATAAGATGTTTTGTCAAAATGTCTGTTAGTCTGTGCGTTACCAAATTTTATGGACGAACTAGCTCAAAAACTAGTGTGAAATTCAAAATCAAATTTCACACGTAGATTTGGTGCATTGTGATTAAGAGCTGATTAGATTTAAGTGCATATCGACCTAAAATTAAGGGGCGGAGGGGGGGGGGTTAAAATTTAAAATTATAAAATTTTCAAACTAAAAAAACAAGAAAAAAGAAATAGGTACTATAAAATGAACTTATAATAATGAAAATATTTTTTTTCTGGGGCCAAAATTAAGGAGGGAGGGGGAGTCAAAAAATAAAAATCTAGGCCATTTGAGCAAACTCAACCAAATTTTGTATACATAATCAGTGGGCTACCAGAAGACTAAAAATGCAAAAACTAACCGTCCAAAATGGGGGGGGGGGGGCAAAAAATGACAAATCTAGGCCCTTATACCAAACTCAACCAGAAGTGTATGGTAAAGTCAAGTGAATGCCCATATCAGAAGGTGTCAATTTATTTTATCATTATTATGATAGACGACAAACACTTCCTCTTCTGATTCCGCCATCTTTGCATTTCCCGCTTGTTCGTTTAAATTTCAGGGAGAAAACTTTTTTATAAGTTAATAAACAAAACAAAAACAATATCAATTAATCAATGCGCGGTGGCATTTTAAGGAAAAGAACATTTTGAGAATATCAACAAAAGTCTTTGTTGATGTTTTTCTAAAACAGATTAATTTACCACCATTCAACCACAACCACATTTATGGATGATTTGAAACTGTTGGAGAAAGAAAAAATCGTGAAATTGTTTTCTAGACTCATTATACTCTCCGCAAATTTTGATATAATAATATGGTATTATGTTATCAGGGAACGGTTTACCTTTTTTGAAACAAGCCACTGGTAGAGCTTTATAATACAAATGTTGATGCCAAATTTCACCTCATTAGCTACAACTCTTCAAGAGTTCCCCCATTTAAAGATACTTTTGATTTCTGTTTTTCTTCATTTTTTCTGTCATTCCGAACCCAAAATCTCAATCAATTCTCGGTATTAAAAATATAAACATTTTGCCACCAGTGTGTATATGGGCTACTTTCTTGATTTATCAGGGCTTGTATAATATAAAAAGTATAATCTAATAAAGTTGATAAAAGATAGAATTATATTAATGAAAAAAAAGTAGTTGAATGTAATTCTTACCTGGGGTACTTTTACTTTATTTAGCGTGGTGATCCACTATAATAAGGACTGAGGCTAAAGGCAGCTCGGTCGTGCGCCAGCCGCCTATCATTTTCCGGGAAATGTTTTTCACTTGGTTTGCCAGTTTAATTTCATCTTATCATTAGAAATAACAAAAAATACGGTCGTTCCTTTTTCCACCTCGGGATAATTGATATAGAAAAATCTCAAGGATTGTATCAACTCCTGTTGACATGTTGCAAGTGTGAGCAGCAGTGCCGATTGGTGACTTTTCTACCAGGAGATGCTGTCCAAAAAGTACCCTTTTTTTGAAATTTTATTTTAATTTTCGCTTTTTTTTGCAAATCTCACCGAATAGAGCATCATTTTCGTTATTTTTCATATTTAACATTATATTTTAAAAAAAAATATTTTGAGACCTTCACCACAAACGGATATTGCTTTGTGTGAATGAGGGAAGTAGTCTGAAATTAAATCTTGTGACGAAAACTCCACAGTCCCTGAGATGGAAATCGACCATCTTTCACAATGAAACAGCCTGTCGTATAAAAAAAATCTTAAATTTCTCCTAATTCTATTGCTATAAGCAAGCTGCTATGACTTGTCTATAGCACTCTTAGTTATTTTCGATCTTATATATTGAGAGTTCTCTGAAATGGATTAGTCCAAAGATTCTCGAACCATCTTTATTTATTCCTTTTTTTGTAATATTAAAATTTTAATAGTTCTTCAGGAGAACAATTTTTATTCGACTAAAACTTGTCTGAACTTGTCTTTGACATGCTTGAACTGGAATATAATTATACCAGGCAGGGACTTCAAACCTTCTATCCGCATCCTTTTCGGAAAATCAATCATTTTACTATCTTACATATTATACTCGTAACAGCCGAAAGACAGTCTGCCTTCTGGATGGCCCTAGTATTGTATTCACTAGATTTTTTTTGCTATTTGGCTTGAAAAATATCTGAAATTTGAAGTAACCAATACCTACTCATTATGACTCATGAACAAAAAGTCGTAGAAAGTTAGTTTTTGGTGCTAATATATAATATATATATATATATATATATTAAAACCGATTTGATTTTGGGGTCTCTTTTTCTATAATGTTTTTTTTTATATGGTTTTCGAATTGTTAAAGAAAGTGTTGAGAACACAAACTGGGCTCTCCACTGTGGAAAGTTGCACCGCTACATTCTCTGTCACCCCGACCCTAATTAAATTTATACATATTACAAAGAAAAAAAATTTTTTTTTTTTTATTTTTCTTGTTTATTTGCCAACCCCGTCACGTCTATTTTATAAAACATAAAACGTAAATCAACCAGACCTATAAAATTTAATTTGGTTTAATTATCCGTAAGCAATTAATAATGAGGGTAGAGTGAAGAAGTATGAATAGGGAGGCGAAAATGATGGTGGTTGTGTCAAGGGGTGAGTTGGGTGGGTTAAATGGACGGTCATAATTCAAAAAAGACGACACGCTGCTCTGGAAAAATAATAGCCTGCGGAAATAATTAATTAAATTAAAGTTTATCTAGAAAAACAGTAGATTGCATTTTCACTGAGAGATGCTTATCTCATGACAAGCCATCAGCAGGGCAGTAAGTAAATGATTGAGAACTACCGATTCTAAGATGATAGTTGTGTATCTGCTATCCGAATGAACCATCTAGAAAGAAAACAAATCTTAACTTTTTCTTAATCATATTATTTTCATCAAATTTTTTAGTCCTTTTGGTTAATGACTTGAGAAATTAAGAAGCCCTTTACAATATCATCGGTCTTGTTTGTCATCCTGTGATTGTAATTACCCCGAACAAACCAATGATTATATTGTCCTCGAGTGCCCTCTAAGGAGATATAACAGCTCAATTAAGGATTTTCAGGGGGCTGCGGAATGGATAAGATCCTTAATAGTCATATACAGTACTATTTTTAATATATTATTATATTGTTATACTAGATATCAGTGTCGGGCGGTGACTTTTCAACCAGGGGATACTGTCGAAAAAATAGACCTTCATTTTTTTAATTTTTTTTTTATTCTTCGCTCCTTTTTGCAAAATTTATCGATAACCGCATTATAGAATTTTCGTTATTTTTTCCAAATTTAACTTTAGATTTTTTATCAATTGATATTTAAACAGAGCAGATAATCTATATATCAACAATCTGGAGACCGAATCTAAAAACCAACATAGCTAGACTTGAAAGAATTCAGCATAAAGTTTTGAGACATCTAGCGTCTCTCTCTGGTAGCCCTATGTCTAGATACGATCATGACTACTTGAAAATTGCTGAAACTTTCGACATGTCAACTATTCTTTCGTCTATGATTGCTTCCGACAACTTATTCACTTTTAAAATTATGTCTGATACCATTCGTTGTCCTGAGCTTAAAATTCTTTTTCCACTGAACAATCCCTCACTACCCACTACGACAGAATCAACCATTCTATCCACCAGTTCCATTTACACGTCATTCCGAAACCAACCCTATTTATAGATTAAGCATCGCTTATAACGCCCTTTCCCAAAAAACATGCGTTTTGAATTTTACTATAGATACCAACAGAATGTCTAGAATTATAAAAATAAACACACTTTCATATATTTAAATACTCACTATCATAATTATTATATCTGGTTTACTCTGTATTGTTGTTTAGTACTTGTATGTTTACACTTTATTGTTTTTTTCTCTACTTTTTACTAAGTAGTGTTTCTTTGTATTACTTTTGCTGTAATGTTTTTAAAGGCACATGCCGTTGAAATAAATAAATAAATAAATAAATAAATATACTCACTTCACCTTCTTCTGGTGATGTTTCAATTCTTTTCATAGTTGAAAACTGACTAGAAGGCATAATGCAAAGTATATGTATTAAATCACGTATAAAAATAAATTTGTGTGCATTTAAAAAGTCTGAAACCCTGAGAAAAATATTTTTCAACTATGATTTTTTTCTCTTTTATGTGTCTGATACCCACAATAAACTAAGAATGGAAAGTCAAAAAGTTATTTTATATCAGTACATAGTATCTACCTACTGATTAGATTATGCAATATCTGGTTCAAAAGGTAGAAAATATTTGTTGAATTATTCTATTGAGTTTTTAAGAGGATGTTATAGTATAGCCATAAATGAACAATTTATATTTAAGTTTATTAATCATTACTTAGTCCCTAGTGCACCGAGTCTTGAAAAACTTTTCACTTTTTTATTATTTAATGTGCTTTTGAGCGATTCTTTCACTGATCGATTAAATTAACTACAAAGAGAGCGGGTAGAATGATCTCTTTCTTTAAAGGGGTATTGCAAGAATGCAAAATACAAATTCCAACCTGTTTCGGACTATTTGAGATTAATTTCTTAATTTCTATTATTCTAGGAATGGCCTTTTGCACTCGGACCAAAACGATACTCTTTATAGAGAGAGAGAATATTTTTTCAAATGCAATTTATAGATTTTAAATGAGTCATGGGACGAGTACATGTAAATTAATTCTCTTTTTAACCTCATAAAATTAAAGTATTTTCCACAAGATAGCTGAGGTAAATAAAACAAGAAATCTGGAATATTTTTTTCATATTCTTTAAATTTGCTAACGTTTTTTTGCCTATAATATTATTGTGTTTGTTTGTTGAAAAGATTTTGTTTGCTGCGTATACTAAACTGTTGTAAAGCCTAACGATAAATAATAATAATAAAATAATAAATTTGTAAGCTACGCCCATGCCTCAAATACCGTTTCAGTTTGGTCCAAGATGGGATTTGTTAGGTGTAAAAACATCCAATTCCATTTAATCACATTCCATTTCCTGTTTTTAAGCGGATTAGTTGTGGATTTAGGGTAGTGTAAAACTCCTCGGATCGAAATGAATCGACTAATACCATCTGATAATAAAAAAAAATCTTCAAAATTAAAACTGGATTAAAAAACTAAATTTGTCCTAATTTGTGTTTTCTTCTTCATATAAAATTAAAATCATAAACTATTCATACTGACAAATTTCATTGGCATATGCTATCTTTGGGGATCGGGATTTTTTCTTCGATATTTTTAGTAAAAATAGCAACCTGCTTTCACCTAGTAGACTTTACTTAAAAATGTTGATCTCAAATATTAGCCATTTATAAGTGAATAAAGTTTTACAGGTATACATATACACATATTAGAGTTGCTTAATAAGAAAAATTTTGAACTTTAAGCTTATATATTAAATATAATTTTTTGAGCTTGTAAAGTAGGAAAGTTTGATAAAAAGACAAATTTCGAGTCATTGGCAATCCTAATAAATGGAGGGGCTACAGAAAATTCAATCCCACTGAAAATATTTTCTATAATTAATTAGACAAATATTCCACTCAAACACACTGTACCGCCTGGTAGAAGCTTAACTTTGACATAACGCTTCGAATGGCGGGTTGCTTAGCCAGGCGCTGGATACTTTTCGAGCAGTAATACATTTTTAATATTTCAAATTATTTTGAACATTTAATCTTAATTGAATCAGATTTTAATTTTTATAAATTCCCTTAAAGTGAGAGGAAGGCTACTGGAGATTATTCATTTTTACCAATATAATTGCGTTCGATTGCGGAGATTTATTTCTATTACAAAAAATGAAAACCAAAAAAAGTATTGCATTAGTTGAGAAATAAAAACTATTATATTTATATTATTAAATTGTTTAATCTGATGAAACAACTTTTATGTATTCAAAAGTAGAAAAAGGGCACATGCAGACTGCACTGTATACAGCAGTGAAAATAATTAGAAAATAGCCAAGTGTTAAGTTAATAAATTGAACATTTAAATTTATAGGCAATTAAAAATTTGCGGGGATATTATAGATTTAATAACTCGTTTAAAGTCGTTAAAAGTAAGCAGATTTAAGATTAATTTTAAATAATGATTTCATCTTAACTTTTTGCAATATTGTCAATAATAATTCTGTTGTGAATTGCCTTTCTCCATTTGAATCGATTTGTAAAGCACTGTCATTCACCTTTTTTTTATTTTTTTTGGCTTTTTGGCCTTTCTAGCCATAAGCCATTTACGATATTATTTATTTTATTTTAAATTTGTCTCTACCCCGGGGTTCAGATTTTAGCCGGATGCCTCGAGTCGGATTCGAACTCGGGTCCACTTGGTTAGCAGGATGTCACGCTACCGCCTAGCCTATCCGACCCCCGTCATTCACCTTATTAGGTACTATATATATTATGTGCCTGGGCTGAACTTTAATTTATTTTAAAAATATTTACTTTGATAGAATTAAAAATTCCAATTATTTCCATTTTGTCCAAATTAGTCATTATTCAGTGAATATTTAATTAAAATTGTGTTTAAAAAACATTCCTATGAACATATAATTTCGACCTCTTTATTGCCGTGAAATTAAGCTCTAAATAAAGATTGTACAAAGCTCTCTTATCGCTTAATTAACATTTGCTGTTTGTTTTTGTATTTTGGGTTTTTAATAATAAATAGCTTCAGCCACGCCCAGACGAACGAATTCTTTTACATAATATCCATCAATTTATTCTACGAGTACATCAGGGTTTCCCAAAATGTGATCCGCAGAAGACTGATGCTAAAGATAATGAAAGTAAACAAGTGTTCCGTGAAAATTATTATAGAGACTTTTTGCACTTTGTAAGTGAGCTTTTGGCCTTTTGTAACTCTTATATAATTCAGAACAAATTATTCATTATTGATGAATTTTTCATCTGACAGATTTGCTTACAAAGTGCAATGTAATTAATTTATCATTACGATAAAGAATATTACGATCAAAGAAAAATAAAAACTTTTTCATTTCTCAGTATGATCTTGTATTAAGTACCTACTATTATGACATGGCTCTAAAATATCAAAAAAATGTTTTCTGCATTTTTGAACTAAAAGTGCCTAAAGCTAGATAGTCCACAATCGAATTTATTTCGGTATCAAAAATATTTGGGAGTAGGAATATATATCAATATGTGTGTAGATATGTGTGTGAATTCAATACTAGGCGGTTAGACATACATATGTTATTGTTTGTTTTGCTCCTGTACTAACCCTCCTAGATTGATTATGTGTGTGTTTTTTCAGGTGTATGTCTCAGTGGCGAACGAAAATGACAACGCACCCCTTACCATTCTACCTGTTTACTACCCGCACGTACCTGAGAATTCGCCTGATGGAACAGTGGTAGTTCAGCTCCACGCCGAAGATCACGATTTGGATCCACGACAAAGGCTCACCTACCGAATCACAGCCGGCAACCCAGAGAGCTTTTTTGCCATCGAAACTGACACAGGTAATTTTACAAATATACGCTTATTTCTTAGGTCTATGTCTAATTGATTCGTTAGTATGGTAGAATACTAGAATACGTTCTGTAATAAAAATAGGCTACGAATTAATCGTTTTAGCGTATTCGTGAGCACCATGGAATCCGAATCGCTGTAAATATTTTTCATATCATATACTATATATATATATATATTTAATAAAATAGTATAACTAGGTTCAGGCTGGTCGTGTGGGTAGAGTCATTGTTTATGAATCAGCTAGCTCGGCTCACTACAAAAATTTAACCGGGTATAATCTGACTCTTTTTTTCCCGATGCCAATAAATAAAATAAAATAAAATAAATAATCTGACTCTTACACTAATTTACATACACTGGCATATAGATGTAAAACAAAAAAGAATCCGAGGTGTATCTATCTTTTAATTATGCGAGAGAGACAAAGAAAGTAGATGCAATTTATTTTCGCCCCTCTACTTTGCTATTAGTACCTTCGGGGTTTCAATTGTTCCTCAATTATCAGTCAATGGAACACTTAACAAACCCCAATTAGATTCTCCTTAATGATGCTATTGATTGATCACTGTTCGATTATTTTTCGTAATAATTTTCATAAATAATAAAATAGCTTAAAATATACGATCGCTAAAGGATTTGTCAATGGGCCAGCATGTCGAAAGAAATGATAAGAGCCTGGTCTGATAGTTCGTTTCTGAATTGTAATCCGGATATTAAAAGCCCATCTCTAAAGATGAGAGACATATTCGAGGGGCGAATTTCGGCCTTGTAGGGAGTAAGAAGTTGCTCGGTCGTAAAAAAAACACCTTGATCTGAAGAGAAAGCCAAGTTTCTTTGGGGCAGGTTTTGCTTGTGTTGAAAGAATTTTTATTCTCGCACATAGAAATTAGACAAATTAAGTTTTTGTTGAATTCAAGTTATCTAAATTTTGAGAGTTCCATTTTTCTAGCAAAAGTTTGATGGACTGATTATTATTATTTTTATCTTTCCGACAATCTCGACCAGTGCATTTTGTTTCATGTACAACTTTTAACTAGAGCTTCGAATAATTAATTTCATTTGTCAATTTAATATTGGGATACATTCCACTCTAAACTTCATCTACTACTACAAGGTTTTGCACTAGCTACTTTAACGTATATAAAACAGATACCAATCTGATGAAAGTTTTGTATAATATTCATTGTTATTGATTAATTTCCTTTATTTGTTATATAAAAAACTGTACTTGATGTTCATCTTTTCGGAGCAGACATGTATTTATTTAATAAATATTGAATATAATAAAAACATTAATTGAAAGTTTCTTTTTGCCGAGAGTAGCAGAATTTTTATAAATTGAAGGAGACAATAAAAGAGTGTGTGTTTTCTGCTGGAATTATATCGTTATAAATAAAATAAATTAATAATTTATATTTCCAGCAGAAGACACACTCTTTTATTGTCTCCTTCAATAATAAAAAATATTTATATAAACTTTTTATAATACATATTAGAATATATAAAATATATTTTCCTATTTCTATTATCTGCTTTATTAATTGATTTGAATAGGTTTATCCAAATTGAAAATTCATTTTCTAAATCAAGATGAAAGTTTAAAACAAAAGATGAAATTTAAAACAAAACAAAAAAATGAACAATACTCTAGGAGAATATATGAAAATTCATTTTCTGATTATATCTTTTTTTTGTATTCGTACCTATATACAATATTCTATTCATTTCGAATTTCTTTTGAAATTAAAGTATATGTGGAAAAAAAGAACAGATGAGTTTGTTTTCCATTTTTTCGTTCTTTTTTTTCAATTTCTTCTCAGTCGTTTTGTTTTGCCTCAGGCAGTATCATGGCTATTTTTGTTAAGAACGTTCATGGGAAAATAACTTAGTGAGAATCTCGTTCTCTCCAAACATCGCAATATTTTATTAATGCTTTTGATGATGCAACGAAAACATGTCACAATTTGAACGCTTATATTTTCGAAATAAATAATTATAAAGTAATAAATAATACATCAGAAGATAACTTACATCCCTTTGTACTATGGATATAAAAGCGTTAGAGTTTATCGAAATTTTGAATATTTGTTTCGTCACGTTCTATCAAGGTGAGTAACTAGTAAAAAATAATCTAGTGATAGCAGCTCTGGATTCTTCAGATGGCAATCAGAGCTAACGAGGGAAGGGATAAGCCGAAATAAAATGAATTTGATGATAGTGATAAATGAGACTGCAAAGTAAGGCTATGTCAAATGTCATTCGCTGAATACTCGTAAAATAATGCCATAAAATAGTAACAGTTGGCATAGTTTATCATTTTAAGTTGTGGCAAAGTTCATACTCTACCTACCCTCTTGATTTTTATTCTAATAAAAATATTTAATTTTTGATTAAACGTAAGAAAATTAGCCAAATGAAGAACTGTTTTAAAAATCAAGAAATATAACTTTTAATAAGCAAACTTACGTATTTACTTTTTTATTTGTTAACAACAATAAGATATATCTGTCTTTAAAACTAATTAGAAAATAAAACTTGTATAATTAATCTATTGAATACCTACTCTTACCAATCTAGTTTTTGGCGAAAATAAATTATGAAATAAACATTTTTAAAAATAAAAATAAGGTTATTTGTTTTTTATTTTTATTCCCTGTTAAGTAACACCTCAAGAGGCTGCCAATAAATATTAGAAAATTATTTTACAAATAATTATTATAATATTCCAATATATCTCGAAGAGATGTCACTCCTATCGTGATTTTCGCCAATACTGTATATTGAAAAGATTTAGTTTCGCAAGAGTAGCAGTAGGCTGATTCATAAGGAGAAATTAACGCCATTTGTTTACGAAGTAACTAGCTTACTATTACAACCAAACAAATTTACTAATTGGCTCAATATATTGTTAATTAATTAAAAGAAAATTAATTTATTAGAGGTATTGAAAATGGAGATGTATAACTAAATACTTAATTAATTCAAATGCTGCCAAAATATAATGAAAACCACAAATTCCGAATAAAATAATTTATTAGAACGTCATTTTCAGCCTCTTAAAAAAACCTGACGATTCGGAGGATCGTCCCTCCTTCTTCAGGGTTTAAAAGGGTCAACGGAGGATCCTCGCTTTATATCATTATTACTTTTAATTGCAATTTAGTTCAAAACTTTGTGTAATGCCTTGATTATGGCCTGAGCTCTAAGCGTTGGCAAAATAGTAAATTGAATTTTATTGAATTTTGGATGTAAATAGAAATCGATTTTTTTACTTGAATTGTAAATTAAAAATAATATTAATATGTCACTTTTAACTAGAGCAAAAAATAACGACCCGCCAGTTACTGTATATGTATATAATATAACCTTAGAACGTTCAGATATAAATATTTTATCGATATAAATATATTTACTTTTTTATTGTATCTCAAACATCACTTAGAGTATTGGATATAATTATATATATATATATATATTTTAATACATTTGTTTTTGTTGTTATATCAGAGAAGAATTCGTGCATATACTCTACGTTTAGCAAAAATAAACATTAGAGTGAAAAGAGGAACTTGGAGAGGTCTTTGTGTATTGTCTGGAAAGGGCTTCTTTCTCAGTGTGTCTGTCTTTGCACTCACCGCCGACAGACACCCAGCCCAATCCCCCAATCCCCAACACCTAAACCACAACGCCATGTGAAGTAAAAATCCCATCAGGGAATTTTCATCATCCACAAAAAATCCTCTTTCCACATATAGAGTGTGGAAGTGCGTCTGTTTATTTATGCCCTTTTTGTTCTCTCTTGGCTGAAAATTTATTAGGTTTATTTATTGTTTGTTTTTCGTTTACTTATAAAAAATTAAAATAAGCAAAGTGAGTATTCCATAAGAAAAAACATTAATTTAAAATAAAAATTAACTAAAAAATACCAAAATATCAGAATCCCTCAAATGATTTTAGAAGATAAGGTAAAATTGAGCCCACACGTTTGTATGTATACAGCAATACCCCGAACTTGGGTGATAGGTGGGATCGAGGGGTGAACCGCGACCTAATATCCGGTACACCTACTTCCACTTCCACTTTCACTTCCAAAATAATTCGAGATAATTCCAAAGACGTGTACACCTAATTCCAATCGCGATTCACCCCTCGGGTGGGACCGAGCGATTAAGTCAAATTCGTGTAAATCTGCAGTCGGGGTACAATTTTGTATATAAATACATACAAATTATATTTAATTGGGGCCGGAGACTAAAGAAAACAATAATTCTTCAAATTATATTATTATGAATTGCAAAAACGTCATTTGAAGTTCTTTTGACGTAAAAGCCTTCATAAAATCTAACAAAGTCGTCTTCTCAAGCAAAATTTCATCGTAGCACGCCAATAATTTTTTTATTCCGTGTTTTATAGCAGAAATGCACTCTTTGTTGGAGTCAATGTTTTCCCCAATGTTAACCCTTTTTCAATTGAACTGATCTCAAGTTTCCAACCGTCATTTGATCTTCTAATTGAACTAGGTTTAAAGAATCAGGTTTATTTATTTATTTTATTTTATTTATTAATGATGTTATGTACATAGGTCAGAGTAGACAGTAGGTTCTTCAATGTCTTGCTCTTGCTCACGCATTTCTATGAGCTCATCAATTTTATCACCTCCTGATTGTGTAAATCCCTCAGTTCTTGAACATCATCTTTATCCACTTGTAAATTTATTTGTCTGGCAAGATCGACAACTTCTTCAATCGCATTACCAATATCATCAGGCTCTAGAGCTGATTCCGCTCGAATACTAGATTCTATCAAGTCTCCGTAGATATAACGAACACACAATATAAATTCAATGTATGTACAATAGCACAAAATAAAAATTTGTAGCTATGCGTGTACTCCTCACGAAACACGTCCAAACATGTCGTAAGCTGAACGAACTCTAGTGTGGACTTAAATATCGCGTAACTCCGTATTCGCATAAGACGGGGTAGCGTAATTCGAGGAGTTTTGACTTTCTTGCTAAAACTGTTTGCGGACGAAAAAGTCACTCAAATGTTACGTGAAAAAGTTTCTCGAATTTTTATTATTGTTACTTTTATAATGAGAATTTTAATAAAAATACATATTCTTGCAATCTCGAAATTGGTGTTCTAGGTATTTGAATTTAAGATAAAACTTAAAGAAATATTTTAATATTTTCTTTTAATTCTATTCTTTATTTTTAATAAAAAACGATATTCGGATGCGGAACTTTTCTCGAACTGTTTCGAATTAATTAAACAAATAAATAAAAAACCGATTCATGCCTTTTACTACAAATTGTTTTTTATTAAAAATAAAAAATAAAATAAAAACAATATTATTTTGTTTTCATTTTTATTATATAGATTCAAAAACTTAATCAGGAGGACGTCAGCTTTGAGTATGCAAGAAAACCCTCTGAAATAAATCTAAAAATAAAATTTGAGTTGCAAACCATCATGGAGTTTATCTTTTTGTTCAGGGAGGTGAACATATTTAATAAAATTAAAATTAGATTGGCTTACCAAAAAAAATATATAAACAAATGTTATGACCAAGACTCAATATATATTTAGGGCAACGAGCCCATTTTCAAGTTTACACAATGATTGACTAGGAGGGAGTTTATCTACTTAATACAAAATCAATATTTAATTAATTTATTTTTTTTAATTTAGTTTTACAAAAACAGTTAATTCTATTTATATAAAAAAAGGGAAATAATCTAACCATCTAGTTTATAATAACGAGTCAATTCGTGTTGTAAATCCTATTATTGAAGTTTTTTCTCGTTATTTGAAAAAGTGAAGTGAATCCCAGTTTAAATCCATTCAAAAGGCAATTTACACCAAATCCTCCAAAACATCACAATTATGGCTTCCCTCTCTATTTCGGATAAAGACGAGAGAGAGAGAGAAGGAAATTCCTTTTAAAATGGTAGTGAGGGCGAAATGCGTGTCTCGAACCCTGCATTTTGGCTTCATCTATCAACCCCAGTATTACCAGGGGAAACAAAGAAGTTAGGCCATAATATATAGAAAAAGTCAGTTGACTCAAATGTCCGGGTAATAACGATTGCTACATCTGTATCCATCCATTAGCCAAACGAGACACCTATTTGGGGGATTTCTTCACAAATAAATCACACTAAACATTCTAATCAACTTACTGGGTATAAATATAATTTGATAATAAATATCCATTTTCATTTTTTGAAATGTAATTTCTTATTCGAGCTTGGGCGAAAATTATTAAATATTTTCAGCTCTAAGACAGGGGATCTCAGCTGGAGTGGAATCCCCACCCCCTAAGGGGAATTTTATTGTTTCAAGGGGGGAATTAATCTGCGAACAAATTTCAAAAGTTTTAAAGAACGTAATATAGAACTGGCAAAAAACAACATCCTCAGCTTTCTCATTAGGTAAATAAATATTACATATATTTATCTCTAAATTAAAATATGATAAATTTATCATTTTCTCATCAATATATTAAAGAATAATCAAGATATTAACGATAATTGTTTTGATTGCGCTTTTTAAACAAGATATATATCGCGAGACTACTGCTGGTTGAAGCTATTGGAGTCTGCTGAGTCTTAAGTCTGGACCAAGAGAGAATGAAAAAGATATGATCCATTTAGCTATAATCCAACGTCATTTTGCGTTTAGCCCGCATGACACTTGGATGGATCACCAAATGAATTTGAAATCTGAGATGTTATATATTCAATCTTCCCAGTCCAGAGCGCCCGATCTGTTAGCACGTATGTTAGGTGCTTGCTATTAATTAATCGTATGTTTCCTATATTTGATTCAATCGCGAATCGAATGCAGGTGATTTTTGTCAAATATTAAGTGAAAATAATATCTGAACTTATATATTTCTAACTTGAAATAATGAAGTTAAATAAATTTATAATTTTCTCATAAATATATTAAAGAATAATCAACATATTAATGAGAGTTGTTTTAAACAAGATATATATCGCGAGACTACTGCTGGTTCAAGCTATTGGAGTCTGCTGAGTCTTAAGTCTGGACCAAGAGAGAATGAAAAAGATATGATCCATTTATCTATAATCCAACGTCATTTTGCGTTTAGCCCGCATGACACTTGAATGAATCACCAAATGAATTTGAAATCTGAGAGAGGTCCAGACTTAAGACTCAGCGAACTCCAACTCATCGGCCAGCAGCAGTTACAAATATATATGTCTTGTTTAAAAGCACGTGATCAAAAACAATTCTCGTTAATATGTTGATTATTCTTTAGTGTATGAAAGAATTATAAATTTACTTAACTTCATTATTTCAAGTTAGAAATATATAAGTTCAGATAGCATTTTCTATATTCGACAAAAATCTACACATTCGGTCGCGATTAGTCAAATATAGGAAACACACGATCAAAATATGATACCTTGTATTTTCAATATTAAAAAGCATATTTTATTGCAAAATGGGTTCATTGGAAGTAAAAACCTTTGCTTTAGCAATAAGTAAGTAAGTAAGTGGGAGTACGCTAGTGCATGGATGTCCAACCCGTGGACCGCGGGCCGCATGCGGCCCCCAGTACTGCAATAAGTGTGGCCCAACATGAAATCATAAACTTCCTTAAAACATTGAGATTTATCTGTAGATATATATTTATTCCCTTTATCGAAATATGAATGTACATTTGTACAATACGTGAAGCTCTTTTCAAGAATAAAATTCACTAAAAGGAAAATTATAAGCTCAACTATATAAGATAAAAATAATAATCATGAAGTTTCGAATATTTAAAAATTCTTCTTCTCATATTTTCATTTTCTAAAATATTTATTATTTTAGTAATTTATATGCTACGACACTAATCAAGTCTATAGTTACACCATTCTAGTAAAAGGAGACAAAGAATTGGGATTTTCTAGAACAATCAATTAATTAATAATTTATATCCTGGACTAAAACTTGTCAGGACTTGTCTCTTTTAGATCTTTGCACGTTCTTACTTGTCAATAGATAATGGATAGTCAGAGATTATTATATCTGTGACCCTTTTAAAAATAAATTATCATTCCTCATATCCTTGAAGGAGACAATAAAAGAGTAATGTCTTCTGCTGAAATTATAAATTTTTTATATAACGAAACTATAGTTTCGAGAGCTTCTCATTTTGGTCTATTTTCGACTCCATTTTCATTAGATATAAATTTTCTACTTGCAAACTTTCTGATTGAATGTTCTAGAACAACAATTTGATACCGATCTGAGAGAAAAATTGAATATTGTCTCTTCATTAAAATTTTATATTAATTATCTAGCCAGGTAAAAATATAAACAAATACTAATACATAATATCACTTTTTGTAAGTATGTAGGATGTAGGTATGTATTTACATATATGAGAAGCTTATTTTCATTTTACGAAAAGTAAAATTAGAAGCTCACTAAAGGCTAAAAAAATAATAAAGTTCTTATTTCTACTTTATTAACTATCTTTTTTGAATAACAAGTATCAATAGAATTATAATATTTTATCCGCGGTCCGAGACAATTTTTTTCTTCAAATATGGCCCGTGTATGGCCCGAAGGTTGGACTCCCCTGGCCTAGTAAATGTTTATTATTTTTATTCATATTTACAGTGAATATTTTTACTATCCAATGCAAAGCATGGGTAAAGTATTGTAATCGCTTCTCGGGGCAAGCGTGGCTTCAAAGGGTCCTCAGGTAAAGACTACGGAACCCATGGACTCAATTAAAGTCACAAATTGTAGTATTCAATTAGGTTGAATTTTAGCACGTGACGGTTTTGCCAAAAATTACATGGGGTCTCGTCGAGAGGCCAAAAAGTGCGATTTTTTCATTTAGTGCGTGCGGATGGATGGATGTATGTATGGATGTATGTATGGATGGATGTATGTATGGATGGATGTATGTTATCGCTTTTTTGGCCCACGATTTTTTCCACACCGTTGCACCGATTGAAATGAAATTGAAAACCTACCATTAGTTTAACAAAATGAAGCGCTGATTAGTTTTTGGTACATATCGGCCCACAAACATTAGTACTTTATTTCAGTACTTTTTTAGTTTTTTCTAAATATCTTGAAAATGACTTAACCAATTTTGATGAAATTTAATATCCTAATTAAGTACCTTGGGGACCACAAAAAAGGTTAAATAAAGTTTTTAGTAAAATTATATTTTAAAGTACTTTACTCTAGAGTTAGATGGTACTTTTTTAATTTTTTTAATTCTTTAAAATTTATTCATTTGAAAGTTTTAATATAGCTCATTTAGCCTTGCTTAAGTAAGAATGGATAGGCTTCTCTCTGTGAAATGCTAAAAATTTGGGAGGAATTTTTATGAGTAACCATAGCAACTGCGTTGTTTTCTTATCCGTTACCTTTGCTGAAGACAGAGAAATCGATTTTAAACCAAAAATAGCGATTGATTCTCATCTAATACTTGAGGAATAACCATTCTATATTGGATTTTTGACGTTTCGGTTTTTATTAGTAACCATTCCTGAAGACATAGAGAAATCGATTTTAAACCAAAAATAGCGATTGATTCTCATCTAGTACTTGAGGAATAATCATTCTATATTGGATTTTTGACGTTTCGGTTTTTATTAGTAACCATTGCTGAAGACATAGAGAAATCGATTTTAAACCAAAAATAGCGATTGATTCTCATCTAGTACTTGAGGAATAATCATTCTATATTGGATTTTTGACGTTTCGGTTTTTATTAGTAACCATTGCTGAAGACTTGGAGGAATCGACTTAAAATCAAAAATAACGATCGATTCTTATCTAATACTAGAGGAATAACCTTATTGCATTCCATTTTTGATGTTTTGACTATTAATGGAAACCTCTACTGAAAATGTAGAAGAATCGACTTAAAATCAAAAAGACTAAATTCTTTTTTTGGTAAACAACTCAAGCTTGAGTTTTCTCTTGACGTTTCGGTTTTTATTAGTAACCATTGCTGAAGACATAGAGAAATCGATTTTAAACCAAAAATAGCGATTGATTCTCATCTAGTACTTGAGGAATAATCATTCTATATTGGATTTTTAACGTTTCGGTTTTTATTAGTAACCATTGCTGAAGACATAGAGAAATCGACTTTAAACCAAAAATAGCGATTGATTCTCATCTGGTACTTGAGGAATAATCATTCTATATTGGATTTTTGACGTTTCGGTTTTTATTAGTAACCATTCCTGAAGACATAGAGAAATAACTTTAAACCAAAAATAGCGATTGATTCTCATCTAGTACTTGAGGAATAATCATTCTATATTGGATTTTTGACGTTTCGGTTTTTATTGGTAACCATTGCTGAAGACATAGAGGAATCGACTTAAAATCAAAAATAGCGATTGATTCTCATCTAATACTTGAGGAATAACTATTCTACATTAGGTTTTTGACGTTTCGATTATCTTGAGTTGTTTACCAAAAAAGAATTTAGTCTTTTTGATTTTAAGTCGATTCTTCTACATTTTCAGTAGAGGTTTCCATTAATAGTCAAAACATCAAAAATGGAATTCAATAAGGTTATTCCTCTAGTATTAGATAAGAATCGATCGTTATTTTTGATTTTAAGTCGTTTCCTCCATGTCTTCAGCAATGGTTACCAATAATAATCGAAACTTCAAAAACCTAATGTAGAATTGTTATTCCTCAAGTATTAGATGAGAATCGATGGCTATTTTTGATTTTAAGTCGATTCCTCTATGTCTTCAGCAATGGTTACCAATAAAAACCGAAACGTCAAAAATCCAATGTAGAATGGTTATTCCTCGACTCTTAAATGAGAATTATTTTTGAATTAATTTCAATATGAACTACAAATTGCAAGTGATATCTGATTAATAATAAAGGAACAAACATATTAATATTTCAAATGAATTTGGATAAAGTTTAGCAACGATCCGTTGCAGTTTATTATTAATTAGAAAGAAGAGAAAATGCCTGACATCACTTTTCAGAAAATAAATTATTAATCCTTACTTTGATCACATTTTAATAATTTATCAATTTCAACGCACATTTATTAGACGAGAACTATTCATAAATTTAAAATTGATACAAAATAAAAAAATAAAAAAATCTATAAGCAAGGTATGGGAATAATGACTTAATTCTCATTTTCTCTATTTTTCAAAGGTAAGTTCTGAATTTAGTAAGGCCAAATTCTAATTAGTTGTTTGCAATGGAGATACAAACATGAACACAAAGCCTGATTATTAATACAACTATTCTAACTCTTCAAATAATGATCAATTTTAAGTGTAGAAATCCCAAAGCTAGAAAGTTTAAAATATTTTTAATCATCTCTTCGCTTTAGAAATACAATCATTTTGGCATCAGAGATTTCTACGATCTTCCTTTTTTGAAGTATCCTAGATATTGGAATCTTGTCAGACATATAGATTGGTAGGAAGAAAACAGTTTGTTTGTTTGAAGATAATTTTTCTCCTTTTTTATAGACGTCGGTACCACCACCTACGAACTAGGACACTTAACATTAAAAAAAGGATTATAACTATCTAGTAAGATAAAAGTTGTTCACTAATCTTATTTTATTGATTCCATTTGGTAAGTTAGATAAAATCTCTTCACATGATTTCTTTCAAATAACATTAAAAATTAGAATTTTATTTAACATTCCGTCGTATTCCCCATTCGTATTTGATTTCTTTTTTGGCTTTTTATTGAAGTCAGCATTTAAATTGTATAAAGAATAAAAGCTTTTTATGCTAAACTATACCATTTTCTTAACAACAAAATCTTAAGGGAAAAGTAAAAAAAAAAAAAAAATTATAAGATAAAATTTTCAATTAAATTCTATTCTTCTAGAGAAATGTATCTCTTATTTGCATTTTGTAGATTTTTAAAATAAAAAACCAATCGATTTACTTACTATTCATTTATTTAAACCATCAACGAAATGTTTAGCATAGCATTTAACTATTGATTAGTAGGTTGTTATAGAACTCAGATTTCCGCTTCTTTTATAATCAAATCGAATCTACCATAATACTCAATTCATAATTAAATAATTGTCTAAAAAATTAAGGCTATCATTTACTTTCGCCTAGAAATGACAAATGGAAGTAACTTTTATATCCTTTGAGAAATAAATCCTCAAAATGGCAAAACCTCGGAAGAAGAATACAATACTCCCTCATAATTTGTATATCAGATATCATATAAAGATATTGATATAAGTAAAAAAAAATCGTACAGCACATTGTTTTGTTAGTCTGTGCTTATGATGTAAGAAACACTCTAGGATTTGGCCAAAAAATGTATAAAACAATGTACAACTACGTAAAAGAAACGTATCACATTTTAGCAATTTTTTTTCATAAGCGGTTGTCATCTCTGTCCACAAATAATTCACTCAGGGCTTTATTCGTTCTCTACTAAAAAAAGAAATAGAATCAATTTCTTTCTTATAAAGCAGCGAAATTGAACTGGTCAAAAAGCACTCCTAAGAGATTCAATTCATAAATCCAACTGTTTTAGTTATTTGATTTTTTTGTTCTATTTCTTTTTCCTCTACCTGGAAAATTGTGAAAAAAGAATAACAGGGTAAAAATATACTTTACTTTTATTTTCTCCAATCCTAAGGAAATAACCCAATATGATGATAGTACTATGAAGATATACATGTATATAATAATATAGGAATATAAAAAGAAAAGAATACATGTTCTCTATATATATGTAAACATTTTGTTCTTATTAAGTCAGATTTAAAAAAAAATAATAATAATAAATGAGGAAGGAAGTTAAAGAAAGCAGGGCAAGCATCTTGTTGGTTCGTTGTTAACATGCAGACCGGATAAACTAATATACAAATCACAACTAAACAAATCAACCGAATATACGACGAGATTTTTATATTCCTTCTCTTGCACAAATATCAATTTTATTTTCTATATCAGTGTTTTTCCCCCTTTTTAAGATACTCTTTACGAACCCTTCTTTCCGTGAATAAGAAAAGAACATCGAGAGAAGGAGAGAAAAATTTGCAATCGATTTGTATTATCCTTTTAAGCTTGGATAAACGGAAAAGGATAGAATTGAGAAAATCTTTCTTCTTGAGGGATGTTATATATATATATGGTATATATGCGTCGATAAGACTAAAATGGAAAATGAAGGTTTCACTAAGGATACAACACGAGATTTCGAGTATCGATTTTAAATACTTAGTGGGTATGGACCATGACCTATCTGACCAGAAAAATCTAATGTCCTTCAAAAACAAGATCTTGAAGAGAATAAGCAGAATGATTAGAGATAGTGTTACCGGAGAGAGGAGGCTTCGAAGTGCAAGGGAAGTGAGAGAATTAACAGGGCAGCCTTACATCACGAGCTGTATAAGATCACGAAGGCTGCCTTGGGTGGGACATGTGGTGCGAGCTGATGAAGATCGAGCTATCAGCAAGATTTCCGAAGTAAAACCTGATAGGAAGAAGACCACCAGGTAGACCACTGCAAAGATGGATGGACAATATAGCCAGAGATCTTGAAGAGTTGGGTGCTCAAGGAAATTGAAAGTCTATGATGCGGGATAGGACAAATTGGCGAGGCATTAGAGAGGATGCTAAAACATTGGAAATGTTGTTTGGCCCCAGAAAGTAAGTAAGTAAGTGGGTATAGGTATAATAAGACTTTCACTCATCTCTTTTTTGAAATCTTCATTTTGCATTTTCCCAATGACAAAATAGAAATTACAAGAATTAAGTCATAATTCAGCCTACCTTAAAATATTCGATGGATGCCATATTTTTGGCTCGAGTTCTCTTTGTTTATTTTCGGATCATCGATTCAACATCGATGGGAGTCAACTTTCATCTGAATGATTGACCGGACGTTAGCAACTGAGCACCTGATTTCTTTAACTTGATGTCATAAAGGCAGAAATCCTGAAAGCACAAATTGTTTGTTTACTTATTTCTGGTCAATTTTATATATGTTTTATTTCAGTTTCGCCACCATTAACGGGGTTTAATAAATAGTCACGCCCTAAAAGAAGAGAACAGATTTTTATAAAATAGCTAGTTGACATTTATTGATAATAAAATAGACTTCTTCCTACTAATTTTCTTTATATTCTTTTCATTTGCAGAATATAATAAAGAAAGAGGCGAAGGCAACACAAATAAGTTATCATATTGATTTGGTAGAATGAAAAGTCCCTCCCCCGCATTCTCTAACTCAAATTTATCTACCCAAAAAAAACTTACAACTGATAAATTACTATGCTTTCGATTAAAAACAATAAATCTTTGAATATAGGAGGGTTTTAATCCATAACTTTATAAACATTCGTGACGTGACAACACAAATCAACTAACACCAAAAACCAAATAAATCATCATTTCGGTGGGTGTGAGGGTGGGTATTTTCTTAATGACCGAATTCCAATTATGTCTCCTACAGATGTGTGAATTAGCGAAGCAATTCCCAAAGATTTCTAATGGCACAAACACATATCTTTTATACACAACTAATAATAATTTTAACTCTAAATTTCAGTGATTTATTTACTATTTGGATTGTTTTGCAGGGGGGGATCGGTTATTAAATTGAAAAAAAAATATTACATTAATCTAAATTTGACAGCAAGACAAATACAAACAAAAATTGCAAAGAGATTCCGCAACAAGGTCTTTCTAAAATCAGCATATTTCATAATTCACTTCATTGTTTATAAAATTATAGAAAAGATCAACATCAATAAAAGAATAATCCATTTTTCTAGCATATATAACGCATAAGTACATGCATTAAAATTCTCGAAATCGTTAGACTCTCCCTTAAATGAAATGAAATTGTTATAAGGAATATTGGTCGATTCAGAAAGAATCAAACTACCGACTCTCATCTCATCCATTTCAAAAGGGAATGCGTGGGCCTGATTGATTACTGTTTCAATTATCAATAAATAATCTCAGTTTACACCTAGAGTACGCGTATTAATGTAATGCGCACCAAATTAATTCTGTAGCATTTATACTAGCAGGCCCTTAGTCCAAGTCATTTCAAAATTCAAAAGTACGAATTACGGACATGTACTATTGAATTGTAGTGTCAATTTTAAATTTTATTGTCGAAAATGGATACAGTGGAAGAATAATATTTTATTCTCTTCTTTGTTGACAATGATGCGAGATTACGCTCGTTCAAAAGAGTAGTATACTATACACCAGCGTCGCATGTTAAACGTGATATGTTGTTTAAATTTAATGCAAATAGTTTATTTCGTAGTTTGGATGTTGATACCCGTAGAGGTTTTAATATGATAAAACCTCTAACGCACCGGACCGAGTTATTCCCAAACTTTGAAGGGTCTTAGCCCTATATATTATAAGAAATATTTCAGACCACTAATTTCAGATGTTTACTTTTGGTCATTCATTAATAAATCATAGGTAAAAAGAAACTTTTTTTCCAAACTTAATAATCATATAATTAATGTAAAGATTTAAGAATCTTTTGGGACGAAGCCCTCTGATATGCAATGTAAAAATATTTCTACTAAAATCTTTGATTCGTTCCTAAATAAAATTAAATTCACTTCTTAATATTAAAATTATATATTTATTATAATTTAGGCATCAAGTGAACACTCCCTACCAATAACCATATTTATAACAATGTTTTAGCATTTCATCTGGAGGCACGGCAGTGCCCCAGGCAAGTTCGATTCGAATGGGGGTGTGTGCACTGCTAGACTACCCTTTACAGGAAACAACTCAGGCCATTTTGACGCCTCTGTAACTTCGTACTGGAAACCTCTACATGGCTTTTTTCACAATACTGGTCCATAAGATTAACTAAATTACAAAATTTCATATTTCTACTGCTTATACCGTCCAAGTTACAAGAAGCCAAAGATAGGCTTTTTCGTCACTCACTCACTCACTCATCAAAATTCTAGAGTACTTCCGCTGATACTAGAATGGTGAAATTTGGCAGGCAGGTAGAGTTTGGTGTACAATTAATGGGAAAAATCCAAAAATCGAAACTTTCCCTTCTTCAGGACCTAAAATGAAGGGGTGAAAGTTATAGGCTAAATTAACATACAGGGTGGTGACTTGGCCGACGCAGCATAGCGATTACAATGTTAATTTTTGAATGTGCATTTATTTGCTCCCCTAATTATTTTAGAGTTAAAGTTCTTATAGGTTTTTTGTAGAGAAAAAATACTGAATCCGAACATATTTTTGTTTTCAAATTTTGAAATTTCAGAACCGTAATAATCAACATTATAAATAATTGTATTTTTACAAAAATCACTGAGGCCATGGAATTATTAAAACAAACAGGGCATTTTCATTTGTTGTTTCTATTTGACGTTTGTTATATTTGAACTTTTTAAAATCAGTTCTTATTAGAATTTATTGATTAGTATAATGAGAAACTCGTTAAATTTGAATGGGCTGAATTTTGTATTCGTCATTGATAAATAAAAATAGTAGATTCCCGTAGATGAAGTTTAGAACGTGCTTTTAAATTTTCACAACAATAATATTAATTAAGAATAATAATAATATTAATTAACAAGAATAATATTAATTATAATATTAATTAATAACTTAAACAATCGACAACAATAAAAGTTTTGAATTTAAATTTTTTAAATAAATATCTACATTTTTAAAATCGTTTTTTTGGACTTTTAAATTATGAATTAGACAATTATCTTTTAGAATTTTAATTCTGCTCAGTTTTTTGTATTCTAATTATGCTCTAAAATAATCACTAAAGACATCACTATTAAACGTCAAAGAGAAACAACAAATGAAAATGCCTTGTTTGTTTTAATAATTCCATGGCCTCAGTGATTTTTGTAAAAATACAATTATTTATAATGTTGATTATTACGGTTCTGAAATTTCAAAATTTGAAAACAAAAATATGTTCGGATTCAGTATTTTTTCTCTACAAAAAACCTATAAGAACTTTAACTCTAAAATAATTAGGGAAGCAAATAAATGCACATTCAAAAATTAACATTGTAATCGCTATGCTGCGTCGGCCAAGTCACCACCCTGTATAGTGAAAACACAATGAACCTAAAATGCTGAAATTTGGCACACTGGTAAAAATTGCCACATTAATAAAAGAGGAACTTGAAACACCGAAACTTTCACTTCTTCGGGGCCCGAAATGAAGGGCTGAAATTTATAGGCTAAATTAACATACAATGAAAATTTATTGATCCTAGAATGTTAAAACTTGCCATTTTGAAAGAGTTTGGGGTACAATTAATGGGAAAATCTAAAATACGAAAGTGTCCCTTCTTCAGGACCCAAAATGAAGGGGTTAAAGTTATATGTAGACTTTATTAAGATATACTAAAAATTCAATCAAACTAGAATTCTGAAATATGGCATTCTGTTAAAGATTGGCACATTAATTAAAGAGGAACTTGAAACTCAGAAACTTTCACTTCTTCGGGCCCGAAATGAAGGGGTGAAATTTATAGGCTAAATTAACATTCAGTGAAAATATGTAAAATGATTCTAGAATGCTAAAACTTGGCATATTGGTAGAATTTGGTAAATTAAAAAAAAAGAGTGAAATAGCAAAACCGAAACTTTTCCTTTTTCAGGACATAAAATGAAGATGTGAAATTTGTGTGATAAATTATCATCTTTTTCGGGATGGTGTTAGAGTTTGGAGCATTAATAAAGGGCGAAATAAAAAACCGAAACTTTCCCTTCTTCAGGTCATAAATTGAAGGGGATAAATTTTTGAGTTATATTCTCATTATTTTCAAGATCGAGGTAGAGTTTGTGGCGTTAATAAAAAGTTAAATCGAAAAACCGAAACTTTCACTTCCTCAGAACATAAAATGAAGGGGTGAAATTATAGGCTAAATTAACATTCAGTGAAAATATGTATAATGATTCTAGAATGCTAAAACTTGGCATATTGGTAGAATTTGATAAATTAATAAAGAGTGAAATCGCAAATTAATAAAGAGTGAAACTTTTCCTTTTTCAGGACATAAAATGAAGATGTGAAATTTGTGTGATAAATTATCATCTTTTTCGGGATGGTGTTAGAGTTTGGAGCATTAATAAAGGGTGAAATCGAAAAACTGAAACTTTCACTTCTTCAGAACGTAAAATTAAGGGGTGAAATTTATAGGGTAAATTAACATTTAATGACTATAGATTGATGAAATTTGACTTACTGGTAGAGCTTTTCTTGATAAAGAAGAAAATCACAAAACAAAACGTTTCCTTCCTCATCATCTTAAATGAAGGAGTGAAGTTTGTAATATAAATTCTCATCAAGTAAAAATTCAACAGCAATAAAATGCTAAAATTTGCAATGTTAGTAGATTTCAAGGCATTAGGGGGGGGGGGGTGATAAAGCGTGAAATCGAAAAACTAAAACTTTCCCTTCTTCAGCATCTAAAATGAAGGAGTGAAACTTATGAGCTAAATTAACTAATAGTGAAAATTCAACGACACTAGAATGCTAAAATTTGACATAGCGTAATAATTTGAATCACTAATAAAGTGAGAAATCGAAAAATGTCTTCATCAGCCTTTAAAATAAATGCGTGAATCTTGCGGGTTAAATTCCCATCCAACTTACAAAAAGAAGTGAAATCTCAACAAAAACACTTGTGTAAAAAAGGCCAAGTTCGATTAATAAAAACCGTTTGCCAAAAAAAGTAGTGAGATCTAATGTGTTGCCAAGTTTAATATCATCAATTTAATAAATGACTAAAGAATATAGTAACTTCAATTAAAACGCATGTTTTTCATTTAACTTGTCCATCTATATATTCATTTATTTCACATTTTTAGTTGAAACTATTTTCCTAAAACTTGGTTTTTACGAATTGTTATGTATGTCACGAATTAATAGTTACCATATCATGAGATCATAATAAGAGAGGATGAAAGAGCTAAAAGGGAGAGGTGGAGGCTCTATCAACCAATAATAACAATGCGTAAATGCCAAGTTTTGGGAAAATAGTTTCAACTAAAAATGTGAAATCAATAAAAAATATAGTTGGACATGTGAAATGAAAAACATTCGTTTTAATTGAAGTTACTAATATATTCTCGACTCATTTAATAAATTGATGATATTGAACTTGGCAGCACATTAGATCTCACTACTTTTTTTGGCAAACGGTTTTTATTAATCGAACTTGGCCTTTTTTACACAAGTGCTTTTGTTGAGATTCATTTTTTTAAATTGTGGGAAGATTTTAACAAAAACCCCTAATTTTTTACTTACCTATTATTATTTTTAAATTTGAATAAAAACAACATTACTTACTGGAAATTAGCAAAACCTTTAACAACTCTCTTCATTCAAAGTTAAATAATATATACATTTTCCTAATAACTGAAATTAATGAACATGTTTTAATAGAAAAATGGAAAACAATACTCAGTCCTCCCGACTGCTTTACGTCGACGAGATTCTATATGTGTAATAGGGATTAAAATCAAAGGTTACATTAAAAAAAGAAAATATTAATTTACTTAATAGATTACTTTCTTCAAAAAAATTGTTTTGAAATAAATAAATTTTCAAAATCGAAAAAAAAATTATCTATAATAATTATTTGCTAAATAAGCAAGTACCTAATTCCTTGTGTCCTTTTTTTCTAAATTTTTGTGAAGTTCAATTGAATATTCTCTATATAACTATAACAAGTACCTCTCAAATCTGACCCCGGGGTAGGGACAAATTTAATAAAATAAATAGTATCGTAAATTGGCTTATGGCTAGAAAGGCCGAAAAGCCAAATAAAAGACAAAAAAAATAACAAGTATCTCTTTGGACCAAGTGATCAAATTATAATTCCTAGAATAATAGACAATAAGAAATTAATCTCTAATAAACTAAATCAGGTCTTACTTAGCTGGTGATTTTTTCAGGCTGGCAAAAAGGTTTTTTTCCAATGCCAATCAAATATTTAAAAAAATATATTTAATTAGTGTAAGTTTTAAACTATAATAATTAACTTGAATAATATGGGTCTTCTACCCCAAATCGACCGTGGAAATATTTTCGGATTTTTGACTCGAATGAAACTTTTCTTATCGTGTAGTCTGCAGTGTATCGAAAGAATCTTCTGCGCTTTTGCCCAAATTTTTCGGCTGAGTAGATCGTGAGTTATGAAAATTTGAATATTCATGAAAAGTGAATACAAAACTGATGATTTTGAAAAAAAAATTGGAATTGATGGATTTTTGATAAAGTTATTCAAGAAAACTAAGTTTCATAATTCGCGATCTAGTCGGTCGAAAAATTTGGGTAAAAGCGCAGAATCTTCTTTCGATACAAGATGGGGAAGTTTCATTTGAATCAAAAATCCGAAAATATTTCGACGGTCGGTTTGGCATGGAATGCCCCATATGTAGTTTTATGTTTTACATGTTTAAGTAAACTCAAAATGGTGTGAAGCAATCAACTAAAAATTTTTTGTTTGTTTATTTTTAACGGTTGGTTAAATAAATAAACAATAATTCGTTGTTTATCTAGTTCTCTCTTGATTTAATCGATGGAAATCGTTGGGCTTAGGATAATTTAATTCAAAACTAATTAACTCATTCTCTTTTCATGAAATCCTTTGGCATTTATATTAAATTAATTTTAATTAATCAATTCTTGCTATAAAGCCAAAAAATAATGTAATCTGGTCATCCACATGACTTATCGTACGGAGATTATTTATTTACATTTACAAATTTATATTTTTTAAGATTATTTAAAAAAGGTAAATACGATATTATTAGCGATCATAGCGGTACTGGAGACATTTGCAAGGAGAGATTCAACGAAATGAGAGTATCAAAATACATTAATTTAACAAAACTATTATAGTATTTTATGGTTGGTAATCATCAGTACTTAAAGTGAAATATCATACAATACCAAAAACCAGAGAGAGATGTGTACTTTGGGATTGTTACAAACTTATTTGGAACTTTGGGCCTCTTGCACCCTAGATTAGAAACGAATCTGAGCCGAAACGTGATGGATAAAGTAGAAAATAAAAACATTCTAATTTCACTGTTGGTAATCCAACTAGTGGAATAGTTAGTATAGGGTATGGGGGTGGGGGAGGGCGCTGCTCGGACAAAATATGTTTATTTATTTATATAAAGCCAGAAAACTTAAGCTATTTCAAATTTAAAATATATTCTTAACTAGCTGCAAGGCCCGCCTTCGGCGGCCCTCTTGCTAGTCAGGAGGCACGCCCCCTGGACCCCCAGCCCTCGAAACCCACCCAGCACCCCCACCCCCCGCACCATGCCCAACCCCCGCCCCCACACCACCACCCCAACACTCCATTCCGCACCCTAACCCACTAATCCCCCTCGCCCAACCCCCGCCCCCAAAACCCCTCCAGCACCCCCACCCCCGCACCATGCACCCGTTCCCAACCCCCGCCTCCACACCACCACCCGCACCCACCCACCTCGGACCCCGCACCCTATCCACCCCGCGCCCTCCAACCCTGCGCACCACACCCCCGCCTAGCTCACTGGACCTCACCCCGCTATGCCCCCTGGACTCCACCCTGCACCACCCCCTGCACCCCCACCCTACTCCACCTCACTCCTCACCCCACCTCCATTCCACCCACGCACATTAAGTTTGTCTAGGTCGAGAGTGATTGAGGAGGCAACATTGATTCGATTATTCGGGAGTGAGGGTTTGCCGTGCAGAGTGCTATCGTCGGCGTAACAATGAGTGGGGTTTGACGTTTGATCGATAAGGTCGTTTATATAAATTAGGAAGAGTGTGGCGGAGATTACAGAGCCTTGGGGAACACCAGCGTTTGTGGAGAACGATTCCGATGATATTCCATCCACCACAACTTTGATACTACGGTTTATCAGAAAGCTTTCTATCCATTTGTGAAGTGTTGGTGTTATTCCAAAGGCTGTCAGTTTGGCAAGAAGATTTTTGTGCCAAACTTGGTCAAAAGCTTTTGAGATATCTAGGGCTACAGCGAGGGTTTCTTTTCCGGCCTCTAGAGTTTTGTTCCAGGTGTGGGTGACATAGGTTAAGATGTCGCCTGTGGAACGATTTTGTCTAAATCTATATTCCCTATCGTAAATTATGTTATTATTTTCTAAGTGACGAAGGACGTGTTGGTTTATAACCATTTCCATTATTTTGGAAAAAACAGAGGTGATCGTAGGTCTGTAATTAGAGATTTGTGAAGAGTCTCCTTTTTTAGGAATAGGTGTGACTCTGGCTATTTTCCAGCTTTTGGGGAATATGCCTGATTCATAAGAGTTGAAATAGCTTGGATAAAATAAGAGCTAGTTCAGGGGCGCATTCTTTAATGAGAATTGGTGGGATGTCATCCGGGCCAGCGGCGGAGTTGGATTTTAATTTTATAATGGCATTTTTGATTATTTGGGGCCTGAAAATTATTTTGCCCATGAGGTTGGTTTGGGGGGTATAAGTGGGCGGCTTAAGCCCTTTGTCACCTAAAGTGGAGTTAGTGGCGAAATAGGAGGCTAGAGATTCAGTTTTTTCAGTGGGGGTAGTGGCCACTGAACCATTTGGGTGGAAGAGGGGCGGAAGTGAGGGAGACGCGAAATTTCTATTTATTGTCTTTTGTAAAGGGAAAAAGGCCCGTTTTCCATTGGGGCAAGATGCGAGACTGTCAGCTATCCTATGATCGAATGATTTTTTTGCAAGAGCTTCGCGATTTGGTAAATGCAATTCGGTCACAATCTAGACGTGAAAGTTGCCATTTTTGAAAAGAGAACAAGAACTATATCCAAGAAATTTCGTTCATTAGAATTTTTTTTCGCTTTTAGCGCTGTTTCGAAAGCGATTTTTCGGAGGCTTTTCCCTCCTTCATCAGGAAAATCCTCCAAAACCACGGATTCGAAACAACACTAAACTCTATTAGTTCGCTTGTTTATTTCCTGACTGCCTTCATCCAATCCTGACAATTAAATTATTTTTTCATTATTAATCGTTATTGTTCTGTTGACAATCTTTATCTGCATTCCAAAGATTCCATTTGTCAAAGTACAAAAATAATTTTGAAGCGTCTTGCTAAACAAAAAAGAAAAAAAGAAAAAAACAATTATTTTTCTTGGTCGTGCTCTGAAACGTACAGAATTGTCATATAAAATATATAGTAAAGTATGATTTTTTTCATATTTCTGTCTCGTTTCCCATATCGACTACTTAAGAATGGAAGGTAACTCTTCAGGTTCTTTCCAGTGTCAAAATGTTTGTTTATTCAAAACGAAAAGCTGACTAAATTTTGGGAATTCTTGATTGAGAATTCGCAGATGAAAAATGCATTACATCAGGAAAATCGAATCTTTATGAGGTAAGCTTTTTGATAGTTGTTTCTAATTAGTTGAAATTTGACACAAATTTTTGAATTTCGTTTATTTGAGATTTGTTATTTTAGAATCATCTTATTTTTCAGACAGACTAATGAATTTCAGACACGTTTTGGAAATCATGAAACTTGCATTCCGGTAACAATTCAACTAAAGAAAATCGCATTGATTTTATTGGAATTAAAATCTGCAAAAAGTTCATTTCCAGAAGTGTCATTCTAATACTTCATTTTTTCTATATACCATAAATAGAAGTATAAATTAACAAAATAGAACTGATCTTAATGGACTTTAATGGAATTTCAAACTTAGATTGGATTCGACTTTTATTCTTCATTTATAATGAATTACTTAGTTTCTTATGTCATGAAATTAAAAACTTTTTTATTAACGTTTGTTTATTTTTTTCTAACTGAGCTTTATTTACCTTGTTCTATCAAATGAAGATAAAGAGGAGGGACCCATTTTCATCCCGATTCGATTCATTTACCACTTGAATCAATTAAAACTTTTATCTCATTATGGGAAGTTTGTTTCAGAATCCCTTTTAATAAGAATCGAAGCAAATTAAGAAGCTTGATGTACTAGACTTTAGTTGATGTGGAATCGTGCTGGATATTTTTTTTCATAGTGTGCACTAGAAAAAATGGAAAGATTTGGATTCAAAGAAAACAAATAATCTGCTAGTTTAGTCGTTGATGGTTAGAGTAATTGATTTCTTTGAATTGGTCCAAATGGCGAATCGAAGGTATATGGCGCCCGTTAAAATTTTCATTTGACGATTTATTTCTCCCTATTCATTTTAGATTAAAAGACTAAGTTCAAAATATGTATAGAATTAAAAACTGTAGTAAATTAAATGATATGTTCTTGTGAGAATATTATTAAGAGATAGAAAAAAGCTGAAAACTAAAATTTAGATAAACCTTGTTTCATTTCAATTTCGATTTCTCGGGTATTACTTGATCTAATAACATGAAATTTAGTATGAAGTTAGGTAGATACTTTTAAGACGTAAAATTTAACTAAGAAAGTTTTTTAAACAATTTGAATTTGAAAGAGATACATTTCTGAAATCATGATTTTATCTGATTTCTCCGAAATTACTCGGGCTGAAAACTTGAAATTTTGTATACTTAACTTTTAAAATGTAAAATTCAATAAAGCATAAAAATGGTTCTTTACTGGCAATCTTTTTGTTATGTAATCAATATCTATATATATATATATATATATAATTAAGGTTTTGTCTGTACATTGCTCCACATCACGCCAAATTTTGGTTGCACACGTTTCAAGCAAAGTTATGAACGAAAACACCCTCAACAAAATTCCTGTCTGTATGTCTATATGTATGTATGTCTGTTTCAGTGGTTTCCGAAAAGTTGCTCACGATTCACGTAAAAACGGCTGAAGGGATTATTATGAAATTTCATATTTACATCAGATGTCTTCTAACTTACGTTTTTAGCTATATAACGTTTTGATATTTTGACCCCAGAAGGGTGTTTGGGGGGAGCACGAATCAAAATTATCAAATAACTCCTAAACTATTAACCCTACAGCAAATTTTATGATAAACAAAGTTGTAGGGGATGTGATTTCTGACAACTTTTGTTTAAAAAAATTTCCCCAAAAAAGGGGGAAGGGTGAAAAAATGTAAATTCTTGCCCTTGGAACAAATTCAACCAAATTTTAAATAAATTTTTATAAGTTTTCTAACTGATATGACAAAGAATAATTGACCTATCAAAGAGAAGTGTTTTGACCGCGCTTTAGTTGAAAAAGATATTTTATCACGAGACTATTGCGGATTATGCTATTAAAGTCTGTGGAGTTTTAAATCTGGACCAGGATAGAAAAAAAGATGTGATCCACTTAGCTACAATCCAACGTCATTTTGCGTATAGCCCGCTAGACATTCGGATGGATCACCAATTTCTCTCCTGGTCCAGATTTAAGACTTCACAGACTTTAATAGCATAATCCGCAATAGTCTCGTGATAAAATATCTTTTTCAAATAAAGCGCCGTCAAAACACTTCTCTTTGATAGGTCAATTATTCTTTGTCATATCAGTTAGAAAAATTATAAAAATTTATTTAAGATCATTATTTCAAGTTAGAAATATATAAGTTCAAATATTATTTTCACTCAATATTTGACAAAAATTCCCTACAGTTGATTCGTGATTGAATCAAATGTAGAAAACATTCGGTCAACCAAATTTTGTATACATAATCTCTGGGCATCTAGAGAGCTAGAAATGCAAAAACTAACCACCCGAAATGGGGGAGGGGGGTCAAAAAATGAAAATTCTTTCTCTTGGGCCAAACTCAACCAAATTTTGTATACATAATCTGTAGGTCACTAGAAGGCTAAAAATGCAAAAACTTGATGAGATAAAATCAATAATTCCCCCCAAAGCATGCTTTGCACGTAGCACGCGTTTTGCTGACTCCCAACACTCTTTCGCGGTCAAATTAGAAAAGTGCCGGACCACTTCATTCGCCAATACGTATATCCCCATGACTTCAAGGAACTGGAACTCTCTTCCAGCCTCCATCTTTCCCAGTACTTATAATCTTCAAACCTTCAAAACCCGAGTGCATAAACACCTACGTCTACACCCTCTCACTTAATCAACTTTCCCTTCTCTTCGGTATAATTAGTCGAAAAGGATTCATAACATTGTAACATAGCAAATTCTGTTAAAGATTGCCTAAAGGGCGGTAAAGATATTTGGTTAGAAGACTAAAAAGAGGACTTTAAAATAGCTAAGGGTTGGTTTTTAATTAATTTAGTGTTTCATACGAAGGAGAGAAAGAATTCATGTCACTGAAAAGGGAGCACGCAAACTGCTTGTATTGACCTGTTCCATTTTTCTTTTCACTTGACTTTTTTTCATTTTTTTACTCTATTTAATAATTCATTTGATCGTAAACAGTGGCCAAGGACCTTCCCAGTCGGACTTACAGTTAAATCCAAATACCACATTATTATTGATTCATTACGATTTCTCTGATCCCTAGTAGCACAAAGTTCGAAACCATATAGTAGCTGTATAGTGTATAGACTCTATATAGGCTCTCGAAAAGGACATTACTTGGCGTAGAAAATTGAAATTTGCCATGAAGATTACTCTTAGAACGTAAATGTTTGCTATGAATGGGTTGTTTAATATTCAAATTTATGGGGTAAAACAAAAAAAGTTCAAAATCACGGTTTCATATAATTATATTAGGATTTACAAGAATAAATGTATATTTTCAATTTTCCTGATTAGTTCTTCACGACAAAAATTGAAAATATTAATTTTTTTCTACGTCGCGTAGTTTCGAATTTTAATTCTGAAGCCCTCTCTTTAATTCATATTAGATTTATCTAGAGTAAATTCACATTATATTATTGGCATTAGCTAGAGCCTGACAACAGAGGCTGAAGCTTCACGAGAGCGCAATCGGCAAAGCAATTTGTATTGAGTAAATAATTTATTAAATTAATTAAAAATTTCTTGTTCTGGTCAAAACAGTCTAAATAATCTAGCAATATTGTCTATAATTGAATGTAATGGAAGGCAGCCCAGAGGTAGTGAGGAAAGAACAAATTAACACATATAAAATAAGGTGTAATTTATTGGAATCCTTCCTCCTTTCCTTTCAAACCGACGTTTCGGAGGATTTTTCCCTCCTTCTTCAGGGTTTCAAAGGGTCAATGAATGAAACAAATAAAATGTTTCCTTCTTCTCTCATTTTATTTGTTTCATTCATTGACCCTTTGAAACCCTTGAAGAAGGAGGGAAAATCCTCCGAAACGTCGATTCGAAAGGAAAGGAGGAAGGATTCAATAAATTACACCTTATTTGATATGTGTTAATTTTTTCTTTCCTCACTACCTCTGGGCTGCGTTCCATTACATTCAATTAAAATTTCTACCAGTTCGTCTCTCTCCAGAGAAAATTTCGTTGCAAATTGTCTATAAGTCCTACAAAAGCTTTTGTATTTAAAAGAGGAGAATTTTTGATTCCATGCTAAAATTATAACTTGTTGACATGTCTCTTAGTTTTGGTTAACATTTAATAGATTCAAAGAACTTTCAAAAGATTATTGTATATTTATTTTACAATAATTATCTTCCCACTTTTAAAAGAGAAGATATAATATTATGAAAACCTAATTATTCATTAAATAATTTTAAAAATCTCTAATTTACTTACTGATTAGAAAAAACCATTATACATAATATGATATGCAACAATACATTAAATATTGGTGTAAAATATACATATTTACATTTATTAATAAAAAAATACTTTGGGGCACATTTATGGTTTTGAATTTCAAATGAAATTTACTGATTGACCTCTTTTTTTAAATAAATTCTCCATTTCTCGTTTATTACTATTCAGCGAATAAATGAAAAAAAAGAAAACAGGAGCGAAACTCCTCTGGAGGGGGGGGGGGCTTAATGCATTTGTCAATTTCGGTTTATTTCGTTGTTTCGTTGTAGTAGTGAGAAGAAGCTTGGATTTTCAGAATGATTTCGTTTTATACGATTTCTCAAACGTAAAACCATTGGAGTGTGTACTTGAAAGTAGACTGTTGCCACCTATCTATCGGTGTGTATGTCGTTTCAACGTCCCCGCAAAAGATGTTGGATTGCCTGATTTTCGACCCACTTCTTTTTCTTCTGTTTAACTTGAGTAAAGGAGACGTCCAGAGATATCTTCTCTAGAATAGACAATGTTTAGTATAGTATCTAGTAGTAGTAGTGGTACACACGTAGCTGACTTTATTGCACAATCGTTTATTTTAGTTCCCTTCTTAAGTGCTTTGTCCCTTTAAACTAAATACAGAAACAGAACTCGGGCTAAATATTTAAAACTTTATTTTTTTATTTATTTATTCTTTTATTACTTATTCACCCACTATCTCATTTGATTATACACTTTATTAAAGTTTTTTATTTTTTTATTTTTAATGAAAAATAATAAAATAGACTTAAAAATGAAACTTTTTAAAAAACACATTCACTTTATGAGATTGTTTTAATTCTATTATAATGTAATAGCAGTTTATTATATAATATATATACTTTATCCATTTATATTTTTATAATAGTTTGTGAGTTTTATTGATAAAATTATAAAAGTTACATGGTTGAGTAGGTAATATTCATTTTATGATTTGTCTTTCTTAGACTTGTTTTAAATTATGATCCACTTATAAAGTTAATTTTGAAAAAAAAACTAATATATTTTTTAATAAAAGCAAACATATGTGAGAGCTATAATATAATTAATAATAAATAAAATATATTGCATCTCAATTAATACACATCATTCTTACAATCTATATAATGTGATATTTTTGTTGACCTTCCACGTATCTTGTAATATATAAAAATTTTAGTTCAATAAATAGATATGGTTATTTATAAGATAAATAATTGTAAAATTTTTACCAATATTCAAATCAATGTTAAATGTAAAATTTTGTATTAACAAAATCTGAGGACTGAAAGGCCAAGGATAACATGAAAATAAACTGTAACGGATCGTTGCTAAACTTTATCCAAATTCATTTGAAATATCAATATTTTTATTCCTTTATTATTAATCAGATATCACTTGCAATTTGCAGTTCATGTATACTTTAATTCAAAAATAATGATCGATTCTCATTTAATACTTGAGGAATAACAATTCTAACATTGGATTTTTGACGTTTCTGTTATTATTGGTAACTATTGCTGAAGACATGGAGGAATCAAGCTTGAGTTGTTTACCAAAAAATAATTTAGTCTTTTTGATTTTAAGTCGATTCTTTCACGTTTTCAGTAGAGGTTGCCATTAATAGTCAAAACATCAAAAATGGAATGTAATAAGGATATTTTTCTAGTATTAGATGAGAATCTATCGTTATTTTTGATTTTAAGTCGATTCCTCCATGTCTTCAGCAATGGTTACCAATAAAAACTGAAACGTCAAAAATCCAATATAGAATGGTTATTCCTCAAATAATAGATGAGAATCAATCGCTATTTTTGATTTTAACTCGATTCCTCTATGTCTTTGGCAATGGTTACCAATAAAAACCGAAACGTAACGGATAAGAAAACAACGCAGTTGCTATGGTTACTTATAAAATTTCCTCCCAAATTTTTAGCATTTCACAGAGAAAAGCCTATCCATTCTTACTTAAGCAAGGTTAAATGAGCTATATTAAAATTATCAAATCAATAAATTTTAAAGAATTTAAAATAAAAAATTAAAAAAGTACTATCTTACTCTAGAGTAAAGTACTTTAAAATATAATTTTACTAAAAACTTTATTTAAACTTTTTTGTGGTCCCAAGGTACTTAATTAGGATATTAAATTTCATCAAAATTGGTTAAGTCATTTTCAAGATATTTAGAAAAAACTAAAAAAGTACTGAAATAAAGTACCAATGTTTGTGGGTCGATATGTACCAAAAACTAATCAGCGCTTCATTTTGTTAAAATAATGGTAGGTTTTCAATTTCATTTCAATCGGTGCAACGGTGGGGAAAAAATCGTGGGCCAAAAAACGATAACATACATCCATCCATACATACATACATCAGCACTCACTAAATGAAAAAATCGCACTTTTTGGCCTCTCGACTAGACCCCATGTAATTTTTGGCAAAACCGTCACGTGCTAAAATTCAACCTAATTGAATACTACAATTTGTGACTTTAATTGAGTCCATGGGTTCCGTAGTCTTCACCTGAGGACTCATTGGAGTCGCGCTTGCCGCTAGACCGATTACAATACTTTCCCCATGCTTCGCATTGGATAAAGTAAAAAAAATAGATATGGTTTCTTTCCTGTTCCGAATTCAATCTGCTTTGTAGTAATCCAATCATCCCTCCATTAGTTTAGTTTATTTTCGTGTATGCCCATGCTTTTCAATTCAATCAAATCTATTCTAAAAAATTAAATCATTTCACTTAGCTTAATGTCAAGTTTGTAATTATTTGAGAGTTTATAAGATTTAAAAAGAGAGGTTTATGTTTAGCGCCTGGAGATGCATTACCCGCTTTACAGAGCGTTTCATTGAATGCATACTCTACCACTAACAGGCGTCGCTTTCTTATTAGTCTGAAGTAAATAGGCCAACACAAAGTTAGAGATTTTACGAAAATCACGGGACCTATATCTTAATTACAATATCGTAGACTAATAACGTATACTTATAGCCATGGACCCAAAATTTTTATTATTTTCAATTATTTTTTTTTTCAAATACGTATTTATAGTTTTTGTATAAGAGGAAGATTTTTTTCTTTTAAAAAATAATATATTTTTATTTTTTAATAATGTAGGTATATAGGTAATTAGATAATAATTACACTGATCGACAAAAGCTGTCTTATTAAAATAAGAACATTGGATTAAATTTAAAAAAAAATCTTATTTTTCCGAAGTCAGAACCATGTAAAGTTTTAGGAGTGTTAGTGAGGGAGCCGAGATTTAGCCGGGCGAAATTTTATACGCTAGAAGGTCTGAATCTGGGCCTCCCACTTGAACATCGTCATCAGGCGATAGCGATGCTGAAACGGGCCAGTGCCTTACTGATCTCGGACACCAGACTCCCCTAAATTTAATAATAAACACTATTAAAAATAACATTGTACATAAGATCGTAAATAATATTTTCGTTTTCATGCGAAGGAAAGGACTGATCTGAAATGCTTTTCATGGGTCAACTCTTTAAGTATATTAGTTTAAAAAAATTATTCTTTGAATTTTCGAAATATCTCAAAAACTGCTGAAACTATTTATTATTCGCCTTATTAGTTCTTTTTGTAAAAAAAACCTTGAAACGTGAAAAAATGTTGTGGCCGCAGTAATTTGAGCTCAGTGCATATAAAGGCGCCAATCAGTATTTCGCACGACGGGACAAAAGGGACTAATCTAATTTAATATCAAAAAGAAATACTATATCTCTATCTATATAATACTTTGCCCGATACTCTCACTCACTCACTCAATCATCATCAAAACAGCCAGAACCATTGGACACGGAAACATGAAATTTTGAGAGGATATTACTTCAATGACAAAGGGGACAACTAAAAAAATGATTAGATCGAATCTTTCATATTTGCTATGATTTTATTACCAATTTTATTATTACATTAGTAATGAAGCTGTTGAAGCTTTTATTTTTGTGATTAATTTGATTAAAATTTGAATTTTTAGTTACATCACACATAAATAATTAATTATAATTATTTATGTGTGATGTAATTAAAAATTCAAATTTTATTATCACATATTGATACCCTAGTATAAAAAATTATATTAAAATAAATATTAATGATCAGGAAGATTACAAACTAAAAATAAAAATAAAAAAACAACTAATAAATCATCTCTAAGTAATAAATTTAATTTCAGAGATTAATTAAAGATATAGTAGTATATTTTGTTTATTATAAATTAATATTTTTATTTACTACGTAGTGGACTTAAATCTTAAATCGTAGAATATAGTATCTGTACCTTTATCTTCAGTCAAATATATAAATTTTAACAGATCTTCAATGTTAATCAGAATTGAATTGATTTTTTGTAAAGCTATTATTATTAAGCAAGTAAAACCGTGTTTAATTTATTTTTTTAAATTAAATACTCTGCTACCCTTGACAAGGATTTAATTTTAAAGATGTAATTAATATTTTATTTTTTTGTTTCTAGGACTTATCAAAACAACTTCACGTAAATTGGACAGAGAAAATCAACCGGAACATATTCTTGAGGTAAGTTTGCTAGTCTTTTATTCTTCTTCATCTTTGTTTCTTTCGTTTCCAGATAATTTCATTGAATTGTGCCTTGTCAATAGTGTATCGGCCCCTTTCTTGTATGCAAATTCCTTCTAGTAGTGGACGAGATCCAATAGCATCGGTAGATAGATGGAGCCCAGCAAAGACAAGAAGGACAACGACCCTTGATTAAATTCCTAGATTGACTTAGACGACTCGGACTCGACTCTCGACTCTGTTACGGTTTATTTGAAGTGGTGTATTTGAAATTGGTTCCTACTGAACTCGCCTATCTCTATTCTTTTTCCTTGGCAAATTCAATAAATTGCAAATGGATTACAAACACCTATATACATTCAGAATCAGCTTTTATTTAGTTAATACTACTTATGTATTCTGAAATAGTTTACAAGCAAACTGTTTGAACATTGTCATTAAAATATAAAAATGTTGAATTCAATTTAATAATGATAATAAATGTTTCCTTCGTATGTTCAAATAGTAATTTCTTTACAAAGACTTTTTCAGACTGAAATAGGAATATAAACAAGTAAACCCCCCAAGGTCTGATTAATTATATTTTCCTCATTGTATTCGCAATATTGCTTATCCTAAAATATTATTTATATATTCTAATTGCTTAAAGACTTCTCCTCAAATCATTACGATTAAAAAATAATTAATCCTCATGACTATTAGGGAGTTCATTTTTTTTTACTAATTTCAAACCGCTCATGAAGAACCGAACTCGGCTTGCCGTCCTAATCGAGATAACCCTCACTAAAATAAGCAAATTAAATTAGCCACTCTTCGATATCTTTTCCTGAAAAACTATTGAAAATTATTATTATTGATTAATTAATCCGCCGAACAATACTTAAAAAAAAAGAGAAGGTCAATGTATATTTAATTAATTTTTTTTTCATAAAAAATGTGGCCACTCTTCGATACCTTATTTACTATAAATTAAAATTATTTTAATTTTGACCATGTACTTGTATATACATATATCGTTTTTAATTTTTTATTAAATGTTAACCTTTGTTTTATATCCAGAAATCCAGGGATGTTTAATGAATAAATAAAATGTAGTGGCTAGTTAGTTTGCCTTCCAAGAACAAACCACATTCATTTAGACCTTTTTTAGTCACTGTGAATTCAATTAGAATCGCAACTTATGTATAAATAATTAAGACTAGGGTTGTGAGCAACAATTGGTTCTTCACTTTATCAGCAATATTATTAATTCAACACCACAGTTCATACTATTTCAAATATATAAACTGATTTTCCAAGATCAGATTTGTGTCTTGGTGTTATATATACATATTACAATCAAAATTGAATCGCCCTCCGTTAATTTTTAAGACTCTAATCTAAAATTTCATTGTCACTGACAACAATTACCTAAATATCCTGGCGTGTTTAGTACCTCCCACAAATTTCACTTAACTTATACTCTAATTTCGTGAAAATAGCAAAACGAGTTTTTAGATTTTTTTAGGAAATGAAATTATCAATTTTACAATGGAAAGGTATAAAATTAAAAAGTAATATATATATACATATAATATTTTTGACTTAGTAATTATAATTTGTAATATTTTTAGCGAGCTTTTAGTTTATTCTAAATTTCATATAAAAATATATAGTACCTACCTATATGGCTATAGTATTTTTACTTTATCCAATGCGAAGCATGGGGAAAGTATTGTAATCGGTCTGGCGGCAAGCGCGACTTCAAAGGGTCCTCAGGAAAAAACTACGGAACCCATGGTCTCAATTAAAGTCACAAATTGTAGTATTCAATTAGGTTGAATTTTAGCACGTGACGGTTTTGCCAAAAATTACATGGGGTCTCGTCGAGAGGCCAAAAAGTGCGAGTTTTTCATTTAGTACGTGCGGATGGATGGATGTATGGATGGATGTTATCGTTTTTTTGGCCCACGATTTTTTCCACACCGTTGCACCGATTGAAATGAAATTGAAACCCTACCATTAGTTTAACAAAATGAAGCGCTGATTAGTTTTTGGTACATATCGGCCCACAAACATTAGTACTTTATTTCAGTACTTTTTAGTTTTTTCTAAATATTTTGAAAATGACATAACCAATTTTGATGAAATTTATTATCCTAATTAAGTACCTTGGGGACCACAAAAAAGGTTAAATAAAGTTTTTAGTAAAATTATATTTTAAAGTACTTTACTCAAGAGTAAGATAGTACTTTTTTGAATTTTTATATTTAAATTCTTTAAAATTTATTCATTGGGTCGTTTTAATATAGCTCATTTAACCTTGTTTACGTAAGAATTGAAGGCTTCTTTCTGTGAAATGCTAAAAATTTGGGAGGCAATTTTATAAGTAACCATAGCAACTGCGTTGTTTTCTTATCCGTTACCTTTGCTGAAGAAATAGAGGAATCGAGTTAAAATCAAAAATAACGATTGATTCTCATCTAGTACTTGAGGAATAACCATTCTATATTGGATTTTTGACGTTTCGGTTTTTATTGGTAACTATTGCTGAAGACATAGAGGAATCGGGTTAAAATCAAAAATAACCATTGATTCTCATTTAGTACTTGAGGAATAATCATTTTATATTGGATTTTAGACGTTTCGGTTTTTATTGGTAACCATTGCTGAAGACATAGAGGAACCGAGTTAAAATCAAAAATAGCGATTGATTCTCATCTAGTACTTAGGGAATAACCATTCCAAATTGGATTTTTGACGTTTCGGTTTTTATTGGTAACCATTGCTGAAGACATGGAGGAATCGACTTAAAATCAAAAATACATATTGATTCTTATCTATTACTTGAAGAATAACAATTCTACATTAGATTTTTGACTCTTCGATTATTATTGGTAACCATTGCTGAAGACATGGAGGAATCGGCTTAAAATCCAAAATAACAATGGATTATTATCTAATACTAGAGGAATAACCTTATTGCATTCCATTTTTGATGTTTTGACTATTAATGGCAACCTCTACTGAAAACGTGGAAGAATCGACTTAAAATCAAAAAGACTAAATTCTTTTTGGTAAACAACTCAAGCTTGACCCTTCGATTAAAGTCAACATGAACTGCAAATAGCAAGTGATATCTGATTAATAATAAAGGAATAAACATATTAATATTTCAAATGAATTTGGATAAAGTTTAGCAACGATCCGTTGCAGTTTATTTTTTCTATGAAAACAAATAATAATTTAATACTCTTTTGGTTCATCTTGTTATTTCATAATAAATCCTTTATGTAATAGATTAAAAAAGTTTTCGGTAAATATTAAAAAAGAAAAAAATATTAAAACAAAAAAGTTTTATGCCATATTTCCTCTTAATATTTTATCATAAATCAACGAGAAGAAAAAAATCTATTTGCAAAGATTATATTTTAAAAATATTGTAGTTTTTTCATTTTATTTATTTAATATAATATCCAAATTGAGATTTTTAACCTTCCCCTATCTCCACCAACTTTATTCGTTTCCTTCTAGATTGTAAAAAAAATTTTGTTTCTCTGGTGAAAAAAATGAGATTGTCCTTTGTTTTTGTTCTTTTATATCTAATAGAAACTCATTTCATGAACGAAGGAGAAGATAAGAATTTATAGATAGATATATAATTTTATAGAATTTGTTCATGGTGGAAAAAACTAAAGCAAACAAGATTGCAGATAAAACAAACTACAAGATTATTAAATTAAGAAATAAAAAAAAAATAGAAGCAAGAAAGAATATACGGAATCGATATTATACTTTGATTAAATTAATAACTTACTTATTTCAGAGATATTACTAAAGATAGGATTATAATAATTTGGAAATAAGATATTCATTTATTTAAATTAATTTCATTAAAACAAACGCCTATAAAAATATATTGAAGAAACGTTTTAATAAAGCAAATTAACAAGATTTGTTAATAATAGTTGGACTGAAAACAACTAAAAAGAATAATACATAAGACTTTCGGAGACGGGATAGCTTGAGGGGAAAGACCTGTACACGTAGACTACTTAGAAAATACAATGCGTTTATTTGAACGCCGATTCAATAAGATTATACTAGCATATGTTAGACTCAAAGAATAAAATCGCTCATTGAGAGAAAAAACGTCCACAACGCGTTGTGGCTAACTAAAAAAGACCACAATACGAAATTCACGTCGTGGCTCTCATGATTTTGACCACTACGCGTTGTGGATATTAAGAAAAGCCAGACCTCGTTCTGAACTTTAGCTGATGCAACAACGATATGACGGACAGGTTGTAACTTGTCGAGTTTGTTTTCATTCTTGAATGCCATTTCCGAGTGTGAACATCTGTGCGCTAAAAATGCTATTAAAATGAACATATTTTATGATTACCAACTTTATTTGATAAAAGATAAAGAAATGATAATAAAAAATGTTTTATTTTCTCAACATCACCTCATTATTAGTTAGCATCCAGAAGATGTGGTTACAACCTATCCATCGTATCGTAGTTGCATCACCTAACGTTCAGAACGCGTTATTGCTTTTCTCAATAAGCACGACGCTAATTCTGGTCTGGTCTTTTTGAGTTAGCCACAACTCGTTCTGGCTATTTTTATGTGCCATAATACTAATAAAGCGATGTGGACGTTTTTTTTTCGCTCAATGAGTGTTTTCGTTCTATGAACCTAACATATACAAAAGAATAGAATAAAGAAATATAATAATAAGAAGGGTTATTTCAGAATAGAATTAGGAAAGGGTAGATATATGCTTTGTTGCATAAGAGGAAAATGGCCATTGGACCGTGAATATAGACGGGGGCAATGAAGTCACGAGCCCAGTTCTAAGCGAAATGAAGTTAGGCGGACAGCAAAGCGTGTCAGCCTGGCCGACCATTGGTTAAAGTCAGGAGGCAGAGTTCAAATGGTCTTAACAGAGGGTTGCTGCACCCCGTTCAGAATGGCGTTCATGACCAAACAAATAGAAAATAATTTATTTTTTTTCAAACCCAAATAACTCGGCCATGTACATTTCGGAGAGCATGCCCAGTGTTGTTGCTTATAATCCCCAAAATAGTTGAGATATCAAATGCTTATTTGTCATTGATAAGGTGGTAATAGATGAGTTTATGGAATATTTTAATAATTTTAAGCTAAGCCGTTTCTAAACCACTTAGAAAAATCACCTAAAAAAGGCCGATTTGAAATCGAAATAAATTTAAAAAAGTCAACTTAATTCTAGTTAGAGAGATCTTTATGGTATTATAGCTTACTCTCTATGGTAAAATACATAATATTTTATTTTATTGTTATCCCTCGCCAAAATAATCAGTCGATTAAATTTTTAATTGAAAAGTTTTTATTTTGCCTAGAGTAGCAGAGTTGTTGATTCATAGAGAAACAAAGAGGTTGTCCTCTGCTTGATGCAAATAACATACACGCATATAAATCAAAAATATATATGTATAATGTATATATATTATTTATTTGTTGGAGACTATAGTTTTGAAGGCTTGACCTTCATCACCAGTCTTTTTTAATTATAAATATTAGTTTTCATGGGGTCAGTATAGCGTCGATATTGGAAATTTAGCCGAAAGCCAGTTAGAAAACGGCTACTTTTCATAGAACTTCAGTCTCCGTCTCTCTTACCTCTCTTATCCCCTAGATCTCACATCCATAATATAGATGTAATATTGTATGAAAAAATCAAGAGGTCTCTCATGTCAGATTTTTATTTTATTTTGTCTTAATTTCAGTGACAATTTCTTAAATTTTTCCAGGTGGAAAGAGTTTTTAAAATATTTATTTTTAATTCGAATATGATAGATCCTCTTCATAAATCTATTATTTTAGTATATATTATTATTTCATACTCTCGCTTTTTCTAAAATTGAAAATACAAATTTATATAAAATCCTCGAAATAATATTTTTCCAATATACACATTTCACTTTAACTTTCATTTAGATATGAAATGATGATCTCATTTTGATATTTTAATTTAATCTTCCTCAACTAACTTTTCTCCACCCCCCACCCCCTGGGGGGTGTTTTTTGTTCATTTCAATCTTATTATCATATATACTGACTCCAGATCCCCTTAGCTCTTTCTCTCGGGATCTTATCCTACATATTAATTCCCTTTCTCAGCCACTGGGTCAAGGCAATGAAATTTGTCCCGGGGGTATTCGGAACCACGTGGGTCGATTTCATTAATCCTTTTTGTTTTTAATTATTTTATTTTAAAATTTCTCTCATCATTAAAACAGGGTAGCCAGGACGCTTCGCACGTAGCATCACCACTTCGGCCACTACTTTGCCGAGAGTTCAAGGAGGTCCAAAGATCGGACCTTGACTCCTATATATATATATTGTGACAAATCTGGACTTGTAAAATAATTTATTGTTTATTTTACTTCGCCCAGTTTGCGCTCTGACCAAGCTACCCCTGCACTTCTCCTCAATATTGAAGATGAGACAATATTGAGTAGGTTGCAACAATAAAATGGTTTACGAGCAGGGTGTACTCAGGGAGATAATCTGCTATGCTTAGACGCTCTATCAATTATATTAAAAGGCGCAATGCTGAATTTAAAGGTGTTATTGTATCTTATCTGCTTCGCTGGGTTGCGCCCTTTTAGTCTAACTGATGTTATTATGATTAGCCCCCCCCGTTACTTAAGTGAAATATTGATGAGGCTAAAGATGCTGCTCAGGGAAGTACCTTATGGAACAGATACTTAAAAAATTTAATTAAAAATTAACCTGGTAGAAAATTTTCCTTATAATTGAGGGTAAAACGGACTGGAGTGATCAGTTACCTGGAATTGGAAGCTGAAAAGAGAGAAAAAAAATCTTATTGTCTATAGACGGATTGATAATAGAACCAGGTAAATTAATTCAATTCAAATAACTGGAATTTGTTTATATTAAAAATATTGTTTATTTATAATAATTGAAATTGTGACTTTACTAAGTTTACCTTGTAAACAAAAGTTATCAATTATAAGTTTGTCGGTAATTTAAGGTAAGTAATTATAATTAACAATAACAATAATGAAAGAATTTATCACGATATTTTAATTGTGAACAATTAATTCTTCACTTGAGAAAAATCAAGAATTGAAGTTAAAATGTTATTGTAAACAATCTATTCAAAATTGGTTCTAATAATACATTAATTAAATGTAAACAATGAATTATCGATTGGTACAACCCAATTGACTGGAAATTTAAATTTTATATAAAATAATTTATTCAAATTAATTATCACTATTAAATTAATCAAAACTGTACGGAATTGATTGTTCACTTGAGAAAATAATTACTTGGGAAGTCAGTATTAATAAAAATTGATATTCAAAAGCCCTAATTCCTTCAGTCAAATTTTGACAGGTGAGTTATAATATTTAGTTTTATTTAATTTTTTTTAAATTTGGTATAAATAGTTTTATTATCTAATTATATGCAATTAGCAGTCTTTATCAGTTAATTTAATCTATATGTAATTATTTAGTTTTGGTTACATTTGATTTAACCATTCGCTAATGTTGATGACATGGTTTGTTTATTTACATATTTTGACAGTTGTCAAATACTATTTGTTTTGACAGATGTCACTCGCTTCCCTGATTCATTTGACGTCAAATATACTGCCTGATTACACTTCAATCAGGTGTTTAACTCTTTCCAAAAGTTTCACATAAATCTTAATGGAATTAATTAATTTAAACAATTTCAACTTTTTTGGTCTTAATCATATGTTTCTTATGATATTATTAATTGGAATTTTAATGTAAATTTTTCCTATAAATGTTTTATTATAATTTTGTAATTACCTGCAACAACACATCCGCTAAACAATTATGGTGATTATTTACTTTAAACGTTTTATGAATAACTGGTATTGGTTTAAATTTATTGTAAAGAGTGGATCGGAATTTTGTCTGTGTTTTGTGTCACTATTTTCTTAGCCACAAGGTAGGTTCTATAGAAATGGAATTGTCAACTGATTCGGATATTACCGACCCATTTGGGAACTATACATTTAATATAAGTTAAACTTGATTTGTTTACTTTTCTTTGCTAATAGTTCAGTGACAATTCTCAGAATTGTTTTCCTCCCGCGGTTGCAATGTTTTGATCACATGACACAGCGTGGGTCCGCCATCTTTCTTTTCGTAATTTTCAATTACCAGCTAATTGAATTTTAATATAAAATTATTGCATTTAATTCAAGGGTTTTGTTTTAATTTAATTTTTTTTTTCGAATGTTTTATTGCAGTTAACTTACTTGAATTTAAGGTTGGATTTTTCTTTAATTTAATGTGATTAATTACTGTTTGAGATGACCGGGAGAATTGAAAGTGTTTGCTTTAATTAATTATTTAAACTTAAAGTTAATTATAATTCAGTGAAAAATTCATAAAAATTTATTTTTAAATTGTTAATTCTAAATAACTTAAGCGTTTAAGTTCAAGAGTTTTTACAAAATTGAATGGGACATCAGAGAGTTAGATATGACGCTACGCGTGGACCTTGGTTCGCGTTGGATATTGTCTCGAACCGGTAGCGAATTTATGCTCGATTGTATATTGAAAAAAACAAGTTCGTAGGGAGTTTGATAATTCAGTTGAATTCACTTCAATGTTTTACTTAGCTGTTGCTTCCATGAGTGATGGGCACGTGTCTATGGACCCCACGCCAAAGATGTCGGTGTGCATCGACGTCCTAATTTTGCCGGTAAATGTGGCAAATATTCTTTTCCCTCTGTAGAATCACACTCAACAGGTGCACGGACACATTCACAAACCCTAATTGTAATAAGATTAGGTGGATGCACAAAGATTTTTGCTAACACATGGAATTCACTGGGACTATTAAGACTGAGGTGTTATCACTTTGGCGGCCAACATACAAGAGAGCGATCGTTTCCGCTGACCCGGTCAACTTGACCCAGCACGTGGCTCTAATTACTCACTAACACATTGAGGGCGCCATCAATCAATGCTAATTTTAGGCTAATCAGTTTATCACCGCTAGAGGCCGTCTGCTTACTGTCCACGGCAATCAATTTGCCAAATTATGAATTTCATTCATCTTAAAAGTAACTTACAATTTTAATTATACATTGTTATGATTAATTCAGATATTGAGATTACAAAACCAAAAAAAATAAAATTAGACGCTGTATCGTCACATTCCCCCCCTTCAGAAATCAAATAAACTTCTATTGGATTTCTGAACTTGACTGAAGTTATTTGGACTCTGATTTTATTGGTTCACTTTTTGGTGTTACCAGTTTACTTAAAGCTAAATTGGCTTTTCCGCCTTAATTATATAAATAAACAAAATTTTATATCCAGGGTGATTTTCCCTTTATACCCGCAATGATATTACCCCCAACCCCTTTCTATTTTGTTCCTGACCCAATTATTCATTATTAAATTTATCCCCAATCTTCCATTTCCAGGTCCCATCGCTCACTGTCACTCCCAATCATGATCCGTCCGGTTGTTTTAATTCTGTATCTAACCAACACACTACCATTCCTTACGTGAAACCTACCAGCACTATCCCAGTTCAAACGGCGTTAGCCTATTACACAAAATAACCATTCAGGCTGGTCATCTCGGCCAATCCCACACTAACACAGAATCGTTACTGCTACTTTTTTGGATTGATCATTCAGTTTAGGGTCGTAACCCAGTATTTCCTTAGAAACCACAACATTTAATTCCTTTTCTCTTTTCAATTCGTTTTCATTTCTCTGCTACTAGCTAGTGGCACTGAATGTCACCTACTGCTTCACTATTCCCTATCAATGCTGGACCAGGGTACCGCGCACTAAACAGATCATTTCATATCTTCAGCCTCCACAATTCACACTAAAGACAATTCGGAGATTCTCACTAGCGACACCAAACCATGGATAATCTATTTGGTATTTGTAGATGATGGTCTATTTCCTAGGTGGTGCAGTTACGACTTGGCGATCTGTGACACAATTTATCATTAGGTACTTGGATCCTACTGAGCTTTTCAAGTTGTTAATTTTAAGACCTGTGTTTTGGGTTTTTAATAAACCCCCCCCAATTATTATTAATTGTTTCATGGCAAAACCTTTTTCCCCCCCAATCCCAATTAATGCAATGTTTGCTAATGATTCTACTTTTTGTTTCCCCCAAATAATTCGAACTTTTGTCCGAAGGTCATATTGTCTGTCGTTCTGGTCCGGTGTAACATTAAGGGCTTCCTTTTCTAATAGATGGAGTTATTAGTTGCTTAGTACCTAGATTAGTATGAACGCGCTTATTCTATGTTATCTTATAACTAAGGTTAGTAATAATAACGCATTTACAAGTTTTAGTAGTTAGTAACTTAGGTCTAAGGTTTAGTACGAACGAACTTAGGCTAAATTAAGGGTAAGTACTTAATCTAGTGTTAGTACGAACGTATTTACAAATTTCTTCACCTTTGTTACACTTTCACAGAACATGTCCGTTTGTCGTTTTTAGGTCAAATTTAGTCATTCAATAGGGACGATCGTCTGTCACGTCTCGTTCTAATAAGGTGTTATTACTTATGATACTCAAAGGAATGTGAAGTTGGGGCTGAGCCTCCCCTTTAATCTAAAGACCACATTCAACTATTAATTTAATTCAGTTATTGGTGAATGATATGGTTTTAAGCTCCTAACATTGAACGTCCCTATTTGTCTCCCACTCTCATGTTCTAGTCTGTAGGCGTTTTGTAACACCTCGGCTACCCTATATGGACCCCGATACAGTAGGAATAGCTTCCTTGTCTCTTTCCCTGTTTTCGGGAATTCTAAAGCCTTGGTTAATACCAAGTCACCTTTTTTAAATTGTGTCACAGTTCTCCTGGCATACCTCTTTTGTCTTTTCTTTAATTTTAATCTATCGCCTTTTTGTATCTTGGCTTGAATACTACTTCGATTTTCGCGAAGATTATTTCCTAAATTGTGATACCGTTGGGCTCGACTAATTAAATTGGTGGGAGTTTGATTATGAACTAATTGTGGGGTATTCGACAGGCATTCATTATAACAGTTATTTATCAAAAATTCAATATCTGGAATCTCTTGATCCCAATCCTTTTGATCGGAATAGACCCGGGATCGTAAATGTCGGAGTATTTCCTTCATCTGTCGCTCAACCGGGTTAGATTGAGGGTTCCTCTTGGATGTTAGTCGTCCTTTAATTTTATTCCGCCTCAAATGCTGTTTCCATTTGAGACTTGTAAAGATTCTTCCCTGATCGGTGAGTATCTCCTTGGGTTTTTCCTCGGTGTCCAGATATTGCTGTAGGGCTCGAAGAGCCTCCTTGGTGTTTTGCTTGGCAAGTAGGAATAACCTAACGTACTTAGTGTAGTTATCCAAGAAGACTAACACAAACCGATTACCTCTGGTTGTTCGAGGTAAGGGCCCTAATACATCCGCTGATATTAATTCACCTTTTGAAGGACTGATGACATTCAAGGGTTTCCCAGTTAAATTTTGATTCGGATACTTCGAACGTTGACAATTCTCGCAACCTTGGATTACCTTCTGGATGTCGCTATACATTCCCTTCCAGTAAAATTCACGGCTAATGGCCTGGTAGGTTTTCCTCACACCATAGTGACCAATGATTTTATGAAATTCTTGGATTATTGGCAATCTCAATTCACAACTCAAATACAAATATTTGACCCTAGGGTCGATGACATCGGTCTTCACCAACAAATCGTTGTATACTTGAAGTTGTTTGTAAGTTCTACCATCCCTTATTTCCAATATAATCCGATGAAGATTAGGGTCGTTTCTCTGCCAATATCGAATACTTTCCAATCTTTGTTCCAGATCCGGATTCAATGCACGGAAACCGATAGGTGCTATCAAAAATTCGGTCTTACTTTTCTGCTTAACTTGTCCCATTCGACTCAAATAATCTGCCAACTGGTTCCTCTCTCCCTGGATATATTGCACCTCGAAGTCATATTCTTGTAACTTCATCACCCATCTTGTTAGACGTTGGTTGATGAAGTTAGCGGACTTGAGGTAAGTAAGCGCCTGGTGGTCGGTCTTAATAATGAACGGTCTGCCTAATAGCCATATGTTATATTTTTTTAACATGAAAATTATAGCTAGACATTCAATTTCAGTTGTTGTGTATAACTGTTCATGCTCGTTCAGGGTACGACTGGCGAATGTTATCACTCGTTCGTACCCTTCTGAGTCCTGTTGGCAAATAGCGCCCCCAATTCCCTTTTGACTGCCATCCGTGTAGACTATGAGTGGTTGTTGAAAATTTAGGTTGGTTAGTTCCATTTCGGTAATTAGTTGTTCTTTGACTTCGGATAATCGCCTCTCATGATAATCTTCCCATGACCAGGCGACTCCCTTTTTTAATAACTGGTAAAATGGGTGCATTAGGGTTGAATAGTTTGGTATAAAATTCCGGTAGTAACCGACTGCCCCCAAAAACCCTTTCAGTTGTGTTTTGTTTTTCGGTGCAGGCCATTTCTTTAATTCGTTGACTAGTTCGGTTGCCATTTTAATCCCCTTTTCTCCAATAACATGCCCTAAGAATGTTATTTCACTGACAGCAAACTGGCTTTTATTGATGCTCAAAGTGGCACCGTTTTCCTGTAGCCGAAATAGTACTCTGTCTAAGTGTTCTAGATGTTCTTCAAAGTTGTTAGAATAGATCAAGATATCATCTACATAGTATACCACATATGAGTGGAATTCTTCACCTAGAATAAAGGACAGGGCCCTGGTGAAAGAGGCGACACTAGTGGCTAGTCCAAACGGCAGCACATTGAAAAGGTACGTCTGATTCCGAAATTGAAAGGCTGTGAATTTCCTACTATCTGGATGGAGGGTAATCTGCCAATATGAAGCGGTTAAATCTATAGCCGAAAATACCCTGGCCATCCTTTCGGGCTGGTGTAAAATCTCGTTTGGTGGTGGTGGACACTCCAAGTCCTTTTCCATTTTTTGGTTAAGTTCGCGAGCATCTAGGCACAATCGGATCCCGCTGTTCTTTTTTTTAACTACGACTAAGGGGAGCGAGTATTCACTGTGGCCTCTGGAGATAACACCCCATTGTTCCCATTTCCTGAGTTCGTTACTCACTTGTTCGCGATAGATGTAAGGTATGGGGTATTGTTTCACCCGGATCGGTTGTTCATCTTTCATAATGATTTGATGTTGGTAATCCTTTATTCGACCGGGTTGCTCGGAGAACATGGCCTCATATTTGTTTACCAATTGTGTTAATTGGGCCTTTTGTTCCCGGCTAAGAGGCAATTGATTGTGCACGTTTTGATTGAATACTATCGCAACTATTTTGGTTGCTTCCTCTACGCTGTCGTTTGTCATAGGATACTCTTGACCTGTCATAATTATTCCTTTATTAACTCCGGTATCGATTACAACCCCGAAATGACTGCACCAGTCTATACCCAGTATACAGTCTATTGGTAATTGTTCTGCGATCAGGAAATTCCACTCGAATTGATGATTACCATATTGGAAGCGTATTCGGGCCTGCCGATTGACCTTTTGTGTTCTATTATCGCCGATTACCCCTTTCAATATGCAAGTTATCGACGGTAGGATACCGACTATTTCTTCCGCTGTTAGCTGTCCTTTAATTATTGCTCCCTTTATTAAAGATATTTCACTGCCCGTATCGACTAAAGCCCAGATTGTTCGGTGTTTTCCTTGTAACGGTAACCAGATACAATTTGGGGCTGGATGTTCCTTTTCATCAGGTGTTACTCGATATGTTGTTGCGGTCAGTCGGGAGATCGGTAAACCTTCCTCACTTTTGTTCAATCGGCGTTTTTTTTTTTTGTCTAATGATTGTTTGCTCCGTCTCGATAAACTCATCCTCTTCCGAGGATGAGTTTTGCCCGATTGCCTCGATTTTTTCCGGTCGCTTCCTTTTCAGTATGATTCGTACCCTTTCCGATTCCGTTGGTGGGATCGTCATACTGTAGGTCGCTTCCTTCGGATTTTCTAGGATTCTGGTGTCCTTCGGAGGTCGATCTGACATGGCTACCGTTTCGTGCACGGTTACTTTGGTAACCTCAGGTGGTCGAGGCTCCCTTGTTTCTGTTGGCTTCTTCCTTCTCTCTGGTTTTGTCGATCTTCCAGTTGTGGGTTCTATCACTCTTTCCCTTTGCCCACTTTGGCTAGTTGTTACCCGGGTTTCAGTGGTGGCCCTAAATTGGGTCTTTTTAATTTCCACTTCCCGGCTATCTCTATCATATTTTGTCGTCTCTTTTGTAGTTTGTTTATTTTCAACAATCCGTTTCATTATTTTCCCTGGTTCCTCTTCGTTCTTTTGGAAAGTGGCGGCTATTAAAGGTTCTGCAAAAGTTGTTATCTTCCCCGTTAATAGGCCTCCTTTTTGTTTCTTCGGTGTTCTCTCAAAGGGAATGGATTGTTGTTCTCGTTTGCTCCAGTTGTTCTCCTCTCTTTTCCCATACTGTGATTGCTATGGTGGTGGGTTACTTGTACCACTTTGTCTTTGGTGGTCAGGAATTGTATTCCGATTAGGGTTCCGTTGGTTAAAGTGATTCCCTGGTACCGCATTCCGGTTCGGATTTCGTCTATTAAAGTTGTTGACATTGCGGTGGTCATTCGAGGCAATGTTGAAATTGAGCCGCTCTATCGGTTTTCGGGAGTCGGTCTCTATGAGCACTTGCTCCATTGCCTGACGGTTTCCCGCTGCGGCTAGATACATGTACTCTTCTGGGAAGTGCTTTATCAATTTTAAGAGCACTTCACTCTCTTTCAATTCATATAAGGTGAAATATTTGGCCCACCGTAGCCATCGGTAGAAATGCTGTATTCTCGACTCTCCGTGCCTGGCTTGAAAGCCTGATCCGCAGAGTCGAGCCAGCATCTCCCCTGGGCGGTGGCGCTCCAATATTCATTCATAAAAGCTGTTTTGAGTTCTTGGATGGTTTGAACCTGGTAATGGTGTGCTCTATGCCATTCCAAGGCCTCGCTGGTGAGGCACAGTTGAAAGAAAAAGATTTTCTCTGTTTCCGAGAACATGGCATGCTGTATAGTTTCTTCATAATGCTCCCATGCCTCTTTTGGATGGGTGACCCAATCCTTGTGCCCCCAATAATGTTTCCGCATATTCAGCCGGGTCTTCAATTCCGTTACCGTTTGAATAGAATAGCCCATTGGGCTCGTTAGTGTCCTGATGTTCGGGACCTTTTGATTCATCTCTTCTTTCATTGTCTGAATTTGCCCTTGTAATGCTTGGTTGTATACCTGTGTAGAGTCTTTGAGTTGTTCCACCTTATTATTTATAGTGGCGACTTCTACTTGATTTTCTTGCTGGGCCTTTATTAAATGTTGTTCTATTGTCGCGGTTCTATTTAGGACTAGTTCTTGGACCTCCTTTATTGCTTGGTCCTTGTCCAAATTGTTTTGCCGACATCTTTCGTCTAGATAAAGATCTTGTTGTTTCAGTTTTTCGATTTCGATTCGGTGTTCGGAATCGATTTTTTTAACCTGGCTCTTTACTTCCTTCACTTCTGTTTGTATTTTGTTTTGTTCTTCAGTCAACCGTATGACCGTAGTTTCCACCTTTCTTATTTCTTGTAGCTGACTATTCAGTTTGCCTCCTATGGTTCGAAAGTTATCGTTCATGGCTTGAAAATTCATCTCGTTTGTTTCGCTTTGTTGTTGAAACTTTTCATCTTGTTGTTGGAACTTCTCATTCACGGTTCGAAAGTTTTCTTTTATATCTTGAAAATTCGTTTCGCTTCTTTGAGTTTGTTGTTCCAACTTTTCATCTACTTGTTGTAATTTCGCTCCTAAACTATTGTTTAGTTGTTGTATCATTAGTGCTACTTGTTGCATGTCTCCTAGCGCGCTTCGTTCACTGTTTGGTGGGATATGCACATTTTTGTTTTCTTGTGCCGAATCTCCTGCCATTTGAATTAAATTTTCTTGTTCAGGCGGTTCCTCTTGGTCGTTTAACTTTAGCTGGTCTTTCACAGCTATTAATAGGCTGGTTATTGCCGTTCCTTCTTCTTGATCTAATTGTTGTATGTTCTCTTCCCCTTCTTCTTGATATTCCTCCTCCAGGTCTATTTCCTCACTCTCATCTTTTGACTCTTCCGGTGTATATGGGACTTCTTTTGATTCCCGATATTGTAAATTTTCTTTCTCCATTTTTTCTTGGTTGTCTGCCATTTCGTTGTTTGCTAGTTCTAATTTGCCTACTATGCAATTTCTTGCCTGCTGGCTTAATCCCAGCTATCCTACACCAAATGTGACAAATCTGGACTTGTAAAATAATTTATTGTTTATTTTACTTCGCCCAGTTTGCGCTCTGACCAAGCTACCCCTGCACTTCTCCTCAATATTGAAGATGAGACAATATTGAGTAGGTTGCAACAATAAAATGGTTTACGAGCAGGGTGTACTCAGGGAGATAATCTGCTATGCTTAGACGCTCTATCAATTATATTAAAAGGCGCAATGCTGAATTTAAAGGTGTTATTGTATCTTATCTGCTTCGCTGGGTTGCGCCCTTTTAGTCTAACTGATGTTATTATGATTAGCCCCCCCGTTACTTAAGTGAAATATTGATGAGGCTAAAGATGCTGCTCAGGGAAGTACCTTATGGAACAGATACTTAAAAAATTTAATTAAAAATTAACCTGGTAGAAAATTTTCCTTATAATTGAGGGTAAAACGGACTGGAGTGATCAGTTACCTGGAATTGGAAGCTGAAAAGAGAGAAAAAAATCTTATTGTCTATAGACGGATTGATAATAGAACCAGGTAAATTAATTCAATTCAAATAACTGGAATTTGTTTATATTAAAAATATTGTTTATTTATAATAATTGAAATTGTGACTTTACTAAGTTTACCTTGTAAACAAAAGTTATCAATTATAAGTTTGTCGGTAATTTAAGGTAAGTAATTATAATTAACAATAACAATAATGAAATAATTTATCACGATATTTTAATTGTGAACAATTAATTCTTCACTTGAGAAAAATCAAGAATTGAAGTTAAAATGTTATTGTAAACAATCTATTCAAAATTGGTTCTAATAATACATTAATTAAATGTAAACAATGAATTATCGATTGGTACAACCCAATTGACTGGAAATTTAAATTTTATATAAAATAATTTATTCAAATTAATTATCACTATTAAATTAATCAAAACTGTACGGAATTGATTGTTCACTTGAGAAAATAATTACTTGGGAAGTCAGTATTAATAAAAATTGATATTCAAAAGCCCTAATTCCTTCAGTCAAATTTTGACAGGTGAGTTATAATATTTAGTTTTATTTAATTTTTTTTTTAAATTTGGTATAAATAGTTTTATTATCTAATTATATGCAATTAGCAGTCTTTATCAGTTAATTTAATCTATATGTAATTATTTAGTTTTGGTACATTTGATTTAACCATTCACTAATGTTGATGACATGGTTTGTTTATTTACATATTTTGACAGTTGTCAAATACTATTTGTTTTGACAGATGTCACTCGCTTCCCTGATTCATTTGACGTCAAATATACTGCCTGATTATACTTCAATCAGGTGTTTAACTCTTTCAAAAGTTTCACATAAATCTTAATGGAATTAATTAATTTAAACAATTTCAACTTTTTTGGTCTTAATCATATGTTTCTTATGATATTATTAATTGGAATTTTAATGTAAATTTTTCCTATAAATGTTTTATTATAATTTTGTAATTACCTGCAACAACACATCCGCTAAACAATTATGGTGATTATTTACTTTAAACGTTTTATGAATAACTGGTATTGGTTTAAATTTATTGTAAAGAGTGGATCGGAATTTTGTCTGTGTTTTGTGTCACTATTTTCTTAGCCACAAGGTAGGTTCTATAGAAATGGAATTGTCAACTGATTCGGATATTACCGACCCATTTGGGAACTATACATTTAATATAAGTTAAACTTGATTTGTTTACTTTTCTTTGCTAATAGTTCAGTGACAATTCTCAGAATTGTTTTCCTCCCGCGGTTGCAATGTTTTGATCACATGACACAGCGTGGGTCCGCCATCTTTCTTTTCGTAATTTTCAATTACCAGCTAATTGAATTTTAATATAAAATTATTGCATTTAATTCAAGGGTTTTGTTTTAATTTAATTTTTTTTTTCGAATGTTTTATTGCAGTTAACTTACTTGAATTTAAGGTTGGATTTTTCTTTAATTTAATGTGATTAATTACTGTTTGAGATGACCGGGAGAATTGAAAGTGTTTGCTTTAATTAATTATTTAAACTTAAAGTTAATTATAATTCAGTGAAAAATTCATAAAAATTTATTTTTAAATTGTTAATTCTAAATATTTTAAGCGTTTAAGTTCAAGAGTTTTTACAAAATTGAATGGGACATCAGAGAGTTAGATATGACGCTACGCGTGGACCTTGGTTCGCGTTGGATATTGTCTCGAACCGGTAGCGAATTTATGCTCGATTGTATATTGAAAAAACAAGTTCGTAGGGAGTTTGATAATTCAGTTGAATTCACTTCAATGTTTTACTTAGCTGTTGCTTCCATGAGTGATGGGCACGTGTCTATGGACCCCACGCCAAAGATGTCGGTGTGCATCGACGTCCTAATTTTGCCGGTAAATGTGGCAAATATTCTTTTCCCTCTGTAGAATCACACTCAACAGGTGCACGGACACATTCACAAACCCTAATTGTAATAAGATTAGGTGGATGCACAAAGATTTTTGCTAACACATGGAATTCACTGGGACTATTAAGACTGAGGTGTTATCACTTTGGCGGCCAACATACAAGAGAGCGATCGTTTCCGCTGACCCGGTCAACTTGACCCAGCACGTGGCTCTAATTACTCACTAACACATTGAGGGCGCCATCAATCAATGCTAATTTTAGGCTAATCAGTTTATCACCGCTAGAGGCCGTCTGCTTACTGTCCACGGCAATCAATTTGCCAAATTATGAATTTCATTCATCTTAAAAGTAACTTACAATTTTAATTATACATTGTTATGATTAATTCAGATATTGAGATTACAAAACCAAAAAAAATAAAATTAGACGCTGTATCGTCACAATATATATATATTAATATTAGACTGGTTGTTAAAAATTAAATTTTTTCCGACGCCCCTTAAAAAGTTTCCTTTTGACGAATAAACGCGAGGTAAATTTTTTTGTATTAAAAACAACATGTCCCGCAAGACGATCTAAGTTCATTTTTTGGTAAAATCATGTTTTTTGAAATTTCTCATTAAATATGCAATAATAATAATTTTTTGAAATTTGATATTATTAACAATGTTAGATTATTATCATTATTTTTATCAATAAATTTGAACTAATTTTCCAAGTAAATTTCCTATCGGAAAGTTAGCTAGTAGGTTAATGTACAATCATTATCTATATTTATTAAATTACCGACGCTTTCATACATCTATAGTTTCAATAAAAAATATGTCTCAAAATTTCTCTTAGTTGTACTGTACAAATCATTGACTATATTATTATATTATATATTATATTATATTTCAGGAAAAATACTATTTATGATAAGAAATTTCCAAAAAACATGATTTTACCAAAAAATGAACTTGATCGTCTTGCGGGTTGTTTTTAAATAATAGATAATAAAAAAAATTACCTCGCGTTTTTCATCAAAAGGAAGCTTTTTAGGGGGCGTCGGAAAAATTGAATTTTTAACGACCATATAATAATAAAACTTGAGTAAGATACGAGGTAGGTTTCACAAAAAAGAAATAAAACAAAATTGAGTTTTGAATTCGATATATTTCGGGGTTAAAAAAAAAAATTTTAATTTAAAAAAAAAATTTTAATTTAAAAAAAAAATTTAACGACCCGTCTAATATATGGTATATATAAAAGTATATATATATAAAGAAAAAATTATTTGATTGTTTTATAATATTAAAAAAAAAATACAAATCTTTTAAAAATGCTCACCCCAGGCCATACTAGAATTAATGACCAACCCAAGATTTCTGGCATTATCAGAGTAAGAGATAATCTGTGCCTCAGATATTCACAAGTGAAACCAAAGCCATTGCCCGGGATGACAGTATAATCGCCTGCGTCTTCTCGGGATTGAACATCAATCCAATCATGGCAGACCACTGGGCAATCAAATCAATGTCATCATTAGCCCTTTCGATTGATAAATATCATCTCCGTTTATAGAATTTTTCAAATCTATCAATGTATCCCGTCAAGCAGCGTTTCCAAAGTGCAGAGAAGGCTGAAAGAGGGGTGGAACGAAAATGTCCTTTTTTTTATTTTGTATTTGTAATAGTAGCCAAAATTTGCATTTTAGGTTCATAAAGGAAGAACAAAAATTTGGTTAACGTATTTCAATATCTTAAGGTGTCGCAAAGAGCTTTAATATTATTAAAAAATTTTAAATTTTGAAATAATTATTTTTTGAAAAATGTTTTTAATTAATAAGTTGTTGTAGGGAATAAAGAGACTAGCTTATGCAAATATTTTTTATTTTATGCCAACGTTTCATCAACTATGTTGACTTCCTCAGAGCTCAAACAAATTAACTTCTTTGCATATTTGTCAATTTATAAATATTCATTCTTAGCAAACACATATAGGCCAGTCATTGAACAGATTGAAAATATCAATCAATGACTGGCCTATATGTGTTTGCTAAGAATGAATATTTACAAATTGACAAATATGCAAAGAAGTTAATTTATTTGAGCTCCTGAGGAAGTCAACAAAGTTGACAAAATGTTGCCATAAAATAAAAAAATATTTGCATAAGCTAGTGTCCTTATTTCCCTACAACAACTTATTAATTTAATCGATCTACATAAACAATCAAAATAATGTTTTTAATGTTTTCTTCTGCATGTATTTGTACATAATTGAAGGAGACAATAAATTTTTATTATTTGTACATAATGTAGTTGTAAGACAAGAAATCGATATAAAAATTATTTATATTATAAAATAGCAACTTATTAAAGAATTATTCGAAATAATAGTAAAAAATTCCACTTTTATCAAATTATATCTTTCTTGCGGCACCTCAAGACATGTTTTAATCACTGTCTCAAAAATTTGTATGCCTTTTTTACATCAATTAACATTTATTATGTGATATTACAATAACAATCTTTTTATTCATAAACCCACGTTTCTGAGGCTTATTCCCTCCTTCTTCAGGGTTTACATAAAAAAAAAAAAAAAAAAAAAAAAATAAGAACCTAGCCAAATCTGTTAATTTATGAAATTATCTTTCTTGCGGCACCTCGGACTTTATAATTATTTTGTTTTCGTCTTTTCTACTACTAAAGGCAACTTTTCCACGCTATTACAAATAAAAAATCAAAATTTGTATTTTTCGTCCACCCTACTAGTTCCTTACTTGTTCGGCTTACTTGCAATTTAGTGGCATGGAGGGGGTCGAAATGACGTCACTCCGGACTATCTTACTAGCATGTTTACTTGATTCAAAAGATAGCCCATGTTCTAAAAAAAAGTTTAGCTACTTGAACCTGGCAGCGGCCAGCCAATCGGAAAGCATTATTTTATCACGTGGGTGACATGTGCATTGGCACAATACATCAGCTGATATTACAGAACAGCTGATATTTTGTTTCTCACTGTTCAACTCTTTACTGCAATTAATAAAGAGAATATGGCTTCCAAATTCGTCTGCGATTGATAATTTCTGCAATAATATTATTGTCAGCCATTTTTGTTTACATCTGAGCTGAAACTGAAAGATGATAGTCCGCTGTTTGGCTCAAAGGTTCATTGTCTGAATTGACATATGCGCGCTCAACCTAGCCGCCTAACTTGAAATATTTTCTGAAAAAGCTCCGTGTGAAGCCATCACGCGAAAAATCAGCCTGGCTAAACTAGCTTCAAATTGCAAGTAGGTCGAACAAGTAAGGAACAAGTAATAGAAATGTCTCCTGTAAACCAGCTTTTGCATATACTCTTAGTGATTTATTTTATGTATTCGATACTAATTTTATTTTTAAGGGGATGTCGGGATTTCTTTTTTTTTAGCACTACACCGATTTAAAAATTAGTCTAATGAATTTATAAATTTTTATTGATGAATGACTAATATAGTAAAAAAGTCATTTTTAAAAGTGAATGTTTATAAATATTTAAAATATACCCAAGTAAAGGAATCAGAAAATAGGTTGTATGGAAAATAAAGAAAAGAAAGAGAAAGTGAAATGGGTGGGTATTGTAAATGCTTCAAGTGGGGCGCGGTCGAAAAGAAAGAGAAGAACCACCGACCGACATGCAGACAGGTCGATATTACTGCGCCCATCGAAAAAGGCAACAAAGCTAGAGAGCATCAGATAGGGATTTAATAAAGAGTTTAAGAAATTAAATAAGAAAATTAGACTACTTTACTTATCAGGGAGGAGGTAGTTCCATAGAATCTTTTTACTTTCCTTTATATAGAATAAAAAAAAATGTATTGGAACATCTTCTTAAATGGACTTTTTGAGTTCTGCTAATTTCAATAAAATCAATTTTTTGTTATTTATAATTTTTTATAAGAATCATCAGAAAATATTTATTTTATTTCTTTTCTGTTGCTTTCAAGCATAGTTTTTGTGTTAAATGGCTTTAACTACATTTTTAAAATTTTCTGAATTTGTTAAGAATTACAGGTTCTTATATGTTTTTTGTTGTATAAAAACTGTATCGTGTATGTCTAGAAGTACTCCCTATTTCCTGTAAATGTAGATTGATATATCATATTCTATCAAAACCATCAACATTTTTTTTTTATTACTTTATCCATAGAGTAGCATGGATAGAGTATTGTAATTGGTCTTATCATAGTGGAAAGAATACGGAACCCAAGGTCTCAACCAAAGTCACAAATTGTAGTATACCTACAATCAGGGTGAATTTTAGAAATTGACGATTTTGCCAAGAATTGCATGGGGTCCTGTCCAGAGGCCCAAAAAGTGATTTTTCCATGTGGATGGATGGATGGATGGATGTGTATGGATGAATAGATGTATGGATTCCTTTTTTTCATCGATGATTTTTTTTCACACTGTTCAACCGATTGAAATAAAATTGAAAACATACCATTACTTTAACAAAATAAAGCTCTGATTAGTTTTTGCTATTTATTCCCCATATCGACCTACAAACATCTGGGATCACTATATAACAGAGGTGGCCAGCTAACGTGGCTCGCGAGCCGCATGCGGCTCTTCAGTCAATCTCGCAGCGGCTTTTGAACCCTCTTAAATAATACTGATTTTAAAAAGTACAGGGTGGGGCATAAAGATCTACCACATTTTGAAGAGGTATAAAAAATGAAAAAATTTAACTAGAAAGAAACTGAATATATTTTTGAAAAGAACATAAAATATATATATTTTTTAATGTATTATAAACATTATCAGACAAAAAAAGGGGGGGGGGTCAAAAATGAAAATTCTAGCCCTTTCGACCAAAATCAACGAAATTTTGTATATATATTCTGTGGGCCCTAAAGAAGTCTAGAAATGCAAAAACTAACCACCAAAAATGGGGGAGGGTCAAAAATGAAAATTCTAGTCCTTTCGACCAAACTATGTATACCAAATTTGGTTAGTTTTTGCATTTCTAGCCTTCTGGGGATCCACAGAATATGTATACAAAATTCGGTTGAGTTTGGTCAAAAGGGCTATAATTTTTTTTACCCCCCCCCCTTTTCTTTGTCTGATAATATTTAAAATACATTTAAAAAAATTTCATTTATTTTATTTTCAAAAATATATTTAGTTTTTTTCTAGTTAAATTTTTTCATTTTTTATATCTCTTCAAAACGTGGTAGATCTTTATTATGCCCCACCCTGTATAATAATTAAATTAAAAAAATAATAATACAAAAATTAAATTAATTTGTAATGTTATAAGTAAGTAGAGCAAAAAATAAATGTTACTTCATTTATATTTTATAAAATAAAAAATGTGTCTTTTTTTTAATAAACCATGAATCTCCAAACAATGTGGCTCCTTTGAAACAGTTTTATAAATTTGCGGCTCCCAAAGTTAAGGTTAGTGGCCACCCCTGCTATATGAGATACAAACATAATATAAGTTGTAAGTTAAATGCATTAATTTTCCCTGAAATAAATAGCATTACAATTTTAATTGGGTGATTATTTTTATGGGAAAGTTCGAATTGTTTTGGGCTCCAAAATAATGTTTTTATCATAAGCTATGAGATATTCCTGTAAAGATCTCATTAAGAATTAATAAATAGGCCAATTTTTTTAAAATTTAAGCCATTTAAAAATTAAGGCGTGGGAAGGCTCGAAAGTACCTACCCGTTTAAGCTAATTTGTATACATGATCATTTTGTAAAATCTTGTAATGATTGATGTTTGGAGGACCTAGCCACCGAGGACTTGTGCCTCTAAGCAGGTCGAGGAATTTATTTATTATTTATTTATTTATTTATTTATTTATTATTAAAATCCTGAAAAAAATCCGTTCATTCTCTGGCCATAAAATATTAATATACCTATTGATACCTGATAAAGAAAAGGGACTAAGAAAAAAATCGAGCTTAAATGTTCGGATTAAATTAATTTTATATAATGAAATGTTGACAATTGATTGATTGATTGAAGCGGAATCTTGATTCAAGCATTGATATTTTTAAAAGGTTCAAAAAAATTGTCGTGTATTTGGCGTATATTTTTACATTTGTATTTTTGTTAAAAAAAATGTTAAACGAAGAGAAATGAAATTGAAAATTGAACGTTTGTATGCAAAGCAGATTTGATTTAGGGTGCAATCGACTAAGAAATTAAGATACTTTGTAGGAAGCTTTTAACTTTTTTTTATTATTGTTAAAATGATGTTAAATTTTCTATATGATATACTTTTGAGATTTTATTTTATTTAAAATATAACTTTATATCGGAACTTTTTTTCGAACATATGAAAATCAAGATATTATTTTACAGCCTTCTTAAGGTAGTTGTTTCACCAAATGGGTTTTCTTAGGATTTTTTTTGACACATTATTATTTAAATACTTGCATCGATTAGTGGCAAAACGAAATTGATTAACAATATAGTTCCGGAGATGTTAAATTCCAAAGATAGAGTTTTCAGACTCTTGTACATTGCACTATACGGGATATCGGAAAGTTTACATACATATATAATTATAATTAAGAAACTCTTCTTAACATTGTTCTAAAAAAACTAAACCAACATTAAACAATAACTAATAGATTTTTATACAACACACTTTCTGAGATAATAATGAATAAATAATGAAAAGTTTATAATGAAAAATTTACACTAAAAACAAGCTGGCAACAACGCATTTATTTAACCTAAAAAGTAGGTTAACTTTAGTACATTTTTTGACTTTTTTTCGCTTCAACCATTGTCGCAACAGCTTTTAGTCGTTTATTAAGAGCTTTTTGTTTAATAAATCGTCCTTTATAATGTATTTTATCTGTCATTTCTATGATAAAAATATTCATGCTCTGACAATGTTACCAGGTTTGTCAAACGATCACGGCATTGGCTAGTAGTGATATATAAACAGCAAAAAGTTTTGGGCTTATGAATTATGAATCCTTATTGTCTGTTCTATATACTCTAGCATTAACTTTTTGCTAGTATTGTCGCAAAACAACTACCTTAAACTCAGTAATTTTACTTGCATCCAAATAGAATTGATTAAAAGAGAGTACTGAAATCAATGGAATTTTATCTTCACTAAAAACTCAACGACTATACAACTATACTCAGAGCAGTTACTAGTACCGAAACAACAGAGCAGTGTGCCGGAATCCACAAGTAGAATTGCCAATTCGGAGCACAGATTTGCGCTAAATTAATCATTCAAATGCGGAATGGGGTTAAGAAAAGCGAAACCCACCAAAATTTTTCCTTAAGTATAAGGAAAGCATGAAATTTACCCACACAATAAAACAATAGAAGCTTTATTAGCAGAGCTAGTAAAATAAAGCACACTTGTTTTGGAAGAGATTCTTAAATATTTATTTAAAGAGGTTCTTTCGCGACAATGCACACAAATTTTTTTACCACCGTAACCACATATATATGAACATACTAGTATACCTATATACAAGTATATATATATTTATATATACACATATGAACATACATAATCTACATAGGGCAGGAGTCCCCAAACTTTTTAGAGATAGGGCCACATGTGAACATTGAAAACTATCGGCGGGCCGAATATAACATATACTTGGGATATTAGCACGCATCTTTTGCGAAATGCCTCTTTCAGGGCTCTCGCGTTTCGCAACTCAATTTACAAGCCTCTTGTTACAGCTTAAGACTATCTTGAATCGACAGAAGCTGACCATCACAAAATTAATAAATAACACTTTATTTGAGTAGATATTAAGCTAATTAAAAATAAGTAATAATTAATAGAGATTGTGGTGTTGTTGCAAGGTGAACCATCTTGAATAAAGATAAAAGGAAATAAATATTTTATGAGATATTAATTTACTATGATTTAGTCTTCTAGGTCACTTGTTTTTAACGTGAAACAAGTGACCTAGACAATTTAATATCTCATAAAATATTTATTTACTTTTATCTTTAAAAATAAATAATCATAAAATGATAAGTTTAGAATTATTCCAGATTTTAAAATTTTTATTTATGTCTAAAAAGATATAATATTTGTAGATCTTTAACGCCTAACAATGTAACCTTATATTCAGAGCGACTACTTCGAATGCATACCACCAGGCATTTTGTCCGAATTTACGAACCCAATGTATATATTTTAATTTCAAAATGATTTTAATTATGTAATTTGTTCAAAAAAGTAAATCTCCCTTTTGCCATTTCTTAGAGATTTTCTGCTATTCATGAAGATTTTGAATGTTAACACTTGTTACGCGACTTTGCTTGATGAAGAAAAATAATCAACTTGAAACCGTTTCGAAAATAACATCCAAGGAACTGTAAGTCATAATCTTATCCCACGGCAAAGGATAATTTGTAGAAAGAGTTAGTTATATTGATTATCGACTCATCTTCAGTCACAAGCGTTTTATTTCCACTTAATTAAATATTTAGTGATTTAAAAATAGTCAGTATTTTTGAATTTCGTAAAATAAATATTTAGATTCATCATTAAATATTCTTTGTGCCATTATTCTACCAGATACATGATAAATATTGTGGGATTTCATTATCCGCTCTTTCACTGTAAAGTGCTTTTGAAAATAGGGATTCATTTTCGCCTTGAGAAAGACGTTTCCCGTCGGCTTCCTTCGATGAAATGACAGGCGAGCAGCAGGGACACGCCCCTTTTATAAAGAATGGAGCGCGCGAAAAATTATGCTTACGTCACTTAAAACGCGGGAAGAATTAACCAATCAACTTAATTACTAATTAGAGCTAATTAGGTTATAAAAGAAGCCAGCTCCTCGAAGCGAATTCAGTTGTTATCATTCAGTTGTAATGTGTGAGTTGTCACTCGTTGAATGAGCAGCCTCCGGGGTGATTGCGATCACCTTGGAACGATTTGGAACCAAACGGCTTGTGTCGAAGAAGTAATTTGTATACACGTTTTGTAACGAAGAAGCAATAAATGCGGGCATTGTGCCGTTATTTTGTTAAAAGCATAGTTTCAACCGCCTAGTGCGAATTCTTATTTAAAATAGCATTTATAACTGGCTCTAAGGCCGCCAATAGAGATTATCATCTCTGAAGATCACCCCCCATCCAAGCCCGGCAAATCTCTTTCCAACTAACCCTTCGAGCCAATCATAATAAAAATCATTCATCATCTCAATCATTTCCTATAATTGATAGAGATTTTCTTTAGGAGACGGACTGGTATAAATATGCAATTGGATGTTGATGAAAAGCAGTCCACGGTGGTTGTAAAAAAATAAGACTATAGAGGTTTTATTATTTTACATTTATTTGTTTCCAGGTAACCACAATATCCTAAGAATATTCTAAGGATATTCTAAGGACATTTAAATCTTCTTAGAATATTCTGAGGATATTGTGTGTTACCTGGGTTAAAACTGACGTTTCGGAGATTTATTCTCTCCTTCTTCAGGGTAACAAAAAATCAATGAAAGTAGTTCAGAACATAATTACTCTATAGTCTTATTTTTTTACAACCACCGTGGACTGCTTTCATCAACATCCAATTGCATTTCCTATAATATTAAGTAATTTTATTGAAGCTATTACTAATAATTACGAATGACACATTTTTATTGATGAACTGGATACATTTTTGTTGGTAGGTTTCGCTTATACTAAAAGTGTCAATCATAGTGTGTCATATCATAGCGTTAATCATTGTGTGAATCACATATCCACACTTATTGTCGATTCCTCCATGTCTTCAAAAATGGTTACCAATGATAATCGAAAAGTCAAAAATGCAATGTAGAATGATCATTTCTCAAGTATTAGATGAGAATCGATTGCTATTTTTGATTTTAAGTGAACATTGACTTCAAATATGCAGTAATACCTGAGTAATAATAAAGGAATAAACATATTAATATTTCAAACGACTATAGATAAAGTCTAGTATAGTTGGAGCTTATTTTAGGTACAATGAAAAATATGGGTAATTAATTTTAAACTGAATTCTTTCATCTTTAAATTAATTATCTATTTGTATTCACATGGAATTAAATCAATGGATTAAATAAGATAATTCCATGGAGATAAGCTAAGTAGATAGGGTAATAAGGGAACGGACTATTATCATTCCTTGATAAATGATTCGAGGGTAACTCACGCTACACAAGCGTTAGTTTGGGTGCAAAAATAATAATCTAATTGCATCAGCATTTAAATATTTAGATTTAGATAAAATGTATTTATTTTTCTACCTTAAAGGTGTGTGAATGAGCATATAAAATGATGATAAAGATTTATTTTTCTTTCCTCAGCATATTATTTGCTGAATCAACGAAAAGTTATCTCATCTCTCTCTCTCTCTCTTTCTATGTGAACACCTCTTCGTTTGAAGTCTTGATGGATTTACGTTGACTGTTGAAGTCAAACAGCTAAATCAATCTTTAACAAATCAATTCGAAATGTTCTAAAAAAATCTAAAAAAGTAAACATAGCTAGCAAGCAAATGAGACAAGTGAGCCATACATCAGCAGTTAAATAACATCTTAATAAAGGGGATATATAGTACTTATAAACATCTCAAATTTTTCATACATATTTATAAGAAAATATTCATTGTTCAATAAATTATTGTTCTTATTTGTCGTTTATAAATAGAGTACGGGCCAGATTCTAGATTTTGCACATTTATAAGTTGAGAATTACCATAGGCATAAAAACAGTCTAAAATTGTCCCCTTTGGCCGTTTTCAAAGTGATTAATTATTTTTTTAAATATAGCATTGTTTCAAATAACAGAATTTGTCCTTTAAATTCAAGATTTATTAATTATTTTTTCGTTTCACTCTCTAGCCTACAAATAGGTAACACACTTTCATAGAAAATAATTTAATACCAGCTATCTTGTTTAAGATACGTCTAAGCTAATATATTTTATTACTTCTTACAAACTGGGGTATATGGTATATTATATATAGTATAGATTGTTCTCGATTAAGAAAGAATAATTTTATTGTCTCAAGCATACTGAGTCGCACAGCTCTAGAACAGGGAGGTACCCGCCCCTTCCCCTCTTGAAATCATCTATCTGATAAAATACGTAAATCCTCAATTTAATATAAACACTTTTTAAATATTATAGAATAAATCTTTTATTCCAATATTTTAATCGTAATAAATGCCTAATTATATTTATGAAATATTAATTTATTCCCAAAAAAGACCCATCGTGAAATAACTTTTTGATTACAAGCCTGATATAAACTATTATATATAATAATAATATAATTGGTTTAAATTTTAAATTTATTAAATAGTTGACTAGATCACAATTCAAAATATAAATATTACTATTTATAATTGAAGAAAATATTTAGTATTTTTTTTCATTTTAAATAGAATTAAAAACCCTTAATCTATATTCATAGATTTAATCTAAATCAAAAAATAAAGAATAAATGAAAATCCACTTAATTTTTGAAATTTTAATTGATTGCAAATACATTCGAGTTGCTGGAATAAGGAAAAAATCAAAGAAAATAAATGGCCTGACTGTTTGGGTCACATCTTTAATTAAGGCCATAAAAGGGAGGGTAAATAGATCCTGTATGGGGTTGTTGGTGGGAAATAAAGAAGCCCAGAAGAGACAAAATGAACAAAGCAGAAAGAGAGAGCGAGATGCATCACACAAGAAATAAGGGTGAGTTTCGTTTTGGTTGCAGAGAGAGGGAAAGTGGTGCAATCCCAGGAGATAAGTTAATCGCAACTGCTTCGTTGAGCCAATGCCTTGCCAAATGTATAAATTAACTTATACTCAAACAAACTACAACAACAACCAACCAACGAGAGAACAATATATATTCGCCAAGTCACAAGTGCTCGAGAACTTCCCTTTTGAAACGGGGACAATATGTCTTTATCGCTTTATATATATGTATATACCTATATATATATATATATATATATATATATATATATATATATATATATATATATATATATATATATATATAAAGGTTATAAAAGAAATAAAAGGTTGTGTTCGAGCTTAGCACTTGAGCCCATCTACAATATCCATAGAAATCTTTTATACACGCATTTAGAATATTAAATGGCTCAAATTGAACTTCTGTTATACTCAACTCGTGATTAAATATTCATATTAGTTTCTTTTAATTTTTCAAATACACAGTTAAAAATTAATATGTTTTTCGAACCTCATTTATGAGAAAAACGGATTTTTCAAACGATTCATTTTCTAGTGGTCAATTTAGAAACGAATCAAATAAACAAATTTGCAACTTTGTTCATCTCTATGACTTCTAGAAACTGGACATGCATTTCGACGAGGCTTATTTACAGCTTCAATCTTTCACAATTCAGCTAAACTTTAATCATTAAAAAAAGTGAAGAATATGTATCTCAAGTACTATTTATCGGAGTGGCAGCCAAACTTGTACAAATAATATTTTATATACAATTTACGCGTACATATATTAAGTTTCTTTGAACAGTAAAAAGTTATCACTCGTGAGATCGTGTGTTAATTTACTCTATAATTAAAAATTTATTATAGGTATTATCTGAAAAACAGTACAGCCTTGTTGAGATTCAAATACTCTAATTATGTATGTTATGATCTCATGATACAATCATCATGTGTTAATTTACTCTAATTAAAAATTTCTTATTGGTATTATCTGAAAAACACTACGATCTTGTTGAGATTCAAATAATTATCTATGTCATGATCTCATGATACAATCCGCTATGTTATATGTAGATTAGGGTGGGTCAAAAAAATCCATTATTATTTTTTTTACAAGTGACACGTAAAAGTGGGTTGCTAGACACCTTAAAAAAGTTCTTTCTAAATATGAGCTCTTAATTTTAATAGGAAGATCCTCCGCATTGCAGTTTTCTTATTTTTTTCTCAGTCCAATAGAAAAAAATCATACCTCATCATTATTTGATTGTACAGAAAAATGTTCTTAAAGAATTTCGTAGGAAATTTAATGCTCTACAAAAAAGGTATCTTATATTTTTTCCGTAAAACTCACCATTTGAAAGATATTGAAGATTTAAGTTTGATTATTTTAAGACAAATTTCATTTTTGTTTATGAATTTTATAACTCGACAATAAATGACTATTATAAAATTCGCAATACAAATTTTTGTAGGAAATTAACTGCTCTATAAAAAGGGTGTCTTATGTTTTGGCGATTAAATTAAGCGTTCAAAAGATATTCATCATCAAACTTTCATGTGTAAAGATTTAAAGAGTTTTTGATTAGATATTCGAAAAATTTCAATTTAATTTATGAATTTCATACAAATTTCATTTTTTGTCATTAATATAAGTATTATTTGAGTTTTATTTTCAAAATTTTTGAAAATTATTTTATAATTTTTATAATTTTTTTAATTTTCGAATATCTAATCAAAAACTCTTAAAATCTTTACACATGAAAGTTTGATGATGAATATCTTTTGAACGCTTAATTTAATCGCCAAAACATAAGACACCTTTTTTATAGAGCAGTTAATTTCCTACAAAAATTTGTATTGCGAATTTTATAATAGCCATTTATTGTCGAGTTATAAAATTCATAAACAAAAATGAAATTTGTCTTAAAATAATCAAATTTAAATCTTCAATATCTTTCAAATGGTGAGGTTTACGGAAAAAATATAAGATACCTTTTTTGTAGAGCATTAAATTTCCTACGAAATTCTTTAAGAACATTTTTCTGTACAATCAATTAATGATGAGGTATGAATTTTTTTCTATTGGACTGAGAAAAAAATAAAAAACTGCGATGCGGAGGATCTTCCTATTAAAATTGAAGAGCTCATATTTAGAAAGAATTTTTTTAAGGTGTCTAGCAACCCATTTTTCCGTGTCACTTGTAAAAGGGAAATAATGGATTTTTTTGACCCACCCTAATGTAGATATTTAAACATATAATATACATCACAAGCGAATTGAGAGATGACCAGATTGCTTACTAACAAAAGGAATTTACTTACATCCAATCGGGTAATTGAACCCATGGAAAACAAAATTAAAGTAAATGATTCTTTGTATCAAGCAGAAGACAACTCTTGATTTATTATGAATTACAACTAAGCTACTCGGAAAAACAATATATTTTCAATTATATCAACTTTCGATTACAACTCGAAAATTTTAATTAATTTTCATCATTGCTGGTCGGATGTGTCAGTCTGAAAGAATTTTACAATTCATCAATTTGACAAGTATGTCACTACATCTTTCATCGTTTTCAAACATTATTTGTCACTATAAATTTCTTAAAACAGCTGATGTATTTGATTTTTTCTTCCAGTTTCAAAGGACGACAGCTCATGCTAGAAAACAATCGTTTATCGTTTCTATTTGTTTTTAATTTACACCCCTCTAAAATTGCAAATATGCAATTTTTCTCATAAAATAATTCCTTTTTATAAGGGAAAAAAGTTAACCTCGAACGATACACGATACACCTCTAATGTAAAATCCAAATAAAAGAATAAGACTGAAAGAAAGTATAATTTAATTAAATATAGATTAAAACTATCTATATATATAAAATTAAGGTTTTGTCTGTACATTGGTCCAAATCACGCCAAATTTTGGTTGCACACGTTTCAAGCAAAGTTATGAACGAAAACACCCTCAACAAAATTCCTGTCTGTCTGTCTGTCTGTCTCAGTGGTTTCCGCGAAAAGTTGCTCACGATTCACGTCAAAACGGCTGAAGGGATTATTATGAAATTTCATATTTGTATCAGGTGTCTTCTAACTTACGTTTTTAGCTATATAACGTTTTGATATTTTAACCCCAAAAGGGGGTTTGGGGGGCGCATGAATGAAAATTATCAAATAACTCTTAAACTATTAACTCTACGGCAAATTTTATAATGAGCAAAGTTGTATGTGGTGTGATTTTGGACAACTTTTGTTTAAAAAAAATCCCCCCAAAAAACACCCAAAAAAGGGAGGGAGGGTGAAAAAATGTAAGTTCTTGCCCTTGGAGCAAACTCAACCAAATTTTGTATACATAATCTCTGGGCCTCTAGAAAGCTAGAAATGCAAAAACTAACCACCCAAAATGGGGGGGGGAGGTTCAAAAACGAAAATTCTTTCTCTTAGGCCAAACTCAACCAAATTTTGTATACATAATCTGTGGGTCACTAGAAGGCTAGAAATGCAAAAACTGGGTGCGGAGGGTGGGTGCGGGGGTGGAATGGGGGTGGGGGTGCAGGGGGTGGTGCGGGGTGGAGTCCAGGGGGCATAGCGGTGTGAGGTCCAGGGACCAAGGATGGGGTGTGGTGCGCAGGGTTGGAGGGCGCGGGGTGGGGTCCGGGGTGGATGGGGTGCGGGGTCCGAGGTGTGTGAGGTGCGGGTGGTGGTGTGGAGGAGGGGGTTGGGAATGGGTGCATGTTGTGGGGGTGGGGGGTGCTGGGGGGTTTGGGGGGGGGGTGGTGTGGGGGGGGGGGGGGGGGGTACGAGGGCTGGGGGTCCAGGGGCGTGCTCCTGGTTAGCAAGAGGGCCGCCGAAGGCGAAGCCGCAGCTAGTATTATAATAATATACAGAAATAAAAACGAATCTTTTGCATAGATCACTTTAGGCATTTTTTTGAACATTTTATTCCAGGTTATTTCGTTCTGTTAACTAGAATGTAGCTATTATATTAATCTATAATACAAACACTCAAAGAAAATGAATTATTTTTATGGGATACTACTTTTGATAAGTTAATCATAAAAATGAAAAGCTTACCGAATGCCAAAAATGACTAAATGTCGACAATCGTTTTTTAATTAAAATTATTAATCTTTATATTTTTTAAATTTCCAATTGTAGATATTATTATTATTATTTTTTTAACAACATTTTATTTGAATGAAAATTCATTTTAATTACTGGGTAAATAAAGGGCGCTTGAAAATGAACTCCACTTATAATCAAAAGCTTTGAGAAATTAGAATAATAAAAATATAATTTCGATTGAATATATATTGTATTTTTATCAGATTATTGTATAATGAAATTGAGAAAAAAATGTTTCATTTTGGATATTCAAATTTAATTATTTATATTTATATTTAAATGAAATCAATTAAACTTTACCAGAAACAATCACAAATCATAATTATTATTAAAAAAAAAAACTTTTTTTCATTTTAGTTACTTTACTTTAAGGTGCAAAAATAGCAAACGAAACAAGCGAATATCAAGAGAAGTAAAGAGAAAATCCAAGCAAAAACACTTGTGTAAAAATTATATTATAAGACTTTTAACAGTATACTTATTATTTTTTTGAGCTTTATTGAGTTATATAATAAATTATATTGGCCCGCTAAAATGTTTTCTTTTTTAGGCCGCTCCTAAAAAAGTTTGCGCATCACTTTATTATACTATTAAATGAGCGGCGTGGCCTAAACGTCCGAATGTAGGCCCGAACTGTACATTTAAAACCAGAAACTGAGCCGAACTAGATCTCTTATCCAAACCAAATGATCGTTAGATATGTAACTGTTAAAGAACATATTTTTGTGATTAAATTTATTAAGGGTTGAAATTATATGTAAATCACACATACTTAAATAATTATAATTATTTATTGAACACAAACAACAAATACAATATAACTATGACGTTTCGATCGGCTTATTCTAATTTCATACTTGAGAACGATCGATGAATAAGCCGATCGAAACGTCCTAGTTATATTATATTATTTGTTGTTTGTGTTAAATAAATAATTATAATTAATTATATGTGAATATAATACAAACCAAACTATCGTTTAAGTGGCTAGCTTGCTTTAACAACAAAACGAATTTTCTATATCCAATCGGGTAGCGGACCCCATGAGAAATAAGAGATAAAATATTTATATTTAAAAAGATGATGATGGTCAAACCTTCTCTGACAAATAATATATTCATATTTAGATAAGGTATATAATATGTACCTATATGTTGATTTGCATCAAGCAGAGAACAACCTGATTGATTTTCTATTTATTATACGTATTTAGAATTTTAACTAAGAAAGCTCTAACCCAAGCTGCCTGTAAAAACTCACTTCTCCTCCGATCATATATAAAATTTGAAGAGAGTATACCGAGTCTTGGAGAAAGTTTTCTCTTTTTCCTCTATTTAATTTAATTTTTTTATAAAAAACAGAATTTTTTATAGTGGAATAAAAAATATTCTAAATGCAAGGAAAAACGTTTTCTTTTAAATATTCTCAATTATATATAATGGTTGAAAGTTTATATTGGGAAAATAAGGACAAGTTTTTTATGTGTGACTTTTTTATTTATCCGCCAACGTTTCGTCGACTTTGCCGACTTCTTCAGGGCTTCAAATAGTCATGTCACACATTCGTTTAAATTTTCTTATTTGAAGCCCTGAAGAAGTTGGCAAAGTCGACGAAACGTTGGTGGATAAATAAAAGTCACACATAAAACTTGTCCTTATTTCCCAATATAAACTTTCAAATTATAAATTAAATTATGGACGGAAATGATAATAATTATATATAATATTTATTTAATTTATTTTATTAAATTATATAACTAAGAATTCGTAGAAAAAATTTCGGCGAGAGTGATAATGTTAAATGCTAAATGTAGATTGTGCCAGATTTACTCCTTAGTCCGAGAGTCGGCTTAGGTTCGGAAATTACAATCGCAAAATTTTGTCCTAGTAATATTAAACATCTTTTAAGGCCTTGTGTGTTTGAATTCGTTTTCAGACAAAACAAGTTTGCACAGGCGAAAGACTGAGCGTGTACTAGGCCCTTCAGACTAATAGGGAATAGGCAAACCCCTCACTTAAGACACATGCAAATTAATATTAAAACTTATTAATAACTCCTTGTTGTCCGTTCCATATTAATAGATAATACATACGACACATCACCAATTTATTAAATGAGTCGAGAATATAGTAACTTCAATTAAAACGGATGTTTTTCATTTTACATGTCCATCTCTATTTATTGATTTCATATTTTTAATTGAAATTATTTTCCTAAAACTTGGCTTTTATGCATTGTTATGTATGTCACGAATTATGATACCATATCACGTAAAAGCCAAGTTTTAGGAAAATAATTTCAACTAAAAATGTGAAATCAATAAATATATATGGGCATGTAAAATGAAAAACATCCGTTTTAATTGAACTTACTATATTCCGGCTCATTTAATAAATTGATAATATTGAAAGTGGCAGCTCATTAAATATCTCACTACTTTTTTTGGCAAACGGTTATTATTAAACGAACTTGGTCTTTTTTTACCCGTGTATTTTTGTTGGGATTTCACTTCTTATTGTAAGTTAGTGGTGTATTTATGCCCTGAAGAAGGGAATGTTTCGATTTTTCGATTTCACCCTTTATTACTGGTCCAAACTCCCAAACATGTCAAGTTATTAAATGAAAACTTACCGTTTGAAGAGCTGAGCTGAAGACGCCATTAATGCAATCACGGCCCTTCAAAAAAGACCCGAACGATTATCAGCTGAAAATATCAGAGATTATTAATTAATTTAAAAAAATTTCAACTCAAATTATTAATTAAATATAGCTAATCATTTTTTTAATTATAAAGATTAATTACCGGATAATAAAATGAAAGTTTTTGCCGAGAGTAGCAGAATTTTTATATATTGAAGGAGACAATAAAAGAGTGTCTTCTACTAGAATTATAAATTTTATTTATAATTCCATGCAGAAGTACACTCTTTTATTGTCTTCTTCAATACCGGATAATAGAGTAAAAAATTGGTGTGAATTACACTTAGATAAGGGGATGGCTTCTTAGTGGCGGAGCGTCCCTCCTCGACTGAAGGTCACGGGGAGTACAACTCACGCTCTAAGGGCCGGTTGTATGTCGCAAAGTAAATGATTTTTACCAGTAACAAACGGTAGATGGTAAATGGAGGGACTGGGATGGCCAATCATATGACAAGCATTTTCAGTGCCTGTCATCTGATTGGCCAGCCCAGTGCCTCCATTTACCATCTACCGTTTGTTACTGATAAAAAGCATTTACTTTGGCAGACATCCGGCCCTAAGAGAATCTAATTGCTCTGAAGTCACAACCAGTGGCAAAAATTTATATTATTAGAGTAAGACCCCAGCGACCCCAAACCTTCGTCATTTTATCAAGCTTAAGATTTATTCTATAGGTGTGTACCGATGGGTGAACCGCGACCTAAAATCGTGTACACCTACTTTCACTTCCACTTTCATTTTCAAGTGGAAGATAATAAATGACAATCGATTATCTAATGAATTCCAAAGTAATTCCAAAGATGGTGTACACCTAATTCCAATCGCGGTTCACCCCTCGGTGTGTACTATAGTAGGTTAGAAGTTTATGTTAAGGGTCGCCATCTGGGAACTAGAAATAAATAACTTTGTCAGAAGAAGGCAAAAAGACTTGAGGGCCGGTTTGATCTCCTTTAGTTAAAACTGCAAAATACCTTTATCACCATTAACGAATAAACTCTTGCAAGATGACCGCTAAATCCATAAGGGTTAATTTCAAAAGACATAATTAATTGAATAACCATCATAGATCAGGATTGAGTCAAGAGGTTTGTCCGTCTACTCACTCATTATAATGTATATATCTATATACACCATGTATTTTGAACAAACGCTACGAGCAAGGCAGTACACTCACACCAATACATTAATGAGAATGACAGATTAAACGATGAATTATTTGGAAAATCAGGGTCAACATCTAAACTCAGAAGCAGAGGCCTTCCAGTCGAAATTAATGAAGAACGATAAGAACTGAATTTCGCCGTTTAATTTCAAAATAATAATCATAGTAAAAAATTATAATTTATAAAATAGCTCCTTAAAAGCGATTTGCTTTTCAGGGTTAATTTTTATTTAATTTTTATTCAATTTTTCAAAAGAAAGAAACTAAGGAAACAGTTTCTGAAATTAGATTAGCTGAAATTGTTTAATACTTAAAAATGTAAGGTGTGATATATGCCCATGGGCTCAAGACTAACAAGACATTGTATTGTTTTATCTCAGCAACGAAACAAGAACCATGAAACAAGCTTGAAATTTTTAGAGATTAATTGAATTTTTAAAGAAATAACATGTATTTCAGTAATTGACATTGTTTTTGAAAATATTGCAATTATAATTATAATAGTTTTGAAAAATGATCAAAATAGCTAGTCAAGAAAATTTCGAATTAGCTCCAGGTGGAGAATGAGCAACATTTGGTCTAGAAATATGAAATGTAAAAATAAATGTACAACTTATTAATGGAAATATTTGTGACAAATAACAATTCGATTTTTTTACGATTTTCTGCATTTTAGATCAGGGCAGTTCAACCCGTAGCCAGCGGGCTGCATGAGGCCCAGGACTGCAATGGGTGCGGCCCAACATAAAATCATAAACTTCCTTAAAACATTGAGATTTATATGTAGAGATTTATTTATTCCCTTTTTCGAAATATGAATGTACATTTGTACAATACGTAAAGTTTTTTTCAAGAATAAAATTCACTAAAAGAAAAATTATAAGCTCAACTATATAAGATAAAAAAATAATGAAGTTTTGAATATTTAAAAATTCTTCTTCTCATATTTTCATTTTCTAAAATATTTATTATTTCAGTAATTTATATGCTACGACACTAACCAAGTCTATAGTTACACCATTCTAGTAAAAGGAGGCAGGGAATTGGGGTTTTCTAGAACAATCACAATTAATTGATAATTTCTCTCCTGAACTAAAACTTGTCAGGACTTGTCTTTTAGATCTTTGCACGTTCTTACATGTCAATAGATAATGGATTGACAGGGATTATTATATCCGTGACCCTTTTAAAAAATAAATTATCATTCCTCAAATCCTTTTTTAATCCCATTCGATTTAAACCAGGGCTGTCCCAATATAAAGTCATAAAATTTCTTAAAACATTGAGATTTATATGTAGATACTGGAAAACACAACAATTTGGCTTAATAATTTTTTTTTCTCTAAAGTAAGAAATCTGAAAATCTACTGTGAAGTTTTCGAAACATTAAAGTGCTAATTTTAAATTTTGAATCTGGAACTAGATTTCAAGATTTCCGAAAAAATAATCATTATTTTGGTCTATTTTCGACTCCATTTTCATTAGAAATAAATTTTTTAGTTACAAACTTTCTAATTGAATGTTCTAATTCAACAATTAGATACCGATCTGAAAGAAAAATTGAATATTGTCCCTTTATTAGAATTTTATATTAATTATCTAGCCAGGAAAAATATAAATAAATACTAATACATGATATCTTTTTTTGTAAGTCATTTTACATATTATACGAGAAGCTATTTTCAAGTATAAAATTTAAGAAAAGTAAAATTAGAAGTTCCCTATGAGCTAAAAAAATAATAAAGTTCTTATTTCAACATTATTAACTATTAAATTAGGGAACGAAGAAAAGATTTTTATATTATAGACAAAAGGATCAGCCGGAATTCGAACCCAGGATCTTCGCATGTGCGCTGCGATGCCTTTATAAAAGCCTTAGCTCTTATCATCTCGGCCACTGATCCCCGAATCCAAGCTGATAACTAATGTCTATATGAATTTGGAATTTCATTTTTATTTAATCTTTTAATCTTTTCCTCGTTCATTTTTCTCAGCTCTGTAGTTGGCTTGACTAATTAAACTATATCCAAATGATCGAGTGGGAGGCATTTGGAAATAATTATTAACTATCTTTTTTAATAACAATTATCAATATAATTATAGTATTTTATCCGAAGTCCGAGACAATTTTTTTTTCTTCAAATGTGGCCCGTGTAAACCAAAAAGGATGGACACCCCTGTTTTAGATACATATCAATGACCTCCTTGACCACCTATTTTTATATAAATACAGTGAGTTTAATCATAATTGTTAGAACATTTTTCGAGAAAATCTTAAAAAAGTGTTTGGCCTACGAAGTAAAGTGCTAGTTACGATAAGTCGATTTTATCTGTAACCTTGCTGTCACATCTTTTACGGCTGATGTCTATCTTGAATATAAAATTTTAGTTTCGCACAATTTTTTGTATGTGAGTTATGCTGACCACACACACATACACACACACACAAGCACGCACGCACTTTATGTTATTGACAGCTTTACTATCCTCGGGTATACTATTCTAATATTCATCGCATAAAATAATGAACTTTTTAAATTCGCCATTTTATATTTTGGCAGAATGATCTTTGTGCTCGCCGTAGAATGTACCCAATAGGGATTTGTTCTTTCCCTGTTTATAAGACAAGTGAAATAGTTACAGTTATTTCTCTAGTAAATCACTGTCTCAAAAATTTGAATACAACGCAGAATAAGAATACCCACTTTGATGAGCGACTGCTTACAGTGAGCAGCCCACGGCAAGCCCATCATAATTCTAATAGCCCTCTTTTGCATATGAAATGCCTAGCCGCCTGCGTACAAGAGCCCCAGAAAATCACTACTTAAGAAATGATCGAGCGTATGTTAGCATAGTAATATGTAAGACCTACCTCACACCTCAATACCACTTATTATAAACCACAACAAACTGAATTCGTTCTATTTGTTATATAGTCAACATGAGCAGACCACCTCAAATTCATTTAATATATTAGAATATGACAAACATTACTATTGGCAACGTTTGTATTGGCGTCATGCTCAGGGGATAAGACCAGTTGGTTTGCGCAGGTTGACTAGGGAGAGCTAGCAAGTGGGTGTGTTGGGGTAAAGTAGGACAGAGAGAATATTATGTCTATAACAAACAAAACCGATAGGGATGAATTAAACTAACAAGGGAGCCACGAAATTGAAGCATCTCTTAAGAGAATATCTGAGTTACAACTTGGCCTACATCCCTCCCTATTCATACATATTTATCAATTGTACAATATTCCTTAAGATGTGTTTTTCAACTTATTCCAACGAAAATATTCCCTGATGACATATCAAATTATGTCCACCTAATTAGATTCTCTTTAAAATCATGAATTAAATAGAACGTCTCTAATCTATACATCTGTGATCACCAGCCGTAATTATTAACAATAATAACAATAAGAATTTATTACAATTTTGTTTTGAGTTACTTTTGTTTTCTTTTATTTTCTTTGATTTGAATTCCCTATCAGACCATAAAAATAAACCTTTCCGATTATAAGACGAACTGTATTTTTTAGAAAAAAAAATGAGCTGCTACATCTAGATACACCATAGATAAATAATTTTCCGAGCAACGCCGACTAATCAGCTATTTAATTTAAGCCTCACAGACGGAAGTGTTAGGAGATTGTTGATTTACATGGATGAAGGCGGGCCTCGCAGCTATAGTTAGTTAATAAAAAAAATTGTTATGGAAAAACAATTTTTTCAAGTTCGACAATATAATTTACTAGCTGCAAGGCCCGGCTTCGGCGGTCTACGTCCCACACCATGCACCCTAGCCTCACATCACCACTCCGGCACCCCGTCCCCGACCCGGGGAATTTTTTTAAACAAAAGTTGTGAGAAATCACATCCCCTACAACTTTATTCATAAGAAAATTTGCTGTAGAGTTAATACTTTTGATAGTTGTAGTTTTTGATAATTTCCATTCGTTGCTCCCCTTTTGGGGTCAAAATATCAAAATATCAAAACGTTATAAACGTAAGTTAGAAGGCATCAGATTCAAATATGAAATTTCATAATAATCCCTTCAGCCGTTTTTACGTGAATTGTGAGCAACTTTTCGCGGAACCCACGGAAACATACAGATATACAGACGTACAGACAGACAGGAATTTTGTTGAGGGTGTTTTCATTCATAACTTTGCTTGAAACGTGTGCAACCAAAATTTGGCAATGTACAGACAAAACCTTAATTTTACATATATAGATATCAGATTAAAATTAGGTTTTAATTAAATTTTTTTATACATATTTGGAATAATCTATGTGATAGTCTTGTCCAACGATTTGATAACATTAATCAAGGAATCAATGATGAATACTATGATATTATTATTTCTAAGTCTATAATAGATATAAAATATTTGACCTAAATAATAATAGTGAAACATCTTTGCTGCTGCTGTCTGATATTAAGATGGAGAATTTTTTTTTGCTTTTTGGCCCTTTGTTTTTATTAGTTGCCACTAGAGCGTGCTAATGTTAATGACTCCTTGGAGGACGGCTGGTGATCACAGAAGAGAACTCCTCCTCTGACCTCTTCTTCTCTCTCATCTTTTACCTTTATCCCTTTTGTCCCTTGACGTTAACGCTCTTGCCACATCTCTTCTTCCAACCCTAATAATTCTTACCCCAGGTAATTAAAGGGGCGGAGATTAAAGCCCACTTCTTCATGAAACCCACCTTTACCCCATTCCTTCAAGTTGACTGATTGTCGGCTATCAGAGTGCAAAAGAAGAGGAAATCAGCAACAAACCTAAGCTCCTATTGCCAATAAACCAAATATAAACTTATTATCGGCTTAGAAAATATTTCTTCCCGGGAATTTATAGAAAATTTTATTAGGGTGATTCAATTCTCTTCACCAAGTGATGCCAATTGCCAAATGACTAAATTGATTTATTTTATAATACTATGCCAAATATCAGTACCCGGCGGACTTTGCTCGGTGATTATTTGTGTTAGTTAAAAGCAGTATAAAAACTATTATTAATTTTAAATTTAGTGAAAAGGGTCAATTTATATTTACAATTAAGTTTAAATCAAAAGTGAAATAAAAGTCCATTTATTTCAATTTCATCCATCCTGATAGAAATAATATCTCCCTTTTCCACTGAAATTAAAATGAATAATAAGTACCCCTTTTACCATTTAATCCAATTTGATTTAATTTTGGCTGCAAATAGAAATCATATTTTTTTCTTCCGTGTTATTTTCAATTTATTCAACCACTTGCTTTGTTTTGATTCACAGACACCTGTTTTATTATGGCTCATCAGCCTGTATTGTTTTGTAACCCATCAGTTAATATTATAATAAGTTTATGTAATAAAAATTAGATTTTAAAAAGACTAAAAAACACGGTTCTAAAATGTAATAAACATTTATACCTACTCTTTGAAGAACTTAAGATATTTGATAAGTGTACCTATTATTAAAAAAAATACCAAAAATCTTCAAGTAAACTTTGTAGGTACTTCCGATTCTTCGATCTTAGCCAAAATCTCAAGGTACTTCTTCTAGCCTCTAGATAACTTAAGTTTAAAATCCCATAGCTCTGCAATTTACCATATACGAGATTATGTGAAAGTAAAAATTAAAATTATTTAGAGCCACCTGAATGGTTCTATTCTCATTATTAAAATTTTTGATGTTCTAAAATCGATCTCGGGGGGTCAGATAGGCTAGGCGGTAGCATGACAGCGAGCTAACCAGGGGACCCGGGTTCGAATCCGACTCGAGGCATCCAGCTAAAATCTGACCCCGGGGGTAGAGACAAATTTTAAAAAAAATATAACTAGTATCGTAATTAGGCTTATGGCTATAAAGGCCGAAAAGCCAAAAAAAAAAAAAAAATCGATCTCAGGGCCGGGTTAGGCTAGGGGTTAGAGTACCAGCCTGCTAACCAAGTGAACCCGAGTTCGAATCCAACTCGAGGCATCCGGCTAAAATTTGATCCCTCGGTAGAGAGAAATTTTAAAAATAATAATAATATGTATTGTAAATTGGCTTATGGCTAGAAAGGCCGAAAAAACAAAGAAAAAAAATCGACCTCGGGGGGGGGGTCAGGTTAGTCGAGTGGTTAAGGTACTTACCTTCTAATCAAGCTAACGCGGGTTCAAGCCCGATTCGCTGAAATTCAACTTTAATCTGATCCCTACATAATTGAGAAAAAATTAATATATAGTATCGTAAAATGGCTAGGTAATGGGTAAAGTTGAGAAAGCCAAAAAAAAAATCGATCTCTTAGAAAATATTTCAGAGAGAAAGATATATGGTAAAGACAATTTTTTCAACATTTTTTTATATCCAATAACAGAAGGTTTTTTTAATAAAATTCTTGCCTCCTTATTAGATTCTATTGTGTTTTTTTTTAATTTGAATTTGAATTTTGTTTTATTTATTTGTTATTGTTTTTTCTCTCGCCGCTTTTGATTCATTGGCTCTTGTCTGTGCATAAACCATTCAGTTTTCAAATATCAACAGGAAAATATTTCTTTTTTTTTATGATTTTTCATTTTACTTGGCTAGTTTTACTTTTGTGACGCTGAGAAAAAATATGACTACTTTTTTCTCATTTTATTTTCCAAGGAAAAGAGAAAGATGAAAAAAAAGAATTTCTTTTTCCTAATTTAAAAATAATATTCGATGAATCAATTTGTCTCTGCCAACCAACGGCCAATTCAATAAAAACGGGTAAGGTCATATTGTAGGGTCGCAACTTTATCCTCTGCATTATTACTTTTTATCGTCGGTACACCTTCAAGAAAAGATTTACCTCAAACTTTTTCGAAGGGTAGGTCGTCGGCGTCTCTTGCCGTTGAGTCTCGTCTTTCTGCTTCTCTCTTTTTCAATCCAAAGGGAAAATTTATATGAGGCTTAAATCATGGTGATGCTTATCATTAACATATGAAGTCACCACCACCAAATTGTAGAATTAAACAATTGGATGTTGATGAAGGCAGTCCACGGTGGTTGTAAAAAATAAGACTATAATGGTTTTATTATTTTACATTTATTCGTTAAACCGACGTTTCGGAGATTTATTCTCTCCTTCTTCGGGAATAAATCTCCGAAACGTCGGTTTAACGAATAAATGTAAAATAATAAAACCATTATAGTCTTATTTCTTACAACCACCGTGGACTACCTTCATCAACATCCAATTGCATATTTATACCAGTCCGTCTCCTAAAGAAAAACGCTATCAATGTAGAATTAAACCTTCTATTCTTGCAATTTTGTAAGCATTTGTTGTAATGATATTGATATAAGATGAAGTTGCACTAATAGGGTGCACCTGCATAGTGAAAGAAACAAGGACAATAAAAAAAATCAGGGGTTGGGTCAGAGTTAAAGGTACCCGTTTTGAAAGATTGAGAGTCATAATGTTGCCAGAAAGACGAATAGATACAGTAGGAGAGTTCCAGTCACCTAAAGTCAGAGGGTTAAATGAGATGACAAATCCGTTTGTTTGCTTAGTAGGTATCTTATTTAATCTTGAAGGGGTGTTAAATGTTTGAAAATCTTGTTTTGCGCAAATGAGGCTTTAGAGGGGGTGGGGATTATTGATTTTATCTCATTTGAAAAGTTTTTGTTTTGCCGAGAGTAGCAGAGTTGTTGATTCACAAAGAGAAACAAAGAGGTTGTCCTCTGCTTGATGTAAATAAACATACACACATATATATCGAGATGATATATCTGTATATATATATATTATTTATTTGTTTGAGACTATAGTTTCGAAGACTTGGTCTTCATCATTAGTCTTTTTTTAATTATAAATGTTTTTCATGGAGTCAATATCGTAAGGATATTGAAAATTTGGTGTTCTTTCTTCACTGGTGGTCAGCTTAGAACTAAGATGATGAAGACCAAGTCTTCGAAACTATAGTCTCAAACAAATAAATAATATATATATATACAGATATATCATCTCGATATATATGTGTGTATGTTTATTTGCTGCTTGATTGAGAAGTAGCGAATCTCGGTTAAGAAAACTGAAACGAAGGTTGTAGATGTGCGTTGAGCTAACCACTTGACCCCTCGGTACTGTTTCCAATTAGGACAGCAACCAATTCAGTAGGCCAAGACCCATGAAGGGTTGTCGAGCCAGAGATTTTTTTTTTTTATGTTTATTTGCATCAAGCAGAGGACAACCTCTTTGTTTCTCTTTGTGATTTTATCTCCTTTAATATTATATTTGACAACTTATTCTGAAATATTTCATGTCTTTTTCCAAAAATCTTTAAGGTTGATTTCTTAATTAATTCAGTGGATTAAGTATTACTTTTTTTTTTTGAATTTCATATAAATGTTAAGAAAACGTAAAAAAAGTCTAAGATTTATGTAAGAAAAAACGATCAAAGTAAACCACAGTTTGGATTTCCTCTTTAAAAATATATCATCATTATTTTTCTCGAGTCGTGGTTGGGCAACTACCGGCTAAAACATCCCTGACAACGAATTATGGGTCCACAAACAAGTGCAAACAACCAAAGGAAGAAAATAAAGGGAATTCTTTAGTCGACCTCGCTGTAGAAATCGTTAATGCGCGAAGAACGTTACAGAAGAAAAGGATATTGAATATAATATTATTTAAATTATGGTTTTATATTCCATAAGTGATTTGTAATATAAAGAACATCATGAAAACTCATTTAATAATATGTTTCTAGCAACCGAATATTTATTAGGTAAATTATAAGGAAATTTCGGGAGAGAACCGACTATCTGGCGAATGTGTGCAAAACACACGGACTACCAAGTTAAAGGGCGGAAAAACAGCTAGACCCACACTTGACTAACCATCTCTCGATCTCTCTAGAGTCTAACTGAGTGATTTACAACCATTTTGCGGAAAATTTTAGTTTGCACACAAGCGGCCGAATGGCTTGGGCGGCCCTATTCTACATATTCAAAAACTCTAATGAAGAAACATTTTATATTTTAATTTCCTAAAATAAAGTTCATTATGTACCTATAATTAGCTCCGATGACTATTTAAATAGCTAGAAATTGGAAAATTTAATAATTTTTTGTGAGAAAAGTAAACATTTTAGACAAATTAACTTTTAAACGTTAGTTTTAATTAACAGGAATTGCAGGGAATTGGATAAAAATAAAAAACAGAGTTTTTATTAAATGGGCCAGACGTTTCGTCGATTAATTTCGACTTCCTCAGTGGCTCATTCTATCACTCTTTGTCAAAAGACAATTCCACTACGCGACGAAACATCCTTTAATCCTTTTTATTTAAACTATAATACATTGTTGGATCATGCCCTAATTGCTCAAGAATCTTGAACTTTTACACACTTGAACAATCAAAATTTATCACAAAAAAAAATAATATGTTTCTACTCTTTAAACAGACAAAGAAAATTGTCTTTTGACAAAGAGTGATAGAATGAGCCACTGAGGAAGTCGAAATTAATCGACGAAACGTCTGGCCCATTTAATAAAAACTCTGTTTTTTATTTTTATCCAATTCCCTGCTATTCCTGTTAATTAATGCTTATTATGGATACGAGTGATCTACCGTTAGTTTTAATTTTTTCTTAAAGCAATTTGAGCAGCGAAAGTTAAATAATGTAATCAATAATTTCTTATGTTAATTCTACATATTTAGAAAATTATTTTATTATTTTATTTTTTTGAAAAAGAAAAATCAAGAAGAAATTATTAAATGCATTATTAAACTTTCGCGGCTAAAATTGCTTTAAAAGTAAACATTATTTTACAAAAATAAAAGAGGTTATATTTCATTATTCGTGTCCATGATTAATAATTAAAGGAATCGTAGGGAGTTGGACAAGACTTTAAATTAAATTAAATACAAGTTTTCATTAAATATGCCAAACGTTTCGTTGCTGTTTTGCAACTTCTTCAGTGGCTCATTTATTAAACTTATTTGTCTGGATTTTTTACTAAGAGAAAAAACATTTCAAACAGTATTTTTTCCTATTACAATTCATTCATTCAATTTATCAAATAATATAAAATATAAACTTTTTAAACAAAGTAATTGTTTTCTGTCAAAAAATTAAAAGAATCAAATTGAACAAAGAATTTTTTTTATTATGTACTTTATTATGAACTCCCTACGATTCCTTTAAATAATAAAAGAGATTTTAGATAAAGAGTGCCCCTTAGTATGAAGGTGAAATTTTTTATTGAAATCCGAGTCATGAACCAAATCCCACTTTTTTTGATTCGAAAAATTATTTGACTAATACTTTAGAGCAGTGTTACTCAAACTATGTGTCGCGATCAAGCTTCAGGTGTGTCGAAGAAAAATTCTCTAACTATTTATTGTCTCATAATAAATTCTAATTTATTTTTGTGAACTTAGTAAAACAATGCAATTTTAATATTAATACAACACATTAAATTCAATTATAAACAAAATTGTCTATAAGAGTCAAAGCTCTACGATGAATAAATAAAAAGTTATTGCAGCTGATAAAATTTAGTCTGAAAATTCAAGACCAATGATTTGATCAAATAATTTTTCGAATCGAAAAAAGTGGAAATCGGTTGATGTCACGGGTGTCGGTTTTTTGAAGACTTCGAGTCTCTGAGATGTCAAATTTAAATTAAAGAAAAAAACTAATCTTTTAAAATAATCACAGAAAGAAATAATTTTTATTATATTTGTTAAACTATAATTACAAATATATTAAAATTAGGTTAAAATAATAGTAAAATATATTATAAAAAGTAAAAAAGAAAAATATGTTTCAAATTTTACATGAGAGACCATTCATAAAATACGTCCGTAAACAGGGGGAGAGAGGGGTATTGCTTAGCGTAATGATATGTGAAAAGAGGGGTCTAAGGAAACATGACGTATATTATCAAATTAATAAATATTTTAAATTATAAATATTTGATATTATTATTGGCAACAAATCGTTTGAGGGGAGTTCTGGCTTTTGTGACGTTATATTTGTTAGGGAGGTTCCAGAAAATATCGGGAGAGGGGTCCAAAAAGGCGAAATTTTGTGTGATGTATTTTATGAATGGCCCCTATCGTATTCTATTCGTTTTTTCTGGAACCGTCCATTCGAGAGCATTTCATTTTGTTAAATAAAAAATAGCTAATATTAAAAAAGTTCGTGCCATAATATTTATTTTAGCTAACAGACAAACAACTATTGATCAAGTTGCAAATCATATGCAAATTAGTCATAATTAAAGTCCTTTTAAATTTTCTTTGATTCTTATTAGTTAAATAGGTTGTTCTCACTGATTAAAAGCCTCTAAATCTGATTAAGAGCTTTTGCTCATACAACCATATATTATTAATTAAAGTTTATATCTATTTATAATTTAATAAACAAATTAATTCCGTTTTTAATTTTAATAACGAGCAAATATAATACCGAAATAAATCCTGGTTTGATGATAAAAATATTGTTAATAATCTTTTCGTTAATACCATTTTTATTTTTATTAAATTAACATATTTAATAATAAATTGTATGCGATGCGTATTTATTTGAAACATTAGTCGGTTATTTGCATATCAGGGAAAAAATGGCCTTAATCCCTGGCCAGATGTATTCATGATTTTTTTTTGTTATATATATATTTATTTTTAATAAAATCAAAATGATATCATATGTCAAGATAAAATTATTGAAATTCAAGGATTTTTTTAAATTTTCTCATTTAATTTTTAATTTGTACTGTTACGTATAATATACTTAATCTCATAAGCTATAGTAGACTAAACCTTTATTAGAACCGCACTTTTTTATGTGGTATATGGTATCTTTGAAATTAAATGACCATATGCGCTAAAATTTAGTACAGTATCTTTTTTACTCAAAAACATAATAAAAATAATAAATGATGATTTGTGTCCTTGATTTATAAATTTAATTAAATATTCATAAAATTAATTGTGTTGAAAGTTTCGTGGATTTATTTCGACTTCATTAGCAACTTAGGTCTTATTGTTTTTAATGTCATGGTCCATTTAGCAAATTAAAATTCTTTATTAGAATAGAGGGGGAATCCATAACTAGCAATTAATAATTATTTATTATAATCGACTTTTATCACTTTATCTTTTAATTTTCCAATATTATAATAAATAATATATTCTAATAACGAATTTTAATTTGTTAAATGGATTCATTCTTTACAAGTTTCAAATCCCGCTCTGCGACTTACCGTATAATGTTCATTTAACAAGGACGCCTATAGGGTAGGCTAATACGTTCCAGAGGCTTCTTTAGGTTGCATAGATACAGGCGGACAGCTTTCCTAGACTAATCTTTACGTAGGTAGTACCTAGCTGGCTTTAGCTAGTAATAATATTATTTTTGACTTTGAATTCAGGTGGAAAGGTCGAATTTTATTTGCAGTCAGACTCGAATAAAACTGAAATAAAATTTAATTTTTTTTTCCAACGTTTTGACCCACTCCCAATCATCATCAAAGCATCGCTATGCATAAAGTTTTTTAAGTCGCAAAATGAAATTAATTTATTTCATCTCTGAGAGAGTAGCTCTCAAATTGTCAAGACCCCGGAAGGCGATTGCAATACTTACACATTATATTTTTTAATATAAATGAAAGTAAAAAAAGAATAAAATCTAAGTTCTAAGTTCGAATAAACGTTCAATAGTGATTAATTTTTGTTTAAAAAAATATTTTATCCCTACGAATCCTGAAATAATAAAAATTAATAATAATAATAATGTTTTGTAAAACTAAAAATCCCTGAAGTAATAATATTAATTTACCTTTGGTTGTCTTAATGTGATTGTAGATATTTCTCCATGAATTGATGGACACCAAATAAAATAAAGAAATAACTGTTAGCTGATTCAAAATTTATCCCAAGCCTTTTGATAAAAGAAAAATTATAATTTTTAATATATTATATTATGCAAGAAACTCATCCATAGACAATATTTTTCTAGCCAAAGGGCATTATTCTAAAATTTAAAATAATTATTTAAAATAAATAAATTAGCAGTCATATGATGGGAGGGGTGACTAGAGACTCTTGTGCTTTTTACCCTCATACCATTTTATCAATATAATAATGTACCTACCTAATGTCCAGAGATGGGCAAGCTACAATCTTTTAATTAAAATACCAATTACACCAAAAACCATTAACCTGAAACAAGATTCCATTTACACTAAGTTGTAACAATTACAAAATTGGAGATAGTTCAGCAATTTTTTTTAAGAAAATATTTCATCACTTACCAAATGATTATTATATCAAACTAATTGGTCATCCAATAGTTGAAAAAATATAAGAATAATATTTTTTCAAAATAAAAGTTATAATTCCCCCCTCTCCACTTTTTCAGGTTATTAAAACAGGAAAATGTTGATAAAAAGAAGATGCAACCTCTGTAGTCCAGGGTTGACTATTACATTGTGAAACGAAGACGGGGATAGAAAGAAATTTCAGGGATTAGGTTTGATTTGAAGATACCTATGAATTGCAGGCTTTGAAAGATTGAAAGTTATATGTTCATTTTCATTCTGTTATGGAATCAAGAGCTATATAATTAAAAACTTTAAATTTTTTTTTAATATTTTGTTTATTGGGCCTCCGAGGAGTGGGCCGCCTCTTACAAAGAGAAAAGACTATTACACAAATTTATTTACAAACCTTTCACACTTTCAGCTTCAGAACAAATTAATTCAGATTCAGAGCGGGTAGCTGAGAGAGCCAGGATTAATCCTGACTCACATTTCACATTTTTTTTTTTTTTTGTATTTACAAAAAATAATCATACGTCATCCGCTCTATATGTTCTTCTGCTGAAAGTGTAAAAATTAAGGAGAGATCTCATCGCCCTATATGTCAAATTGTTTATTGTTTTTGGGATATACCCAGGGCGATGAGGGACTCCACCGCTTTATGCCACCACACTCCCTTCCACGAGAGTGTGATGGCCTCGACCCTGACCGAGCCCGCCCCGACGCCAAATCGCTCCGCAATATTATCCACCAGACTGGAGTTGCCCCTATATTTTTCTATTTTGTTTCGGTGGGCAACACCCAGTCCTGCAAGCGCGGAGACGATCTGGACGTCCAAAACGCACACCCCCGAGACATCCTTTGCCACGATGTCTGGCTTTTTATTGCCCGCCGAGCTGGAGTACAATTACTCCAACTGGACACGCATTCCTTTTTTGATCAAATCGTCGGCCCGACATCGTACCACAGCGTCATGCCTCTTAACCCACCCATCACAACATTGGATGATGTGCGCCGTTGTCTCAGTTCGTCTGCACCCAGCCCGGCACATCGGGGGCCCCTCCGGCCTTCTTCCCCTGCTGGTTCTTAAGGCTGAAAGGAAGGGACACCGATCTAAGCCTACAAAATTCTATAAATATGTTGTTCTTAATAACTCCTGGGAGCAGCATCCAATTAAAAGAGCTCTTTGCTCCCGCGCACATCTCCAAATCCTGGCTATCGACGCTACCGTATAGGTTCTCGCGAAGAAAAAAAAATAATAAAGAAGAATTCGACTTAAACTGATTATTATTTTGTAATTGGTATCTTTGACTTAAGAAACCACTTATCAAAAATTTAGTGACCGAATGACAAGTTTACTATAATCAATTATTTTTATATACTGAAATCGTAATTGGTATCTTCTATTTTAATAACTTTGATTGATTAATTTTCAATTGTTCCTGTAAAAATATTAGATAATTAATTTCAAAACTCAGCATATTTTATAATTTTAAAATTTGTGTAGATAATATATGTTGAACTTTTTGTTTCAGGTGACTGTTAGCGATAATGGAACTCCACCTTTGGCATCGACGACGAGAGTGTTGGTGACAGTGGACGATACCAATGACCACGATCCGGAATTTGAACAAAGCGAGTCAACGTTTTACAAAGTGACAATCCCCGCTTCAGCCCCCGTTGATGGACCTTTATTCCAGGTCAGATAAATAAACATCCTTCAACATTAAAAAACTTGACACCTTTATAATAAATGTTTTTGTCGTGGATCGATCCTCAATAGAACTGAGAGTGTATTGAATATGCAAATCTCCAGTGAAATATAATAGTGAATTTTGAAAGAGGCTACTAGTATTTACAAGATTGCATTCATTGGCATTGTGATTTATTTTAATATCGATAAGATAAGTCAAATTTTTGTTTGAATGTATTAGATAAATAGTAATTTCAGACAAAATCAAGTTGCCTAGAAAAAAAGTTTTGTCTTGGCAAATAGCTTTAACCATTATTTAATTCCTATTTGCCTAAGCAAAACTTGTTGGTAAATAAACTGCTGGACAAAAGTATTGCATAAAATTTAAAAATGTAATAAAATGTTGTAATTTGAATTATAAAAACAATTTTACATTTTAAATTATATATTTATTTTATATAGTTTTTTAATCAACAAATTAATTGTCAATCTTTCATTATTATTATTTTTTTATTTTTCATCAAAAAAGGGGAAATTTCCAAAGAGCTTTTTGCCTTACAGTCCAAATATATATGATTGATATCTCCGTAAGAAGCATGATCACAATTGCAGAATAAGTCTTCTATGATTCTCTCACATTCATTTTCCTCGGTCAGACTCCAATGAAAGAACTCAACCTCACATTTATTAAATAATAACAATTCTATTATATAAAAAATAATTATGAATTAAGTACAATTCTTTAAAAACAAATAAATAAATCAAATAAAAAATTATAAGTACCTATCGTTTATTAGAGCACCAAACGTTTTGAAAAATATATATTTTATCATTCTGAAATTTAAAGCCTAAGTAAAAAACATCCGTTCTTGGGATATTCTGGTTATCCTAATCCAGACAGTCACAAAAAATCATACTTAAAACTGATTTTTCTCCATGTTTCAGACATTTATAAATACAATAAGAAAAAACTAGTGAATTCAATACTTCGGTCTCCATCTTATATGGCGAGTTACGACCATTTTTAGAAGCCTTGTCTGCGTAGGCCCGACAGGTACCTATACGCGATCCACAGTTTGGGAACCAATAATTTAGACAATATACTTGCATTTGAGTCGTAATAATTGAAACTATAAAAATAAAAACGATCGATCGATTTGTCTATTCGGGATTACTATCGATTTAAAATGCCAATTCTTCATAATAAAGTACGGGGATAGAAAAAAATACTATATGTCTAAATTTGAACGATAGTGGATAATATTGTCAAATCAAGATCTTAATCAAGAGATTTTATCTAAGTTTTTAGGAAACGAAAAAGCAGAAAAGTGACGGGTCATTCTATCCTATAAAGAAATAGTAGGGGGAATTGAACATGACATCAAGAGCAGGTAGGTGTTAGACTTTATAGATGCCGACGCTTTTAAAGCGTAGAATCAACTGCCAGGTGCTGCAATATACGTGTAGGATTTCAAGAAAAAGAGCAGTTGAAGAACTTCCTTTGCAGCACACTTGGATTCGGATGACTCTCCTCTCATACACAAACAAAAACAAATATTGTCAATGGTTAACGATTTTATCAGCTTATCTATCATTTGATCAAATGAAAAATATAGATACAATATATAATATATACCTATATAGGTTTTTTTTTGTTCTTGAGCAAATATGAAAATAATTTAAGATAAACATCGAAACATTTGGCTTGCAATGATAAAAGCCTCAGGCATACCACTCCTCACATTAAAAAGTTTATTTTCAAAAATAAATTAAAAAAAAACTACTGGGGTTTCTCATTGCTCTCTTCCATGCCGGCTTAGTTTAATCCTAAAATAAGCTTTAGGGCTAAAAATAATAAAACTTAATCAAATTATTATAATTTTTAAACGACTATAAAAAAGGAGGAGCTTATCAATTCGATAATTACGTATATATTTTCTTTATATATGTTGAGTCATAACTTTTGATGACGAGCATAATGGGGTTTTTCGCACTTAAAGTGCCATTATACGTAGACGAAGTTGTTTATACAAAACTAAATTCTTCTTCTTCTTCTTCTTAATAAACCTATCGTCTGTTTATTCTAACTCGTCGTGCCAGCGTTTTTTAGGCCGGCCTCTGCTTCTCTTGCCTGCTGGTTTAATCGTTAAAATTTTCTTGAGAATCCGGTCTTCGCCCATTCTTTCCACGTGTGTGTACTAATTTTCTCTTCTACATTTGATCCACTCATCGATTTTTTGAATTCCACATTTTTCCCTGATGTCTTCACTTCTTTGTTTATCGAACAACGATAGATCAAGGATTCTCTGAGGGTCTTCATATCGGCCGTTTCCAACATCTGCCTAGTTTTGGCCTTATCTAGTCTTGTTTGAAAACGAAAAACGAAAAACGAAAAACGAAAAACGAAATTAAATCAAGAATTGCCCAAGCAAAAATGGGGTTTAATTCAAAACAAAAACTACTATGCTCCTCCTCAATCAGCTTAGCAAACAGGAAGTTGCTATTGAAGACATATGTATGGAGCATAGCCATGTACGGGTGTGAAACCTGGACAATTAGAGAAGAGGAGAGAAAGAGATTAGAGGCTTTCGAAATGTGGTGCTACAGAAGAATGATGAATATCAAATGGATGGATAAAATTACAAATGAAGAAGTTCTTGGAAGAATCGGAGAAAGAAGAACCTTGTGGAAGAGTCTGAAGAAGAGAAGAGGTCAGATGATGGGGCACACACTGAGACATGGGGGACTGCTTAGGGATATCTTGGAGGGAGGTGGGAAAGAAAAGGGGAAGGGGAAGAACCAGATTAGAATATTTCAACCAAATAATTGGGGATATGGGATGCCAGACATTTAGAGAGGTTAAACAGCTGGCGGGGGACAGAGTCGAGTGGAGACGGATTGTTGCATCAAACCAGTCTTAGGACTGTATACTCAATGATGATGAGTCTTGTTTCGGCTGCGTAGGTCAGTAATGGTCTTATCATAGTCTTATATATTCGTACCTTGGCTTAGAAACTTATTCGACCAGATTGCGTTATTAAGATAACCTGATATCCTTAGTGCTTTAATAAATTGTGTTTTTAATTCTGTCTCTAGATCTTGATGAGAAGTTATCTGAATACCAAGGTACGTAAATGGCATGACCTGTTCAATTACCCTCTCATATAGCTGTAATTTGCATCGAAGTGGCTTTTCGGATATAGTAAGCGTTTTCGTCTTTTTTGTTGACAGGGTAAGATCGAATCTGGTAGCTAGTAGACAGAAATGATATAAAAGCATTTGAAGAGAATCTTCATCTTCGGCAACCAGGGCTGCGTCTTCTGGGTAGCACACACATGATATTTTTTCATCTCCGATTGTGTATGCTTTAAGGTCTTTAATTCCCTCTATTATCTCATTCACTACTACTTTGAATAGTAATGGGCTAAGGGAATCACCTTGCCAAATCCCTTGCTTAACTTGGATGCTCTTTGTCAGCCTTCCTTCTATTTTTAGCTTTGCGGAGTTGTTTGTTTAAATATCTTTGATCAGGTTAATAAGATTATTTGGGACTTTATGCTTAATCAGGATGTTGATAATATGTGTAAGCTTGATCTTATCAAACGCTTTTTCGATATCAATGAAGCAGAAGAAAGCTGGCTTATTGAATTCATAGGCTTTTTCGGAGAGTTGTCTGATGGCAAAAATGGCATCAATATATGATCGATTCCTACGGAACCTTTATTGTTCATCATGGATCTTAATGATTTTGTCTAATTTATTTCATATTATTTTTGTAATTAGCTTCAGGTGAGTGTTAAGAAGGTTTATTCCGCCATAATTATCAGGAAGTCGTCTTTCGCCTTCTAAAGGTGGGTATTACAACATTTGTTCTCCATTCTTCAGGGGTCTTGCCTTTTTCAAATATCAGCAGAATTAATTTCGATATCTCTTCCCATAGGGGTGTACCTCCATATTTTATCAGCACGTTTATAATGCTATCTTCGCCAAGAGATTTTCTATTTTTCAGACTTTTTATGGCCTCATGAATCTTGTCCTCATCAACACTCACCACATTTCCCAAATCACTAAATTGAAGGCATAAAACCTCTCTACTATCTCAACTACTACATATCGTCGCCTTAGAGTGTAAACCTACTAAATCCATTTTTTATCTATATGACAAATTAATACCGTTCGAAATAAAAAGAGATGCAGCATCGTTCAAGTAAAACTGCTACTTAAAATTACGATCGTAAGCTGTAGAAAAAAAATGAAATATTGTTTCTTTCCAAAAACAACAATATTAAATTGTGTTTGTTTTTTGTCTGCCCTGTAAAATTTCTTTGTTGTGAGTTTTCAGGTTTAAACTCCAAGGCGACAATATGTGTTTTTGTCTTCAATAAGTTACTTAAGCTAGTATGTTGATTTGGGATCAAGTATCCTTTTATAAAAATAAAAACAAAGTATAAAATAAAAAATATCCTGGAGAGACTAGCTCAATTACAGTATCGGGCTATAAAACCAGAGTTTGATTGCTCCTAATGTACACAAACTTTTTCTTTATAATGGAAAAGCATAAAATTGTATACTTCTACTTAATATGCGTGTTTCTTCAGCAAATGAAAACGGTTTCAAATGATAAAAAATAAGCACAGCTTCTTTTAATTCATGCAGAAAACAACAGTGAATGCACCTGTTATTCTTAATTTCAAACCATTTTCAATTAATGTAGAAATAAACCCATTGTAACTAACAGCAGCTAATAGATATTTGTAATTTTTTTTACATTTAAAGTAATAATTCGAATACAATAAATTAAAGATTTATAGTTTTGTATTCAGTCTAATCCACCTTTTCTGTACTAGGCCGAATTCAACTTTTAAGCAGAAAATTTAAAATACACATAATATTATGCGTACAAGATATCTATTAAGATATAGAAAAGTCACGCATTTCTCGTATATGAGGTATTCAAAAATACCTAAAATTTTGTAAAAATTATTTTTAAAAACGATGTTGTTGCTCCCCCGTAGTAAGGACTGAATAAACGATATTTAAGCTTGGAATAGCTCCCTTGTGAAAGGAATTTAGCTATTCCTGGTAGCGCGTCTCATTGGAGTCGTGAGTCCTGTCAGCTCCTCGTTCTAGTCGTTTGCTAGATGCGCTTCTGGTGCCTAGATTTGCTGTAAAGCCCTAGGGTTGAGCAATTATTAAAATATTATATGACTTTTATATTAGATTTTATTTAAGAAATTAGTTACAATTTGGGCAGAGTGAGTGCCTCTTTAAATTAATGAATCTACATGGCGAGGTAGCCTCGAGCCAAACACGTCTTAGGGTTTTTAATCCTTATCCTCATTGACACTGCAAAAAAACATGGAATAGGGGAATATCTGGAGTAACTCTCAACCGTATCCACCCACATTTATGTCTATATATTAGTGAGTGTGGGTGATCCTCGTATAATAAAACGTTGCATTTCTACCAGGCGAGGAAGTTTCGCAAACAAGGGTTACCGACCTGCCGGATATTCAGAATTATTACTTATCGACGTTGAATAAATATGAATATATTTATCCCATTTAGTTTTAGGGTGAAATTAAGGATAAAAGGGAACCGGTACGATACAAGTTAACTGTGAAATTTCAGATGTATATTTTTGAAAAATAAAAATGGATCCGACTAGCAAGGCTGTAAAGTAATTAACTTATTTTTGAAATATAACCCAAAATAATACAAGGGACATATGAGAATATGTCTCATGTACCTCCCGTTAAACAACACTCATGCAAGTCATAGACGAATCTTGGTCAATATCAAAGTTTCAAACAAAAACAAATGTAAAGATTGATTTATTAATATTATAATTGAGGATCGATCCGAGTCAAAACATGTTTTAATAACTAATTATTGATTAGAATAATAATTGAACTAAATAATATTATTTTTTTCAGAGAAGCAAGCAACATTCTTCTATTTGTTTCATTTGAATTCTGTCATATTTATTTTTATTACTCTGTTACAAATGTCATATTTCTATTTTCACTATTTTTAGCTTTATTTATCCATTCGTCATCATTTCGATTACTTATACTGTATCAATATTTTTTACACTTGAATTTTTTATTTACAGTTATTTTTGGTTTCTTTATTTAATTCTTGTATGCAGAAGATTTTTATTTGATTTACGTATTTATTTTTTTACTGATAATCCTTTAGAAAAGTTGTTGTACTTCGTCTTATTTTAATTATTTATTTTTATTTTTTAGTTTTGAAATAAAAGTATTTTTTTCTAGATGCTGAAAGGGAGAAGAGCAACGAGAGAGAAATACATACTTATCTACTATACATTATGTTTTTATTTATTTAAAAAAAAAAATATTTATTATAGTTATAAATATTTTGGGAATCGCGAAAATTCAATTGAATAGTAATTTCGTCCAATCATTCTTTGATCGTTTTATAATTACCGATGAAAAAAATAAAAAAGGTTAAACACTCGCGGCCTGGAACACTTTTTTTTACCATTGGCAATTATAAAACGATCACAGAATTGATTGGTTTAATTATAATTTAAAAAATTTTCACAGTGTCCAAAATATTTATGGATTAATTAAAAAATCATTTATTAAATAGATTATTCTAACAAAAATATATAGATATCACTATTCTTTGCATAAATAAAAAAAAAAATAACTTTTCGCCTTGGACATAGTCAACTTAACATGCATTGACTATGCTCAACCTAAATGTTTTGGAGAAAAAAAATACAATCGAGTCTCATGGGTCAACTTTATTCACTCAAGGAGAGAAAGTTACCGTTTATAAAAAGATCGCATTTTTTAGCCTATAGTCATTTCTAGAGATTAACTTTCAAAATAAGTAAATAATTTTTTTTCGACATTTCACATTTATAATTATTTTAATTAAAAAGAAATTTTGATCGATTTAGCTTATAAGATAGCCTACCCTTCGGCCAGGATTCACCTGGTCTCAGCGAGTAGCGCTTGTCAATATTTCTTTGGACTGGATAAAGTATTGCAATATGGGGCCATTCATAAAATACGTCACCCAAAATTTCCCTCTTTGGACCCCCCTTCCATGGGTTAGATTTTTTGGAACCCTCTTAACAAATATAACGTCACAAAAACCAGACCCCCCCTATAATTAAATTAAAAAAAAAACAAGTTAAGAAAAAAATTAAAATAAAATTGATGAACTGCAAACGTCACGTTTCCTTAGACCCCCTCTCCCGCCTTGTCACATATTATCACGCTAAGAAATACCCCTTCCTCCCCCCTTTTTTGCGAACGTATTTCATAAATGGACTCTATTTCAAAGTGTAATCCAGCTATGTTCGGGCTCTTTCGGTGGGAACGTAAACCGGGGACAACATAAGCGGATTATATATAAGAATGATGATGCTTATTAAGTGTCAAAAAGGCACCCGCGCTCTCGGGAACCGAAGAGTCAAATAACTATCAGAGCAATTGATTATTTTTAGAGACCAGCCCTTTCTGACCGATGTATAAGACCAGCTTAAAGCTAGAATATTGACTTGGCACTTGTAGGATCTTTCACATACCTTTGTAAATTAATTTTTATAAAAAATTGATTTTTTTTCAAGATCCGAGAATTAATAATTATTTTTAAATTATATTAAATTGAAAGTGAGAGATTATTTTTTATACTTATTTGAAGGTTATAAAGAGTGTGAATTTTTTTGATAACTATATATCCATATCCCAAGTATCTCGAGAGCGAAGAACGGTTATTCATAAAAAAGATAATTAAAAATGTTTTACTATTTTCATTATTTATTATTTTATCTACTTTTTAAATAAATACTTTATTTCTTCTGATAAATGAATGAAGAATTATTTCAAATTAAAATATATCCATGGAAGATCTCAGAAGCCATCATACAAACGTATTCACCAACTCCTTTATCCCAATGACTTTCAGGAAATGGAACTCTCTTCCCACCTCCATCTTTCTCGAAGTATAATCTTCAAAAGGGCCAAGATCCGCATCCATAGGCGCCTTCGACTTCGACTCCACCACAGAAATCGTCCTATTCGACTTATTCTTTTTCTTCTCCTTTTAACGACGCAGTGGTCACTACTAAGTTGCATCTTCTTGGTGTAACTCCTCCCATCAATATCATTAAAAAAAGCCAATCAGTGTAAGGGAATTGAGAAAACAAAACTTTTTAAAAAAATTAGTTATATAAAATATCAGACAGAGATCAAAATATTTATTAAATATGAATGAAATTAGTGGCATAATTGCTTTCAACTGATAATTCATTTTTAAAGGAATTTCGACTAAAAATGATTGGCTTTTAAACCCTCGATATAGCAAATGATTTTGAAAGTGAAAAAATTATTAAATCATAAAATATACATTAAACTACACGTCTATAATTTATTATCTCTATAATTAAATATTTCTTTTTCACATGTTCGATTTGATAAAAATAAAAATTGATCTTTGCTGCTTGTGAAGGGGTTTGATTATATTATAATAGATGATTCCAATTTTAAACTAAGGATTTAATTTGTTTTAAAACTAGTTTTTTCTGCTTATTTTATTACAAGGATAGGCTAATAAAAAAAAAAAAAAAAAACACACAGGTCGTAGAAATTTATGTTGTCTAACTTGTAGGCGGAAAAAAGGGAAAACTTCTTTGCAGTCTAGACAACTGACTTTACTTATTTCGCAACTGTCCTTATTTATACAGCCAACAAGCAACAAAGTTAAAACATTTCTAACCAGACTCTAATTCAAGCCGCAGATGTGCGCAGTCGTGCAATGCAACTCTGACAGTCTTCCTCGCCCCCACGTCAACGCTAATGAGTTCGCCCTCGCTAGCTCTATACTAGCAAAATCGCTCTTCAAACATTACATTTGCAAATAATTACATTTACATATTATTAGAGAAATAATTAGAGTTGATAAAATTGAAAATAAGCTATTCACTAATCACTCATACAAGAGAATGAAATTTTTTCAATTTTTTTTTTTTTTTTATAAATAAATATTATGTTTACTTTACCATATAGGGTATGGTCAAGTATTGTAATCGTGCATGAAAAAAGTGGTTTTTTTGCTTCTTTTTTCGAAATATTTCAAAAACGGCTGAAACTATTTTGATTAAAAAAATTGACCAAAACCAGTGCATTTCGGTCTACAAAAGAGCACGAATAAGTAAACATAGAAAAAATTATATTTTTCGAGATAATAATTGTTTTGTCAAAATGTCTGCTAGTCTGTTAGTCTGTGCGTTACCAAATTTTTGTGGATGGGCTAGCTCAAAAACTAGGATTAATATAGAAACCAAATTTCACACGTAGTTTTGGTCCATTGAGATTGGGAGCTGATTAGATTTTGGTTCATATCGACCCAAAATTAAGGGGGGTGGAGGGGGGTTAAAAATTAAAAATCTAGGCCGTTTGAGCAAACTCAAGCAAATTTTGTATACATAATTACTGGACCCCCAGAAGTCTAAAAATGCAAAAACTAACCGCCTAAAATGGGGGGGGGGTAAAAAAATTAAAATCTTGGCCATTTACCAAACTCACCCAAATTTTGTATACATAATCAGTGGGCCCACAGTAATCTAAATAAGCTGACGTGTTCTGTGTGGCCATCCACTTGACTTTACCATACAACCTGGCCCTTCACTTATATTTAATATTTAATAAAATTATTTATAATTATAAAGGGGAGGAGGGGTAGTTTTTCCATTTTTAGACTCCTGAGGGCCCATTGATTATGTATACAAAATTTGGTTGAGTTTGGTACAAGGGCCTAGATTTTCATTTTTTGACCCCACCCCCCATTTTGGGCGGTTAGTTTTTGCATTTTTAGACTTCTGGGGTCCACTGGTTATGTATACAAAATTTGGTTGAGTTTGCTCAAATGGCCTAGATTTTTATATTTTTACCCCCCCCCCCTCCAACCCCCTTAATTTTGGGTCGATATGCACTAAAATCTAATCAGCTCTTAGTCTCAATGGACCAAAACTACCTGTGAAATTTGGTTTCGATGTTCAAACTAGTTTTTGAGCTGGCTCGTCCGCAAAAATTTGGTATAGCACAGACTAACGGACAGTCAACCAGACAGACTAAGTAACAGACATTTTGTTTTTGTAATGATATTGATATTGGTACAAGAAGAAGTTGCACCAAAAAAGTGCAACCTCTGTAGACTGCGATGAACCCATGTATCATGAAAAGAAGAAAAAATTTCAGAGAATGGGTAGGAGTTGAAAGTACCTGTGGATGCAGGTTTTGAAATACTGAAGGTTATATATAGATTGGAAGACGGACAGAGCAAGAGTTTCCTTCTCTAAAAGTAACAGGGATAAAAGAATTGACAAATGTGTTTGTTCGGTTAGTATCCAATTTAAGCCCTAGATGGGTTGAGTCTTAGAAATTACCTGAAACCGTATAGTCTCTTATGGATTAGTTTATTAGATTCTAAATACTGAAGAACTTGCTCATTAATTACCTTTACAATGATTTTAGAAAGAACAGAAGTGATAGCGATCGGACCATAATTGGCTACATTTGAAGATTCCCCCTTTTTTTTATTAATTGGTTGCTATTTTCCAGCTCCCTGAAAATGTGCTAGAGGTGTATGAGAATTTTTGAGAGAATAGGAGCCAGTTCAGGAGCGCAATATTTAATTACACTGGTTGGGATGTTGTCTGGACCGGCGCAAGGATTGACTATTAAGTGGATATCGATGAGGCAGTCCAAAAAAAGAAGAAGATAATTTACACTATCTTTTTATTCATAAAACCGACGTTTCGGAGGCTATTCCCTCCTTCTTCAGGGATTTGAAAAGTCAGTGAAGGAAATCCAATGCGACATTCCCCTCTGTCTCCTCTTTCAATGGCAGTAACAATAATATCTTGTATTTCATTCTCAGCAGAATTATAATGTAGTAATGATATCTTCTTTTTTTGGACTGCCTCATCGATATCCACTTAATTCACTTATCAGCCCGTCTCCAAAAATTACTCCAATTTGATTATTAAATTTTTAATTACTTTTAATATTATTGGGATCCGTGTAATATTGGAATGGAATCATATTTGGAATCTAAATTATTTTTCATAATAATTTGTGCCAATTTTAATCCGAGAAAACATTTAATTTAGAAAAAAAAAAATATTCACTGTCATATTACTTGTTAAATTACTATACTACTAATTTTTAGCGACCATGACGTCGAAATGTTTCCCACTTGTACTTTCAGTCTAATATAAATATTTCAAATTTATATATAATATACAATTATTTACAAATTTTGAAATGAATTTTTAATTAATAAAATCAAACAAAAATGTTACGGTTATAATTTCTAAAATCCACACCTTTTAAAATCATTTCTAAAAAAGAGTAATTCTAATTTTATATTTGAGTTTTCGAAATTGATTATTATCATTAATGGAATGTGTAGTGTAAAAAATTACAATATAAATACAATATTATATATGATTATGTCTCTATAGTTGATTTAGACAATGTTTAGCGAGAACAGGGGCACCACAAGTAGGTGGCAGCTGTCACTACCCCTCATACATAGATAGATAAATAAAAAATTATTAAAGGGATCATTAATATAATTTTGAACGCAAATTACATAATATACTCATAGAGTGATAATTTTAAAATTTTGAATTTTAATTTTTACTTTAAAATGTATAAAACACTCAGAAATAGAATTTGAAATCGAAAGTTTAAAATACGAAAATGTCAAGTCTAGGCGTGATTTGGAAACAAAGAGAGTATTGTATTTGTAGCAAAATTCGTCTACACTTGAGATAGCATTGTTAAAAGACATTTTCCCGAAACAAATCACAGCAATGGGCTCCAATACTGCAATTTAAGCTTTGAACAAGTCTTGGAAAATTTTGTCAACATTTGTATTTGAAAACAAAATAGCAATAATTTGTAGATCTGATTATGATGAGAGAAAGGACTATGTTAAAGATCAGAAAACCAGAAAATAATTAGATTGAAGTTTAGAGGCGAATATTGAAATATATAGATTATTTTTAAAAGTAAATGATTTATTATTTAATCTTGAATGTTATTTTTTGAAAGAAAATTGAAATTTTATTATCTATCCAGCGAAATAATTTTATTAAACTGAAAATGAAAAAATATAAAAGCAAATTTGCTTCAAACGAATATCTCAAATTAATTTTAGAGATTACAAAATTGCATATAGATAATTTTGAATATTAATTTATTTAATTATTTCTACTTGATAATTTAATATAAATGTTAGTATTAGTAGGACAAGTACCTACCTGAAAAAAGAAAAAAATAATCTTAGTAAAATAATATGGTAATTTAAAATATTTTTTTTTTAGTGTATAAATATTCATAATGTATTCTATTTAATTTTGGAAAACCCAAAAAAAGTATCTTGCAAAATTTAAAGTATTTATTTATTTAATTATAAATATTTATATTTGAAAGATATCTTACCTTAACAGTCGAAGTCTCGTGTAGACCTGGGATGCTGACTCCACAGGAATTATTGATGATTACCTCGTGCACAATAAAATATATACTCGCGATTCTCGATTCGAGAAGGAAATGACTAAGGAATTTACGGGTAAATGGATAAGAGGTTAAAAGATGAAGACGGCATTTCCAGAAAATAGGAAAATCAAATACTTAATGTAAATGTTAGTTTTATTAGGACGAGCACCTACCTGAAAAAAAGAAAAAGTATTAGTAAAATAATATAGTGAATTTAATGTAAATTTAAAGTATTGGGCAGATATATTAATTAAATATGTCATCAACGTCCCATGTTTGCAGAGCTGCTGCGATGGATTGACTTCCTCAGGAACACATTGACACCGCGCACAATAAAATATTCTTCGCGATTCGATTCGAGAAAAAGGAACGATAGAATTGCTGAAAATGGATAAAAGGTTAAAAAGATAAAGGATTTGATTTCCAGAAAATAGGAAAATCAAATACTTAATGTAGATATTTTTTTTAGTAGGACGAGCACCTATCTGAAAAAAAAGAAAAAATATTAGTAAAATAATATAATAAATTTAAAGTAATATTAAAGTATAAAATATATATATTAACTTAATAATAACGGCCGTGTGTTTAGGACTATGACGCTGACTCCACAGAACACATGACACTTCAGCACAATTAAATATATACTCGCGATTTGATTCGAGAAGGAAAACATCTAAGGAATGATGTGAAAATGGATAGTAGCAAAGATAAAGGATTTGATTTTTCAGAAAATAAGGAAAATCAAATACTTAATCTAAATGTTAGTTTTAGTAGGGTGAGCACCTACCTGAAAAAAAAGAAAAAATATTAATAAAATATTATAGTGAATTTAAAGTATCTTTTTCTATATAAATATTCGTAATAAAATTATATTTAATATAATATTTATTTTATTGCAACGAAATTTTTTCTGAGAGAGACAGACTTGGTAGAAATTTTAATTGAAAGTGCATGGAAGGCAGCCTGCAGGAAGGGAGGAAAGAAAAATTAACACATGTGCTAAAGGAGGAAGGATTCCAATAAATTACACCTTATTTTATATGTGTTAATTTTTTCTTTCCTCACTACCTCTGGGCTGCCTTCCATTACTTTCAATTACGTATTTATTTTATTTTATATATATATTTTTTGAAAAACTCGAAAAGAGTACTTGAAAAGTAAATTTAGAATATTTCTTACTTATTTAATAATAAGAATAGAGTATTATAAAAATATTCAATTTTAACAGCCAACGTTTCATGCCTGACCTGGAAATACTCTGACCCCATGGCAGAATCCAATTTACACTTGCACAGTCATAAAAATATACTGCGAAGCATTTCGGATTTAGAAGGAATAAGGATTTGTAAAAACAAAGTTTGAAGTTGGTTATAATTTAGGGGACAGCAAAAGAATCAAGAGCTCAAGTGGAGAGGGAGGCCTAGTTCTGAAAGGGTCTCAGCATCCTTATCTATAAGAACAATGAAGTACACACCTACCTGCTGTTACCTCAGCTATTAAAAATAATATAAGTGAGATGAAGGGTTGTTTATTTGTTTATTAGTGTGAGGCAGGGTGGAGTCAGCTGAGAGGATGGAGTTAGGGCTACCCAGAAGCAATATTATAATATTCCTAGTTGATGTTTCACACGCCACTGACTGAGATACACTGACTACTGCCATCCATGGTCTCCTCCCTTATATAGCCCTCAATAATCTTATCCCCAGCCCCCTCATGCATCATCCCCAGCCCCTCCTATCTGTCCCTATCTACTCCCTCATACCTCTCTCTACTCTTCCCTAGCTCTTTATATACCGAGTAAGTAAGAGCAATTAGTCCAAGCGTATTTTTATTTAGCTTCCGAGATAATTTGGCTTGTGTTTAACATGTCATAATACTTGGCTTTAATTTTACTTATCATTTACTATTTAAAGTTTTTTTGGCTTTTCGGCCTTTCTTCTAGCCATAAGCCAATTTACGACACTAATAAATTATATTTTTTCTAAATTTGTCTCTACCCCCAGGGTCAGATTTTAGCTGGATGCCCCGAGTCGGATTCTAACCCAGGTCAGCAGGCTTACAATGCTACCACCTAGCCTATCTGACCCCCCCCAATTATTTAAAGTCACAAGAAAGCATATCATGACAATAATGAAAATATTATTAACTTTAAAAATTCTATAGAAATTCAAGAGACGTATTCACAATTTGATCTAAGACGTTATGTGACTATTTTTATTATGTCAGAAGAGTTGATTCCAAAATCCATGCTATTTAGATTGGAAACTTAATCGCTGTATAGAGACCCAAAGGTGCCCTTTGTTTAAAATTGAAAAGGCTCAAAATCAGCAATTCTGAGTCTGAGTTTTTACTATGAAAATTGATCTTGGTGTGTGAAACAAAGACTATTCCTGTAAAGATCTTTTAAAGTTAATTAGTCTTTTTTTTTACTTTATCATAGCTATGTTATGGTCAAGTATTGTACTGTGCATGGAAAAAAGTTGTTTTTTTTTATTATTTTTGTATTCACAGTTATCTCGGCTAACGGCTGAATTTATTTTGATTAAAAAAATTGGTCGAAACCATGGTATTTTGCAGGTAGAAAAAGCCCTTATAAGTACATCTAGGCTTTGTACCAAACTCAACCCAATTTTGTAGAGATGAATCAGTCTAAAAATGCACAAAATCAACCCCCCCCCCTTCATGACTATATGTGCCACTTTATTAAATATTAAATATAAGAGAAGGGCTGTAGTGTATGGTTAAGTCATGTGGATGGCCACATCAGAACGTGCCAATGTTTTTCTTTACGTCTGGAATTCACTATGCACGTTCTTACTAAGTCCGTTTTGCTCCCAAAATGTTTGATTTTTAAAATGGACAGTTTACTAGCATTTTAACTTATGGGTGAAAAATGTAGTAAATCAGAAAAAAAAAACGAATCGTTATATAAATAATTATTTATTGAACAGTTAATGAGCTGAAATTTGTCACACAAGTTTGTATTAATAATCTTCACCTTTATGGATGTTTAAGCTTTTTACACATCAAAAATACCAAATACCAAACACCAAAGAGCATTCCGAGTTTTGTAAAATATTTTTAATTTTTTCATAAATTTCTTTTTTATTACAAAAATAGATTATTTAAGTTTTGAATGAAAATTGACAATAATAATTTTTTCATGCGAAAGTAAACCAAATAAAAATAGAAAAAAAACTCCAATTTCCGTATCCTTCATATTTTTTTTTTTTTGTATTTTATTGTAAAAAAATGTTAAGACATTTGATTTTTATCTATTTTTTTTTAACTTTAATTTTGAGAGTTGATTAAAATGATAGTCACGAAAGCAAGAAATTCAAATTAATAACGAAATAAAGCAAAAAACATTTGGTTTAAGTTTTCCTCAAAATGCTTTTTATCAAATTATGTTGAAAATTATTGATTTCTGGATACAAAATTACAGATTTCAGACTACATATTCTTAAATAATAAAATAATATCATATTATATTTTATTTATAAGATTCTTTTAACAAATTTAGACCAGTGAATAGTTTGTAGAATATAAAGAAATCCAAACTCTTCTTAAGAAAAAAGTAGAAATTTTTTATGATGTTTCATTCAATTTCAGCTTGATTTTTTCATTGATTTCCTCTTCTATACAAAAAGTTGAACGATGTTCCGGTTTTACTTTTTTTTTATTTATTTTTTTCGGATTCCCTAACTTTTCTGGGCTCTTAGGCCTCACCCTATCTCCCATTTTGCTTATTAGAATATCTAAAAACGATTCTGTCCCATGGGAGACTTTTCAACTTGCAAATTTTTCTTTAAATGAAATTTGTTGAAACTTTTTTATCGCAGAAAAAGAAAATGTTTATTTTTTTTTCTACTTTTAACTCACTTTTTTATTTATTATGAAGGTGACACGCCTCTGGCGGACATCTTATTGCCTTAAGTACTTCGCCCCCTGGACCTCCTTCCCCACCGATCATCCTCAATCCCACCAACCCTATGTTCACCCCCTGAGCCCTCTCCCCTCCCCACACCCCTAATCACTCTCTACGCCACCAACCCTATCATAGTCCCGTGACCCTTCCCCTTTTACCTCCATCCTACTAAACCTATTTAGCCCCCTGGTCCCTCTTCCCTCTCCCTACCCTTTGTTAGACAATATGACGGCCTATTTTATATATCTAAGATGTTGAAAAAAATTAAATAATCTAAATTTTTTTATATCATTTGTATAAGAAATATTTAAAAAAGATAAAAATAAATTTAAAAAATTATTTCTATTTAAGTGATGGAAGAGAAATTTAGGCTAATCAATTTTTAGTTAAATGTCAAAGTTATATAGATAATAATTAATTTTAAGGAACGATCGATTTTTCTAATATTTCAAATCTCGCAGTAGAAGATGTTACCATAAACGAGCTTGATTGAAGAGGATCAATGGGGGAAAATTTTAATCAAGAAACCTGTTCCTTGATTAAAAGTGTCTTTGATCTGATTTCACTTAAAATTCAAAATTTTGATTGAAATATTTTCTATTCAAAAATTGTTCACTTTTTAACTTGTTTAAAAAAACAAGAATTGTTCTCATGGCAATGATGAAAAAATATTAAAAAACTAAAAAAGTTCACTTCACCCAACTTTAAATTGGTTTGTATCGTTATTCATAAAATATTTGCCAATTTTTAAAAAACTTGAATTTTTCTACCGATGCCTTTGTCACTTAGCGGATTGACCAGTTCTTGCTATCAACTACATCGTTAACTAATATCTCGCCTCTTCTAAACTTATAAGCAAAGATGTTAAAAAGTTCAAAGCTAACAAGTAGAGCAGCTATCCGGATGGCTGATCTGGCAAGGGCTTTGAACCAAAAAGAAAAAAAACTTTAACTTGCAGGTAGCCGGCGATAAAAGAGGCGCGCATTGCTTTAGCTATCTGAATGGCCATTCCGGCTCTTGAGAAAATTTGTTCAAATGAAAAATTCTGAGAGAGAATCCCATTCTAGAATTCATTAAAACAAATAATTTTTAAGAATTCATTGATTGCTAATTGGATGATTGACAAATGAAAAAATTAAATCAAGTAGTAGCACCTTAACGGACGCAAACGCTCTTTTAGACCAAGGGTTGGGAAATTATTTTTGCTATTACCCCAAAATATGTTTGGTTACTCAGGTATTACTCCCTCCTCGATTCCAAGACAATTTAAATTCGAAATTGTTTATTGTTCAATTAAAAGGGAGAATATAAAATGAATCGTATAAATTATATACGTTATACCAGTATTTCTCAAACTTTTTTCTCCGCGACCTCCATTTGCAGTTAAACATTTTAAAGGATCCCCCAAATATTGGGTATTAAAAAACCGAGCAGGGGGTTTATTTAAATAAGAAATGAATTTCTTTTGTTTAATTGGCTTTTAAACACTCATAATTTTCATCAAGAGAAACAAAGATGTTGTCCTCTGCTTGATGCAAATAAACATACACACATATATATTAAATATATATATATATATATTATTTATTTGTTTGAAATTATAATGGAAGGCTTGGCCTTCATCATCAGTCTTTTTTATTATAAATATTATTTTTCATGGAGTCAGTATCGTATTGATATTGAAAAATTTATTTTTGAAGAGATGCTAGTCAAACATTAAAACGGTTTTGACAAATAATATTTATAATAAATAAACTGCAACGGATCGTTGCTAAACTTTATCCAAATTCATTTGAAATATTAATATGTTTATTCCTTTATTATTAATCAGATATTACTTGCAATTTGCATTTGATTAGTTTTTGGTACATTTCGGCCCTGATACAAACACTTTATTTCAGTACTTTTTTAGTTTTTTTCAAATATCTTGAAAATGACTTGAACCAATTTGGATGAAATTTAATAACTTTAATTAAGTACCTTGAGGGCCACAAAAAAGGTTAAATAAAAGTTTTAGTAAAATCATATTTTAAAGTAATTTTGACTCTGCAGAGTGCGGAAGATAGTAAATCTTTTTTTGATTTTTGAGTTGTTTGTCATAAAAGAATTTAGTCTTTTTAATTTTAAGTCGATTCTTCCACGTTTTCAGTAGAGGTTGCCATTAATAGTCAAAACATCAAAAATGGAATGCAATAAGGTTTCCTCTAGTATTAGATAAGAATCGATCGTTAATTTTTATTTTAAGTCGATTCCTCCATGTCTTCAGCAATGGTTACCAATAATAATCGAAGCGTCAAAAATCTAATGTAGAATTGTTATTCCTCAAGTACTAGATAAGAATCAATCTCTATTTTTTATTTTAACTCGATTCCTCTATGTCTTCAGCAATGGTTACCAATAAAAACCGAAATATCAAAAATCCAATTTAGAATGGTTATTCGTCAAGTATTAGATGAGAATCAATCGCTATTTTTTGTTTAAAGTCGATTCCTCTGTGTCTTCATCAATGGTTACCAATAAAAACCCAAACGTCAAAAATCCAATATAGAATGGTTATTCCTTAAGTACTAGATGAGAATCAATCGCTATTTTTGATTTTAACTCGATTCCTCTATGTCTTCAGCAAAGGTAACGGATAAGAAAACAACGCAGTTGCTATGGTTATTTATAAAATTTCCTCCTAAATTGTTAGCATTTCACAGAGAGAAGCCTATCCATTCCTACTTAATCAAGTTTAAATGAGCTAATATAAACCGATCAAATGAATAAATTTTAAAGAATTTAAAATTAAAAATTAAAAAAAGGTACTATCTTACTCTAGAGTAAAGTACTTTAAAATATAATTTTACTAAAAACTTTATTTAACCTTTTTTGTGGTCCCCAAGGTACTTAATTAGGATATTAAATTTCATCAAAATTGGTTAAGTAATTTTCAAGATATTTAGAAAAAACTAAAAAAGTACTGAAATAAAGTACTAATGTTTGTGGACCGAAATGTACCAAAAACTAATCAGAGCTTCATTTTGTTAAACTAATGTAGAGTAAAGATACGAGGTAGCTCACAAAAAAAAGAAATAAAAACAAAATTGGAGTTTTGAATTCGATACAATTTCGGGGTTAGACTATCATCAGGAGTCTAAGAAAAACGTTTTTCTTAGACTCCTGATGATGGGCCAACCCCCGAAATATATCGAATTCAAAACTCAATTTTGTTTTATTTCTTTTTTTTTGTGAAACCTACCTCGTATCTTACTCAAGTTTTATTATTATATTAAAATCTTTCACCTAGAACCAACACCGAACTCCTTAAAAGTTAGATCTGATTTAGGTCAAATATGCGCTGTTTTGTTAACCGACTTCAAAAAAGGAGGAGGTTCTCTATTCGATTGAATTTTTTTTTTTTTTTTTTTTTTTTTTTTTTTTGTGCCTATGTTACCTCATATCTCCGCCAATTGTCAACCGATTTTGAAAATTTTTTTGCATTGGGTCCAGTCTAGCTTCCGATTGGTCCCATTTTTTTTCGATTTTTTTTTCATAGGTATTAGACCTTTTTTATTAGGTTTGTTTAGGTTTGTTTAGACCTAACCTCTTTGTTTATGAACCGATTTCGATGGTTCTTTTTTTATCCGGAAAGGGGGTGTCTTAGGGATGGTGTCATATTAATTTGGTCAAGTTCTGATGATATAATCACTATTAATAACATCACTAAAAAGAGAAAAATAAAAATTTTTAAGAAAAATAAAAACCGACTTCAAAACTAGTGCAACAAATATAAAAATACACTAAAAGGTATAAAATAATTATTATCTTATTTAGTTACAACTAAACGACGAAATATTAACACGAAATTACTTGAAGTTGCTGCCAAACATATACCTTTATGAATCGCACTCGACGGATCTTACTTAGTACGTTTGGCGGGTACGCTCGCTTATAGGTATAGTTTGTTTGGCACCGACTTTAAAAAGTAATTTCGTGTTAATATTTCGTCGTTTAGTTGTGGCTAAATAAGATAATAATTGTTTTATACCTTTTAGTGTATTTTTATATTTGTTGCACTTAATTTTTTGAAGTCGGTTTTTATTTTTTTCTTAAAAATTTTTATTTCATAACTTGTTGCCATTTTGAAGGTAATTCCATTATGCCTCTATCATAGAAGCCCATGTCCTTATTGGAAAAAAAAACTGGCACAGTCGATTTTCACAAGCTTCTCTTGAGGCCATCAAATACCATCAAGAAAATTTTGCAAATGCTTGAAAAGGTGATAATCGCTTGGTGCCAGGTCTGGGCTATACGGCGGCTGCGATATAACCTCCCATCCAAGGTCTCGGACTTTCTGGCGCGTCTTTAACTATGTGTGCGGCCTAGCGTTGTCTTGATGGAACATAAAATCCTTCCTATTGGCCATTTCTAGTTTTTCCAGTTTTTTGCCAAAGGGACAGGGGCTTCTATGAGGGAGGCATGATGGAATTGCCTTCGAAATGGCAACTAGTTATCGAACAAAACGGCGCATATTTGACCTTAATCGGATCATTCTAAGCATGTTAAATAAAACCTTCAATTTCATGCAAAAATAATGGATTTCTTTTTACTACACCTATTATTTGAAAAAAAAATTATTTCTCATCAATTTTTCTGCAAGTCCTCAAATATTTTTCACGACCCCACTTTGAGAAGCACTGCGTTATATGATAAAATACATGTATTTAAAAAAAGCTCAAAAAATAAGTTGCATGAATTAAAAAAATATAGATAATAAACAAATTAATGAAATTTCCATTATAAAACAATATAATTTTAATTGAAAAAAAAATTCCAAAAATAATTTTATTATTTTATTATTTAAGACATATGTTCACCTTACATTTGAAAAGCTTAAAAGAAAATTTCAATAAAATATTTTCCTCAACCATAATCTTATAACTAGATTAGAAACTTAATTAATTTCAAAAGTTTCATGATAAATATAATAAATTTGTCTAAAATTAAAAGCTTTTTCTTTCTGGAGAGTAGGTGAGTTATTGAACCTTTAAAGAACAAAACAGAGGTGTTCTCTTCTTGATGCAAATAAATATCACACACATATATATATACATGTATATATGTGCATATATTTTTTTATTTTCTCTTGATAAATTCGACAATTTACCACCAGTATAACTTGTAGAGTTATCATGTAATAGTTTCTAGACAAAATAATTTTCCCTATTAGTGGTTTAAGAAAATATTATATTTATATTACTGATTAATTAATAATTAAAAGCTAATAGTTGAATATAGGAATCTGCAAAATAATAAAATAAACTGCAACGGATCGTTGCTAAACTTTATCCAAATTCATTTGAAATATTAATAAGTTTATTCCTTTATTATTAATCAGATATCACTAGCAATTTGCAGTTCATGTTGACTTTAATTCAAAAATAATGATCGATTCTCATTTAACAGTCGAGGAATAACCATTCTACATTCGATTTTTGACGTTTCGGTTATTATTGGTAACCATTGCTGAAGACATGGAGGAATCGACTTAAAATAAAAATTAACGATCGATTCTTATCTAATACTAGAGGAATAACCTTATTGCATTCCATTTTTGATGTTTTGACTATTAATGGCAACCTCTACTGAAAACGTGGAAGAATCGACTTAAAATTAAAAAGACTAAATTCTTTTATGACAAACAACTCAAAAATCAAAAAAAGGTACTATCTTACTCTAGAGTCAAGTACTTTAAAATATAATTTTACTAAAAACTTTATTTAACCTTTTTTGTGGTCCTCAAGGTACTTAATTAGGATATTAAATTTCATCAAAATTGGTTAAGTCATTTTCAAGATATTTAGAAAAAACTAAAAAAGTACTGAAATAAAGTGTTTGTGGGCCGAAATGTACCAAAAACTAATCAGCGCTTCATTTTGTTAAACTAATGGTAGGTTTTCAATTTCATTTCAATCGGTGCAACGGTGTGGAAAAAATCGTGGGCCAAAAAAACGATAACATCCATCCATCCATCCATCCATCCATCCATATATACACCCGCACGCACTAAATGAAAAAATGGCACTTTTTGGCCTCTCGACGAGTCCCCATGTAATTTTTGGCTAAAATTCAACCTGATTGAATACTACAATTTGTGACTTTAATTGAGTCCATGAGTTCCGTAGTCTTTACCTGAGTACCCTTTAAAGTAACGCTTGCCGCGAGACCGATTACAATATTTTCCCCATGTTTCGCATTGGATAAAGTAAAAATGTCCGGATCTTTGAAAGTTTGGTAACCACAGTTTTCTTATAAACATTGATTAGTCCGAGAGCAGATAATAAATGCATTTCATATTTTAGTTTTCGGTGTCATTATAATATTACCTATCCTAGTTACCTATATATTTAGTTACAATATTTTAAAAAAATGTCTGAAAATGTGCATTTACAAAAAGTTAAGAAAACAAAATATCACAAATCTACAATTATAAGATAATGAACACAAAAGATTGATAGAGAAGCAAAACTTAAATAAATAGAAAAGATTTATAATAGTGGTTTATGTTAGAGTTAAGATAAATGACAAGAGCGACAAATGAGCTTATATTTTTTTAATTTAAGACCTTTAACATTTCTCTGACAAATAGACAGAAATGGTAGTTAATAGTGTTCAGTTTTATTTTTGTACAAAACCCTACAAATGATTGATTGTTAAAAATAAGTCATTTTTCACCTCCTGCGAAAAATCTACAAAATGATCGCACATTTTCTGAACACCATATTTATAGTCAATGAACAGTTTAATTATATTATGCAAACTGAATTAAGGCCAATAAAATTTGTTGTATAAAGTATTTCAAAATGTTGATAGAAATGGTATTTCACTCGCATCCATAATAAGTATTAATTAAAACAGGTATAGCAGGGAATTGGACAATATATAAAAAAAAGAGTTTTTATTAAATGGGCCAGACGTTTCGTCGATTTATTTCGACTTCCCTTTATAAAGAGTGATAAAATGGGCCACTGAGGAAGTCGAAATAAATCGACGAAACGTCTGGCCCATTTAATAAAAACTCTGTTTTTTACTTATTGTCCAATTCCCTGCTATTCCTGTTTTAGTTGATAGAAATCTTTGATAAAAACAGCATAGTGATTTTGTTACTTTCGGTCTCACCAATGGACTGTTATAAATGTCAGTATTAAAAGTGTCGACTTACATACCTCTCTTGTATATGGTCCATAGTAAACCCTTCCATATATTTATAAAAGCTTGGATTTTCTTTGCTTTGTTGGGATCGTCGCTCTTGTCGCTTATTTCTAACTAAAACACATAAACGCACCTTAAGAGAAAAGTGACAAATTAAAGAAACCAAACAAATGTAAATAAAAGTGAACCCAAAACCTGAACGAGCTAAAATGGAGAAAAGAGCCCGTGACGTCACATGGCTCCCAAATTTTACTTGCTTAACTTTTCACGGGTTCACTTCTAGATCGCGGTTCGACTAGATAAAAAATGCGTTAGCCAATCTAATTGTCTAAAAAACAGTCGGAAGTCGAGGTCTCTTTTGGCCTCAGAACCCAGTCGAACCTGAATACATCCTAACCCAATCTCAAAGGACTTGTTTGGAAACGGATTTTTTTATCTAATGGAACCGAAATCTAGAACTGAGCCTGTTAAAAGTTCAATAAGTGAACTTGGCTTGTTTCCATGTAACGTCTCGGGCTTTATTCTCAATTTTAGCCCTGAAATTGAATAAATCACCCCCCAAAAATTAATATATTTTCTTGAGATCAAAAATGAATTCTTTCAAATTATGAAAATATAATTTGTTAAAGAAAATCATGCATATATGAATCAATCTAATATTTAAAAATTATAGTTATTTAATATTAAAATTCCATTTATATTGTATCTAAGGATACACTCATTGATTTATTTATGACCCTTGTCTCGATGTTCTTTCTTTAGCACACAGTTCCTGGCACACATTTTTATTGTTCTCTAATTTAAGAAATCTTCTTTCCCACTTTCTATCGCATTGCTGTTGTTGTCTATGTTGTTGATGTTGTTGTTGATGTTGTCTGTTCATCACACCAACATTTATTTATTCATTTATTTTCTTTTATATATTATTATTATTATTATTACAATATTTTTGTTATTATTTTGACAATTTTTAGTTGTTTTTTTTTTTATTTATTTATTTTTTGAAAATTAACAGAATTTGTCGTCATCGCCATCGTCTGATGTCGATGGCGAGGTAGCTGGGATTGACTCATTTTTTGAAAATGCCACCTGGGAAAGTTATGACCCTGCAGAGATTACCGGGGAGCCCATCTTTCGGGTAAGATACCTTTTTCCTTCCACAAGCAATGAAAGGACAAAAAGAGGATGATAAATGAGAAGTAGAAAAATTATTATTTACATTTGAAATTAAAAATAAATAAATAAATTTATTTGATTCTATTTTATTAAATCTTTACTTTGAATGAGCAAAAAGAGAAATATTTAGTTAGTATAGGAATAATAAATAATTCACTTTAGTAATTCGATTTGGATCCGATCCGTTTATTTAAAATGAAATCCATCTCAAACTTAATCCAATTTTAACATCACATTTTTCATTATAGATCTAGAGGTTTTTTTTTTTTGGTTTTTTTTATTCAAGTTGATTTCATAAAGAGGCGAACATTATTTATTCTCTCCCAGAAGATTACCAATAAGTAGCTTTTAAGGGTAGTTGAGGAAGTCATTGAAATTTTAAGACTGTTTTATCATTACAAATTAAATTACATTTGCAAACTCGTATGAAACTGTTAGGCGCATGAGCAGTACACATCCAAGTAACTATCGCATCAGTAGTGGTTAGTGTATGAACGAAACTAATATCTCAATATATATAGAATAAAAATTTAGTTTAAACATATAACTCAAATTTAGTCTATTCTAAAACTTTTTTAATCACTTTACACTTTTTTTTTATTTATTAAAAACCAGATTAATAAAAAAAGATTATCTTTAAACCCTTTGGGGATCTTAAAATTTTGAAGATGAAAATCTTCAACGTCCAGGTTAAATCAATCTTCAATTCAACAGGTGGTAAACTTTCTTCAAAATATGACAAAAACTATTTAATTATTTTTCTGGGAAATTAAAATAATTAATAAAATAAAAATCTATAAATGGCCCAGCTTATAATCCAGCCCATAAATCTGGCAAATTTTTTAAAATACACGAATTTACCTATATTTTAAATGATAAAATATTAATTATTAAAATATGGGATTAAAAATATTAACTAAAGAAAATTAAATTACCAAACGATTTCAAAGATAATATTTTATAAATTGTATATTTAAAATTTAAATCAGGAATCACGGCTATATTTAGTAATATTAATAGTTACTTTTTTCTACGTCAAGTTCTCTCTTTTCGTGTATACTTTTTATAAGACCTCATTTCTCTAGACTCATGAGATTGTAAAGATTTGATAAAAGCTAATGAATAATAAAATTAACCAAAATATTAAATAAATAAATTCTACAATTAAAAAAAGAATATTTTTTTTTTTTGTTATTTTTTTTATCATATAATATTCAGTCAATTTCACTGAAATCCATACGACCCTCTGTATGGATTTATCCAATGATGTCCAATAGAATTTCTAACATTCCATTCCTCAACTTGGTAATATGTCTCTCTATCATCTTTTTTCTTATCCTCTCATTTTTTTTTCTTTTCACTGCGATGGATTTTCATTCATTCATTGGTTCGATTGTAATTTGAGATGTATATATATATAAATATATTGATTGGTTAAAAATGCATGTGTAGAATATCTTTTGCTTAAATTCCACTTCTTCTATTTCATTCTCTCTCTATTAATTTTCTCTTATAATCATTAGTTTTTATTTTCTTTATACTTTTATTTTCCGTATTTATGTAATATATTGTCTTTACTTCAAATAAAACCACTAGTCGGTTGCGTTTATTATTTATTGTGTTCAGGACCAAAATTGATAGTTGGATTAGCTTAATCTTATAGGATCTTCTATTGGGCGAAATATTGCACACTTTTCGGCATAATAAAGGGTTAGTAAGAAATAAGTTGCACACTTTAGAAGGCCGCCCTCTGAAGTGGACAACTTATTTCTTGCTAACCCTGTACTAAACGACCGGTGACGTCAGCACTCTTAATGAGTACGCGCTGGTTTCGAATATCACTGTATTAATCGAAGTGATTCATACGTCTATATTTTTGTCTTTTCCTTCTAAGCATCTAAAACTTTCAGGAGTTTCGATGAATTCTCTAAACCGGCAAATAGTGGGTATTCAATTATTATTGGACAGCTTCTCGATGTACTGACAATGCTCTAATTTATATTCTAGTCGTGGCATTTTTTGTGGAAATTGCGAATTACAACTCCAAGTGTCTTTCTTTTGGTATCTCATAACAGTTCGGATAGAATGCAGGTAACAACACAGAGATTAGAAAGTTAGTATAATTATTCAATAGTAAAGACATTTAAGAAATGGTTTGAAATTATCTCTTGGGTGTATGAAAGCTGGCGGCTTGATTTTTCTTCCATTTAATCGATTTTTCTCGTTATCTTCTATTTTACTTCTACGCAACTTCATTCTTGCAGGAGCTAGTTTCTTTAGGCTATCAGATTATTTAATAGCGGATGAGAAACTTGAAAAATGTTACATTAGTTTTTCCACATAAGCATTCAAATGTAGACGTGTTCCAAAGCAGATTCTATTTTCATTTCTATTGGCAAAAATACTATAGGGGTGATATCAATTCATTATATTACGTATTCCAGACAGCCTAAACTAAAATAATTAGTTATATTAATCAATAAACCTGAAACATTTATTGAAACAAATGGGACAAAGTAAACTTTTTCTGGTTTAATTATTTGACCCTGAAAGCCAAATATCGATATGAGATCCAGGTATACTTTTGTACAATATATGTAGATTTTTCAGGGGAATGGTAATAAAATTTCCTTTCAATAAATTTTAGCTTAAAGATTAAATTTGCCTGGTTTTAAATTTTAATTAATAAATTTTTAACTATTAATCACATCACATTCCAATAATCTTAAAAATACCAAGCTGGCTAGTTAAGTTAATTCATTATTTTCTTTATATTTCTCAAAGTAAATAGAATAGTATATTTTGAGGTATATTGATTTATTATGTTTTTTATTATTATTATTTCGGCCAGTAAATTATATCATTCTGATCGAAGACCGAATTTCGTCCACATTCCATAACACACAACTAATTCAAGCAGGATATCTTCATAAAACCTATTTAAATTAATTTCCTCTATAATAATAATAAAAAAAAATTATATAGATACCTACCTGCAATAATAAAATTTCAATAAAAAATTTCAAACAGCTATTTGAATTTCCTTTTTCCTCGGAAGCCTGATTGGTACCTATAGTTGTAAAGTTTTTTTGTTGTTTTTTTTAGACTTGGGTACTAGTCCATTTAGCTAATGGATTTGTAGTATTATAATTTGATCATGTTTTAGTAGACTTAGAGGAGGATCCAAATTTTAGCCGGTCAAATTTTATTTTGCTGGAAAGGTAGACTTCATGTTCCAACATTGTCATCAAGACAACAATGCCGAAACAGTGACTACGCGCAGCCACCCACACACCTCATCAGTTACTTTTTTAAAGATTTTTTTTGCCTTCGGAGAAAAAAGTTGAAATACATCCTCCCTAGGTCTGCTTGTGATGATATGGAATGAGAATAACACACGTCGTACATACATCGTACTATCGAGTTTACAGAGGGATAGAGAATATTTTGAATTTCAAAAAAGATTTTTATAATCTAAAAAAATAGCAGACTTTGTATCTCTTTGTCTTTGAGTAAAGTTAGATCAAATGAATTAATTACTCTTTGAGCATAGCACATTCTTTTTTTTTTTTGTTATACTCTTTGCTTTCCTTTTTAATCTTCTTTCACTCCATTTGCTCAATGTCTCCTTTTGTTTCTTGCTCTTTAATGTTGTTGGCTGTTCCTATTTGTTTGGTTTGATGATGTTGTTGTAGTTCTGTTAAGTCATGTCTATTTGTTTTTGTCGACAATTCACTCACTAACTTTAGCATATTCACTTACTCTTTAGACCATGCCGAGGATGATTGCCGACTCCACTTGCCTCTTCTTCCACTTCTTCAGCTAAACCTCCACAACGTGTCACATTCGTTCTCTCTCTCTCTCTCTTTTATACTCTATCTCACTCTCTCACTCACTCCTTAACTGTTCATTAACACCAAATGCACTCGAAGGGTTTTCCCCGCTAACACCCTTTCAATCTAAGCCGCCTTCCCTTGTCATCTGCATTCTCAAGGTACGTTCGTTCCTCTTCTCTTACATTACCCCAGTCTATGGACACGAAATGAATCAAATACCCAAAATGAAAACTCCTCAACTCCAGCTGAGATTAATTCGAAACCATTACGAATCCATTACACCTTAAATAACAATAATTCAAATAAAATGAATGTGATATAAATTTATGTGACAAGAAAATCTTTACAAGGGAATTCAAAAAGATGTTTAATTAATTTAAGAACTCTATTTAGAAAAGAATAAGCAAAATAAGTTTGAAACACTACTCATACCTTTTATGTAATCATATTACCAGGCACATCTCGTAATTAAACTTGTTTATAAGAAAAAACTTTCTGAAAGAAAAATCACAATTCTGTAAATAATATACCATAAGCATTCATATATATATAGAGTTCGTGGTAATTCCTAACTTATTTTAATTATAATTCACCATTTGCTTGGCATATTTTTCTGTCTGTGTGTCTGACTAAATTCCAACGCGATGTCCCGAGAAAGAAAGCTTGTAACAAGTATGTTTTTTCCCCTATTTCTATTGTGAAAATTGCTTAGATTGTGCCTATACTAGCTCAAGAACTTGTAAATGAAAAATGTAAGAAATCTGAAAAAAATCATTTATGGGACGTTCTACGATAAAAATAGCTCTTATTATTATTTAACTATGAAATTCTCTATCAAAAATTATTTTCAAACGATGGTAACACCATCATTTAAAAATTAATATCGCAGGAATTTTATAATCTACAAACTGATCTACATAATGACTATTTTTATTTTATGACCAATAGATAACAAAATATTTTTGAAAAAAAAAATCTTTACTGGCACTTTCCAAGGAACTGTGTATTTCGAAAAATAAGGTCCAAATTATTACTTCTGTCATGAATCTGAAACTTTTTATTGGTTTATTAAACACACTGATTTAGCATGCTATATGATTTTGAAGAGCATTTCGTGTCTCATGAGTTTAATTAATAGATATCTTTTTGATATTTTGAATTCCTAAGAAAGAAATATCAAAATTTTATTAAAATAAATGGGAGAATACTTTGTGAGTACTGTTTACATCAGGGCTGTTCAGCAATGCAATAAGTGTGGCCCAAATTAAAATCATAAACTTCCTTAAAACATATTGAGATTTAATGTAGAGATATATTTATTCCCCTTTTCGAAAAATTAATGTACATTTGTACAATGCCTGAAGCTTTTTTCAAGAATAAAATCCACTAAAAACAAAATTAAAAGCTTAATTAGGTAGGTATATAAAATAAAAATAATAATGAAGTTTCGGAAATTTAAAAATTCTTCTTCTCATATTTTCTTTTTCTAAAATATTTATATGGTACGCTACAACACTAAGTCTATAGTTATATAATTCTAGTTCAAGGAGACAAGGAATTGGGGTTTTCTAGAACAATCTCAATTAATTGATCATTTCTCTCCTAGACTAAAACTTGTCAGGACTTGTCTTTTAGATCTTTGCACGTTCTTACATGTCGAAAATGTACAATAGATATAATGGATAGTCAGGGATTATTATATCCGACCCCCTTTTAAAAAATAAATTATCATTCCTCATATCCTTCTTTAATCCCATTCGATTTAAACCAGTGATGTCCAACCCATGGCTAAATATAAAGTCATAAAATTCCTTAAAACATTAAGATTTATATGTAGATACTGAAAAACACCCAACAATTTGGCCTGATTATTTTTTTTTCTCTAAAATAAGAAATCTGAAATCTACTGTGAAGTTTTCGAAAAATAAAAGTGCTAATTTTAAATTTTGAATCTGAAACTAGATTTCAAGATTTCCGAAAAAATAATCATCATTTTGGTCTAATTTCGACTCCATTTTCATTAGAAATAAATTTTCTACTTGCAAACTTTCTGATTGAATGTTCTAGAACAATTAGCTACCGATTTGAAAGAAAAATTGAATATTGTCTCTTCAATAGAATTTTATATTAATAATCTAGTCTGGAAAAAATTTAAACAAATACTAATACATAATATCACTTTTTGTAAGTATGTAGGTATGTAGGTATGTATTTACATATAAACTATTTTCAAGTATAAAATTTACGAAAAGTAAAATTAGAAACTCACTATAAGCTAAAAAAATAATAAAGTTTTTATTTCTACATTATTAACTATCTTTTTTGAATAACAAATATCAATAGAATTATAACATTTTATCCGCTGTCCGAAACAATTTTTTTCTTCAAATGTGTGGCCCATATAAGCCAAAAGGTTGGACACCCCTGGTTTACATAATAATGAACGAGTAAATTATTTATTTTTTGAAATATGATTCAGCTACTAATTTTTTTATTTTTAATAAAAAAATTAGCGAAAATACAAAACTATTTTGATAATCTAATTTAATCGTGATTGTTTTAAAAATATATTTTAAATATTAGGTATGCTGTTTGCAGAGTCTAAATTTTTTTAATTTAATAATATAATTTTAATTTTATTTTTATCAAGCGTTGAAATTTTATTTAAATCACTCATAATTAATTATAATTATTTATTAAACACGATCAAATAATACAGAATGTTTCGATCAGCTTATTCTGCGATTGTTCTCAAGTATGAGCACCCACTCCGATTTTGTGTTTTCCGTGCTCATACTTAAGAACGATCTCAGAATAAGCTGATGATCGAAACGTTCTTTATTATTTGATCGTGTTTATTAAATAATTATAATTAATTATGAGTGATTTAAATAAAATTTCAACTCTTGATAAAATTAATCACAAAAATAAAATCTTTAACAGCTACATTTCAAATTAACTAATTAATGTTATTTTAGTAAAACTCTATCACTGGTAAGATACCTACTCTCAACAAACAAAAATTTTCGAAATACATAATAGTTAGTGATTATTAAGTGAAGCAGGGTATCCCCATATGCCAGGTCAAATCTTTGTTATGCTTCTTTTTTAATTGACACTTATGAATTTATTTTTTTACATTCCAAAATAAATTGAATCCATTAGTGACAATTGATCTTATAACTTGAAGGTATGCGATAACAAGATATTTACCTGGTTTGTACACGTTGTTAAAAGCAACTATTGAATTAAAATACGAAAAACTAAACTCCTGATGTCGATGGCAGAAAACTTGTCAGTGACCTTATTCAATTATTTATAAACCATATTCTTACATATCTAATCATCTTGTATTTTAAAATACTTAATTATAGTAAACCTTTATACTATATATACAACATCATCTAAATTTCCTTTCATTATCCTCTAATCCTTAATGATCGAAATGTACATACTATATATTTTTTTTAATAACACTTTCTGCAAATGCAATATCGCATTAAATCTTTTAATATTATTAATAATAATCAAACAGAATTAAACAATTAAAACGTTTTTAATATCTTTAAAAATAATTTTCTACTCACAATATTATCTTTTAACACTCATTCTCAACACTCTACACTTTACAATTCTACACCATTCATTATTAAAAATTACAATATGTTTTGAATGTTTAATATTACTTAAGTATTTTTAAATTTTGCATTGAAATTACACTTATCTAACAAATTATTTTTTTACTAAAACGAATGCTCTTTAATTAATTGTTTAATAATAACACATTATGTAATTTTCGATTGGTAACTTTGGATAACGAAGTAATACGTCTTTAAATATATATTGAAAATCTAACCATGTTGAATTTCTCAGTTTTTGTTTTTAGTTTTTAGGACATGTTTATTTTCACTTACAATAATGTAATTAAATTCGGCTCTTAATGTTTAGTTATATAATTTATAAAAATATATATTAAAGATCAGTGACGTAGATAAGTAGAGGTCATAGAGATTGAAACAACGCCGGAAGAAAAAAATGATGACAGAAAGTGCGAAAATAACACTACGAGTATAAAAGCATCGATAAATTGCACGATAAGAGAATTTAGTATATCTAAGTTTTTATTAGGTGGCAACAAGTTTTTATTTTCTACGATAAATATTTTCCATATACTCAATGAAAAAAATATATACGTCCCTATTAAGGATTAACAGTTATATTAATGATATGAACAGCGTTTGCTTTTCACATGCAGTAATACAGAAGTAAATCAGATGAAGATTTAATTTCTAATCATAAAAACAATCACTCTCAATATACTAGATTGTAGATAGCAGAGATATACTGGAAAGATGAGCAAATTTTATCTATTGAAGTAGACAATAAAAGAGTGTGTCTTCTGCTGGAATTATAAATTTTATTTATTTATAATGATCGTTAGCCGAGATTGTTTTTAAAGCAGTTAGTCTGTTATGTGTATTTTGTTAATATAGTATATTGAAACGAAATCACTTAGAATAGAAATGCTTAGAAAAATATTTAATTAAAATGAACTATATTATCACAAAATTTCTAATTAGTCAACTTATCGCAACCCTACCGAAGTAGTGGAATATCTTAATTTTTCGAAATTTTGAATTATCCTTGTTAAACGATACCTAAGTTTCTTTATTCATCTGGATCATTAAAAACACTTTAAAAAATATAATATTAGCTATTATTGCTCTAGTATGGTAACAAAATAATATATTTTGAAAAGTTTTTCAATTTTCTCAAATCTGATTTTTCTAGAGGTCCATTACTGCAGTGAGGGTGAGATATTTTATTTGTCCTTAGAATTTTTTTTATTTATTGATAAAAAATATATTGAATATAAACGAAATGAATATAGAATTTTCTAACATGGATATAAATATTGGTATATATACGGGCTGTCTCTGAAGGATTAATAAGTAAAGCCAGGTAGCCATATTGAATGGTGATTAAAATACCTTATAATTACTACTTTATTATAGATTTTTTAATAATCTTACAATTCTTTATTTTTTGAAGTATTTGCAAAATAGGAGATAAACTTAAAATGAAAAAACTTCTATAGCATTAGTGATTCTTTCGCCAACTTTAAAATGGCGCCTGCTAGCTTCACTTTTTCATCTCTAGCCGATTATACACTTCTATAGCTATATACCAAACACATCCATGTAATAAACCATAAGTGTATTTTGTGTTATTTTTTTTTTTTTTTTTTTTAATAAATGTACATATAATAAATTATTTTTGCTTATTCTTGTATTAGAACTATGAATAAAAATGTTTTTTATTCATCGATAATTTATTATTTAGATAAAAAACTTGTTTATTTAATCAAAATGCAGTTTATTATCCCTTAGACTTATAATATAATCGAAATAAAACAAGCATTTTTTTTTTAATAATTCTATTTTAAGAAATAAAAATTCTCAATTTATCTTTCAGTTATTGATATCAGTATTAAAAATTACTTTGTGTGTATGGATTATTATTATTATTATTATTATTATTAATAATAAAAATTGTATAGCTTTCAACTCCAACGCTTTGTTTCATCCGTATTATCAATCGAAAATCAAATCTATTGAAATTAATCTTTTGTTGTTTAATATGTCAACTACACAAGAAGAATATAATGTTTGTGAGAAGAAAATGGAATTTTAATGTGTTTCTTAATAAAATTTTTTTTTCTTTTTCTCTTTGTTTAAGCAAAATCTCACCTGAAAAGACAGCAACCATCCGGATTACATTAAAATATGTTTTGTGTTCCGGTCTTTGTTCTTTGTTTATGATTTATAAGACTATAATTGTCATAAAATGTGAACGTATTCTGTTTCTCATTCTATATACTTGCGAAGCACAAAAATATATAATTTTAAATGACATTCGTATTCAATTACAAAAAATTTATATTAAAATAAATTTCAATTAGAATGAAGCTTTTTACTTTATTTATTAATTTCTGTATCTTTCAACTAATTTACTCTGATTAATAATTCGATTTTTTATTAATCCATCGGTCATTTTTTTATTAGATAGAGAGAAAATAAACTTTTAGACATGGAAAAAAACTAATGTTATAGTCAAATTCATTATTAAATTACTAAAATATTATTATTTGTTATTTATTTGAAGACTTAATTCAATAAAATAATAATTAAAAATGTATTAACTGTTTTGTTTGTTGTTTTTATCATTAATATTATTATTTTTTTTTTGTATTATCAATTACATTTTCAATTGTTTTGTCTCGTTTGTCAAAAGAAGCGAATAATAGACAAGAATAAATTATTAATCTGAAAAAATATTTCAAAAAATTCTAATAATGTTAGAATATAAATTTTTGATTTTGAATAGAATTAAATGATAATTACTGTTATATAGGTATATCCAAGTTTTTTTTTATTTTTGTTTTTTATTTTATTAAAAAAATCCCTAAATGTACACTTCGAACCACTGGTATACCTATAGTAAATTATAGAAATATTTCATAACATTTAGACAGAAATAAAATGAAGAAATTTGTTTTTTTCATATTATATCCAAAAATTTAGCTTCGAATATAATCTAGGTTGTTTTGATTTTTTTCACTTTCAAAAAAGTTCTATTTAGTTTTCGAATTCAAAAATTTCCACTCCTCTTAGCGATGCTATTTTATTTTAATTAAAGTTTAGGAGTTCGCTTATATCACCCAGAGTTGATTTGCATTTTTAAATGAATTTGTTGTTTGCTGTCCTTTTGTTTGATTCAGCTTCTATTCGTTTGATGTTAAAGTGCGACCTCCCGGAAAAAAACAATACAACCACCTACATCCCTTTGGAAATGGACTTTTTAATTACATGTTATTTTTTATACCCTATTTGACATAAAATATAAAATCAACTTGTGTGAGCACCAAACGACTTTCACTTTAGTTTCTTTCTTATTTGAAAACATCATATCAATTTTCTTCTTTCAAATTACTTTAATTTGGATTTTGCCCAAGACGTTTTGAGAAAACCGAAACAAAGCTAATAGAGGCTTAGATTAATTAGGTACTCTCGGTTCTATAATTTCAATAAAAAGCGTACTTTTTCTAGCCATAGATGTCTCAAGTTTCAAAGTTCAAAGCTCTGCGACTTACCATATCCGAAATATGTGTGTTTAAAATATTCTTTATTTGCGAAACTTCTAATTTAATCCCCTCCCTTAATTACAATGTTAATTTGAAGAACTCAAGATATTTGAGAAATAAACATATTATTAAAAAAAAGATCGTTACAGTCTTTATTGAGAAAATAGCAAAGCAACAAAAATTTTAAAGTAAATAAGTACTTCCTGTCCTTTTATTTTAACCAAAAACATGTAGTAATTCTTCTAGACTCAAGATAGTTTAAGTTTCAAATCCCGAATCACTAGCTCTAGGGAATTATTTTTTTTGCGACATGACTAATTTACTCCCCTCCCTTGATTCCAATTTTCTTATATTGTGAATTTTAGTGGTTATATTGATACTATATATAAGAGCCTAGATTAATTTGTAACAACGCTGAGAGAATTTTCTTTAAAAAAATTACCCTCTTGCCTAGAATTGAACCGACGAACTCTTTATCTAAGGGCATCAGCTCTAGCCATTACACCAATGCAACATTAATATTTATATCTTGATTTCCGTTACTAAAACTATATATTTTTGATTTAGACTTTGTGTCGAGATAATATTATATTCATTTGAACTCTAATGAAAATGAAAAAACACCAATGGATTTTAAATTAAGAGACATTAAATATATATTAATTAACGAGGCAAATTTGAAATATAATTGTCTACTCGGATTTTAAACTGATGGCTCCAATCGATTTTCATTAACCAGGCAAATTTGAAATATAATTGTAATTTGTACTCGAATTTTGAAATGAAAAACTCCAATTCATTTTAAATTAAGAAACATTAAATATATTGATAATTATTCCCCCCCCCCCCCCCGCCATTCAAAAATTAAAGAGGCGAAACTTTTAAGAGACGATGTATTTTCGGTAATTTACGGGTATATATTTGGAGTGTGGTTTTTTAAGAGGAATAAAAATTTTGGACCGAGACGCTGCCCGCCAGGGAACCAGCCCGGAGGGCCGAGCTTCGAGGGCGTGCCGAAGGCACGAACGAAAAGCTCGTATTAATATATTTATATATTAATATCAAACGAAGAGTAATAACGATTAAAAACACTTCAATATATATTTTGTTTTTATCAATTAAAAAATGTAAAATTTAATTTTAAAATTCCTTCTTAAATTTCTAAATTAATAAAAGGAAAATTTTTCCTGAAACATTTTTTGCTATAGTCATCGTTATTACGGATTATTTTATAAACTAATTGATTTATTTCATACAAGTTATTGGAATACTTAATATTTCGTGATATCAATACGATTTTGAAGACGGTATTAGCTTTACACGTTGAAACCCTCTTAAAAATGCCAAAATAATTTTAGCTGATAAAACCCATAAAATCGCACATGTTCAAGCTTTCTGAATATAATGTTTAATTGTTAAAAAAAATATATATAGCTATTTATTTTTATTTAGAAGAGATTTTAAAGAATTCGAAGAAGAGTCGTTTAGCTCAATTTATTTCTTTAATTTAAACTTTTTCTAAAGTCCAAACGTAAACAGGAGTTTAAAATTAAAGAAATAAATTCAGCTAGTCGTCTTTTTTTTAATTTCTCCTAAATAATGTTTAGGGTTATAAACGTGACACATTGGACAGAATATCATAAGAAAGACTGCTGTTCTAAGACACTGTCTGGTGTTGCTACATAATGCTAGACTGGATATGAAAATTCAGCGCCGCCTGTGTTCTGATTAGATATGCATTCAAATAGAACGTTCTGAACTGCAGGTTGCGGCGTTACGCGTTAGGCGCTGAATGGTCAAATCTTATTTTTGTATATTATATTAATTTTTAAAATCTCAAACAATTTAATTCTTGCCACTTTATTATCAAATTAATTGCTATCATATATTGAAAAAACGTATTATATCTAGGATATTCATTATTTTAGCACATAACAATATTAATTTAGAGCTGATTATCATTTAAATTATTATTACATTCATTATTTTTTCATTTAAATAGAATAATAATTTAATTATTAAATATTATTATAATTTATTTCTTTAATAAATTTTTTAACTGTTGATATATTTTTTACTTAAAAGTTTATTGCAGTACAAGGCCACTTTTTACTTTACATATAGACATATTGACTATAAAGCATAAAATAACATGATTAGATATAAAAATTATATTTAGTTTATCTTTTACTAGAAAGAAATAATAGCAGTAAAAAGCTTCATTCTAAAATTAACCGACTATATATGTATGGTAAATATTATTAGCTGCTTTCTATTTATCAAAACAAATGAGAACTCTAAAATGAACTGTTACAATTGTTTCAGAAAGAAAAAAATCAAATAAATCACTAAAAATATTAATATCTTGTGTTGGTATAATTAAATACAAATATTTTCTACTTGTTTATCTCTTACAAATGCTTTCAACTTGTTTCTTGTATTTGAATTTGAAGTTCTCAGTGACTCAATGCAGAAGAAATTCATGATAGCCGGGATAACAAAAGCGCATTCCTGCATTTTTCATTTGAAAACCAAACATACCGTTCGGGATTACTAAGCGCTGTTTGTTTTATCAAATAGTCAGCAGCTATTGGAATTAAAGTGAAATGAATTTCATGATATATTATTTTCGTAAATATTTTTTAATAACTTTGATTAAAAAAAAAAAAAAAAATATTCTCATCATAAAATTCTTCATTGCAGAAGATAATGTGCGAATCATGCAATGGAGATATATTTTTTTTCTATTCTAATGCAGAGTTTTTCCAAGCGTTGACGTTTGATAAACGCTGCTCTAATGCATGTCACTTTGCATGTATTCTATTAATTGAATACATTATATAATAATAATTAAAAAAAAATACTTTTAGCTTCTATTTAATTTTTTTTTGTAAATTTAGCACGTTGTAATTTATTAATTAATTAGGCTTTACTAATAATTTTAGTTTAGAACAGTAATGTATTATTTATATACTACTATAAATTGCATGATTCGCTCTCACGACTAACGACCTCAGCAGAGGGTCGAATCTATATATCTATAATATAATAATTTTGATATATATATTTTTAGCTGTCTGTTTGTAAATAAATTGATTGGACTGCCGTATATATTTCTCTAACAGCATTTGCATCTTGATGGACATTCGGATGGCCGAATAGAGAGAGAAAATAGAGTTTGCGTGAGTGTATGTGTGTGTGTGTGTTTGTGTATGGATGGAATGATAGGGCGGGGGTTAATATTGTAATTCAATAATTTTGACTGCTGTATCCCAGGTGCTGGGCTTCGATCGTGACATCGGTGCCAACGGCGAACTCTCCTATAGCATTAAATCCGGCCGTGGGATGGGAAAATTTCGTATTCATAATAGGACAGGTGTCGTCTACGCACAGAGAACTTTTCAGCCGGATCAAGAATACGATTTAAGGGTAAGTTTTTTGTTCCTTTTTAAAATATTTATCACATCCAGTTATTTAAAAGAGATATTCTCAAATTATCAATTAAATTTTATAATAAGCCGGCCAATTGGGTTTCGGATCACACACTTTATATCTTCCCAAATACCCACTTGTAATAACAAACTCGTTTTTATTTGTCATTTCATTAGGAGAGAAAATATGTATTTGGAGAATCTTTTAATAATGTTATGATTTAGAATTTTCATGTTGCAATAATCATGATAAAATAGATAATTCGACACCCTTCTACACCGTCATTTTAAACTGAATTAAATTTAAGAAAATTGATTTATTCTAACTTAGTGTTATCATATTTACGTTAATAATACCAACAAATCCCCAGATAAAAAATATTTTTTGATTTTAAATCCCACAAAAAATTCGACCCTATCTAAAATAATTGTCTAATAAAAATTTTAATACCATTTTTGATTTGGGAGTAAATTAATACATATAACTAAAGAAATTTCAGGTTTGTATCTTATTTAGTTTACGAGTTGCATTGCTCTGACAGATGAGCGGACAGACTGAAAATTGTAATAAATAATAGGGTCCTGTTTTATATTTGAATCCAATATATTTAAAGTAATGGAAGTTAAATTTTGGACTTATATATATGCGTTACAATTTAAACACTTTAATCAATTAAGTTTTGGCAATTGGATGGCGATCATCTTGCTATTATGCCAGTGTGTCCAGAATTTTATATTTATATATTCCATCTTTAAAAAATAAAAAAACACTTTAATCAATTTAAAATTGCATTTATACAAGTTTTATTAGATAAGTTTGATTGTACATCTGAAGGGCAGCCGCCCTTCTAGGCTATCGACCCCAAGAGCCAAAAACGCTAACCAGTCAATCGCCTCTCCTTTGAGACGATTTTCTTCAAGCATATAAGACCAGCTAAAAATTATTATAACTTTCAATTAGATAGAAAACATAAATATTTATTGCTGGGTTATTGGCCCATATTTTATTCAAGACAATAAAATTAAATATAAAAATGTAATCAATTGTAAAAATCCAATTGGTGAAAAGTTTTCTTTAAAAAGATGCATTTTTGGCCCCTAGAGCCCAAGATCCAACGTTTGCTATTATTTTTATTTTTTATTATGTGGTATCTGTTATCACGAAAACTAGAAACTAATAACTAAATAAACTAAACTTCTTGAGGATACAAATTCTCATTTAAATAGGTGTTGGTTTTATTCTTTTTTGACAAAAAACACATTTTTATCATTTATTTTTCTTTATTTTATTTTATTGTTACCAGGAACGTTTTGACATTTTCTATTATGTCATCATCAGCCTTGGAACAATTTAAAGATGGTAAAAAAATTGTTTACATCAAAATTATTAGAATATATAACATTATTCTTTTGTTCAACAATTATTATTAAATAAACATTCAAAGTTAAAAATTATATCACAAACGTCTGTCAGATAAATGTGTTTTTTGTCAAAAAAGAATAAATCCAACACCTATTTAAATGAGAATTTGTATCCTCAAGAAGTTTAGTTATATTTAGTTAGATATTTATAATAATAATAAAACTTGAGTAAGATACGAGGTAGGTTTCACAAAAAAAGAAATAAAACAAAATTGAGTTTTGAATTCGATATATTTCGGGGGTTAGCCCATCATCAGGAGTCTAAGAAAACTGATTATATATTGGAAAAATAGTTTTACAAGTAACAAGATATTTATAAAATTTTCAGTACATATTAAGTATCCCATGTTCTTTGTTGCATATAACTTTTATAAAAATCGGATATTTGTGAGAAAAATTAATTTCGGGATCTTCTGAACCTTTAATTTTCTTAATCTGCATCTTTCAAAAACAAAATAAATAATATTTTTTTTTTTTATTTGTTTGTTATTAATGAAAGGTAAGTGAAAGTTGAACACTAAACACATCATATATTTTTTTTGTTTCTCGTTACTTTACTGACAAATGATCACTAATTGGTGATTAAAAATGAGTTAAAACTTGCCATTTGGGCATCTCCAATTCAATTTTCTCAATGGTTAATTTTTAAAAGAATCTCCGATTAATTCTTCCATTCGATTCCTCTGCCCCGGGGGTCTTTGTTGAAACTCAATGCGAAGACTAATCGATTGAATGAGACATCGTTGCTGAAAGGGGGTGCAGAGCATCCTGGAATTTGTCCCTGAACGGTAGAACGAGGATATTATTTTAATTGAAATTGGGAGTGAAAAGAAAACGATCAACCTTGCATTCCATAGAAATTCTCCCCATCACAGTATGGAGAAGTATTGTAATCGTGCAGAAATTATTCGTGTTTTTGATTAGATTTTTCAAAATTTCTCACAGTTAAAACAATTTTGAAAAACAAATTTATGTCAAAACATAGCTTTAACGTCTATGAAAAAGACTTTTATAGTGAACAACAAATTGCATAGAGATATTTATAATTTTTTTTAAATAACTGATTGAGTGAGTTTGTGATGTCCATCGCAAAAGCCAATAAGAACATCAAAGCGAAATCTATTATAATATATGTTGTATATTAAGATTAAGAGGTGGTTAGATTTAGTTGAGATTGACACCTTCATACTTTCATGTTTGACACTTTTCTAAAAATGATCGATGTCTGTCTGCTTGTCCGTATGTTCGACAGTCTTATAAAATAAATAAGATTCAAACTTGACATTTACAAGCTATAGTATATGTATTACTTTTATCTGGAATCAAAATTTATTCCTTTTTATTTTATTTTATTTTTCTAATCCTTTTACAATAATAAAGCAACACAATTATTAAGAATTACAAATATATCACATAAATAAAACATTAAATAATAAAGCTCACAATTGAACACCAATCAATATTTTCTTACAATAAATTAACAAAAAATTATAATCAAATGATTATTTCGGGAAGGGTCTAATTTTTGTGGGGCCTAAAATAAGAAATAGTTTTTATTATGGAGTGTGAGGCATGTAAATATCTTTAAGAGTAAATTATAAGGCTAAATTATTTTAGATTCGATTCTCTCCAAAGTGGCCATGTTTAGATGATTTTTGTACCTGTCAGCGTTCAGAAGTAGCATCAATGACAAATAAAAACAAATTCGATATCTCAAGTATTTTGAAATATAACCTACGGTATGCGGTTCGAAGCGCACTTAGCCTGCTTTTTATCACATGCTGTTATCCGTTATTAAGAAATTAAACAGTAGTACATTAATGAGGTATTATTAATAATGTTACATTTAGAAGACTCCACCCAGGTAAACACAGGAACATGTTTTAAAAACCACTATTTGAATTCAAGTGAAAATTTAATCTTAGAAAATATCGAGGAATACAATATTTCCATTAATTTGTTCTTTGGAGTAATGAAAATTTAATTAAATGTACGTGAAGGAGATCAGGTGTATGGTAAAGTCAAGTAGTGTGTTCCATTTACGCCAGATTATTCTAAATGAAATTGTCACTGGAAAGAAAACCGATGAATATGTTGCAGGTTCGAGCGCAGGATGGTGGAGAACCTCCCCGTGCTCATACCACCAGAGTTGCTATCACCGTTGCAGCAGTACCCACTTCATCGCCGAACCCACCTCAGGTGAAAGCACCTCCACAACCACTTGCAGTGACTGAGAGTGACCATGCAGGTTTTCTTGTGCACCTAGTACAAGCGACTGACCCGGATGGGGATATGCTCTGGTATAATATCGTCGGTAGGTACTCTTCATTCACTACTATAATCATTTTCAATTAGATCAAGTGAAAAGAATCATGAGGAGAATTTATTTGTCTATTATATTGCTCTACACTCATATACGTAAGTGAGATTAGACTCCCACTTTCTCTAAACAATTTTCTCTAGAGAATATTTCACCTGCCTCAATAATTTATTTTAAAGCTTAGTGATAGAAATGTTAGTTGAAACCAGTCAAATTAACTATATCATTTTGGTATCTATCATCGAAATTCAGAACTTATATACCTAAACCTTTAGTTGTTTTTTTAATGATATTCTTTCAAGAAGATGTCACAAAAAACTCGGGGAAGGAACCCATGCACCTGTGGATGATGGTCTTGAAAAACTGAGATTTTATGTAGCCAAAAAGAGGGATGTAGGAAAGAATTTCCTGTCACTAGATGGCATCTGGATATACGAGTTGGTAAATGCGTTTGTTCGGTTAGTATCTAATTTGATCGCGAAGTATGAAAGAAAGGTTTTATGTTAGATTGTGCATGAAAATATCATCATGGCTACTCTTTCATTTCTTTTCTCTTAAACCGCTCGATGAATAACAAAATGCGCCTGTCCCCAGTTCCAGAGTAATTAAAGGGAAAATTAAAACCATCTAAAGAATTGTTTGTATGCACTTTAATGGGACAACGACATAACATACACTCTAGTATTAGAATCGTTATCAATACCAATAATGTATAAGTAGTTATAAATTCACATTATTATTTACAAAACTAAAAATTATATATTTATTTACAATTTAGCAATCGAGTGAACAATCCCTAGCTATATTAACTCACTCAAGTTATATCAAGGTACACAAAGAAGAAGATATAAGGCAATGGTCTTATAAAAAGATCAACCGATGTTTTTGAGGATCTTCCCTCCTTTGGGGTGAAGTGAAGGAAGCATATAACAATTTTCTTTCTTGTCTCCTTTATTAGTGGTCGTTGCTGTTGTAGAGCATTTTTGTATTCCCATCACCATTAGAAATCTATAATAATAATAAATAAAATATATATATTTTTCTGCACTCTGTGAAATAAAAAGTGATTTGATAGAAATCAGTTGATAAGATTCGAATAACTTGAAGGGGGATGTGTAATATTTGAACAAATGTTTTGTTTGTCAGGTGGCGATGATTACAATGAGTTCTTTATCGGAAGTGACAAGGGTAACATTCTACTGGCGAAACAACTAGACTGGGAGACAAGAAACAAATATAATCTGAATGTCAGTGTCACGGATGGCATCCACACCGTCTACTCCAAGGTAGGCATTCAAACAACACACATAATTTTAATTAAATTCTATTATAAAGATTTTTCATCGTCCCTTATTTATCTATTCAATTGCACATTTGGTTATATACTAAAAAAATACTTATTCACTTTTCAATGCTAGAAAATAAAATCGACTCTTTTAAACTAATTTTTATATATTTTACAAATTTTCGTTGAAATCACATTTATTCCCAAAAAATCAACTACTGAAAAAATATTCTCTGCTTTCTCCGCAACCTGTAATATAACAAGTTTATTTAATAAATAATCTTAAAAATTATTTGTTTAATTTATATTTATAATAAATAATTATAAACAATAAAAAGGAGGATAGAGGGGATAGAGTGGAGTTTAGCTGTCCAAGAATTCCCAACATTAGAGCACATATTTGCGGAAAATTGACAATTCAAATGCGAGACGGGGCTTAAAAAAGCGGGAGCCAGCAAAAGTTTGCCATAAGTATAGTAAAGTATCAAATTTGCAGAAACAGGGAAACAGTGAAAGGCTTATTCGTAGAGTTAGTTAAATAAACACACGTATTGATATAGATTCATAAATCTTTATTTAATGATCGAATTGCAAGTATCAAATTAAATTTTGGCCATCACATCGATTATAACGGAACAATTAACGCCCCGCATGCACATTTCGCCAGAGGGCACTAGAAACTTGACGATTGAAGAAAAAAAGTTTTATATCAAAAATCGCATCAGTTTCGACATTCATATCTGGATGAAATTCTGGATTTTTTTATGATAAGTTTTGTATCTGTTCATCTATTTTAGTCTTAATTATATTAGGTTCTTAAACTATCAGGTTAATCTGAATATTATTTTCCTTTAAGTTTTGAGTTTTTACTGATGATCTGGTTAAAAAGTAAACATACATTTTAGCACTACCGGTCTTTGGGGGAGGGGGGCAAGTGAGCTCCAAAACTGAGCGAACTTGGTATAATCTGAGTATAAATTATTCAATTCTACTTATTGTATTTGATTTTACAGATCTGACAAGAAGCTTTGCCGAAAAGAAAGCACAAAAAGCGAATTTTTAATAAAATAAATGTTTTATTATTTTAGTAATTTATTAATAAAAACCGTATGTAATAATTTTAAACGTCAATATTGATTTTTAATTACATTAATGAACCAAACTGCAGTTTATCGAAATACTCAATCCTTACAAGGGGCACCCCGTAAAATTCGCCCAAGGATGCTAGTCGCCTAAGACAAGAGCAAGAAAAATTTCAGTGAATAAGAGAAAACGTTTCTAACATATATAGTATATATATACTATATAATTTAACATTATTTTTCTAGCCCTTAAGAACTCCATATAATTACTTCTTCATTTCATTTATAAAATTTCTGGTAGTGGTGCCAGAATCGGTGAAATTTTTATTTTATCCAAATTCAAATTCGAACTTAAAAATAAAATTTAAAACATCGAAAGAAAATAAATCAAAAAAACATTTAAATAAACAATAGTTAAAGTAGATATTGATTTACAATGGGTCTACAACTGGCGATTGTAGAAACAAATCTCAGCAAAAAATAAGGGAAATAAAGAAGTTAAAGTAGTTTATGCCTATACGCTAGGCGCTAGATGTGCGATCGAGCCTTCAACCCATTTTTTTTTAAGTTTTCTTGTTTATTCATATTTTCTTACATATTTAAACAAACTTTACTAACTTCCAATGATGAGTAAAAGTTTAAGCTTAGGTAAAATGTAGGGGTTACCCTTAAAATTTACGAAGTTTAAAATCACCTATATTGACATTTATTTATTCTTTATTATTTTTGCCATATAGGTACTTGCTTCTTTATTATTACGAGGAGACTACAATAATTATCATTTATTTTAATATTACCCTGAAAAACAACAAATAAGTTTCTATATAAAAGTGGGTGATGTCACCCCTTTTGATAAATAATAAATCACGTGGATTAAGTTGTTTACCTTGTATCTTCTTTAGAAATAAATTTCTTTAAAATTGTATATATTATATGTATTTATGGTTATCGTATGTCGTGTCAAATTTGACTATTTATTATTATATGATAAGTTTATAGCTAATAGCGATTCTTTGATACAGGTGGTTGTGAATGTGATTGACATCAATGACCATCGGCCACGATTTACCGAACGTGTCTACACAGTGGATATATCTGAAAATGTGGAACCTGGAACGAAAATTCTTCAACTACAAGCTACCGATGCTGATGAAGATAAAAAAGTGTTTTATTCATTACATGCTGCAAGAAGTACAGCCTCGTTGGCCATTTTTCGGGTCGACTCGATGACAGGGCGCCATCTATTTGAATGAAAAACTTGACAGGTAGGATTATCTGATAAGAAAGAAAGAGACACCAGGCTTGTCTTCGCAGGTGTGAATTGTATTATAGGTAAAGCGAATTTAATGTCTGAGAATTCGAGTCAAGATATAAAGTCCAATTATCTTGACGAAATTCTGCTACAAAGAAAACATGATCATTTCAAGAGAGCTCAAACCCTAGACCACAATTTATATCACTAAGACCTTTATCATGAAAATTATTCCATTCCATTGATCCCCTTGATATGTGTTGTTACTATCTTCCAATACTTTCTTCTATATATCGGCACTAAGAATCAGACCGGGGTCCGGACCATAACATTTTATGGGACCCCTTCCATTCAAGTGAAATGAAAAATATTCACATGAAAATATAATTTTTGTCTGCCTTATTGTAGAAATAAAATGCCACAGTGTCCCCATTTAGCTTTTAGTATTTCATGTTTTCACAAAGAATTCACGAACAAAAGCATGGTTTTAGAAAATTCATCATAAGATGCAACAATGTATTGGTATAATATATAATATATTTATATAATTTAATTCGGTAATAAAATATAATACCAAGTAATAAATGGTTTGAAGAATAAACATTAAATACATGTACATTTGTACATTCCATTTAAGAAAAAGTATGCTTGGTTCCAGGGGCCATTGATATTACGTGCCCTGGGGATTTTGTCCCAAAGCCTCTGCCCTTCCCTATCTTCTGGTCTGCATCCAGATTTATTTACCTATCTATAATATAATATGTATTAGTAAATAAATAGTTTTCATTATTATGCATTTTTTTAAGTTTTAAAATTTATTGGACTGATTTCTTTTTGAGAGCGGATTAACTAATAAACCATTGAATTTTAAATAAAAAAATAAAGATCAATTATACAATAAATTATTAAAATTTTCCAATAATTATCTTTGAGAATTCTTTAAGATCTACGACCTTTCATGAAATTTTTCACAAATGATTAAATTTTGAGCTTTAAAGGAAATGTCTACAGAATTCCTATCAGATATTAACATAATGTGTCTTACTTGGATTAAAGTGAACTAAATTAGTGACCCTATTTTTTTAAAGAGGTCTCAGGTCTAATTTATTGAAGAACAATACCCTTGAGATTGCAAACAGAGATTGAGCAGTATACGGATGGCGCAAGCACTGGATTAACAATGAACTGGTTTAAAGGAAAATCCATTAGATCTTTTATATAAATTATCTATAGTAAGAGCGTGAGGGAAATGACAATCACTATATCTTGTCCATTAATATCATCTCTCAAGAGGGAGAGTTCCTATAATCAAATTATTTGTTCTATTGATTCCAATTTCGGTAGCCCCTGCAGCTAATTCATTTCCAATTCAATGTTATATCATTCATTTAGACTAAACTGGTTTGGAGTATAACTAGTGATGAATTCAATTCATTTTTCGTAGATTAATCCAAATCGTTATGATTCATTATTTACCGTCACTCTTTTTTCTACCCTTTCCATGACTTTTCCTCTTTCGTTTTAGTATTGCAATTCTAAGACTTTTAAATGAGAATTAATTTAATTTAATTCAAATTCATCATAAATGATCGAGATGAATATTATCCTTGTGATATCAATTAGATTGTGTTCTTGTCATATTTTATTTCTGCGGTAGTTCAACCAAAATATTGTTAAGTTAGAATGGTGCAAGTTCTTGCTGAAACATATTAAATAAAGTAAAGAAAATTTTTGAAAACTTTTTAAGTTTTTTTTTTAATACAAAATACTAGGTAGGTTTCACATAAATAAAAGATCAGATGCTTGTTTAGCACGACTCAATATATATTTCGGGGTATAAGCCCATCTTCAGGGGATCTCAAAGGACACTGAATTCAAAAATACAATTTATTTGAAACCTATCTAGTATTTTATATTAAAAAAAAATTTCAAAAAATTTTCTTTATTTTAATTAACCAAAATTGATAAGACAAAAAATAATTTAATTCAAAAATGAATATTGTTAATGCGAAAGAGATTAATAGTTTAATCAGCTACAAATTAGTAGACTTTACAAGATTGTATTAGTAGTATATTAATTTAAACTTGAAGGTATATGCTCGGAAACAAGATATTCAAAAACTAAGACTATGGATCATTCGTGCGTTTGTATCTATAAAGAAGGATGTATTGTAGAATTTGACAATAAGAGATGTCGAGTGGCAAAGGGCTCTTTTATGGAGTGTCCTATATGGGTCCAACTAAAACTGAAAGATTTCCTCAAAACAAATTATTTTCACTATTTTATTGTATCATTAATATTTAATTTATATAAGATTAAGAAAGCGTTTCAATAATTTTGAATTAGACTGTAAATCGACTCATACATGCTTTATAACACTGTCTCTCAACATTTAATGAATGTAATTAGTAAATAATAGAATGAATGTTTAATCATGTATATATATTCTCTTTTGAGTTAACTTTGTGAATCTTTAATCAAGATGCATAATTCATCTACTCTATTAAGATCCTATTTGGAATGCATATTAGAAATTGTACAAGACGATGTTTTTGAAAAGGCGGACAATTCTATTATAACCCTTTGCCATTGGATAGGAGACGATTAAATTAAAAACAATTTTCAGTTAAATTCAGCCTATAAATATTCATTATGAAAAATTGGAGGATAATCAAATCATTTTTCTTTGGAGATTTAATACAAAATATATTTCAGGTTTATTTTAATGCCTGTAAAAGATTTTTAGATAATATTTCATTCACAGATCTGTTCACTTTAGTTCTAAAAAAAAATTGCCAAGTCCTTTGCATAAGATTTTAAAAGAGAATATCATTTAAACGGCCTTTACATCATCCAATTTGCAGAGCGCTAAGCGAGAAAGCGTGCTAATTTTGTATTCTGTAAAGGCAGTTAGACAGTTAACACAATAATTTAGTTCAATTGTATGGGCTCTGGCTCCCTATATGAGCTAGTGCATTAACTAGCGCGCTACATCGCATAGTGTAAGCTGTCTTAACGCTATCTCAGCTGACAGTCGGAGCTTATACTTTCTCTAAAATGTGTGTCTTCTTTTTTAGCTATGGTGTAACCAATCCGAGCAATTCTTCAAATTGCATAGATCTCATTCATAATTTTTTTTTTAATCTGACGTCTCCGATATGTACAAAATGTTCATATTAGACAATTTTTTTCATCATAAAGGGAAATGAGATTGTCCTCTGCTTGATCCGAATAAACATATACAGAATATAAGTTCGTAATTTATATGTATGAGACTTTAGTTTCGAAGGTTTAATTTTCATCATCAGTTTTTTAATTAAAAATATTTTATCTGTTATTTTTCATGGTCTCAATTACCCTATTTAAAATAGAAAAATTCGTTTTATTGTTATACCAATTTAGCCACATAAGAATCGAATTGAAAGTTTTTGTGCCGAGGGTAGCAGAATTTTTATATTTTGAAGGAGACAATAAAAGAGTGTGTCTTCTGCTGGAATTATAAATTTTATTTATAACGAGACTATAGTTTCGAGGGCTTTTCCCTCTTCGTCAGTCTATTACAATTAATTCACAGGAATTAGGGCAAGGGCGGGGCAGCCAAAGCCCTCGAAACTATAGTCTCGTTATAAATAAAATGTATAATTCAGCAGAAGACACACTACTTTATTGTCTCCTTCAACACATAATAATCGTTTGTTAAACAGCAACAAAACAAATTTTTATATATTCAATCGGATAAGTGAACCCATGAGAAATAACAGATAAAATATTTCTAATTAAATGACTGATGATGAAGGTCAATGAAGTTCATTCAAACCTTCAAAATTATAGTCTCAAGAATTATATATCAAAAGAAAACCTCATTTATTTCTCTTTATGAATCAACAACGTTGCTACTCTCGGTAAAACAATATATTTTCATTTAAATTTTTTTCTTAATAGTAAATATTCCTTTACCCAGCATTACCCGTGGCTCTTTTTATTTAATATTGAACTTGACACCAATGCTAAAGGAAGAAAAACTTTCTAATATTTTGATGGTGCCCTAATTGAAGTGTGTGCGTGTGATACCCTTAACGATTACAGACTGAGTTAACTTCACTAGCTTGTGTAGTGTAAAGACTGCTGGCAGTGCAGCACTAATTTAGCTCTCTGCAAATTGGCTAATGTAATAAAGATCGCTTTACCCTTTTTATTGACTAATTTCTGCCTGGGCTGGTAATTCTCTATACCAGTAGTTTTCAAACTGTACCAGTGACCGTTTGCTTCCTTAACCTCATTGGCACAGTTAGAAAGCTTTCTTAGGGGGGGGGGGCAGCCGGCCAGCTGATTAGCGACCACAAGGTTTCAATTTCGGTAATCCGATTAGAGATCAACTAACTTTTTAGTAGAATTGACAAATTTTGGAAGTAACGAAATAATTTAATGAGAAATACATAAGTGATGCCTCGTAATAATGGAGTTTCGATTTTTCTAGGGGAGGAGTAATGAGTTTTGTAGGGGGAGCACTTCCCCCTTATCCCTCCCCTAACCTTATGGCCGTTCCCTGGCTTCTTATTAAGCAACTTTTTTTACTCGGTATTTCAAAACTCTCAAATTGTTTAATAAAAAACAAAATTGATTAAGAAAAATTGAAAATATTAAAGGGCCCTGGGCGAAAAGTTACCGAATTTTGAAATAAAGTTTACACTTTATCCTCCAATTTATATTTAAGTTTATTATAGATTACTAGAGCGGCTCTAGAGTTCGCAGTCTTGAAAAAATTTTCTTTTTTTTATTATTTAATAAATGTACGTGTGAGCGATTCTTTCAATAAAATTTGATGGTGGAAAATTACTAAAAAAGGCGCGGATAGAATAATCTATTTTCCTTTAGAGCTTTAAGGCAATACAAAGGATGTCAAATACAAGTCCAGACCTGTTTCGGACAATTAGAGATTAATTTCTTCATTTCTAATATTCTAGGAATTGCCTTTTACCTTGGATACTTTGACCAAAATAATTCTCTTTATAAAGAGAATTAATATTCAATAGAACTCGACTAAAATTTAGACAAAAATGTAAAACAAAGGAATTACTAGCTGGCGAGCTTACCAAGTCTTGAAAAAGTTTTTACTTTTTCCTCCAATTTGTCCAATATTCATGGGTGATGGATCGAGTTTAAATAATCAGAAAAAAAAATACTTAATTATCGAAAAATGTGCAACACCTCTGGATGACTACAGTAACACCCAGATTGGTTTAATAAATATACTACCCTGTTAAGTAACTTATAGGCATTGGGGAATCACACAGTATCTTCCTTTAGACTTCTTTAATCAATTCCAATGCGATGCAAGCAACACGAAAGGGTTTTAGTGGCTGTTATAAGCCAGTAGCCACTCATCCAAGAACTAACTGCATCACATATTGTTCAACTTAAGAGATAGATCCGGTGCTTTCATCATGCTTCGACTGTTAATTAATTTATATTTTTATTACTGAAAAAATCTAATGGATGGTGTTGTTTGTTATTCATTTTAGAGAGACGATTGAAGAGCATGTGTTGACTGTCATGGTAAAAGATCAAGGAACGCCGTCTCAACGCAATTATGCCCGAGTTTTGGTTACGGTCCACGATCGCAATGATCATGCACCGGAATTTACCAGCCAATTGGTAGAAGGCAAAGTGTATGAAACATCACCGATTGGAGCCCGGGTTGTCGAGGTTTTTGCCATCGATCGCGATCGTGGAGAAAATGCGCGCATTACTTATACAATAACTGCAGGTAAGATAATTTTTTTTTAATGTTATCTAACAATGGATTAATTTTTTACTTATAATTTTTACTTTAGGAAATGTCGGGAACGTCTTTTACATTAATCCAACTCTGGGAACGATTCATATAGCGAGAGAATTGGATTTGAGCGCAATGGCGGAATATACTTTGATAGTTAAAGCGACTGATAATGGAGCTCCGGCTTTATCTTCAACTATTCCTGTTCATGTAATGATCACAATGGCAGACAATGCGCCTCCAAGGTAAGTGGACATTTTTCGCATATTTTCTAACTTTCACAAACGAAGATATCAAGATTCTAAAAGCCTATTTTTTTCTATTCAGTTCAATAAAAATGTATACTGGTTTTTAGAATCAAAACTTTATCCCAACGAGATAATCGGAGTAAATTTGAAATAATAATTTTGATTACTATATTCTAGAAACCTATCTTCCTTTAAGTTCACATGAAACTTATCTTTCTATTTATAACTAGCTGCGATGTTTCATTTTGACGTTTTTTTAACTTCTAATAAATTTAGTAATATTTTTATTTTCCTTTGGGATTTTATTAAATTCTATAATTCTTTATAAAATATAATTTTATATCTCTCTTATGTATTTTTAATCTATATTTCTTATATTAGTCTTATGCTATATAATTTGTTAACATTCTCTAGATTCATCAAAAAAGAATTGGCTGCAGAAATTTTCGAAAACCAACCAGTGGGTAGCTATGTAAAACACATTGAAGTTCGAGCAACATCGTCCCTTCTTTTTGACCTGATAGGAGGTAACGATGATGATATGTTCATGATAAATCCATCAACTGGCGTTATCACCACAAAACGTGCCCTGGATTATGAATTAAGAAAGTTTTACAATTTGACGATTGAGGCTACAAATATGGCTGCGGCTAAGGCACGATGCCAAGTGATTGTTCACGTGTTGGATTGTAATGACAATCCGCCACGATTCGTACAGGCGGTTTATTCGGGAACGGTTGCCGAGTCAGCGCCAATTGGTGCCCTCGTCTTAAACAACACGAGCGCTCCTTTAGTGATCAAGGCCAAAGATGATGACAGTGAACTAAACGCTTTGTTAGATTATGAAATTGTTGAGACATTACCTCGGAAATATTTTCATATTGATTCTAGTACAGGTATGAATATATTAAATATTACGACATATATTTTTCTAGAATCTACAATATATTGATTTGTTTGCAGGTGCAATACGAACTGTAATGACATTGGATCATGAAACTATTCCTAAATTTGATTTTTATGTAAAAGTATCCGATTTGGGTAAACCTCGATTATCGTCCGAAACGTCAGCGAGGGTTCAAATTTTAGTTACTGATGTTAATGATTGTCCCCCAAAATTCACACAATCTGTGTATAATGCTACAGTGCTATTACCAACTTATCAGGTAAAATATTTAACATATTTTTTTATCATTCACATCAATCAAATCATTTTTCTGGTTGTATTTAGGATGTTACGGTTATCCATCTGAATGCAACGGATCCTGATTCTGGCGAAGGAGATAATGCTCTTCGATATGACATCATCGATGGAAATTCCGGCAATATTTTTGCATTAGATTCGCAACTTGGCATTTTGACTGTGGCTGAGCCATTGCATGTCAAATCATTTCATCGACTACATGTTAGAGTTTCGGATGGAAAATATTCCAGTGTCGCTTTAGTTAATATTCGTGTTGAGAAATCAGAACACAGTGGATTGACATTCCAAAAACCTGTCTATTACGGTAACATTTTGGAGAATTCGACTAAAGAAATGAATGTGGCAGTTGTAAATGTATTAGGGACAGCCCTTAATGAACATATTGTATTTTCAATACTCAATCCCACGGATATGTTCAAAATCGGACCAACATCTGGAGCAATTAAAACGACGGGCAAAAGGTTTGATCGGGAACTCAAAGATAATTATGAACTTATCGTTGAAGTGAGTTAAATTCTTGAGATATTATTCGAATAAAAATAGAACAAATTTTAATTTTATTATACATTTGAAGCTAGGAGTTCCGAAGGAATCGAGGATCATCCTAGGGTGGCACATGTGATTGTGAATGTAACAATACTTGATATCAATGATAACTGTCCCATGTTTGTCAATTTACCTTATTATGCAGTTGTATCAGTAGATGCGCAAAAGGGAGATAGCATAACAAAGGTAAGAATTAAATTAATTAATTAAACCTTTATGAACAACAAGAGTATTCAAGAGCGTAAAGTCATGTTTATGAAGAAACTATTCGCTTCCTCCTCATTTTTTTCCCCAAGCTAATTCATTTATATCTCTAAGAGTCTTCTGTATAATTCCATTCGACCCTCACGGCTTCCATCTTTTTTCTTCTGGGCGCAATATTATAATCAAGATCTTCCACTTTCCTCTCTTCTCCCTTCACAATAACATTCAGCAATTAATTCCCCGTATCTAGCAAAAGTGTGATCTAACATTTGAACACTTTTCTTCTATTAATTTGTTACTAAAATTCACTAAAATTCACTCACTCTTTTCCCACCTATCGACAACTTCTTGATTATTGATTACAACTATTTAAATTAAATTAATTATCTTAATCTATAACGGAAAATATATATATCTGGCTTATTGGAAATTAAATTATTATACACTTGATTATGAAAAAAAAACCTTAACTTTGAAGATGAGATGAAAACTCCTGACCTTTAATTTGACTTGAATGAAGTTCTTAATATGTTGTATGATAGGAAAATATACAGGGATCTTACTCAGTCCACAATACTTAATATACTAAAACTTGTCAATAAAAAAAATATATTTAAAAACAAATACCGTATTTGGTCTCTCTAAATACTATTGTATTAGAATCGATAAAAATATCTTTGGAATTTATTTTTCTATGAAAATCAAAAATTCAGACCCTTTGTATACATTTCAGATTTTTTCAAGGGTGTCAAAGTTAAATTTTTTCGCTTTATATGAAAACAAATACGGTATTTGGTCTCTCTAAACACTATTGTATTAGAATCGATAAAAATATCATATTATTTTAGGTTCATGCAGTTGATATGGACAAAGGTGAAAATGGTGAAGTGAGATATGAATTAAATAAAGGAAATGGTGAAATGTTTAAAATTTCAAGAAAAACTGGTGAAGTGACACTAAAACAGAATTTAGAGGGACATAATCGAGAATATGAATTGCGAATTGGTGCTTATGATGGAGGTAAATTAATGAATAATAATGATTTTTAAAACATATTTAAACTAATTGATTCTTCTTCCAGGAATCCCTGCTTGTTCTAAAGAAGTCCCTTTACATGTTAAAGTGATTGATCGTTCAATGCCAATTTTTGATAAGCAATTCTATACGGATTCGGTAGCAGAAGATATTCAATTGCATTCACCATTAACTGTGTCTATCCAGGCGGAATCACCACTTGGACGCAAATTGATTTATAGTATCGTACGTGGAAATGAATTTGAAGAATTTGCTCTTGATTTCAACACAGGTAAGAAAGTGAAAAAATTAATTCAAATTCAAGAAAAACAAAATTAAAATGATGAGAAATTAAAACAACATTTCAAGAAATATAAATTCAAAATGGTCATCATTTTAATTTTACGTTCATTATTCGATTTTCTTGAAATCCTTTTAATTTCGTTAATATGCTCTTAAATTGCCCATTTGCTCTCCATTTCCTCCCTCGGTTTCTCTCAATGTCTCTTAATCTGCTTTTTTTCTTTTTCTTTTCTTTTATCTCAATATGCATTTTGTTTTGAGCAAATCTATTATATACATATATATATATTTTTTTAATTAAAAAATTTGTTTCATGATTAATTTATATTTTAAGTAGGGTTAGCTAGTAGGGTAGGGGTTTAAGGGGTAGAGAGAAAAAAACATTATTTAAGAAAATTTTATCCTACTCATTTTTAAATAACATTTAATTATTTGTTATCATTTTAGGGAATTATTTTATTTTCTAAAAAGTTGTTTATGCAGAGAATACTAGAATAATTTTATCATATAAAATCAAAGAGAGTGTTCTCGCTACGTGATCTAATATCTAGTTAATTAGATGGTTTTGGTTACATGTTGGAAGGGTTGCTTCCCCTTAGGAATCAAATCCAAACACCAAAAAGCTATCTGAGCTACTAACTATTCTCCGAGATGAACCCATCTGTTTTATAAAATCAGTCCCTAAATTTCAGTCAAAGATACAATATAAATTTAGTGGCTGATTATATATGTATACCAGATGTCTTGCTCAGGGAGGTTCGCTAGTAAACCTGTTGAGCATTTGAGTTCGATTCCCGAAGGGACAACCGCCCTTCCGACATGTACCTATTGGAAAGAAAAATATTTATAGCGTTATAGATAGTGGTCACTCTATGTGATTTGATTTCATATTATCATCTTTTGTAAAAGTTTCCGCTTGCCCTCAGCTAACCCTTTTAGTCCTTTAAGTGAACATACACATATATTATAGAAATACAAAGACTCTTTCTGGTAGATATTGTGTCCTCTTATAATAAAATAATTATATCATTTTCAATTTAATGAAATTTCTCGAAATTTTAAAGTTTAAGAAATAATTGAAGAAAATCGTGTAAGCAAAAAGCGTGTAAGTGTATTTTTATATTTTTTATTTTATTTTGAAATATTAGTCTTTATTTTCTCTTCTATTCTATATTCCATTACTTGGAAAGTACAGAGAAATTTATTTAAATGGTAAAATATCAAAAATAATAATTATATTTCTTGCATAAAATTGGTGTTTAAGGCCAATACCTATTTTATATTCTTATTTTCAGATTTAGAGTACTTTTTGGCGCATCGGAGCATCAAATCATTTCAAAGTATTTTTTTAAAGAAATTATTAACTAACTAAAGTATACAAAATTGATTTTACTTTAAAATAATTGACTGACTTTTTCACTTACACCTTTACTGCACAGAGTTCTTCAATTATAAATTTTGCAAAGTAGATAACACTTTATTAACAAATATTTTTTGATTTAATATTCTATTATTAATTGAAATAATTTATAATGAATTTTTCCAGTGCTCGTTTCAATTTTTACCATTTATAGCAAAATTAAAAGCTTTTTGATAAACTGACAGTCTAGTGGACAGAGGAAAGCAGCACTTTTCTATTATTTTCGAATAGAGAGTGAAAGTTTGTTGTTACAAATTAATTATAGAGTATTCGACTCGCATCGCACTCAGACACACCAATCATGCTTTAAAATTTCTCAGCCGAAATGTCAAGTGTGCATGCACAATACACCTGAGTGCTGTGCGAGTGCATTAAGTCGAATATGATATTAGATTTATCTGTACTCTTTCTGTGAAAATTAAAATTCTATAATGCAAAGATAGAAAAAAATACAAGCAAAATAAAAATTTATACAATATTGAACATTTTGGTTAAATTTAGAAATATTTATCTAATGTCAATCAATAGCAATTATACCATATATACTCCTCCTTTTTTATAATGTATTTTTTCAAGATACAAAGTTCAATAATAAATAAATACATTTTCTTTTATAATGTTACATTTGAATTATCTAACTCTCAAAGGATTAACTGATGTGCGGAAATTTTTGCTTATGATTTTATTTGACTCCAATTCATATCCATTTTAATTTATTAGGGAAAATTGTTTTGCGTCCTTCACTTTATAATTAGCGTTAGGAGATTAGATTTGAACATAAAATCTAGTAATGATTTTTCAATTACTTTTCACATTTCAATGCCCTCCGAATCGGGAAAATATTTGTCAGAATGTCTATTTATTTGTCCTACTATATTTTTTATTACTAAATGTGAAATATATAATTTTCTGAAAATCCGAGTACATTTTAAAAAATTTTAAGTTAAATATTGTAGGTGGGACGAAAAGTTCAACCCGACAAGTTTGTGTTTTTATGTGCGTTCTATTCAATGTGTACATATATTATTAATGTGTGATGTTTTGGATTTTAAGCTTTTCTCGGCATTCTAATTGGTTTGAATCAGATTATCCATAGTCGATCGAGTCAAGGATTGGTATGTATCTAACAAATCGAGCTGGAAACAAATATATAATTTTAAGATAATTTTAACTATGAGGCAGCCTGCAAGAATCTTGAAACATACGCATATTAAATTTAATATAGTGATCAAACAAATAAATTAATCATGAAATAGATTATTATTTTATTTTTTTATTCTCATAGATTTTAAGGAACTATTTCTCACAATATTTTGTTGAAAAAAATCAGAAAAATTTATAATCACTATAGTAAATTATCACGTAATAAATTCTCTTCATAAAAAATAAAAGAAAAGCAAAGTTTCCATCCACTTTGTTAATGAGGACGGGTGATATAATTTTTGTTTTTAGTTATTTTTTGAGGAAGGAAATTCCTCTTCCGCTCATTTGGCCAGTACTCATCTCTTACTTGAATATATAAATATAAAATTGAACAATTTAATCATAACTTAACATTTTCTAAGTTTTCACTACTATCATCATCATGGAGGAGTATACAGTCCTAAATTACGTAAAAAGAATTTGTTTTCCTAGAGTAGCAGAGTTGTTGATTCATAAAGAGAATATGTATATATTTATTTGCATCATGCAGTGAACAACCTCATTGATTTCTCTTTGGGAAAAATATAAATTTAAAATTTTTATAGTGAAAATAGAAAATAATAGTATTCGGGGAAATTTTAAATTATTGAAGCTTAAACTTTAATATTAAAAAAATTGTCGAAATTTCGTGACATATATCATTTTCAATCAAATTAATTGATCAAACTTACTACCTCTATTATATGCTAATTACAATGTAGTATTTGTACATAAATTATTTAATTCGTAACTTTGGCTAGGGACAGAATTAAATTAAAATTTTGTCTACTGTAAGAATAACATTCAATCAAAATAATTCATTAAAATGTCGATATATACATGTGGGCATAAATGAAATTTCTATTACTAATAGGTATACATAGATATAATACTAAGAATCTTAAGTATTATATTTTCTTTAAATGTATTGCCATTAAAAAAAGTACTTTATTATATAATTGAAAAATTGATAAAAAATTAAACCAAAAAAAAAAGTTTTCTTTGCATGAAATTTTTACTTACCACTAGAATGAGCAAGTTGATTACTTTTTATTTTTATTAATTTACGCTGATGATACAATTGAATATAAAATCTGGTCTCTGATTTTACAAAATCTCAACATGCTTATCCTAAATTAAATTATATTAACATTTTCAAATTTATGAGTTTATTTGAGATATTGTATACATTTATTTACTTGTGGTTAAGCTGAAATTTTGATCATTTATTCTAGAGTAATTCTAAAAGTAGAAAATAATCCAATTTTAAGAATGAGAAAAAACGAAAGTATTATAATTTTTAGTATTATTTTAGTATTGTCATTAAAGTAACAAATCTATATATAAATCAAGATTTCCAAAAATGTTAAGTAGGTAGTCACTTTTTACTATCATCTTTCCAAATTTATTTTTCTCTTTTAAGAGCCTACTTTACAAATAACCTCGACTCCAATCCAAACCTTCACTATTCCCCCACTTCATTTTGAGATGCAGGACACAATTATGGCTTACTTGCTGACGACCGGGCCTTCGGCCCCGGCGTCACTGACTTCTGGCGGAGCGTCCGTTCATACCAATTTAATAATTGAAATTTAAAATCTTACTGTAAGTATCGAAAGAATGTGTAATAGAAATTATTCAAAAATAAGGAAGAATAAGGAAAGATTTATTTAACACATTGCCTAAGCACGATCACTATCCGACCAATCAGAATCGTTCTAATAATTTAACGCTTTGGCATTACTATGCACTGGCCAATCGAGATCGTTTCCACATACATATCCGCATACTTTTCTATTTTATATATATATGATAGATAGATAGATAGATAGATAGATAGGTGGTTCGGTAATAGACCTTGTATTCTTTCCATGAAAACAAACAATCCTTTAAACTAGGCAAACATGAGTGAAGTAAAAGAAACGTTCCTCGTGAACATATTATACCCGAGAGTAATGCAAACTTTAACATTCGAAGTGGTAGTAATTAGAAAGAAATTACATTCAAATTAGAATTAAATATATATTTTTTCTACTTCGCTATTATTTTTAGGAACATATATTTTTATTTATTTTTTTAAATAATGAAAATAAAACTTTGCTTTCTTACGATTCCTAAAAATCTCAGTTTAATCTGGAGTAAATTCAACATGTTATTACATTATCTATATTATTTTTCATTATATACAATAAAATTTATAATTAAATTTTTCGAAAATGAGATCAGATTTTTTATTGCGGTTTTGGAAAAACATTGTTAACAATCAAAAACAAAAGTAAAAAATAATTTTTCTTCCCTTAATTGGTTTTTGGTATTTTTCTCATCTTTCAACTTTTATATTTTTTTTATAGATAATACACCCCCAACACATTTATTTCATTAATCATTTCTAAAACTATTTATTTTTATTATTATTATACTATTTTATAATTATTATATTTAAGACACTAATATTTTTGATTTGATAACATGTAATAAAAGAATATTTTTGCGGTGAAAGCTCAGAATCTATGACTAAACGAGCCGCGCATGATAATCATATTGATTAAAAAAAATGAAGGAAGACACAATTTTATTATTAAGAGCCAATTCAAAATATGTTTATATACAAAATTCTAAAATGAACATAATTTATTTTTATCTATTTCTGATATTTTATTCCAATACATGCATTTTTAATAATAAGACGACGAAAATACTAATATCGAGAGATAATGCCCGAAATAGTTTCAAAAAATTTATTATTTTAGATACTTAGATTATTTTTCCGTTGAATTCGACTAAAGAAATGAGAAAAAATGATTGGGAGACTTCATTTTTAACATAAAAATTAAATATCTACAAACTCAAATATATAAATATACCTACATATCTAAAAACTCAAATATCCACAATATGTTTTCTGATTTCATCATACGCAGAAAATCTTCTTCCAAAATCTCACAAAAAATATATATTTCACTTACAACATCAAAAAAAACTTGAAGCTTTTTCACAGAAATATTTTTATTTGCTATGACCATGAAAAAAAATGTTTGGCAAATTCTTTATTAAGATTTATTTGATTGTTTGGGACAATTTAAAGCAAACTCCTAAAAACACGCTGTCTAAGTGAAGTGTGAATTTATTAAATTAAATTAAATATAAGTTGTTGGAGCACAATGTCAGTTGGACTCGATCTTTTAGTATTTGTTATTTTATATAAATAAAAATTTTGAATTTGGCTCATTGATTGTATTGGGCCGCTATACAACTTCTTCTCATGATTAAAAAAGAAAAAAAAATGATCACTTATTTATATAAATATTTTTGAGAAGGATTTATTCTGACTTTTTTTAATTATTTTATGGGTTGATTTTTTTAAGCATAATTTCAATTTTTGGTATTTTTTACTGATCCGTTATTTTTGTGCCTTCCTCCACAGCCCCCGACAGTAACAATGGTCCTTGTAAGTATTACTTTAAAATTAAATATTTTATTATTATATTTGTTCTGTTTTTGTATGTCTTTTATTTTTCATAGCAATGCATGCTTTTTTATGTTGTTTGTTGAAAATATTTCTTAATCTTGATTTGTTTTGTTTCTTTACATTTTTATTTTTTATTTTGCACACTGTACTAATAAAATTAACTCAGCTATCTTCTATTATTCTATGCGATTAAAAAAAAATTACTTTAAATGCCTACTTCTATTTCTATTCTTATTCAATCAATCTGTATATAGTTTAATTTAATATCATTGCATGTGTAGATAAAGTAGGATTTATTAGTAAAAAAAAATTATAAAAGACAACTTTTTTCTTTTCAAAGGCATATTTCTATTCCTTTTTCCTTCCTATACCTACACATAAATAATTATGCTATTTTAAGTATATTTATTATGATAAATAATTTTTTAGTTTGTATTATGAATTTAATTAAAGTATTTAAATTTAATTTATGAACTATTTTTAAATTAAATGAATTTAATGTAATTATTTATAATTTTTTTTATCCTAGAAGGTTAAATTGCATTATAATATATAGGTATATAGAAAGACGCAAATTAAATTTAAATATTTATTCCTAAAAACTACTTAATTTTTTTTCCTTTTATAAAATCATATAGTAGCCTCAAGCACAGCTTTGGAAAATATCTTCACTATATTTCCCTGGGCACTACTCCTGTTCAATAGACTCCACCCTTGACGAGACAAATACTAAATTAAATATCGAAAAAATATAACTAGCGTTAGTTAATTCTACATTTTTTATATTTTTTCATTTATTGATTTATTAACAGAATATTTCGGTGCTACAATCAGAAAAATAATTTGAATTTCTTGATTTTAATGTTTCGGCCAAAGATAAAATAGTTTTTAAAGACAAGTGCTCTTGAGTGATTCTAAAAATCCCTGACCTCAAGAGTCTTGTGAATAGCGAGAATCGATTATTTGTATTAGAAACACACTTTCAACTATAGATAGAGAATTATTTAAATTATTAAAGTATACCTAAACTCTATATATAAAAAAAAAGATTACAGACCAAATTGTTAGAGTAGACAGGTTGTCTAATAGGGTGGGTCGAAAAAACTGAAATTTTTTTTTCGAAAACACTTTAGTGCGGAAAAGTTCCCTATTGTAATAAGAAGAAAACGGCATAAAAAATTAAAATCGGTTAACATCTTCCGCTTGCGCATCGAACTTTAAACTTATGAAAAATTGCAAAAATCACGATATTTTTGTAATTTTTTAATATTAGTTAAAATTTTTAAAGAAAACACACAGGTTTTTTATGCTTGTTGAATGGTTTTAATCAGTGTTTTTCACCTTTTTCATGACGCGACCCCCTTAGTATGAAAAAAAATTCGAGACCCCCTACCCCCCGCTGTTTGTAACCTGTATTTTTTTATGTTACAATATTAAATCCGTACAACATTTTTATTAATTTTTATAATTAGGTATCGGTTAAATACACAATTGAGTACCTATAAAGGACCAAGGACGGATCCAGGAATTTTTTATGGGGGGGGGGGAGAATGTATATAAGGTGGCCGATGTATATAAGATCTACTTTTTATCTCGAAAGTGTGTCGCGATCGAATTGTCCAAGCGGGGGGGGGGGGGGGGGGGTCAGAGACGCCGCCCCCACACACATAGAACTTTATTTTCAATTTTAAAATTTTTAAAAAAATAAATGTTTTTTTTTACAAATTTCATATCTCATATTTTAAGTTCATTAAAATGAAAAAAAAATGAAAAAAAAATTGTTATAAATTCCCTGTCGATTTGGCCCCCGGGCACGGGCCTGTATGGGGAGGTCGGTCGCGCCCCTCCGCCCCCCCCCCCTGGATCCGCCCTTGTAAAGGACATATTTTTACATCGATTACATCGCCAAACGCCTCCATGGAAAAGCAATACGACAATAGTAGATTAATAACAAACGTCCTTTAATTAACATTTTCTTAATAAAAATATATTTTTAAACTTTGTTTTTTTTTTCTTTTTTACTGAGGCTTCGCGACCCACAGCTTGAAAAACACTGGTTTAAATAACCTAAATAAATTAAATTCAGATCAATAATACCTATACTTTGTTACGTTCGCGCAATATCTTTGAAAAATAAATTTTTTCTAAGATGTTGCGCGAACGTAAAAAAGTATTTAATTTTATTTATTTTCTCAGAAAGACGGACTGGTAAAAAAGTATATCAAATCTTCTATTATTATTAATTCTCAAATGTGTCAGGGATTCAGATAAAGTCAAGGAGGTGGGTTAGACCAAAAAATAATTTAAAAATAAAATTTAAATAAATATGATAATAGATTTAATTAAACATTTTAAAATATTTAAATTATTTTTTTCTAATTTTCTTTTCAAGCTCTGCATAAATTTCTTCTAAATAGATTGGAAATTATGCATGATTGATAAAAATTAAAGCTTAATTGATTTTTGCAAATATATTTCATATTTGGATCACACTAAACTTGCTTGATTTGTTAAAGCACTTTTTGCTTATCCTAAAATAATTAGAAGTTAATGAAAATAAAATTAATTTGGCTTAAAGGCTTTTGTGTTCATTTTATCATTACCTACTTTTGGAAGGAACTTAAGGGATTTAAGTTTTTCTACTTGTTCTTTTTCAATGCAATAAGAAATTAAAAAATATCAAGATAAAATTGTTTGTAAATAAAATATTTATTTATTGAATATAGTGTAATTATCTTCTAATTAACGAATTAATTTAATCTTAATTGTTTCATACTGTAAATAAATATATCCAGCTTAACAATTTGTAAAAAATAAATTCTTCTCTTGGATATTACCACATATATGTTATGGACTATTATAGATAAAATTTAGGGAACGCGGTGTTGGTTTATAGTGAAACATTGTTAAAATTAAATTACGATAATAGACTATTATAGAGTTATAAAGGAAAATTCTAGATTGTATATATAATAATAATTGTTGAGACTTGTGGATTGAGCGTAGGAAAATGTTTTTAATTGATATTGATGTTTTGGATTTTTGTTCATAAATTGACATTCTTTTTTTTCTGTTTTCAACCTTTTTATTATCTTCAAGGCTAGAAACCGATTTTTCACTGTAATAGAATGCAATTTTATATAAAAAACATAGACAAAACTTATTATATTTTTCTAGGTAAGTAAAAATAATTACCTACCTAGACAAACAGTGAATTTTTCCATACACCTTTATAATTAGTTCTAGTATTTATTTCAATGGCGGCTCGTCGCATAAGGCAAGTGGGATTGACCCTCACGTAAAAAATGAAGGAAATTACGAGAATTGATATAAGGAAACACTTTAATAACATTAGTAGGTATACTACATAATAAATTCTTGGTGGTTTATTGTATTAAATGATTACAGTTCTTTATAAAAAAAAAAACAATTATATAACGTTTATTAAATATCCAAATTTTTCGGTAAATTTCTCTCGAAATTGGAAAATAATTCACTTGCTTTTTTATTCTTTCATAAAGCAACTTATTTTCCATTGATAAAGGGATAATTTTTTCCGAATCGTTTGGATATTTAATAAATGTTTTATGATTAAATTTTATAAAGAACTGTATTCATTCATATACCAATTCTCTAAGCGTTTTTATACTTAAACGAAATTCGATATCTTTTAAACGGGTGATCAAAAAAATTTCAAAATTTACCAGGAAGAGTTTTTTGATGGATACTAAAAAATGTCAAAAAATGAAGGAATTCAAAAATTAAAATTTTTCAAACCGTCCTATTTGCCGTGGAATGCCCCATATATATATACACAGGTGTATAATTTTAAAATCGTGGTTCGCTCATAGTATGCGTTAGTGAGCGTTTTAAGCTACTTTACCTACAGGTTATAACCTCTTTTTATAAGTTTGACATTTGTGAACATTAATCAGTGCACATCACAAGCAATTGCATACAACAACATATATTTTTCCTTTAGTAATCATGTCTAGTTTCTTGCCAGAAAAAACACATATTATTCACATATACTTTTCAGCTTTAGTTTGAAAAAATCGGCTGCCGAATCGCATCGAATGCTTGTGGGGGCCTTCATCGGAAACAATGTGCAGCGATTGGTTTAGCTTTAGTCGGTTCAAAGACAGCAATTTTGACCTGAGCGTCAAGAAGCGTGAAAATCGACCCAGGAAGGTTGAGGATCATGTTCGCCGATGAGCCACACGCTCGCTGAGCAGCACTTCGATTCTTACGAAGAAGTCCGAAAATGGCTTGATGAGTGGTTTGCCTCGAAAGAGAATGAATTTTTTTGGCGTGGTATCCACAAATTTTCCGAGAGATGGTAAAAATGTGTAGCTAGTCAGAGCCAGTACTTTGAATAAGTTTGTTTTTGTTTTCTATGAAAGTTTTTTTTAGTAAAAAATCGCGTTTTTAAACCTATACACCTGGTATATGGAATATATATATTTGCATACAGGAAGGCTTTTTTTCAGAGACCGATCGATCGCGAAACAAAAACCACAGCTTAAATCCAATGACGCTGTGAACAGATGTGTTGCGCAGTGTCTCTAGTATGCCCGTCGATCGAGTCATGTCGCAGTTTTCAGTTCTGAGCGCGAAGTGAGCACGTAAAAACATGCCTCGAACAATACAGTCTCCCGCCAAGTGTGAAGTGCGTGCTGTCTTCGATTTCTGCATGCTGATGCATGGGTGCAATGCAGCCGAAATTCATCAACGAATGAGTAATGTGTACGGTCAAACTTTCATGAGTGACAGCAAAGTGCCGGAATGGTGCAGCAAGTTTGAAGCAGGACTTACAGACGTTCATGATGCAGGGGGCCAGGGAAAGAAGCGAGTGACAACCGATGGTCATGTTCAGCGTGTGGATCAGGCGATTCGAGAAAATAGCCCGTTCACAATTTCTGTGTTGAGAGATTCTTTTCCCGAAATTTCACGGTCAACTCCATTGGCGTAATCTCAATCGGAGCGTCGACTATTATATAGAGAAGTAGCTGGAAGGTGTATCTAAATGTTCCAAATAAAACAGTTTTGATTGTCACTGTGGTTTTCATTTTGCAACTGATCGGACCTTGAAAAAAATACCCCTCGTATATGTTTGCATCAAGCAGAGGATCACCTCATTGATTGCTCTTTATAATGGAAGTGAGGCTATTTTTACTCACGTTTTCACTATTCTTCATAGAAAAAATGATCAAAATCATCTCAAATTTCTATGATAAAATAATTATTTGAAGCCTATTCAGACCGATGATTTAAAAACAACTGCAAGAATTTAATTTATGACTGACTAAAAAAATGTTAAATTGGTTTCTAGTCGATTGAACGATTAAATAAAAATTGAAAAACTCAGGAAAGTAAAAGTTAAGGTGTTTTTAGCATCCCATATATATATATATATATATATATATATATATATATATATATATATATGTGTGTATATATATATATATAAATAAGTAAATCATAATTTAATTTGGTGAATGTATTTTTGTTATTATTCGTTATTGTATTGTTAATACTATTTATTTATCTCTTTTTTGAAATTAATATTTCTGATTTGCAATTTATTATTTTTTTTATCTAGGTGTTATCTCTGTTGTTGATGAATTGGATTTCGAATCTAAAAAACAGTATGAGCTGACAATAAGGGCTACAGACAGTGTCTCTGGAGTTTTCGCTGAAGTACTCGTATCCATTCTCGTTACCGATGTTAATGATTCACCTCCAGAATTCGCCTCCGATTCTTATAACATCAGTATTTCAGAGGCTGCACCGTTTGGAACAAGTGTACTTAAAGTGCATGCCCATGATAATGATACAGGTAATTAATTATATATTTAATTTACTACTTATCGACTTCAAGCTTCATTCTTTAATATCCATCCATATTCTGTTTATATGGAAAAAATCTATATTTAAGATTAATCGATAAAAATCTGTAAATATTTAATTTTTAGTTTTTAATTAATTATTGTTTTGAAAACTCAAAAGAAAAAGCTAGAAATAATCAGAGATCGAACTGTAGAGTATTTTTAATGTAGAGTTTTTCAGTTACTCTGCCGACGAAAATCTGAATATTGAAAATAATCAAACTTGTTTTACTAGAGATCTCTTTTTGTATTGTAAATGCTAAAAATTATTACTATAAAATTATTCTATTACTTTTTTCTAAATAAATAAATACTCTCTTCATCCTTGGCATTTACAAAGCGCCATATCTCATAAATCGGGGTTAAGAAACATAAACCCCAATTTACTCTTTGACTGCGCAATTTGCTGAAATGGAATGGGTCCTAGAAACGGGCAAATACTCTTTTATTTTTACTTTACCATACAGGATATGATCAAGTATTGTATTTTCTCTACAGAAATGGTTTCATAAAGGCTTTCTCGTCAAAAACTATTTTCTAATTAAAAATTGTAAATTAAGGATAGTAAGTCCTTTTAAGGGTGAAAGGATGGTTACAGATCATGTCATTTACGCGCTCAATGCAGTCAATTTGTGCTGGAAAATCAATAAATGATCCCTTGATTGGTAATTGTAAACTAATGGTAGTTATGGGGAGATGATCACAAAAATTGTGGCTAAAAGATGTTTGAAGCGGTTGTGGTCGGACGAACACTACCGGGAATACCCGACAGGAACATGGTCATATTATATATTACGCTTTTCAACCTGAAGACATTTTGATAAGCTCCTCGTAGAAGTCTGATGTAAAATAATATATCTAGTTCTATGTATTATTATAATTATTATATTTCTACCCATTCTGCTGCAAACCATCATAACAAATGATATTCACAAACGTAGCTAGTAAAAATAAAATCTAATATAATTAATCATTATATTATATAATTTTCTTTTTTTAGGAATGAATCAAGTTATTCGTTATTCGTTATCAAAAGATTCAGGCAATTCCAGTCAATATTTTCATGTAGATCCTGAAGATGGTTCTATTTATTTGAAACAATCTCTAGACCATGAGGTCTCTCCGTACCATCACCTTGCAATAGTGGCTACCGATTCTGGAGTTCCGTCATTAAATACTACAGCACACATTTGGGTCACTGTCCTTGATATGAACGATAACCCACCCAAATTTGAACAAACATCTTATTCATGCGCTCTTTCACAAAACGCCCGACGAGGTCAATTCGTAACAGTTGTAACAGCGAGTGATCCAGACGAGGTGGACCAAGAAAGACTGTTGTATACAATCGTTGGAGGAAACGAACAACAAACTTACTCGATAGATCCCACTTCTGGTAATGTTTCGAAAAATTAAATTCTATAAAATGTATAACTTTTATTCCTACCTATTATAATTATTTACTTTATTATCTTTTTTTTAGGTATTATAACGTTGATAAATATGCAAAATTTTGCTGAAAGGCCAATAACGATTCTTAACATATCTGTTACGGATGGTGTTTATACAAGTTTCACTCGGGTGAAAATTGAACTATTACCTGCAAATAGACATAATCCAACATTTTCCAAACACCAGATTGAAGTAAAAGTAGCAGAAAATGCACCACCAGGAACAACTGTAACAAAAGTCCGCGCACAAGATTTAGATTTAGGAATTTACGCCGATATTGTTTATTCAATTCCGTCCGATAAATTAAGTGAATTTTTCGACATTGATCGGCTTTCAGGTATATATTTTCGATTTTTTTTTTTTTTAATTATTTTACTCAAACTTAATTTTCTAGTAAACTTTACTATGCTTAGCAAGAAAAGCAAATTACTACAAGCTTTAGCCCGTGCCCGCAGGGCATATATCAATATAATAGTTTCGGAGTTGCCATTTTTTTTCATTCCCATGCAAAGGCTAGAGCATTATTATACTGTCTTATGTTTTCTTTAAGTTTTTTGAATCGGCATTATTTTTCAAGTACAAATTTTTGACATACTCTGGTCATTGCTGGTAAATTAATTTGACCTTTGTGACTTGTGACACCAACTCGAACATTCGTACTCTTAGGCGCTTTTGCAGCTGTAAAATGCTTTTCTTTACAATGTTTGCATATTACATCATTTTCCAGAGATAATATGAGGTTCTACTATATTTTATTTGTTCTATTTTTTTTTTTTTATAAATTTTATTAAACCAATTATTTTACATTAATTAATGTATACCTTGTATTTTAGCTTCGATTCCGGAGATAACTTCTCCACCATCGAGTGTCCTTATTTATCTTTTAGTCCTTGTTTTTAATAAGAGGAAAAATCTAATTAGATAAAAAAACCTCTTTTCCGATAATTATTTTAATTCCATTATTCCCCAATCAAATCGATTGGATTGCCCTCTCCTTCTCCCCTCCTTATTTGTTCTAAATAGATAAAATTTTATTAAACCAATTATTTTACATTAATTAATGTATACCTTGTAATTTAGCTTCGATTTCGGAGATTGCTTCTCCACCATCGAGTGTCCTTATTTATCTTTAGTCCTTGTTTTTAATAAGAGGAAAAATCTAAATAGATAAAAAAACCTCTTTTCCGATAATTATTTTAATTCCATTATTCCCCAATCAAATCGATTGGTTCTCTCTCCTCTCCAATCCCAATCCTATTTGTTCTAATAAGAAATTGCGATTTTATAAATTGTATTATTTCAAACTGTTTGTGGGTTTTAAAAAGGTTAAATTTAAATTTTTAGAAAAAATTCAGTTTTCTTATTAGAACTTGGAATAAGAATATAAAAAAATTGCAAATTTCCTCCTGGGACTAAATGTTCACTTTTTATTAATCACACCGCTTACTTGACCCCTCAGGAGTATATGTTTCAAATTTGAAGTCAATCGGTTGAACCGTTTAACTTAGAGATCAGTGAACACAGATATAAAATCCCAAAACATTATATTGATATTACGTCTCTTAATTTAAATTCCAAGTTGATGATCATGTTAAATTAGACTTTTTAAAAAATTCTAAATTTTTCTTCTGTTGATATGATTATCTTTAAATTTGATGAACCATCAAAAGAGACTCTTATATACATATGTGATTATGTATTTATTATTACATATAACAGATCAACTTTAAGATGTTTTTCCCTAGATTTAGCTATTTGTAACTTATTAATATGTTCATCGAATAAGCTCTTCAGTTTTAATTAATTATTAAAAAATCAAAAACAAAAATATTTCAGGTGAAATTGTTACACGAAGAAAATTAGATCGGGAAACACGAAAATTATATGAAATCCCAATTATGGCGACAGATGGTGGCGGTCGTTCCGGATTCTTAAACGTACGAGTTCGTGTTGGGGATGAAAATGACAACGCGCCAAGATTTTTAATACGTGAATACAAAGCTACCATTTCGAGTAATTTAACGACAAATTCAGTTTTTATTAAAGTTCGAGCGGTTGATGATGATGAAGATTTGAATGCGGAAATCGAATATTCATTGTATGAAACTCAAACCTCTGGTGTTCAAGAATTATTCGGCATCAATTCTCAAACAGGTGGAATTTATCTTCTAAAAAGTGCCGTACCCTGGGAAAATCAGGTGAGATTACTAAAAAAAATTTCTGCTCAAGCAAAAGTGTATGCATAAAGTGAAATCATAGAGGTTGCCCTCAGCATAATGCATATTATAAATTTATATACCCAAATATAAATATGTGTATATACCAATAATTTATTTGTTTGAGACTATAGTTTCGAAGGTTTGACCTTCATCATCAATCTTTTTAATTAGAAATATTTTAAATTGAAAGTTTTTGCCGAGATTAGCAGAATTTTTATTTAAATTGAAGGAGACAATAAAAGACTGTGTCTACTGCTGAAATTATAAATTTTTATTTATAACGAGACTATAGTTTCGTTATAAATAGAATTTTATAATTCCAATTTCTTTTATTGTCTCCTTCAATTTATAGAAATATTTTATTTGTTATTTCTCACAGGACCAGATCTGGGGGGGGGGCAGAGGCAAATTTTAAGAAAGGGGAAATTTTTTGTAATCTAATTTTAAAATACAATGGTGTTAACATTTGTTTTGGAAGATTTCGTGGTTTTTGGTCTTTGACAGAAACACACAAAGACTACATAAATATAAATTTTGCCAAGCAATAAGCTTTGAATCATAGAACAGAAAGCTCTTTTCTCACACTACTACTCCAAATGATTGTTTATTATAACTCATTTACTATTTGTTATCATACTTGACTTGTTTAATATTTATCGTTTGGGGGGGGGGGGGGGGGATTCAAAATTGTCCTCCCTGAAAAAAGACCTAGATCCGGCTCTGATTTCTCAAATAAATTATATACATATTTATATTTTGTATATATTATATCCCACGCAAAACATGTCTGTTCAAAAAAGTAGTGAAATCTAGGATGTAGCCAATTATTTTCATGAAACTTGGCTGTTACTCATATTGCCGTTAGACTAAATTAATTAAATTCCTGACCAGCCAAGTTTCATGAAAATAATTTAAATTACAAAATTTAGAATCCACAAATCTAGATTTGCATTCCAAATGTAAGGCATGGATTTTGTGCACTATATTTTCTCGGATCAGATTAAGAAAGTCGAATAAAATTCAATAATTTGAATATTGATCTCAATTAAAAATTGATATATTTAATACTTATTATGGAGCTGAAAAACAAAAATAAAAAATAATATATTCTATAAAAAATGTGTAATTTTTAGTTATTCAGTTACAAAATGAATGGACTCCTTTTTTTTTGGTTCGGGGTTCCTACGTCCTTTGGCGCATCCCGCATTTCGCACGCCATATGTCTCTATCTTGGATGTCGTCCGGGCTTATATTATTTTTGATCATAGCATGCGTGATGCCATCTTTCCATGTTTTCCTAGGTCTTCCTCTCCTTCTTCTATTTGGTGTCGTGTAGTTAAGAACCTTTCTCGGCCATCGTTTCTCATTCATCCTCATCACAAAGCCATACCAGATAAACTGTCGCCGTTCGATTCGGTCAATCACCGTGCTTTCCATTCTTGTCAATTCTCAATGAATGGACTCCTAATAATCATATCTGCCTGCCAAGGCGACCCACCCGCCTGGAGGGCCGAGCTGTAAGGGCGTGCAGAAGACAATCTCATTGATTTCTCTTTATGAATCAACAACTCTGCTACTCTCGGCAAAACAAAATCTTTTCACTTAAAAAATATGCTATTAAGATTTGAGCTATAAATACCAAAACCAAATATAAGTAAATCACATAATTATTTTTATTTTGTTTACAGGTGTTTCAATTTTTTGTCCGGGCTCAAGATCGAGGATCTCCGAAATCTCTTCATGCCGATGTACCAATGGATGTATTTATTATGGGACCACATGATCAAGCACCAATGTTTGAACGTAAAGATGATAAATTTTTTACATCGGAAAATTCCTCACCTGGAACAATCATTACAAAACTTAAACTTGTAACAAATTCCAGTGTCCGTTTTCGGTAAATTCATTAACATTTTATCAATATTCATGGAAATTTTCACCTGTCTTAATTGCATTAGAAAAAACTATTATCAGGAAGGCAATTTCAGTCTCTATCAAAACCCTAGAGACAAAAGAATTATGTAATAAGTAAATGAATTCTTTTAAATGTTATAAAATCACAGATTCCATGTATATTAAAGGGGGCTATTATTTATTCCCTTTAGGGGAGGGGGGCATTTCCCATAGTAGTAAATATAAAAAAATAGAAAATGACATTTTTTTTCTCTACCGTGAATTCCTCGATGTTCACCAAGATCATAGTGAGAGCTGGCCTTAAAAAGGAAGAAGTTTGCTTGCTGCCATGGCTATGCGAGGTTTAGCCAGGTTAGGGACCTGTTATCGAGGAACGCCGGGTATATGCTCGATCAATCGTTGTTTGTGGATACACCGCGAGTGGAGACACCTTTCTTGTTCCCCTTGTTTTAAAGATATTTCGAAAATACGAAGCAAAACACTCCTTTGATAAAGTAAAAAATTTAATTAAGTATGGTATAGTAAAAATTTAATCAAGTTTTTATATGAAATAAATGAGTTAATAAATGGTTGAAATCTTTTATTGAATATAAGATTTTATGAAAAGGGTGGAAGTTTTTATTTGTTCATTTTTTCATTCTGCACATTCTTTGATTAATTATTTGAAACATAATATTTTTAAAATTATTTTAGATTGGTTTCTGGGAATGAACCTAATCCGTTCGCTGTTGATTCTAATGGTCAATTAACGGTAGCCAGCCCTTTGGATCGAGAAACACATGATTCATATTTGGTAGCCGTCTTGGCAGAAACGGATTCAAGTCCACCTTTAACTGCCCTTGCCGAATTCTTTTTAAGTGTCCTAGACGAAAATGATAATCAACCTCAGTTCGAAAGTAACCCATATGTGATACAATTGGCGGAAAATGTTGAAGAAGGAACAAGTATTTTAAAAGTTACTGCAATAGATCGCGACCAGGGCAGTAATGGAGAGGTAATATTTAAATAACAATATATATTATTTCTCGAAAAATATCAATTCATCTATTTTTTGTTTATTTTTTTGTTTAAGGTCCGTTATGCATTAGCGTCGGATGTTGGCGAAATGGCAAATGTTTTTGCAGTTGATGCTTACACCGGATGGATTACCACTTTGGTCCGACTTGATCGTGAAACTCAGCCTGAATATGATTTCCAAATTGTAGCCACTGATAATGGTAGTCCGAAACATTTTGCTAGAACGAAAGTCCGTGTTCGTCTTCTGGATTACAATGATAACCCACCTATTTTTTCAAGTAAACATTATGAAGCAGCAGTTAATTATTATACTAAATATACTTTATATCGTAAATAAATATATGGTATATATACAAAAGAATTTTTTTTATTTCTCACACACATAGATATAAGTAAATAAATTATATTATATTTATATTTAATATAATTATATGTCTTATGTTTATTTGCATCAAGCAGAGGACAACCTCTTTGATTTCTCTTTATGGATCTTATTCTTTTAAGAAAATTGATTATATAAAACAAATATGATGTATAAATCGTCTAAAATGCATTTGATAAAGGAAAGTTTTATTTTGTAAAGAACACATTTTTTCCCCCAGAAATCATTAATAATTAACGAGAGGTGAACCGCGATTGGAATTAAGTGTACATGTCTTTGGAATTATGTGGAATTATTTTGGAATTCATTAGAAATTAAATAATGCCCCTTCATCTATTGTCTTCTACTTGGAAATGGAAATGGAAGTAGGTGTACACTAGGGTTGACCTTATTTTTCGACCATGAAATTTTTCCCGTGACGGCCCTCAAATTGTGAGGTTGGGTAAGAAAATAATCTGTACAAAATTTGAGATCGATCGGACAACCCTTTGAGGTGGCGCATCTCATTAGAAAATCCCAAATTTTAGGAATTTCCCTTTATTCTGTTACTATATGAAAGAAAAAAATTAAGTGAATTGAATATTATTATTTTTTTTTTTAATGATATTGATGTGAGAAGGAGATACACCAGAAGGTCCATCCCTAAAGTGCCTGTATGGGCTGGCCCTCTCTATCGTGAAAAGAACAGAGTAGAAGGAATGAAGCCGGAATCACGAGCCAAAGCTTAGAAAGTTAGATACAATCCATATATCCAATTTACTAAAGTTTTTAGGGGCTTCGAGCAGTAGTAAATTCTCCGTTCGATAAATTAGGTTAAATTTATCTCCCACTTAATTTTTTTTCCAGACCCTATACTTACAGAAAAAATGTCTGGGCATAGCCGGGAATCGAACCCGAGACCTCCGGGTTGCCAGCCAGATATGCTGATTATTACACCTTGTCTTGTAAAAGCTTTCCGTCCCAATGAACAGTCAGCACACCGAAATCGCGTGCTTTAAACGCTGCAAAAAAATTTCCGGCCAGTTCTTTTCGAAAAAGTGTTTAATAACGTCTAATTGACGTTCGATTTATTATAAAATCGTTTAAATCATGCCCAAGAGCTTCAGCAGTTGTTGCTATAATCCGAACTGCATCACTGTCACTCACTTTGCAATTGTCGAGGTTTGCTACAAGTTTTGAAGTAATCAGTTCTTTTTGAGCACCTCTTCTTTTTGGGTTACTTGGGCCAGGTTCATCCTCGAATACAATACTGCCTTCTTCATCCGGGTTCTGTCTCTCTTCTTCAGGGGTTGTTGATGACGACTGCAGTTCTACAGTTTCTTCTAAAATTAAACATTGATACAAACTTTTTTAAAATTTATAAAAACAGTTGAAAATAAATTATTCTCTATTCATTAGACTTTCGCTGACCATTCAGAGAGAGTTTAGAGTTCACAGAGAAGAGAGAAAAAAGACGTGTTTTGAGAAGAAAACATTAATATATTATTAATATAAATTGATTGATTAATAATATTAATATATTTAAATATATAATTAATGATATTATAGCGTAGAATCGCTACATTTTCATATTTTCTCGATGTACGCCTAGGAGGTAGGCAACGCGCCATAATATTCAATTCACTTAATTTTTTCTTTCATTTGCTGTATGTGTTTTAATAATGACTGAATAACGAAGGTAGGGGCTGGATTTCACAAAATAATGTTTATTAATTACATTGCGATGTTTTTATTCTTTGTTTTAATTTAACGACGTATAACAAAATATAGTAACAGAATAAAGCGAAATTCCTAAAATTTGGGATTTTCAAATGAGATGCGCCACATCAAAGGGTTGTCCGATCGATCTCAAATTTTGTACAGATTATTTTCTTACCTAACATCACAATTTGAGGGGGCGTCCCGAAAACTTTTTGGAAAAAAAAATTTCACCTGGTATAGCTAAGGTCCACCCTAGTGTACACGATATTAGGTCGCGGTTCACCCCTAGATAATTAATATCTCGAAAAATATCATTTGTACAGAAAATTTTTTTGTAGTCAGTGTTCACCCATATTTTTTCATCAAAATAATTAGAGACATTTTTTCGAAATTTCAAAAGTACTCAAAAATTATTTTTTTTATCTGTCTATGTCAGTTTCTTATGAAACATCTAAAATCAAAATTCCATAATTATTGGTTCAACGGTCCAGCCAGCATTTTGGTTTCATACACACATATGATAGAGGGAGAGAGAGAGGGAGATTTTCTAAAAACCATTTTTTTATGTCTCTTGGGACCTTGAAACATAAAAATCTATAAAAATTTTTACATTAATGCTTAATATTACGTAGAAGTCAAAATATTTTATTTTTTCCCTTGTAATTTAGAAAATCAAGCCTAAAATGTTTTTTTTCTTGTAGCTTAACTGGATTTTTTAAGCTACTAATACAAAATTTCATAAATTAATTCATGATATCAAAAAATTTGCAGCTTTAGAATTTCCAATGAAATTACCTAGGTTAGGTGGTATTCATAAAAGGGAACAGCTAAACTTGCTTCTGAGAAGCATGACTTAAAAATACTAATAACGCTTCCTCTACTTCGAATCCAAATGTCATATATTCTGTTATAAATATTTTATCAATAACTATGAGATTTCACCCAAAATTATTTAAATTATGAGCACCACAACCATCAAAAGCTCAACTCAATAATTTTAAAAAGGGCTTTAAGAAATTTAAATAAAATTAATATTAAAATTTAACTTTTTGTTCATACGACTTTTTAGTTAATGAGGATGCCTTGCCTGGAACAGTTGTTGTTCAATTGACCACAACGGATTTGGACAGTCCTGAACTTTTAACGCCACTGGTATATCATGTTACTGGAGGAGACACCCGATCCCAATTTCAAATACGAGGAACTGGTGAATTATATGTTGCGAAAGCTCTTGATCGGGAATCGATACCAAGATATGATCTTGCTATCACAGCAACCGATGGGAAATTTGTTGCAGTAACACGCGTTTCTATAGACATTTTGGATGCTAATGATAATATACACACATATATATATATATATATATTTCTACATAACATTATTAATTTCAATCATCTATATTTTTTTTTTACAGATAATCCTCCTTATTGCTTGAAATATCGTTACCGAGAAATTCTTTCGGAGGGGGTTCACCCTGGCACGTTTGTGCTTAGTGTACTTGCGGCCGATATTGACGAAGAACCTAATGCCAATTTACGATATTATCTTGATGGACCCGGGGCGTCAAGTTTCACTTTAGACAAAGCGGAAGGTCATTTGAAAACAGCTAAATCTTTGGATCGAGAAAAGCAGGCCAAGTATCAACTGACAGCGCATGTCCAAGACCGGGATAAACCCTCCTGGGAATGTTCGTCGCAAATTGAAATCATTGTCTCTGATTTAAATGATAACGCGCCGCAATTTACAATGGATTCATATAGTGCTACGCTCTCTGAAGATGTTGAAGTAGGAACTCTTGTGACAAAAATACATGCCACTGATGATGATATTGGTAATTGTTAAAACAAATATTACCTAGTTTTTTTAGTTAAATATAATTTTATTAATTCAAAAAAATTTTATTGGTATTAATCGAAAGATTAAATATTCTTTGATTGACTCTGCTGGTAATCATTTTAAAATAGCCAATGATTCTGGAATCATCACTCTCGCCAAGCCATTAGATCGTGAAACTTGTGCAATGTATAATCTCACCGTGCAGGCAGTTGATCAAGGAAATCCTCAATTATCACGCCAGGGCAAATTACAAGTTATAGTTTTAGATATCAACGATAATCCACCTGAATTTGCTTCGAAATATTATTTTGCAACTGTACCAGAAATCGATGAGCCCGGAACAGAAATTGTCCGAGTTCTTGCAACATCTAAAGATACAGGAATTAATGCTGAAGTGTTTTATTCCATTGTCGGCGGTAATGAACATAAGAAATTCGCCATCGATACAAAAACTGGTGTAATAACAATAGCTGAACGATTAGATTATGAAAGAGGAAAGGATTATTATTTGACGATACAGGCAATGGACAGGGGCGTTCCACCGTTGAGCAACCATGCAACTGTAAACATCTCTATTACAGATAGTAACGACAATGCTCCGATTTTCAATCAGGTATTGAATAAAAAATTAATATTCCAAATTAATAGTATTATTAACTGTTGAATTTATTTCTAGATGGTCTATTCAGCCCGGATTCGGGAAGACGCTCAATCTGGAGACCGTATTCTTCAAGTGGTGGCCAATGATTTAGATAGTGATAAAAATGGCGAAGTGGAATACTCAATTGAAGGAGGGAATCGCCATGGACAGTTTCGCATTGATCCTGTATCCGGTTATATATCCGTAGCAGGCTCTTTGGACCGAGAGCTGGTCTCTTCTTACGTCATAGAAGTGGTTGCTAAAGATCAGGGTCTTCCTCAATTATCTAGTCAAGTTTTAGTAAATATTGAAATATCGGATTCAAATGATAACCCACCACTCTTTTCAAGTAATAACTACACTGCAATAATTCAAGAAGATAAACCACTAGGATCTTCTGTCTTAACATTTATTGTTACTGATGCTGATGCATCGTCGAATGGACCGCCTTATACATTTGATTTTAGATCTGGGAATGAAGGTTCTTATTTCCGCTTAGAACAAGATGGAATTTTAAGAACGGCTGCGAAATTTAATCATAAACATCGGGATCGATATACTCTTCATGTAAGAGTATTTGATAATGGAACCCCACCGCTTTTCTCCGATACTTGGGTCTACGTGAAGGTTAATACAATATTTATATCATTTTTATTATTCAGTTCCATAATAAGTATTAAATATAACAAATTCAGGGAAAAAGGAACAATGAAACCCAGTGTTAAATTTAAAAAATATTATAAAACAAACAAAAAATAATAAAAAATTTTAAAATAGCCTAATGAGCCTAAGCTGAAGAAGGTATTCATGGTAATTCTAATTAATAAATAACTAATACAAGAAACTCATATGAGGAAAGAAAAGACCTACTTTCGTTTATTATGTTGCGCGAATCGGGTTATTATTTTATTTAGATATAGGTATATGAATGTAAGTATGAAAATATGAATCAAATTATGTTATTCAAGTGGTCACTCAATAAAAACCACTGGTCAAAATCGGATAAAGTCCAGGACGGTTTAAACCAGTGGTTTTAACCACCCTGGTTTTAACCGAACTAGCTTGGAGGGAGGGGGCATCTCAGATTTGTGACAAAATGTGACAGGGAGGCCCGGGGATCTTAAAAATTGTGATGTCACAAAAGTCAAATTAAAATTTTTTAAAAATTAATCTTAAAATATATTAAATCTCTTTAGTTGAGTTTAAGACAAGAGGTACGAGTTTGGGCCCTAGTTAATGGGTAAATGTCATTTCTTTTGTATATTAAAAATAATTTTCAAGATTTGTAGAATAAACTAACCGAAATATTTAATACAAGTATGACATTATATGAATTCTCTCATGATTTAAAATCTTATTTTTATATATAAGTAATATAGGTAATTATAAAAACAATATTTTAATATACTTAATTTCTTTTTAAATTTCAGATTATTGAAGAATCTCAATATCCGCCTATCATTACTCCTCTTGAAATCAGCGTCAATTCCTATTTAGATGAATATCCAGGTGGCATCATTGGACAAGTCCACGCCTCCGACCAAGATCCGTATGACACATTGGTATTCGCATTAGTAGATAGCACAACCGGTTCTCATTTACAAAACCCAGCGACAGAGCTCTTCAAACTTAATCGATCGAATGGTATTCTTGAAGCCTTACCTCGTCTCGATGTCGGTGAATATCGAATAAACGTCACTGTCAGTGATGGAAAATATCTAAGCCACGCTCAAGTGAAAATCAATGTAGATTTGGTTAGCGACGAAATGCTAGCGCACAGCGTGATTGTTCGATTTCGCGATGTCAATCCATTAACATTTATTTTAAGTCACCGCAAAGGATTCTTCCGTGTAGTACGCAATTCAATGAATTCAAAATTGAAAGATATTTCAATTTTAAGTGTCCAAACAGTTGACGGAAGCTATTTAGATGTACTCCTGGCTGTACGAAAAGCAAGTGGAGGTTTTTATACACGTGAAGTTTTAAGAAAATCATTGGTCCAGCACTTAGAAGAGATTGATATGGCCACTGGTTTAGTTGTTGAAGAAATTATTAGAGATAAATGTACATTAAAACATTGCTCATATGGTCAATGCAAAGAACTGGTCAAAATGGATGCTTCAAAAATGACACCAATTTCAACAGATGTCACGAGCTTTGTCTCCCCAAGACATTCTCATGAGACACAATGTATATGCAAAGAAGGGTAAGCATTTAAATTACCTAATAAACAATAATTATCTTTCCTTATTATATTGTTCATTCTTAATATATCAATAGTTCTCCACCATATGTGAAGTGCCTTGTCTGGCACTATTTATTATTTTTCTTAATTTTGTTCTTTTAATTTTTTTCAGTAAATATTAATCTTACTTTATTATAAATTAGAATTAAAAGTCATTTTTCTTTTTAGATATGCTGGCGAACGTTGTGATAAAATTGTGAACGAATGTGCCCGTGAGCCATGTCCTGTATCGAAACTTTGTGTTCCCGATTCATCAACAAAGGGATATTCATGTCAATGTCCAGAGGGTTTTGGTGGCAATGCCTGTGAAATTGACATAAGCAAATGTCATGATAAATCTTGTTATATTCCTCGTAATCCAGTATCGTTTATGGGTAAGAGCTATGCAAGATATCGTATCGACAAGTCTTTGGTGAAACAAACGCTTGAAGAACAACTGATACTGAGTCTGAGATTACGAACCATGCAGCCTACTGGAAATTTAATGTACGCTGCGGGAATTGTTGATTATAATATATTAGAGGTAACTGGGAAAATTTTCAAAATTATTTAGATGTCAATTTGTACTTTTATTAATTATTTTTTTTTCAGGTTGTGAATGGAGTTGTCCAGTATCGCTTTGAATTGGGTTCGGGTGAAGGTTTGGTCCGTGTAAGCTCCATCTATGTCAGCGATGGCCAATGGCATGAAGTGCTACTTGAACGGGAAGGGAATAACGCCCGGGTAACGGTTGATGGTAAATACCTCGCTCATGGTTCAGCCCCAGGTGTCAGCGATATTCTAAATTTACAAAATGAAGAATTATATCTCGGAGCAGAAGTACGAAACCACCCATCCATTTTGGGATTTGATGATGTTCAAAGAGGCTTCACGGGATGTTTGGATGATGTCCGAATAGCCCGAGTCTCAGTACCGTTGCATGCATCAGGCGCCAGTCGCGTTGCACGACTTGAACGATTTGCAAATGTTGAATTTTCCTGTGAAGCATCAATCGCTTTGGCTCCCCCAACTGTTTGTTCCTCCCAACCATGTCTTAACGGGGGGACTTGTCGAGAAAAAGGAGACGCCTATGAATGTTCCTGTCATAATCGATATGCCGGACCCCGATGCGAACTGGACACCGATCCCTGTGCGTCACAGCCGTGTTTACATGGGGCCAGGTGTTCGAAATCGGGACCATTGGGAAGTGAATTTGAATGTGAATGTCCTCTCGGCTTAAGTGGTCGACGTTGTGAATATGGACACCACTGTTCACCTAATCCCTGTAGACACGGCGGGGCCTGTGAAGAAGGCGATGACGGGCCAATTTGTAAATGCCGAGGATATTCTGGAGAGCTCTGTACCCTGGATATTAACGAATGCGAGGCGTCTCCTTGTCTCAACGGTGCTACATGCAAAAACGAACCCGGATCTTATCGTTGTGTGTGCCCACCGAATGTTACTGGACCCCTCTGCGCCGCTCCAGTATATACCGCTCCAATTACTTCATCTATTCACAACTTCACTTTAGAGGAAGCGGCCTGGATTGCCGGAGGTGTCGGAATAATCATTATTCTTGTCATCCTATTTATATTTTATCGAAGGTATCGTGTAAGACGATCGAGATCTGGAGGAGATCAAATTATCAACGAAACACGCAAAGACATTGTTCTTAACTCGGCTCGACCTCATGAATCAGAGTTTAAACGGGGATCGAAACTTTCTAATCTTGAAGTGAGCCAGGTAAGTCAATTTTCTAATTATTTTATAATTCCATCATCATCACGAAAAACTTGTTTTTGGCACGCAAAAATTTGATTGTTTTTGATTTGCTTTTTTAAACACTGACCATATAGTCTCAAAAACTCATCATAAATTGTTAAAATTAATCATTTGAGGCTCGCCCCAGCATGCACGCACGTTAGTTTTGATTTCGATTTTAAGCATGAGAGAGTCGTTCATGTTGTGGCCGATTTCTCTCCTTTCTCCAAATCATCCATTTCAAAAGCACCTCTCCCAATTGCCCCGTTGCCCTATTTTTGAGATTAAGGGCATTTTTTGCAAACGAAGTGTGAGTATGATGATTATCTCTGATTCCAGGTGCCTCCCCAATGTCCTCCAAGGCCCTTATCCTACACTCCCAGTTCCAATACCGATAGCGCTCCGAGTTATCCTCATTCGGCAGCCACAGTTCTGAACAATCTCGACACTCTGAGGAGCTACGGCTCGGCAGGCGATGAACTTGAAAATATTCCACCTGATTATCTGAGGAACCTGAATCGCAACCCTCTGCCATCGGCGACACCCGCGTTGCCTGATGCTCACTCCCACACCCACCACACTCACAGTGGCGAGGGCGCGCATAAGGCCTGGCAGGAGGATCTGCCCGCCTACAGCGACCACAGTAAGATTAAAAACGGTACGTTACGATCCGACTCAACAATTTCCGATCTCTCTTCAACATCGCATTAATTGAAACACTTATTTTCATTTTTCATTTTATTAGCAGCTTAAAACGTCAATTGGCCCTCAATCTAAATTTTTAAGAAAGAGAGATCATATTTGAGCCCTCCCTTGTTTTCCATCTTATCCAAACCACCTTTTATATTGAAAAATCAACGGCCAAAACGCTTAATGTCTTGCCAGTTTGCTTGCATTTGTTCATTTTTTACACCCAAGTAGAATTTTTTTTAATTTCTGTTAAACGCTTTGTCGATATTAATTTGTTTGCTATTCAATGGATTCTATCTCTTTACCATACCAATCATATCAAATTTGAAGGGTCATTTAATAAACAAATTCTGATCTTATTGGGCGCGTGTGGGTCCATTTTGTTTCTTAATATTTTCAGACATGAAACGGACTAATCCTTCAGAAGCACCCACCAAAGGGTATCTTGGTCTGCTTTCTCGGGGAGGGTCAAGGCCCTCCCCTGGAGGTTCTACAATTGATGATGATCCAGGTAAAAAACATGAAAAACTCCCTCTCTCAAGTTAATAATATATTTTTTATTTAAATTAAGTAATAGGTACAATTATAGTTCAATTCAATAAAGTCAAGAGATAGAAACATCAAAACCTTTTTTCCTACACTTCCTTTTTTTTTTGAATGAAACTTTTCAAAACTAACAAAAAACGGAATGCAGAGTGTGCAGAATTTTAAATTTTACTGTAGATTAAAATTTGAATAATTAATTTTTTCTGAATCGCACTAAATAAATAATCTATTCATACTTTTCAGGAAAAAATAAATAAAATTATAATATTATTAATTACTTCTTTTCACGTTTTATTGGTTTTTATTATCAATCTAAGATTTTGATATGAATCTAACAGCAGACTATCATTGGGACTGCTCGGACTGGGTACAACGCAGCCAGAACCCTTTGCCCAACATCACCGAGGTCCCGGGCAGCGAAGTCCCTGACTCTTCCAGCTTCCATAGCAATGAGAGTAACGAATCAAACAGCCAACACGGAGCAGCCCTTTTACCAGGTATTCCTCATTCCTCCATTCATACATTCTCAATAATTTTATTGGGAAAATATTTTTAAAAATATTATTTCTATTTTGTTTATTGGGCCTCCGAGGAGCGGCCCGCCTCTTACAAAGATAAAAGATAGATACATAAATTTATTTACAACCAACTTCACACTTTCAGCTTCAGAACAAATAAATTCAGATTCAGAGCGGGTGGCTGAGAGAACCAGGATTAATCCTGACTCACATTTCATATTTTTTTTTTTTAATCATTAATTCACATTAACATTTATAGCAACGGTTCCCAACTGGTGTTCTGCGAAAGTGTTTAAATGAAATCACTTTTTGAAGTCGGTGCTAAACAAACTATATAAGCGAGCTTACCCGCCAAACGTACTAAGTAAAATCCGCCGAGTTCGATTCATAAAATATATATGTTTGCCACCGACTTCAAAAATTGATTTCATGTAAACATTTCGTCGTTTAGTTGTAACTAAATTGGATAATTATTTTATACCTTTTAGTGTATTTGATTTGATTTTTGAGTTATTATTTTATTTGTTGTTTATTTGTATGTTGTTGCATTTAATTTTTTTGAAGTCGGTTTTATTTTTTTTATAAAAATTATACCTAATTCTACTTTGATTATGCACTGAAACATTGTTTCTCAAAGGCAAAATAATACAAAGATTTTCTTTTCATGTAGTGATCTAAAATTTGCAACTTCAAAATAATGATCTTAGGAGAAAAAATAGATGATTCTGAATAATGAATCGTGTCGAACAAAATTCATAATAAATAAATTAATAATATCAAATCTATGGGAGAGAAATGGCCCTTTTGAGAATTCATCTCATGGATAGAATAAATAGTAAAGCTTTGGATTTAGACTAAAATGTTCTTTGTCTTAAAGAATTTCATATTCAAGTAAGAAGAAACTGCACAAGATGTACTTAAAACTCATTGATTAGATCCATAATTTCATATGAACTTATTCTTCTCTTGAAATACTTGTTGTATTGGGACGGTTGTAAATATGTAAACAGCACACAATATCTTAGACGATCTTTTAACTTCAAGCTAACTACTGTAGAAGTTGTTTAACTCACGTGGTCTTATTTAGTGTTCTTACCTCAAATGAATACTTATCGAGATCGATGGTATATAACAATATTAGGCTAAAGCACACAATAGAGCCATTAACGTCACATGGCAAATGAGAATTGTTAATTTGGCTCCCAAATTTTCACAGGTTTGGTTAAAGATCTCGGTTCGATTAGATAAAAAAATGCATTCCCAAACAAGTCCTAAGAGGGATTTTTAGGAGGTTAGTGATCCATGTGACGTCACAGGCTTTATTTGTTACTTTTACCCAAAATTATAGGTAATGTTTTGGCAGGATGAAAATGAGAAATAATATTCATCTGATTAAGCTTCGAAATCATTTCTTTTAATTGTATTAAAACTCTTAAAAATAATGCACAAATTCAAAAATTTAAGATTTTTCTACACAGTCTCATTATATTACTTGTACATGACACATATCTAATTATTTTATGTTTTATGTTTCTAGTGGTGGGCCCGGTAGATCCAATCCGCGACATCGAAACTCTTGATGAAGATGCAGAATCTGAGTATATCGGCAGCACAGGAGTAGGAGGTGTAGAATTAGATGATGACTTTACTTTTCCCGATGCGACTGCCTACTTACGTCACCCGAATACTTACCTGCCCACCTTCAATCTCGGAGGTGCAGGAAGTGAAACCGAACCAGAAATCCCCAACACTGTCAAGACAACGACGGTAAAAACCAATCCGAAAAATTCACTGCAACGACTCCGAATTGGTGAAACCACAACCGACGATGATGACGATGACGATGACGATGTTGAACCGTATGGCTTCCCGTCAACACGTCGCCGCGATTTGGCTGAGAGGACCAGTCTGTTGGCGCCAGCGGGCGGAACAGGAAGTCACAGTGACCTCTCGACTCATTTGTGTGATATTGATGATTCCGAATTAGAAAATGAATCGACTGCGTCGAACGCATCGAGAAAGCCACTCCGCTGGCAGGGAATCACGCAAACCTCCGTCTGACAGGAGGCTCACGGGTCGCCCCCCGAAACGCCTCTCTCTACATTCGCGAAAAGCTAACACGATTTTTATCTATTTATGATTTTCTATTGACTGAGATGAATTGAATGCCTTTTTTTAATTATGATTCCCATATTTTTGTTAAAGTACCACAATGTTGCCTTATACTACATATAAAACTTATCAAAAATACAAACATATATATACATATGTAAAACACAAAGAAGAATATATTATTATATAATATTATGCCAAATGATACTGCCATATTTTATGGTATCCAGCCATTCTAAATATAATTATATACATAGAGCTAAAATTATATTAATCAAAGAATAAAAAGTCACGCTATTCTGATTAAATGTATTATTTTGTTAAAAAATTTAACAAATTACTGATTCGAACCATAATTTAACTGAACAATACCAACAAACATTTTTCTATAGGTGATTCAATTCAAAAATATTTTTTTGTATATTATATATATATATTTTTTGTTTTTAATTAAGCATTAGATTTAATTAATGAATATTTAATCCAAAAAAAGGAAAAAAACATTGCTTAATGATTTTTTTAATAGATCAATTAAATTTAAGGCCTATTTTTGTTTTGTATTAATGTATTTGGTAAATTTTACAAAGAAAATCAAATCAATTTCTTAAAGATTTTTTCTACTTACTTAAAGTGTGACCTAAACAAATATTTAGACCTTGAGTATTTATTAATATAGAATATTTGATTATTCTACTTAAAAATAAATCGAAATTCCGGATGGTATGAAATAAATATAGAAACTTCGAAAATTTCAGTCTATTCCCAAATGATTATTTATAAAAATTTAAAGAAAGTTCCTTATATAATTATATAGACATTACACAGTGGTGTATCCAGAATTGTTTTTTGGGGGGCGGGGAAGTCTGTCATATATATATATATTAATTTATCTACAAGAAAAGTTTTCATTTTGGAAATTTATAGATGATAAAATAATAAAATAAACAAATAAATAATTTTACTTGTTTCAGCATAAACTAATTCTTTTGTACTTTTTTAAAAGTCATATGTTTTCTTTTTTGAATTTTATTGTAATAATTCATTTAAGAAATGATCTCTTAATATTTACCACTAATACGAATATTAAAATTTCCCAACCAGCACTAATATTGTAATGTGCAAAGATTCAATTGATTTAATTTTTTTCTAATTCACTGCTTCACATTTATAAAAACAAAAATTTTTAATAAAAGCCATGAAAATGATATTTTAATACTATTTTGATTTTTTTAGAGAATTTATCAAATATATATATATATATATATATATATATATATATATTATACTTAGACTTAATTGAAATAAATTAATGCATTTATATAAATATAATCTTATAATCTCACTAAATAAAATAATAAATATTTTTCTTTTATTTTTTTCTTTATTTATTATTAAAATTATCATTATCTTATTATTATTGTTTTTAGAATTACGAAATAATAAAACATATTTATTTCGTTTTTAATTTTTTTAAGTAGAAATAATATAAAACTAGACAATAAATATTATTACATTCCATTTATTTATTTTAATGTAGATATATTTTATTTAAAGGGATTATAAGTATTATAATTTATAATTAATTATTAGCAAAAATTTTTGTATTTATAATTATTACTATATAAAAGTATAATTGAAGCTATTTTTTCTATAATTCCTTATTTATAAATTATTATTATTATATGCGAAATGTGGAATTTGCACTATAAAATCCACGAGGCCTAGCTATGAGAAAAATATTTTTAGATAAAAAAAATGAAAAATGTAACAAATAACACCTATGACCAATACAACTTATCAGAATTTATCTTTGTTATAAAATAATATGAACAACTTTTGGTAACACCACAATAATAAAAAGAAAAAGTAATTCATATTAATTGAACTGGGCTTCCTTGTATAACATAGAGTTGGTTAGAAGTTTATTAAAATATAATTAATAATGAAATCCTAATCTTCTTTTTATTATTATTATTATTATTATTGTGGTAAGACATTATCCTGTGTGTCTGGTATCTTTCCCAAATAGAGTTTCAGGTGTCTCCTCTCTTAGGCCTCTAGGTGTCCTGCCTGGTCAAGAGATTTTTTTCTTTTTTCAAATCTTTGGTTTCCCATTCTTTCTGTGTGATTTCTAAAGTATCTCATGATCTGATCCATTATCAAAAGAAGAAGATAAAAATATTTCTAAATTCTTATAAAGTAATGAATTTTTTAAATTGTTTCAAAAATATAAAACTCATTTTAATCAAAAGAAAGAGAGATTCAGAATAAAATAATCCGATTGTTTTATCTTAAATTTGTTTCATTGACGATCTGTTTTTAAAATATTCTGCAAAATACCATAGACCCTACACTCACCCTCCCCCATCGAATATCATTCTGATAATAAACTTTTGATTTTCTCTAGATCTCAAATCGGGAAAATTCATCAAAATCCAAACCTTCCTTATAAACCAGATTACTGATATTGATGAATAACGATATAGAAGAACTAGTTAAATATATATATTTATATATACAATAATTATAAATATATTAAAGATTGATATAAATTAGAAAAAACATATCCTAAACTTTTTCTTAAAACTTTTCTTTAATAGTTTGTAATTATTATTATAATTCATAATTTTATCTAAGTCATTTTCATTAAGAAATAAGCTTGAAAAAAAAAATATTTTCTATTTTTAAGGAGACAAATATTTAAAGTTGTCAATTTAAATTTAAGAATTTCATAACTGTATTTTTACTTTATTTTATTTTATTACTAAAATATCGAAAATAAAATGTCTGGCATTTATTTATTATTAAAATTTATTGGTATTTTTTTATTTTTTTATTTAAATAATTTTCAATCAGTAATTTGTTAAAAAACAAAGATCTTCCTTCATGAATGGACCTAAAACCAATAACCAATCAAGATCTAAGATTTATACTATTTTTTTACTTTCACACATTAATATTAATTTCTTTTTATTCTTGTAAATGTGCTTATGTTAATTTGATAAACAAATAAATTAAAAAAAAAACTTAGTACAATAAGGTTTAAATGTATATCTATTCAAGAAATATACGTTTTGTAAATATCTAATATTTTTATAATTCTTAATATAAGAAACAGAAAAATAGAGAAGAAAATTCGAAAAAGCCATCAGAATAGCGTTTTTGCTTTAACATAAATTTATATAAGTCAAACTCAGGAGTGGACTGGCCATAAAATTTTAAAGTGGAAAAATTAATACCGGCCAATCCCATAAATAAAAAAAAATGTTTTTTTTTTCTACTTATTATTACTTCTAATTTAGACAAACAGCCCAAATTGTATACGGCCCATGTGGAATTTTCCACATTTTCCACATAGCCAGTCCGCCCCTGGTAAATTATAAATAAAAAATTGTTTCCAATTATTTTATATTGTGATATGGACCACTAGAATTGGAAGAGTGTGATTGTATGAAATAAAGAGAGAATGAGAAATAAAAATTTAATTTTATTTATTACTAAAAATAAATAAATAAAAAAAAAATGGAAAATGCGAGAAGAGAATTAACATATCTTTTTAAGAAAGAAAATCAAACAAAACAAAAAAAAAAATTGGCCCTTTTTTATATATACGAGTAATATACCATTATATAAGGCATATTAATAAATATAATCACCCCAAAATGGGGAATATTAATACTAAGAAAAAAAATATATGAAATCGAGAGAGAATAATAATAAAAAAATTAAAAATTTGGAAAAATGTAGTTTAAAAAAAAATAAAAAAATAAAATGAAAATTATTTTTATTAAAAATAAATAAAATAAAAATTTGAACAAAAGAATAAAAATAAATGATTTTTAAATATTTGTACATATGAAACAATGTGTGTTGATATTATATTATTGTATTAAAAAACGCGTTTATATTCATTTAAATATTTCCTTTCAATCTTTTCACATAGATATGAAGAAATAATATAAAAGATAAATCTTGAAAAACTTTAGCGTATTCAACTTTCAATGAACCCGCACCGAACTCGAGCGTAGAACTACTTGGAAATTTCTCAAGTACGTATTTCCAGTATGCCTAAGTGCAGTGCGAGTCCATTAATTCGAATACAGGTAAGTATGTAAGTATAGGGTGTCCTGGAATGAATGGGTGTTTTTGAAATGAGAATAGCTCAGCTGTTTTTTAACTTAAAAAAAATTTTATTGCCAAAAATTAAAGCTTAGATATTATCATTTAATAGTGAAATGGTAATAAAAAATCGCTTGCATTCTCACAGCGAACTGCTGACGTTGTGCAATCTCCTTCATTCCGTTGCTGGATAATCATAGGCTTATAGGGGTGAAAGTGAAGGTCTTGCTGTAAAATTCTGAAAACAGTTCGACTACTCATTAGGAGTGCAGCAGCTCGTTTTCGGACAGGGCGCCCGGGCTTTCAATTCTGCTTCTCTCACCCTTTCAACTGGTGTCCTTTTACTTTTATTTTTGTTTTTATTCATATTTTTTTATTTGTTTATTTATTTTTTAATTATTCATTTGTTTTTTCCATTCATATTTTTCATTTTTGTTTTTATTGATTTTACATATGCATAAATTTTATCAAGCTACTACTTTAAATAGAGAGAGAGAACTGTAAATATTACCACCGTTTGTATAAACCAATTTTGTCATCTACTAATCTGTTGTAAGATGAGGGCCCCTCCTGCGCGGCCAAAATAAATAATAGTACGGCCTCGAGTTTTGGGATTCATTCCCGATGCAGAACTAATGTTAAATAAAATAAGCTGACGTGTTCTGATGTGGCCATCCACTTGACTTTACCATACAACCTGGCCTCTAAAATTATTTATAATCATGTAGAGGGAGGGAGTTAGTTGCATTTTTAGACTTCTGGGGGTCCACTGATTATGTATACAAAATTTGGTTGAGTTTGCTCAGACGGCCTAGATTTTTAATTTTTTACCCCCTTCCACCCCCCTTAATTTTCGGGTCGATATGAACCAAAATCTAATCAGCTCTTAATCTCAATGGAACAAAACAAATCAAATTTTGATTTCGATATTCGCATTAGTTTTTGGGCTAGCTCGTCCACAAAAATTTGGTAACGCACAGACTAACGGACAACCAGACAGACAGACTAACGGACAGACAGACTAACTAACTGACATTTTGACAAAACAATTGTTATCTCGAAAAATGTAATTTTTTCGATGTTCACTTATTAGAGCATTTTTGTAGACCGAAATGCCATGGTTCCGCTCAATTTTTTTAATCAAAATAGTTTCATCCGTTTTTGAGATATTTCGAAAAAAAGAAGAAAAAAACCACTTTTTTCATGTACGATTACAATACTTGACCATACCCTATATGGTAAAGTAAAACTGATGTGGTAAGATCTTCACGACATCTACATAAGAATGAAACTGAATCTCATTTCAGATCTCTCTGAAATCTAAAATAGAAGTTATCAAAATTAAAACTAATATTAAATATATTTTGTTTCAATGCTAATGTACAATCCGTTCTTCTACTGCGCAGTGCCGTATTATGGAAATATGGAATGCAAGGCAAACAGGGTTGGGCCTCTCCCGCGCTATTGTTTACTTTAAAGTAAGATCAAGAATTGAAATCGCGCATGAAAAATTTTTTTGCTTCTGTATTTTCAAAATATCTAAAAACTGCTTAAACTATTTTGATAAAAACAATTGAGCAAAACCATGTCGTTTTAGTCTACAAGAAAACCTTGTAAGTGAACATTGACAAAAAATTTTATTTTGCGAGATATAAATTATTTTTTCAAAATGTTTGTTAATCTACCTATGCGTTACCAAATTTTGTGTACGATATAGCTAAAAAACTAGTGGGAATAGTAAAATTAAAGTTCACTTGTAGTTTTGTTGTATTGAAATTAAGAGCTGTTTAGATGTTGGTTGAATCGAACCAAAAATTAAGGGAGTGGGAGATTTTTTTTTAATTTAAACTATAAAATTTTCAAACAAGAAAAATGAAATTTATTATAAAATAGTTCTATAATAAAAAAAGAGAAGGGCAAGAAGAAATTTGAAGAAATTCGGTACAAATGTTTTTAACAAAATTGTAAAAATCACTTAAAAACACGCCAATAACATTGGGGAAGATAAGCAAATGATAGGGTATTTTACACGAACCATTTACAACCAAATTTAACGTGTGTGCTCCACGGTTCTAGAACTAATTTGTAATATTCTGGCTTGCAAACCACTTTCATATTAGCGCTATTATCGTAACCCTGACCGCGCATGTTTAATATTTCTATAGATTTTTTCTTAGGAAATTCCGACGAGCTTAGGTGCTCTATATATAAAGTAGTTGGTATTTATGCTATTTAGAGTTGGAAATTTACTCAAATTCACTGGTATAATAAAACACGCATTGAAACAGGGCCAGATTTAAGCACAGGCTACGCAGGCTGCAGCCCATGGGCCCGCGCCACAAAGTGTCTGTTTTTTTATATTTATATTTAACAAGGTTTCAATAAAGAGTCATGCACGTTTATTTTTAAGTTTTTAATTGGATAATTGCTGAAAATGCGGATTTTGTAGATTAAGTAAAAATAAAAATATTTCCCCCGGTAGGGCCCGCGCCACAGGTCCACCCTAGAGGCCCATCAAGGTCGGTCCCAGGGTGGAGGTTCATGGGGGTCATGACCCCCTTATCCCAAATAGTTTCCAAAGCAAAAAAAGGTTTTAATTTTGTAAGATTCTATATCGGTTATATCAAACATAACGCCCTCCGGTATATGACCCCACCAAAATGAAAGTTTGGGACCGCCCCTGATGCCCTATCCTAAATCCGGCCCTGCATTGGGATCTAATGAAATTATGCTAAGTATCTAATCTAACAGCTTAAAGTGAATTAAAAATTGCCATCTTATTAAACAACGTTGTGTAAAGTGGGCTCTCCCTGTTCCCTAAAGCTACTCGTAATGGAAATTATTTTCAGCTTTGAATTCCAAACGACATTAGCAAATGGATCATTACAGCAGGACTACTAAATATATCATTCATTATTGATAATGAGGATGTTCCATCAGGTCATTTTGCGAAACTTGATTATATCCTTTTTATTGTGGGAAAATATTGAGAATATACGTAATTGAATACAAAGGAAATTCAATTTTCTAATTTTACTTCCACGGTTGATGCTAATAAGGTTTGTTCGTCAACAAATGAACAGAGGGGCTTGGTTTACCCTCAATCTAATTCATTCTGAAGTGAATCGAATTTGGAAATGGGTGAAAAAAATTCACTTTTTCAAGACTCGATAAACTGTTTGCAGTTTCGGTGAATTAATCATTTTAAATGATAAATATCTAAATCTGGTAGTCATTTTGATTTAATATTTTCTTATCTAGTCAAAAGGACGTTCATAGAATAATAGAAATTAAGAAATTAATCTCTAATAGTCTGAAAGAGTTCTGAACTTGTATTTGACATCCTTGCAATCTCTTGCTCTCGGCTGATGATTTGTGACTTCAGAAAAGCGTAAAATGTATGTAATGGTCACCTCTACTGAAAACATGGAAGAATCGACTTAAAATCTAAATCTAAATTCAAATCGTATTCATATCCCGAGTCACCGGTCCGAGATGGTGAATAGGTCATTCACTGTCACTGCTGCCCGACTGTGGAATTCATTACCATCATTCACCCGTTCATCTTCATCATCACTTATCTTCAATCGTGGTCTCTTGGCATGTATTCGCGGGGGCGGGTCTCGGGAGTGAGCGTCTCTTTTTTGGAGTCTCTCTTTTATGGTGTATCTTTTCCCTCCTGCTGGCTCTCTCACCTTCCACTCAACTTCCTTTCGCTGGAGCTTTCTTTCTTTCTTTCTTTCTTTTTCGCACACACTTGTTTTTATTTTTCTCCTCTTTGTTTTATGTTAATTATTATTTTTTACTGCTCATATGAGGCAAACTGCCTCAGAGCATTGTGTAAAGTTAAATTGTAAGAATTATGAATGAATAAATAAATAAATAAAAATAAATAAATAAAAGGCTAAATACTTCCCCAGATATTTTAATTTTTTTTTTTTTAAGTTTATTATCTACAAATAATTAGCTCCGATGGCTATTTAAGTATCTAGAGAGGAATAAAATTTCAAAATTAAATAAGTCGTTCTGTCGTGGTAATTGTGTTTATTTGTTATTGACATGGTCTAATGCAGTTTCTCAAAGTGTGTTCTGCGGAATCCTGCGGTTTTATGAAAACTCGCTAAGAGTTCTGCAAAAAAATTCTGGCAGGTTTTAAACATTCTAGCGATCAAAAGGAAGGTGCATTTTTGGAATCATTCTGTGAATCGCAGAGATCTCGAGTGTTTCTAGCTATGAAGGACATTTTGGAAGAAGGGGGTATTGTATTGACCTACATACCAATCAATATACCAAATTGGAATATCTGAATGAATCAATCGATCAATATTTCCCTGATGATAATTTCTAACTTAGTAAATTGGATTGTATCTAACTTTCTGAGATTTGGCTCGTGATCCCGGCTTCTTTCCTTCTACTCTGTTCTTTTAACGATGGACGGGCCATCCCATACAAGCCTTTAGGGGATACACCTTCTGGTGTATCTCCTTCTCACATCAATATCATAAAAAAAAAAGTGGAAAATAATTCCTAGTTGAAAAATCCTTTTGTTGTTACTGTCATCCTCCTTTTCACAGCAGGATTATGAAAATTTTTATCGAAATGACTTCAGATTCACTGCAGACAGCCTATAAAACGATGCCTTTGTATAGTTTAAAAGGCGAATATCCACAGTTGACCCAGAAAGCTGTTTTATTTCTCTTACTATTTGCTACAACTTATTTTCATGTGCGAGTCTGAATTTTTAGTTGCGGCGCCAGAGCTGGGCGCCGCGCCGGTCAAAAAGTTGGAAAAAAATTAAATTTTATTTCAGTTTTATCCAATTCTGGCTGCAAATAAAATTTGACCTTATTCACCTGAATTCAAAGTCTAAAATAATATTAATATGTATTTATGCCCATCGATTAAATTAATAAAGTTGTTGTAGGAAATAAGAACAATAGCTTATGCAAATAATTTTTATTTTTTCCAACAGTTCGTCAACTTTGTTGACTTGTTCAGGGCTCAAATAAATTAACTTTCTTGCATATTTGATCATTTTATCAATATTCCTTCTATATGATATGTTTGCTAAGAAGGAATATTGATAAAATGACAAATATGCAAGGAAATTAATTTATTTGAGGCCTGAGAAAGTCAACAAAGTTGACGAAACTTCGGCAAAAAAGTAAAAATTATTTTCATAAGCTATTGGCTATTGTCCTTATTTCCCTACAATAACTTTATTAATTAATATGTATATTAATTTTATTTATTTTCTTAGAAAGACGGACTGGTAAGTCGAAAATAAGTAGGTTATAATGAAAGGCAGTCCAAATTATTTAAATTTTTTATTTCAAATGCCGACGTTTTGGAGACCTTTTCTCTCCTTCTTCAGGGTAATGAATAGTTATACTCGCCCATCAATAACTATTCATTACCCTGAAGAAGGAGAGAAAAGGTCTCCGAAACGTCGGTATTTGAATAAAAAATTTAAATAATTTCATTATAACCTACTTAATATGTATATTGTTTTATTGCTTTTAACTAAGGGCGCGGATTACATAAAGAATAGCCCCGGAAACGTGTCCGCCTGTATTTATGCAACCTAAAGACGCCCCCTGGATCGTACTAGCCTAGCCTAAAGGCGTTCTTGTTAAATGAATATTTTTTCTTCTTCTTCTTAATCTTCGAATTAGACTCACGTGTCTGTCTTCGGGGTCTTAGCTCTCCATCTAGAATATTTTTCATAATTTTTTAAAATTTGACGGCCATCTCCCATGAGCTCATTTCCTATTATTCTAATTAGCAGTGGTGCCAGGGGTGGGTTGGGTGAGCGCCCATCCACTCGCCCAACCTGCTAAGTTGAGCATTTGAGCAAAAAATATTTAAAAACCGAGTTGATAAAATAAAAAATAAAAAAGGTAAACCATCGCTTTCAATATTATAGACTTCAAGATTCGAATTTTAAGTAAAACCACACATAATTAATTATAATTATTTATTGAAAACGAATAAATAATATAATAAAACTACGACGTTATGATCGACTTATTCTGCTATCGTTATCAAGTATGAGCACGCACTCCGATTTTTGGTAACTTATGTTAACTAAATGCTCATACTAAGACCTGATATAAAGTACTTGTGTAAACATAAGAAAAATAAAAAAACAGCACCTCCAGGCCTAGTTACTGCCTAAAACGAAGCTTGAGTTGTTTACCAAAAAAGAATTTAGTCTTTTTGATTTTAAGTCAATTCTTCTATGTCTTCAGCAATAGTTACTAATAATAATCGAAACGTCAAAAATCTAAAGTAGAATTGTTATTCCTCAAGTATTAGATGAAAATCGATGGCTATTTTTGATTTTAAGTCGATTCCTCCATGTCTTCAGCAATGGTTACTAATAATAACCAAAACGTCAAAAATCCAATGTAGAATGGTTATTCCTCGACTATTAAATGAGAATAGATCATTATTTTTGAATTAAAGTCAACATGCAAGTGATATCTGATTAATAATAAAGGAATAAATATATTGATATTTCAAATGAATTTGGATAAAGTTTAGCAACGATCCGTTGCAGTTTATTTTTATTTTGAGATGTTTCTTACCTAAACAAGCAGTTCAGACAATAGTGGATACCACTTCAAACACCAAACAGATCTCTTTTCTTTTGGGAGTTAAAAATATATAAAAATGAAAGCTAATATTATTTTATTACCATCACTGCTATTTTTTTATGAATTTGCGTACATTTTTTGATTGACATTCTATGATATGAAGCCTGTCAAAACCAAGCCTAATCAAACTCGCTTTGTAGTTGGAAGTATGATGTAGTAAAGGGTAAAATAATTGATTCATTGTAGCAATGCACTTTAAAAAATCAAGTCGCAACAACAGTTATTTTCATCATTTGTCATCACAAATTTATTTAGACATTTAGAGCAAACTATTACAAAAACAAAGAGAAGTGATTTCTAGCAACAGACAGTAGTAGATATAGTAAGACCCCGCTTAACTCTTTTTCAAAATTAAGTGGTTTCTTGTAAAACTTCGTTAATTCAACCAATGGATCAAAGCACAATATCAAATGTTAAAGCTTGTTATCTGCTATAGGACCCTTCGTCAATAATAAAACCGATGGATAAGATAAATAATCCATTAAAGAGATTTTTGGAAAAACTACAATATCCTGGATCCTATGTAGACAACATCAATATTTCCTGGAATAAGGGGACCGAGAAATATTTGAAATGAGTATGGAAGAATCCATTGTTGATGTCGACGAAATTGTCAAGCTAGCCAATGAAACAGGGTTGGCTATTTAAGAATTATTTCAAGTTACAACTGGTGACGACGATCTTAAAGAATTATAATAGTAGAACAACAAGTGCATAAAGATGACGAAATTAGTTTTTTCTGAAGATGAGGAGGATCAAAAGAACTTTCAACGAATTTTCTAAAAAAAGCGACTAAAATTATGGATCAGTTTATATAAAATGATTTTTATTCAAAAGAAAGACGAAGTGTCATTGATGCGAAGTCTTGCTGTCGACAACTTCTTGCTGAGCGAAATAGGAAAAGGCAAACGCCGAGGACTTCATTACAAAAAACTAAAAATGTCAAATGAGAAAGAACCTTCCTCAACACAAACATAACTTCTTTACTTGAACTTTTTTTTGATTTTCATTAATGTTTTATGAAGTGAAGTTTTATGAACTGTGGGTCAATGGTTAGAGCGTCGGGCCGGTGACCCGAAGTATGCTGGTTCGAGACTGAGTCTCGGCAGATATTTGCAGTCTCCTCCTCTTGGAAAGCAATGGCAACCTACCAAAAGAATAATTGTCTAGTAAACCTCTTCAAACTAGCTGTTAGGAACCGGCGTTAAAAAGTAGGTTCCTTATATCTGTGTAAAACAACTAAACACACTCAGCACAGGTATATGTGGAGAGGCGCCGAAGCCCGTTTCGGTTATAGCACTCTAAGAAGAAGAATGTTTTATAAAAAAAATCAATATTAGCAAAAAATAATGGAATAAAATATTATCTAACAATAATTGTTACAAAATAAAAATATAAAAAATAAAAAACTGATCAATTTTCTTATTCTCTGTTCTGTTTCACTTATTCCCATCATTTACTTCTTAAGATGACCTCGTTTAACGCTGTTTCATTTAATTGAACTTACTGGATCGTACCTATACTCGGCGTTAAGCGAGGTCTTACTGTACTTACCTGTCTAAAATAATCATTTTTATTTTTTTAAATACTTAAATAAATTTATTTCTCGACCTTCTTAGAGGCCCAAGTCTTCGGTAGCTGGGTCAATCATTTTATTTTTCTTTAAATACAAATGAACTTGAAATATTTCATACACTGTACTTGTTAGTTTATAGTGGAATTGCTGAACACACGATTAATCAGATTTTGTTCATTTTTTGAATTCAGCACGTCATTATTTAACCAAAGTGAGAAAAAAGTCAAAAAGTGGGAACTTCCTTTAATTCCAATCTTGCCAAATGTGATTTCCCCAATTATCGTAGCGGTAATGCGTTTAAGTCGGAGGGAGAAAAAATAACATTCGAACGAAAGTCTTAAATCGATCAACATGTAAAAACAGGTATGTCGTTCAAAAACTTGAGATTTTATTTCTCTGTTTATATTTTACGCTTTCTATTTTAGAGATATATTTTAGAGTTGCGAAAATTTGCCAACTACTCGCCTGGAGAATTAACTCCCCCCCCCCCCAAAAAAAAAAAAAAAAAACTGTCACAATATTTTATATTTATATATATTATCAAATATATACTTATATATAGTATTACACAGTTAAGAGTCCAACATTATTTTATATAATTTCTATAATTTTGTAATGCTTCTTATTTCTTTAAAATTATATATTTTTCTGATTTTTGCTGCTTGCAATATTTTTTTTTTTTTTTGGTCATGTTGAATTAAATAAGAAGAAAAGCTTCGCAGCTCATGTCGAAATTAATTCGAATGCCTAACTCCTGCTTTAACGAGCTCCACTCTCATTTCTCGAAGCAGATTCTATTACAAAAAAATTCACAAAGTGAATGATACAGTATAATTGAATCGGTGATTTTGAAAAAGGGTCATCTCTATTTTTTCCAGTTTTTCAGGAGAAACAAAAACTGTTAATCTCCCATGCACTCTTTTAGTGTAGTATTTTTTATGTTAATAAGGGATCATCTCTTGTACCAAAAAATTCTTTTAATTTTTTTTTAGCTGAGTGGAGCCGTCCAGAATTTTTTTTCTCTAGAGGAGATGACCCCTTTTCAAAATTAACAAGGTTTATTATAGGCGAATCCATTTGTTTGTTTTTTTTTTTAAGAAACTTTAATAGGATTTGTTTGCTTCGCGGTGGTGTAATTCAGTGGAAATCTCCTTATCTTAAATTGGCTATATCCTCTGTTTATTAGATCGTCGATGATGTGCCTCCAAGAGGCCGTGTTGAAGGCATTCTTTATGTCAAGGGCTATGCCTAAGCATAGCTCCCTGTGCCTCCTCTCTCCCCTCGATTGCACTACGCGCAATTCTAGTCACTTCCTAGATCGCGTCTACTGTGGATCTGCCCTCCCTAAAGCCATATTGATCGTCGGACGAATGAACATACTAAGGAACAAAAAGTAAAAAAATGGACTCCTTTTCAAAATCACCGATTCAATTAACAAATCCCTCCCACCTACTTAATTTTACAATTGAACATATCTTCTTAAATAATGTATAATAACTATTTTCTAAGGGAAATAGCTCAAGTATTTTGAGTGAAAATTTTATCAATTTAATAATTTTTGACCCCGCCCCCCCCTTTAGGTCACTCTAACTTTCATATGGAGTGTCAGATTGATATGCGAAATTTTGTAAAAATCTATCAAAAGGCTAGGACTTTTATTGATGAGTTCTATTTTTGAACCTCCCTTCCAATTTTGTTCCCACCAAAAAAATAACTCTCTTCTTTATTATAGGACTATTTTATAGTAAATTCCATTATTCTTTGTAAATTTAGGTTTGAAAATTTTATAATATTAAAACCGACCGACAAGTGAAAAACATTATGCAACACGCATATACACAACGCGTTGCGCAAACGTTCCCGTTGTGCAAAGATTTCAAACATTTTTGGAACTTCTCATACATTTGCGCCAACGCATCAAACACTGCTATACATTGTCAAACAATTGCGCAACACCCATTGTGCCCAATTTATTTGACAATTTATAGGTCCCATTAAGGCTCCTGGTGATCGGGAGTAATGGATAGTCTGGGTACTCACCTTTTTGTTGACCAATTCCATCTTGCTATAGATATATGTATATGATGATTCTCTGGAGAGGTGACCAACTTTTTCTTCGGTATACCCGAGTGTATACCTACATGATGTTCGAACGATTTGCTAATAACTAATTATAGGTGAGTAGTCTACACGGGAGAGGAATACCAAAATACAACCTGAGAACGGCCACCAAGCAATATCCCAAACAGCACTCTAAATTGTAAAATGCACTAGTTCATTTTAATAATAATGTTTTGTTTCATAATTATATTTTTTGTGTGACAAAGGTCTTTTTCTATCCGATTTCCTTCCGAAAGAAAATCATGAGTACTACTATAGTTAGTAGGTATAGGTACTCAAGATTTACATTAAATTGTAAGTTATTTGTGCAATGTCTTTAAAATTTATGCTGCATATTTTCTGTATATTTTGCTCATATTATATGACATATTTGAAGGTTTTCTGTTTCATATAAATCCAGTTTATTATTTAATACTATGGCGACTTAACCTGAGAGTGTACTTATTCTTGAAAAATGTTGAACTTTTCTTTCAATCACTAGATTTTTAAAAATTTTCATTTTCTAATCAAAACTTATCAACACAGTTTGCATCATCTTTTCTCAAATGTCTGCCAAGTAGCCTGACTAATCCCGGTAATTTATATTATTTATCAAATTTAGGGAACGCGTGTTGGTTTATAGGGAAACATTGTTGAAATTAAATTAAGTTGGAGTTGGTGGTGTTTCACAAGGAGAAAAATTAAAATACAAGATTTTTTTATTAAATGAATTTAACTTAGTAAGGACAAGTGCTTGACATTGTATATCAGAGAGGTTCGTCTCTTAATAGGAATTCAAGCGCTAAGCTTGCACATAGTAGCCAAACCCTTAAGACCTTAAGGGTTTGGCTACTAGCTTTGGCTACTGGCCCGGCGAGCTTAGTTAGCGCTTGGGTTCGATTCCTAAGGGGACCAACCTCTCTGATATGCAATGTAAAATATTTCTCTAATATCTATGATGTCCTTTAAAGTTAAATTCATTTAATAATATTATATACTGGGTTGATTTTTGAAAATAATTTCCATCTTTTGAAAAAAAGACACTCAAAAAAGATACTTAAATCTTTGTTTTTACTGTGTAAGATTTTTTTAGTTTGCTCTATATTATATTTCGAGCTCTTAACTCATCGTCAGGAGAACATTGACTAAAGATAAACATGAAATAATATGAACAGAATTTATTTTTAATTTTAATATGATGGACAGATTTATTATCATCTTAGTGCAATACATGAAGAATTTATCAGAGGGATGAAAACGGATAGGCCTATAGAGCCGAAAAAATTAGAACAGTTAAAATACAGAGATTTTAGTTTAGCTTACTCTATATGTTTCGAGCTCTTAACTCATCGTCAGGAGAACATTGACTAAAGATAACATGAAATAATGAACAGAATTTATTTTAATTTTTAATATGATGGACAGTTATTTATGACTTAGTGTAAATAGGAAAGAATTATCAGAGAGGATGGGATGGCCTTAGAGCCGAAAGAACAGATGTAGGGGACAAAGGCGCTGGAATAAAGAAAAGAGATGTATACGTGGAAGTTGCAGAAAATTATGTATAGAAGCTATAAAGGAGGGCAATAAACTATGGAATGCACCGTATGAGGGTGCATAGCGAAAAATTTCATCTCTTATTTTTCTATTTAAAAAAAATGAATTAAAAATTAAAAATAAACCCACCATACACTCTTCATCGCACTCCAATTCAAATTAAATATCATTGATTAAAAGATGTCAATTATTGAGTGAAGTTTTGATGTCTGTTTGATTGTTCAAGATGTTTTGATTAAGGTATATGGGCCTTTTTAATTTCAGCTGACTCAATAAATCCAATTTCTCTGCTTGCTGGTCGATGAAGGTGAATGGCTAGCTCAAACAAATGATCTGCAAAAGCCGAGGTATATACAGAGGAGGGCATTTGGGGTTCAAACTATGCACCTGTAGATTGCGAAAGAGATCTCATATGTTCCGGCGTGGCGTTAGGTTGGAAGAGCTACCTGTTTGCCCGATACAGAAACGATTGCCGTTCATTACATTGCAATTCTATTATACTCAACTTCATATGTTATTGGCTTAATTATATCTGAATTTTATTGTTAAATCCAATATGGATGAAAGGTTGTTCCTGTTATAGAATGCGTAGGGTAATATTAGGTTGCGAAACATATTGGCTATAGGTGGTGCGCCGAGTGGACGAATGGAAATGAAATTTTTTAAAAAATTTTTCTTTTGTTAGGGATGATGGAATATAAAAGGGGGCTGTTATTTTATAAATTACCTTTTTCTGAATATTGTCGATCAAGTGTCGAAATTAGGTAATTGTTATTATCGCTTATTTTGTGGATAATAGCTAATTCATGGTTATAGTGCTCGGGGTTAAGAAGGGATGTTTTCTGCAATCTTATTGAACGTGAGTATGAAAACAGATAATTTGTTGACGGTGGTTGAGATCATATAAAGGGAATTAGGTAGTGCTCTAGTAGAAAGTAGGTATTCGGAATTGATTTGATAAAGCTCAGTGGTTGTTGATTATAGAAATCCGAAGATCTCAAGACAGTTTTTGAATTGACTTCATTGCCTATTTCTGTTGTAAATTGAATTTTGGGGTTGATTGAATTTAGTTTTTTCATTGAATGCATTTAATTGTCTCACAGATCCGGACCAAACTACTAAAATATCGTCTACATGTCGTTTCCCCAAAACTTGATACGTTCAAAAACTTATTTTCGCGATTTAAAATAGTATCTTCAAAGTGGGACATATATATTTCAGTTAGTAGGGGACTGAGAGGACTACCCATAGGGAGTCCATCATTTTGACTGTAAATGGTGTTGTTAAATAAAAAGTAATTTTGGTCTAAACAAAGGTCAATTAATTTCAAGATATCGGATCTCTTTTTGGAGTCTGGTATGTTTGAGTTTAAAAAGTTAACAATAATATTTTTTAGATCTGTGATGGGGATACAGACATCAAAACTTCACCAATAATTGACATCTTAATCAATGATATTTAATTTGAATTGGAGTGCGACGAGAGTGTATGGTGGGTTTAGTTTAATTTTATTTATTTTTTAAATAGAAAATAAGAGATGAAATTTTCGCTATGCACTTCATTGCATCTCATAGTTTATTGCCCTCCTTTATAGCACAAACATAATTTTCGGCAACTTCCAAGTATAAATATCTTTTTCTTTATTCCAGCCCTTTGTCCCCTTACACCTGTTCTTTCGGCTCTAAAGGGCCATCCCATCCCTCTGATAATTTTTCATATTTACACTAAGTCATAAATAACTGTCCATCATATTAAAATTAAAATAAACTTCTGTTCATTATTTCATGTTATCTTTAGTCAATGTTCTCCTGACGATGAGTTAAAGAGCTCGAAATATATAGAGTAAACTAAAAAAATCTTTGTATTTTAATTTTTTCTCCTTGTGAAACACCACCAACTCCAACTAATTTAATTTTATATTATTTATTTCTAATATTCCTTGTTGGAAAGCAACCAAATATTTAAAGAGAATGAAAACAATTCTCGCACCTAATTAAAAACAGATACAAAATACATGGGCAAAGAACAAATATTGAAAAAGCAGGCATTTTCCAAGCATTTGGAACATACATTCAATCCGCTCCCCCCAACATGCAGTGACACAAATTTAGTGAGCAATGAAATAATAGCTTCCTAGCAACCCCTTATTTCAATTATCCCCACCTAGGTACCTTTCCTTTTCTTAATAAATGAAGTCGAAAAACTCCTCAAGACTTGAACTCCAATAAAAAAGTCTCCCGGTTATGATTTGTAATATCATACTCGAACTCCCACTAAAAAAACTTCCAAAAAAAGTTAGTACTACTAACTGCAATTTTTAATGCTATCTTGAGAATTAGATATTTTCCTATTCAATGGAACACGCTCATATAATTATGGATTAATCAAGCCTGGAAAAAACATACACAGAAGTTTCCTCTCACAGACCCATTGGATTTACTTTCCCCCATAACATCCAAGCTCTTTGAAAAACTGATGTTAAAGAGACTCAAGTCAAGTATAAATTTTGACGATAATAATACCATATCATCCAATACGGATTTCGCACTCAGCACTCAACAACTCCTGGGACAGATACATCGAATAGCATTAACAATATAGAAAGTGCAATGGAGGAAAAAAGCATATGTTCTGGGGTTTTTCTTTGATATCAAACCAGGCCTTTGATAAGGTTTGGCACCAGGGACTTCTCTACAAGATAAAAAAATCTTCCCTGACCATTTCTATTGGATACCAAAATCTTACTTGGAAGACAGATGGTTCCAGGTAAAGATCGAAAATAGAATTTCACTATGTCACCCCATTAGATCAGGAGTTCCTCAGGGCAGTATTCTCGGGCCATTTCTATATTCTCTATATACTGCCGACATGGCACAACTTCAGAAGATGCATTCATCCCTTGTAATGCAGATGACACCGCTATGAAGATTACAAATCCCGATCCTGTCTCAGCGTCAGCACAAACTACAAGAAAGTCTCAACAAGGGGAAATTCCAAGACGAATAAGGCTACACAGATGGAGAACTCATGTAAAATGAATCAAAATCTACTCATATATCATTTTTACAAACAAAAAGAATCTCGTGCCCTCCTGGCATGTTTTGAATTCGAGAATTATTCCAAGCGGCGACTCTCGGTCAGATATTTGGGATTGCATCTTGATTCGTCGTGATTAACTTGGAAAGATGCATTACAATTAAAAAAGAAATGAATTAAATTTAAAATACAAAAAGATGCACTGGCTTCTTGGGAAAAAATTCGTCAATTGGCATTAAAGGCTAAGTCACTGCTATACAACTCAATTCTTAAACCAGGCTTGGACATCTATTCTTGCTCAAATCTGGGGAATTTGCCAGCGAGTCAAACACAAGTACGAAGCACAGAGAGGACTCAATCCAGAATTACCAAGAAATATCGATGGCAACGCTCCATGGTATGTCGCCAATGCTAGCATACACAACGACCTTATCGTTCCACTCGAATCAGAAAAGCTCCATCCATGATCAGTATAAAAAACATATCAAAAAATTGAAGATCATTCGAATTCATCAGCCATCACTCTTTTGGACAACAGTTTAACTCTAAGAGACTAAAAAAATACCACATTTTGACATGGAAGAACGTTCTGCCACATACAGCTGGACTCAATAAATTTAATTGAGGGATCCTTCACTGGAAGAATAACCTCTCAATTGTGTGAATGGATATAATTGTGTTGCGTGAATGTAGAAATTTTATAAATTTTACTTATAGTCAAAATTTTATTGACTGATTGTAAAAATTCTCTTCAAACAATAAAAAAAAAAAAAAAAAAATATTATTTATTTCTAATCATCTCAGTTCATTTAGATTCTTTTTTATGAGTGTTCTTTGGTAGAAGTCGTTAATCAGATTATCTTAATTTGTTCTTAATTTTCAAACGGTCGAGCTTCTTGTGTAAGCGGCATACCTGAGATAATTAAAATCATTTTAATTGACTCTCGACTTGATTTCATTCAGTAGAAAGCATTAATAGACTACTCTCCACACTAGAATTTCACTAATTAATTAGTAGTTTACAAACTAATAACATTCAAAGGATTTAATAAGTGCCTCCTAGCCTTTACTAGTGAACCACTAATTATAAGGAAAATTTCTGTTGAGATTCTACCGGTCAAAGTCGAAATTCTCAGTAAGAACATATTTTTAGGTCTCACTATTCGATTTCAATAAATACAAGAAACACAAATAGGATTTTTTTTATTGGAAATTTTAAGGCGCTTTTTTGGCTTTTCGGCCTTTCTAGCCATAAGCCAATTTACGATATTAATTATTTTATTTTTAAATTTGTCTTTACCCCCCCCCCCCCACGTGGTCAGGTTTTAGCCGGATCTTTAAGGCGCTTGATGCGTGCATGTATGAAGTGTAATAACGCATCTATGATTTATGATTATTGTTATTAATCGTGGTATTTGTTTATCTTTTATATTAATAAAATGTAAATAGATGCTTTATAACACAAACCTCAATATATATATTTTATTCTACTATCTATTACTGACGATGGATTAACAAACCAATATAATTATATTGAGGTTTATAACAACTTTATTAAATCTCTCATTTCTGTGAAACTCCACAAAAACCTACTTTAATTCTGAATTATAAAATAATTAAATTTCTTTCTTTATATATATATATATATATATATATATATATATATATATATATATATTTAAAACAATTATATTTTGTCTTGACCCTTGATAAATACACTAATTTTTAAAAAAATCGTTGGAGCCGTTTTTGAGAAAATCAAAAAAAACACAAAATTTTTCATTGAAATGTCCACTTCCGGTCTTCCGATTTCAACCAAAAGCTTGATGTACTCCTTCTAGCCTATATCAACCATAAGTTTCGAATTTCGTATCTCTGAGACTTTTGGTTGCGAAACGCAGGCGGGGTAAATTCTTACTTACGTAAACATCAACTTCCGGTTTTTCTATTTTAGCCAAAATCTTGTTATACTTCTTGTAGCCTCTAGATAGCTTAAGTTTCAAATTTCAAGACTCTGCGACTTTCCGAAGACGAGATATGAACGATTAAAATATTTATTTTACGACACTCCTAATTTACAACCCCTTCCTTTAATTCAATCGGATTAAAAATTTGACACAACTATTAACTCATGACACTTGATAAATACACTAATTTTTAAAAAAATCGTTAGAGCCGTTTTTGAGAAAATAAAAAAAAAACGAAATAAAGGAAGATGGTGTAAATTAGTAGTGTCGCGATGACTTCAAATAAATGAAAATGTGAAAGTCGTGTGGTGAAAACACCAGTTGATTTCATATTTAATTCGTCGAATCAATAAAGCAATTAAAAAAATAATGAAAAAACAAAAACATGAAAAGTACCTATACAGAACAGTTGGTGAAAGATGGTTAAAAAATTCTATGGCCCTGATTATTAGTGAAAAATAGTAATTATAAAAGCAACGCAAATATTTATAAATGGGTTATATTTCCTACTTTATTTCCACTAAAGCGATTGGTTTTATAATAAAAAAATCCAATAATTTTAGTCAAAAATTTCTAAAAGTACATCGAAAATTGGTGTAAGAAATTGATTATGAGAATATAATTGTTGTTTTCGCGATAGCTAAAGCGCAGAAAAATATGCAATATGCAATGGATCGTTGCTATACTTTATCCAATGTACTATCTTATTCTAGGATAAAGTACATTAAAATATAATTTTACAAAAAACTTTATATGACCTTTTATGTGGTCCTTAAGGTACTTAATTACAATATTAAATTTCATAAAAATTGGTTTAGTCATTTTCAAAATATTTAGAAAAAACTAAAAAATTACTGAAATAAAATACTAATGTTTGTGGGCCGATACGTACTAAAAACTAATCAGCGCTTCATTTTGTTAAAGTAATGGTAGGTTTTCAATTTCATTTCAATCGGTTGTACGGTGTGGGAAAAATCGTGGACGAAAAAAACGATAACATACATCCATCCGCACGCACTTCCTAAAAAAATCGCACTTTTTTGGCCATTGGACGAGGCCCCATGTAATTTTTGGCAAAACCGTCACGTGCTAAAATTCAACCTAAATGAATACTACAATTTGTGACTTTAATTGAGACCATGGGTTCCGTAGTCTTTGCCTGAGGACTCTTTGAAGTCGCGCTTGCCCCGAGACTGATTTCAATACTTTACCCATGCTTCGCATTGGATAAAGTAAAAAGTTTATGTGATATATGATTAGTCGTAAAAAATTATTTATTGTTTAATTTTAAGAAATTTATTATTATATCTAAATTAATGAACCTCAAAATATTTTTAATATTTGTAAATTAGATGTTTGATAATACCTAATAATTATTATTATAAACCAAAAATAGCGTACATACCGGAGGGGTCTAGGCGCTCTCAAACCTAATCCACCACCTGGGTATAACAAAATTTATAAAAGTTATTTAAATTGACATTATTTATTTCAAAATTTGGACTTGTAACAGTAATAATACAATAATTGCATTAAATATATAACGTCTTAGCTCAATTTTTGTAATCGAAATACTTTCAGCCGTTTTTTAGATATTTCCAAAAAATGAAGCAAAATCCTCTTTTTCATACACGATTACAATACGTGACCAAACCCTGTATGGAAAATTAAAAACGGAAAAATGATAACACTGGGATAAAACTTGGAATTTAAAAGTGTTATTTCGCTGGTCACCCTGCATCAATAATTTAACAATAAGCTTGGAGAGAGAAAAAATATTTAATTTTGAATTTTAAGATTAAATAAAAAATGAATGAATAAATCAATTATATTTATAAATACATCGAATTGGTATTGGCTAGCTACTTTATTTAATACCTGATAATAATTAAAAATATATCAAATATTATTTAAATAAATATTATATTTTTTCCTAAGAAGAAATAATTTTGCTGCCGAGCAGAGGGCATCCAGTCATTCAATTATTTTTTTTTAATTTTTTTTATTTATTTATTTATTTATTCATTCATAATTCTTACAATTTAACTTTACACAATGCTCTGAGGCAGTTTGCCTCATATGAGCAGTAAAAAATAATAATTAACATAAAACAAAGAGGAGAAAAATAAAAACAAGTGTGTGCGAAAAAGAAAGAAAGAAAGAAAGAAAGCTCCAGCGAAAGGAAGTTGAGAGGAAGGTGAGAGAGCCAGCAGGAGGGAAAAGATACACCATAAAAGAGAGACGCCAAAAAAGAGACGCTCACTCCCGAGACCCGCCCCCGCGAATACATTCCAAGAGACCACGATTGAAGATAAGTGATGATGAAGATGAACGGGTGAATGATGGTAATGAATTCCACAGTCGAGCAGCAGTGACAGTGAATGACCTATTCACCACCTCGGACCGGTGACTCGGGATATGAATACGATTTGAATCAGCCCGAAAAGCCCGATTATGTATGGATGATTTAAAAGTGAACATTTTATAGATGTATTCAGGCTGATGTGAAATGAAGGTACGATGCAGGAATTTGCCAAGCATGTAGAGACGCCTCTGGGTCGCCCTAAGCCAACCAAGTCTGACATAAAAGGGGGAGACATGATCACGTCTAGGAATGTCAAAAATAAATCGAACGCATGCATTCAAAGCCCGATCAAGTAATGAGCATTATCACAATCAATAACATCTAAAGCTGGTCTCCAGAATGAAGCTCGTATAATTATTTTATTTCTACTTCTATTATTTATCGTCGAGAATACACAGAAGCCTAGTGATCATTTATTTACAAATTTGATCAATTTCGGCCTGGCATTTTCGACACAACCAAATTGGACTAAATAGCACAGCCATAGATGAGCTAAGATTTTAATAATTTAAAATCTGCCATAAATATAGGGTACATTTTTTTATTCATTCGAAAATATACATTTTCAATTCACTTTCAAACAAATTAATCGTTTACAATAAATTTTACTTTTCCAAACATAAAAACTTTGCCCTTTCATTCCAAAATGACAATTTGTTATATTTCTACATAAATACACAACACCATTAAATAATAATATATATATAAATACAAACATCCCTGATTACACCCCATCCTCCTCAAACATCCACAAACCCATTTTGATAGGTACTGGTATTAAGTTACTACATATTTATTTATATACATGATGACAACACCAGAACTATTCAACACTACCATGTACTACCAAGTGCCAGAAGTGTGGGTCAAAAGAGGATCTCCCAAACTGCTGTGATATGGTTTAATGAACTGCCTGAAAGTTTGAAAGTTTGAAGAACTCTGAGTAATTTTAATGAACATATTAAGCGGTCATCATTGGGATTCAGTTCCATAATTAAAAACAAAAATTATATTAAGTGGTATTTATTTGGCCAGAGATTGTGATTGCATGTATGATATTTGTTATTGTTAACTAGATTCTTTGTGAAATTTTTGAGGTTGGAAAATAAATTTAAAATATATATATATATATATATTATTCTAGAGGGTGGATATTTTAGGTTTATCTTCTTTCTTGAGAACTCGTATCTCTCGTACCTCTACACCTAAAAAAAGATAAGATAAATTTAGGTTTGAACGTTTTGGAAATTAGAGTTTTATCTAAAAATATGTTTTGCCGATAGTAGCAATTTGTTTATTTTTTAAAAATGAATTAAAGAGTGCACATCTTCTGCTTGATGCAAATAAGTATTTGATACATACCTAAAAAATATTTGTGTAAATATTTTATTAATTTGAGAATATAATTTTAAATGCCTTCATTTTCAATCTACTACAAATATTTTGAGCTTTTATTTATTTATTAGAGGCGACTGAGGGTCAATGGTTAGAGTTTCGGGCCGCTGGCCTGAAGTACGCTGGTTCGAGACTGCGTCTCGGCAGATATTTTTTCTTGGAAAGCAATGGCAACCTACCAAGAGTATAATTGCCTAGTAACCTCTCCAAACTACCCGTTCGGATCCGCAGTTAAAAAGTAGGTCCCATATATCTGTGTAAAAATAGCTAAACACACTCAGCACAGGCATATGTGGAGAGGAGCCGAAATGTCAGGAAGACCTGATTTAGCACTTAAAGAAGAAGAAAGAAAAACTTTTTCAAGACTCGAAAATAAAAAATTTATTTATTATTAATTATCTATTCTTGGGAAATTGTGTTTTTACGCTGCTAACCTGATTCGATTGATCTTGGACGTTTATGAAGAGCCTAATGATAAATAATTATCGATTTCGTAACTACGATAATGTGTTGATGATGTTAATCCTTTCCTTAGATGTTTTTGTTACTTTTTCAATACTCAGGAAAAAATTATAAGATCAACTATCAAAGCTTTAACAATTATTATTATTATAACAATTGTTATTACTAGATTAATTTATTATATTCTTTAATTCATAAGTATCAAAGGGATGAACTTTTTTGTAGTAAGTAGCTTCAAAGAAAAAGTGAAGAATACAAATATTATTTATTTTATTTTTTAAGACAAAAATTGCGATGTCAGTTTTTGTTAATGAAATCGCATTTCTATGAAGAAATAATAATGAATTAGCTACGCTTAAAATGAAATTAAGCAAACATTAGAAGAGTCTGTCTTTTATTGGGTCAGTATTTTAAATGGTTTTTAGCTAAAATTTAAATAAAATGGCTAGTATTAGTCCGACCAGTAAAAAAATGCCGGTATTTTAAATAGATGGTCAATATTTTAACTAAATTACCTGTATATTATTAAATAAATGGTTAGTATTTATTATAAAATAATATGCTCTCAGTAAAGGTTTAATATACTCGTTAATTAATAAAGTAAAGGGTTGTGTAGTTTCAGTTTTAACTTGTAAACTCCTGATGATGGACTAATAATCCGAAATATATTGAGTTTGTATAAACCTCTTTGAGTTTTATTTCATTCACTGTGAAACTACACACCCTTTACTTTATTAATTAATATCATGTTTTACCTAAAACCTACACCATTTCCCTAAGTAAAAAAAAAAAAAAAAAAATACTCGTTAATTTTTTGTTTTAAGTGTTTTGGTTGAAACTTGTTTTATTATAATTTATTTCGTAATATAAAATTTTTAATTTTTATTAGAATAAAAACTAAATTATTTATTAACCTGTTACAATCTAAATATCATTTCATATGAATAGAATTGAAGTGTCTGTCAGTGACATTGAAATTGAAATAAATAACTATATTTATTTATTTACATGATAACTGTTTTTAGAAATTATACATTAATAAAAAATGTTCACCTACAGAAGTTACTTTCATGTCGCATATTGTCTCAAAACATAACTTCAAGCGGTTTCAGAGAAAAACACTTAAAATCTTTGAAATTAAAGCGCAATACTAGGAGAGAAAAATTTGAAGAGAGAGTCCAGTGTTACTCTAATTTGAGAGAATCTACATGTTTAAGTTGTATGTAAATTTGAAAAAGAACTTTTGGCCAAAAAGTTAAAGACTTTTAGTGAAAGGATATGTGCTTTTTGGTTGAGCTTAATTTTAAGAAACTTTATATTGACTGTGTTCAATCAAGTTATTGGAAACTTCTAAATGACTGAATTTTTTTCCACAATACTGGTTCATAAACTAAATGACCAAATTTCATATTCCTATTGCTTATACCGTCCAAGCTAGAAGAAGCCAAAAGATAGGCTTTTTCGTCACTCACTGAATGACTGACTAAACAGGATTCTAGAGTATTTCCGCTGATCCTAGAATGCTAAAATTTGGCATACTGGTAGATGTTGAGGTACAATTAAAGGGTAAAATCAAAAAAGTGAAACTTTCCCTTCTTCAGAATCTAAAATGGAGAGGTGAAAGTTGTAGGGCTATTTAACATATAGTAAAAATACAATGAAATTAGAATGCTGAAATTTGGCATACTGGTAAAGCTTGACATATTAATAAAGGAGGAAATTGAAAAACCGAAACTTTCCCTTCTTTATGCCCGAAATGAAGGATTGAATTTTATAGGGTAAAGTAACATATAGTAAAAATATATAAATGTACAATTAGTAATTGTGACTATGAAAATTATAAGTTTTTTAAATTTATTATTTACTTTTTTTTTTTTTAGTGATATTCAAAAACATTAGGTTTTAATATTTAGCGCCTAACGATGCAACCGGCAATTCAGAGCGTTCGATTTGAATGCATAACCTAGAACACACAGGCGAAGCTCTATCTTTCTAATCTTCCCTCTCCCCTTTTTTTGGTCACTAACAATTTCACATAGTGAATTATTTTCATAATGTAAATAGTTTTAACTATAAAAATTATTAGTCAAGTCACATATAGTATACCGAACAATATTTCGAGTCTTATTTTAAAATAACCGACAAATAACAATATCTATTTCTTTCAGTGTGATTTTTGCATTTCATTTAGTCTTTTTAAAGTAATTGTTTCACCAAATGGGTTTTCTTAGCATGTTTTTTGAAATTTAGAGTGATTATTATTTAAATACTTCTGCATTGATTGGTGGCAAAATGAAATTTATGAACAATATAGTTCCGGAGATATTAAATTCGAAAGATAGAGTTTTTCAGACTCTTATACATTGCACTATACGTGATATCGGAAAGTTTACATTCATATTTAATTATAATTAAGAAACTCTTGTTACCATTGTTATAAAAATAAACTAACCCAACATTAAACAATAACTAATACATTTTTTAAGAAAATTTTAATTCATAGTTTGTTTGTTTTTTGGCTTTTCGGCCCTTCTTGCCATAAGCCAATTTACGATACTATATATTTTTTAAATTTTTGTCTAACTACTCCGAGGGTCAGATTTTAGCCGAATGCCTCGGGTCGGATTCGAACCCGGGTCCACTTGGCTAGCAGGATGATACGCTACCAACTAGCCTATCTGACCCCCCCACAATTCATAGTTATAATAAAGTTTCTGAGATAATAATGAATAAATAATGAAAAATTTACACTAAAAACAAGCTAGCATTTATTTAACCTAAAAGTGGGTTAACTTTAGTAATTTTTTTGAAGTTTTTTTGCTTTAGTCATTGCCGCAACAGCTTTCAATCGCTTATTAAGAACTTTTTGTTTTATAAATCTCCCTTTATAATGTACTTTATCTGAAATTTCTATGATAAAATATATACAACCTCGGACAGTGTTGCCAGATTTGTCAAACAAGCACGGGATTGGCTAATAGTGGTACATAAACAGCAAAAAGTTTTGTGCTTATGAATTATGAATCCTTATTGTCTGTTCTATATACTCTAGCATTAACTTTTTGCTAGTATTGTCGCGAAACAACTACCTTAATGAGATTTAAAATACATTTTGAAATAGCCGATTTAAAACACACACACACACACACAATTCGTACCTAATAAATTATATTATGGGGGCTGCACGTAAGGACGTAAGCCGCGGGTTGGCCCGCCCTTGACTAGAGCATATAAATTTTGAAACCCGAAAAGGATACATTTAACACAAGAGCTAGTCCAAACAAATTTGACACTTCTGTTTTAGATGTTTAAATTTTATGTATAATTGATTTTTATTAGTTATCTCTAATTATTGTATTAATTAAATTTCATTCATTTGAAATATATTCGTATTAGACTGAAGAATATAAAAGCAGGCATTTCGAACCTGTATTCAAATATTTAGAAGATTTAAGAAAAGAAAATTTCTATTTTTTTTCCAAATTAATTTTATTTCAATCTTATTTTTTCATTGAATTTCCTATCAATTTAAAATTGATGTTTTGGAATTCAACCGGGGTAGATAATTTTAGGCTCTTGGTTTTTTTTTTTTTAATGATATTGATGTGAGAAGGAGATACACCAGAAGGTGGATCCCCTAAAGGCCGTATGGGCTGGCCCCTCCATCGTGAAAAGAACAGAGCAGAAGGAAAAGAAGCCGGAATCACGAGCCAATCTCAGAAACTTAGATACAATTCAATATCCAATTTACTAAGGTTTTAGGGGCTTCGAGCAGTGGTAAATTCTCCGCGCGATAAATTCGGTTAAATTTATCTCCACTTAATTTTTATTACCAGACCCTATACTTACAGAAAAAATGTCTGGTTATAGCCGGGAATCGAACCCGAGACCTCCGGGTTGCCAGTCAGTTACTCTGACCATTACACCACGGAGGCGGACAATGAATAATATCGTTCACTCACCGATATCCAACTTTAACAGTTCTTGGAATGATGGATCAAAATCATCAGGTTCATGATGGATTTCAACATCCACAAAAAGCTGATTGTCACGTAACCAAGTGAAATTGTCGTCATGACTTCGGCGTGAATAATCTAGCCCAAACAAGTTAGTTTATTATAAATGATTTTTATTAGTTATATCTAATTATTGTATTGATTAACCTTCATTAAAAAATATTCATTTGAAATATTCATATTAGATTGAAAAAGATAAAAGATTTCGAAACTGTTTTTAAATATTTTCATGATTTATGAAAATAAAATAAAATTTTCATTTTTTCCAAATTAGTTTAATAATTTCAATACTATTTTTTGATTGAATGTCCTAGCCATTTTAAATTGATCTTTTGAAATTCAACAGGAAGCTGATTTTATTGTCTTAACCTGGGTTAATGAATCATTCACTTACAAATATTTTCCTCTTCTTGCAATGATGAATCAAAATCATCCGGGTCAGTCATACTTGGTTCTTTTAGATCTTGTCCTCGCATAAAAATCTGTCTACTCAGCCAAGTAAAATAACCCCCTATTCCTCGTCTTTCATTTTTAAACAGAGAACAACATTTCCTCGATGTTTTTATCTAAAATAGAAATTTAGATTAGATAATAAATAAAAAAATAATAAATCTTTATTCCAAGACCTGCTTAGAGGTTAGAGGCACAAGTCCTCGGTGGCTAGGTCCTCCAAACATCAAAACAATCTAACTATAATAAATCAACAAACATCAATACAAATTAACTACAATTAGTTAACAAATAACAAACAAGTACAAAAAAATAGAATTGTTTGTCCTCACATTAACAAATAACATGACTATAGATTTCCATCAAAAGAGAAAACGAAATTTAAAAATGCCCCGTAAAAACCCGACGCCCGGAGCAAATTACGCATTAGCCTTCCCAGCATTTGCCATAAGCTGTTAAGAAAACCTAGTACAAAACCTTAACAAGTATGGTTGACCTCCCTACCTTAGCTAATCTCTGCTTGTGAGAACGAAATAAAATTTTGTTCAACATTAGGACTTGACAAAATGTATAATTGAATTAATTATAGGTGGCAGTGGACTATAATTCCAAGTAGTAATAAGTAGACTGTTGCACAAATCAATGCCAGATCCTACAAATGAATCCAAACCTACATTAATATCTGAATTAAATAACTTGTAGGAACCAGACCTATTTTAATTAATACCATTCATCCCTAAATCCTTATAATCTAAATAACTATCTGAATCATCTTTATAATAATTTATATTATATACAGGGTGATTCACGGTCGATGGCACGTTAGACGTTTATGGCAAAGAGAAAGCAGGATTTTTCTGAAAATTTAGCACCTTACATTTTCTTACCTGTTCTATCGATCTAAAATATTTTCAGCATTGCGACGTTTCGGCTTCCATCGAAAAGTCGTAGCAACTTTATTTTTAAATAGAACACCTCGTATATTAGCTCGTTTTTAGAACAGCCCTTTTATTAAAATAGTTTTTGTTAATATTGTCCTATACCTATCCCTATTGGTTTTCGAGATAAAAAATAATTTGTGTTAAATATAGTCCACATGGCCTCAATTAAACTTAAATAAATTTGCGCTCTCAATTTCTGAAAAGTTATTTTTGGTGATAGTTTAGACAGACCCGAAGTATTTAATTTACGCCGAAAAATCGACTCCATATTATACAGGGCCTGTTAAAATTACTATTATTTCCGGTATTCATAAAAGGAGTCAAAAGTTCGTTTTTTCAAATGAGACTCCCTGTATATTACTCAATAAATTGCTTTAAGACGATAAATCATGTCCCTATACCTAAAACATCAAGTTTTCTTAATAAAGCCGCTTTTTCGTAAAAAATTACATTTTAATGCATTTAATTTTAACTAACCATGGAAATATCGATATGACAGTTTGTTGACTATTTATAAGAAACGTACAGAGTTTATTGACGGTGTTCAAAAAAATCTCCCAAATTGATCGGAAATATTGATTATTTAAACGAAGTTCTTATGAAATTATTTATTTTGTACCATAAGAACTTCGTTTGAAATTATTTATTTTATACTATAAGAACTTCGTTTGAATAATCAATATTTTCGATCATTTTTGGGAGATTTTTTTGAACATTGTCAATAAACTGTTTATAAGTTACTTTATAAATAGTCAACAAACTGTCATAACCTTGATATTTCCATGGTTAGTTGAAATTAAATTCATTAAAATGTAATTTTTCACGAAAAAGCGGCTTTATTAAGAAAACTTGATGTTTTAGGTATAGGGGCATGATATATCGTTTTAAAGCATTTTTCTTCGTCTTTCAATTTATTGAGTAATATACGGGTGGTCTTATTTGAAAAAAACGATCTTTTGACCCCTTTTATGAATAACAGAAATAATACTAATCCTAGCACGCCCTGTATAATATGGAGTCGATTTCTCTGCGTAAATTAAATACTTCGGGTGTTTCTAACCTACCACCAAAATATCAACTTTTCATGAATTTAGAGCACTAATTTATTTAAGTTTAATTTGGGCCATGATTTGGACCATATTTAACACAAATTATTTTTTATCTCGAAAACTGATAGAGATAGGTATAGGACAATATTAACAAAAAAGTATTTTAATAAAAGGGCGGTTCTAAAAACGAGCTAATATACGGGGTGTTCCATTTAAAAAAATAAAGCTGCTACGACTTTTCCTGCGTTCCGTTTTCCATAAACCTCTAACGTGCTACTCGACCGTGAATCACCCTGTATTATATAACAAGGATTAATCTTAGAAATGATCGAAATTTTAAATAACAAAAATTCGATTAATAAAATGGCAGATATGGATTGTTTTTCTTTATATTCATATAAAATCCCAATCATTGGGGGAAAGAGAGGGCGATATAATGCTTTCGCTCTCTCTTCTAACTTTATTAGCAAAAAACTGTAAACACGAGTAATAATTATTAAAAGATGCCATCGAAGGATATTTTTGTTTTTTAATAAGATAAATAAATAAATAAAGTCAATTTGGTCAAGAAGTCAACCATTAGATAGTATCAGTACTCAATTGCTCTAGAATTGCCCTTTTTGCTATATCCATTTACAAATATTTAATAGATTTTAAATGATGATAAATCGAGACTATTTCAAACAAGACACGCTGATGAAAAAATATCAAGTAAGTAAAAAAAATTATTGATACCTATATAAGATACAAAATATTTTCATTTGGTATAAATGGTTTTAGTTATACCTAATGAGCTGAAAATTGGTACTTAAATATGTATTTTCACATTACAATCCACCAAATTTTTATCTTATACCTCAGAACGTTTTCTGAAAATACAAAATGCCAATCTTGGATGGTTTTAGTTAATAAGCTGAAAGTTGTTATGCAACTATGTTACAATGCACTAAATTTTATCTTCTTACATGAAAACGTTTCCTGAGAGTACAAAATGACAATCTTGAAAGGTTTTAATTAATGAGCTGAAAATTGGTACGCAGATTTGTATTTTTACATTACAATTCACCAAATTTTAATCTTATAGCTGAAAACGTTCCTGTGAGTATAAATTGCCAAACTTAAATAATTTTATCTAATGAAACTCGATTCGAATCTATGTATTTTCACATTACACTGTACTAAATTATAGCTTTATACATGAAAACATTTTGCGAAAAATAGATACATTTTTTTGCATGACTTAATATTATTTTTAATATTTTTTTATATTTGAGTGAACAGTAAAAAAAGATATGATTATAAAATGGACCGATGAAATAAATTTATTTGATAAACGAACGCGCTGAAGCTGCCTTGCGCTGCCAGGTCCTGGTTTTTCTAGTGTTTACAAAAAATTTTTAGAGAAAAATAATTTTTCATAAATATATGTATTTATATTTTTTTATTTGAAAATATTTAATCTCTTAAGGTTATTTTCGAAACATTAGCGAAAACAACTTTTTCTTTTTTCAATTTTTAAAAAAAAATTCTATTGATAAAGGGAGAATTTCTCAACGTCTAGTTCGAAAATAAACGTTTCAATTGTATAAAGATTTGTATTTTTTACTTTACCATACAGGGTATGGTCAAGTGTTGTAATCGTGCATGAAAAAAGTGTTTTTTTCTTCTTCTTTTTCGAAATATCTAAAAAACGGCTGAAACTATTTTGATTAAAAAAATTGAGCGAAACCATGGCCTTTCGGTCTACAAAAAGTCCAAATAAGTGAACATCGAAAAAATTATATTTTTTGAGATAATAATTGTTTTGTCAAAATGTCTGATAGTCTGGTTGTCCGGTTGTCCGTTAGTCTGTGCGTTACCAAATTTTTGTGGACAAGCTAGCTCAAAAACTAGTCTCAATTTCGAAACCAAATTTCACACGTAGTTTTGGTCCATTGAAATTAAGAGCTGATTAGATTTTGGTGAATATCGACCCAAAATTAAGGGGGTGGAGGGGGGGGTTAAAAACTAAAAATCTGGGCCATTTGAGAAAACTCAACCAAATTTTGTATACATAATCAGTGGGCCTCCAGAAGTCTAAAAATGCAAAAACTAACAACCCAAAATGGGGGGGGGGGGGTCGAAAAATGAAAATCTAGGCTCTTGTACCAAACTCAACCAAAATTTTTATACATAATCAGTGGGACACCAGAAGTGTAAAAATACAAAAACTAACCGCCCAAAATGGGGGGGGCAAAAAATGAAAATCCAGGCTTTTGTACCAAACTCAACCAAATTTTGAATACATAATCAGTGGGCCCACAGTAATCTAAAAATGCAAAAACTAACCGCCCAAAATGAGGGGAGGGGGGGTGTAAGGATGAAAATATAGGCTCTTGTACCAAACTCAACCAAATTTTGTATACATAATCAGTGGGCCCACAGTAATCTACAAATGCAAAAACTAACCCCCCTCCCCTACATGATTATAAATAATTTTATTAAATATTATATATAAGTGTATGGTAAAGTCAAGTGGATGGCCACACTTTAAGTGGGAGATAAATTTAGCCTAATTTATCGCGCGGAGAATTTACCACTGCTCGAAGCCCCCAAAACCTTAGTAAATTGGATATTGGATTGTATCTAAGTTTCTGAGATTGGCTCTTGATCCCGGCTTCTTTTCCTTCTACTCTGTTCTTTTCACGATGGAGGGGCCAGCCCATACAGGCCTTTAGGGGATGGACCTTCTGGTGTATCTCCTTCTCTCATCAATATCATTAAAAAAAAAAAAAAATCAGAACACGTCAGCTCATCTATCTATATAAATAAAATTCTTTGCCCAATACACTCACTCACTCATCATCAAAACAGCCAGAACCACTTGGACATAGAAACATGAAATTTGGAGAGGATCTATGGGATAGGGGCTCACTAAGAAAGGATTTTTCGAAAGGGGGTCAAAGGGAGAAATGTGTGTTTTCACTGATTATGCAATATCTCTTAAGGTCGATAAAATATCTACTTGCTTTTTACTTATAAAAATACTAAATTAAAATATCTAAAAATTAATTTCAGGATTTTTTGAAATTCGACCCTTAAAGTGGTCAAAAGGGGAAAAATATCTTTGCAATGTGTTTACACTAATTATGCATTTTCAATTAAGAACAATAAGATATCTATTTGATTTTTACTAAATAAAATTCTAAATACAAATATCTAAAAAGTAATTTAAGGATTTTTTGAAATTCGACTCCCAACTATTCAAAATGTGAGTGGGGGCAAAAATTAAAACTCCCTCCTATCTTGATCAAATTTTGTAGAGTTATTCTTTATTACTTTAAGAAACTGTTCCTGTAAAAATCAACTATCAAAATTGACTGTATGGGGGCGAAAGAGGGGGGGGTAAAATATATAAATTTTTAGCTTTTTTGTACATTTACTCTTTAGAAAACTGAGAGTTATTTATTTGCAAATATCTAAATATTTGCAAATATCTAAAAAATAATTTCAACCTCCCAAAATGTGAGTGGGGTCAAAAAATTAATACTCTCTCCGATATAGATCAAATTTTGTAATGCTAGTTTTTAAGACTATATAAAATGTATGCTGCAAAAATCAATAGCCAAAATGAGTGCGTGGGGGGCGAAAGAGGGAATGAATTTTGGAGACCTAATAATCACATGCCGAAACGCTACCCGCCAGGGCCACCTGCCTGGAGGGCCGAGCTGTAGAGGGCGTGCCGAAGCCACGCCTGGAGCAGCTCGTTTATTATATATATTATAAAAATAAAAGGTTTATTAGGATTTGCTAAAAGTATGTAAGGGGCTTTTGTGCCCTTAAATAAAAACTTCCTGAAATCAGTGGTGTATGATCAGAGGGAAGGGGGCAAACAATGCTTAATAGATTCGTTTTTTTACATTAAAATTTTTAACTTTTTCATAATCAATTTAAAAAAAAATATCAAAACTCTAAACATTTCGGCTTTGTGACTTAAAAGCGAATGTTATAATATAGTGAAATAAAGATGTGATAAGGGGGTCGGGTAAGCTAGGGGTTAGCATGTCAGCCTGCTAACCAAGTTGACCCGGGTTCGAATCCGACTCGAGGCATCCGGCTAAAACCTGACCCCGGGGGAGGTGAGAGACAAATTTAAAATAAATAAATAATTAGTATCGTAAATTGGCTTATAGAAAGGTCGAAAAGCCAAAACAAAAAAGAAAAGATGAGATAAAATAAACATGTGGATTTTCAACAATACAAATAAATAAACAATATATAACGAAAACAAATGAATAAGATAACAATTAGGGGGTTGGGTTAGGCCATAGGTTAACGTACAAGCCTGCTAACCAAGTGGGCCCGGGTTCGAATCAGACTCGAGGCATCCTGCTAAAATCTGATCCCTGGGTAGAGACAAATTAAAAAAAATAATAATAAGTATCGTAAATTGGCTTATGGCTAGAAAAGCCGAAACGTCAAAAAAAACAATTAATTGATAAGATCTAATTATGCTCATTACTCCCCCATTTCGTTGTATTAGGACATCGTCCTCTAGGTATTTAAGGTAGTTCTTTCACAAATGCAAAAATGGAATATAAGTCATTAAAAGCATAATACACATACTGTTAAAATTTGAAGACGATTTACCACACCAAACATGAAATAATTGCAATTAAAAATGACATTTTTTACATAGGGTAGATAGGGAAAGGGTGGGGATATGATGATTATTTTATTTTTTTCATTGAAGGACTTTCACCATCTTGATGAAAAACTAATATTTGTTATAATAATATATTCGGAGTAACTTAAAAAAAAAAATTGAAATTATTACCACGTAGTTTTGATAAAAAACATATTTGGGCGATTATTTTTAGTGGAGGGGATAAAGCACAATGGCATGGAAATGATCCAGCGATTATGTGTCTATACATATGGAGATTTCGTAGTGTGAGTGGACAGTCACGTTAAAAAAACATAACCTAAAATTTTAGTTCCGTTCATATTTATAGAGTGGTTACGAGGCTAAATCTTTTTGTGTGGATTGCCGCGAAAGAACCTTCTTAAGAATTTGGCGTTGTCTTGAACTGTGTTCTAAGTTTTGATATTCGTTTTCTTGTTGATTGAGTACTTGTGGGATTGTTAGAGCTTTTATTGTGATGGTGGTGGGATTGTTGGGGCTGTATTTATTTCACTTTTGTTTCCATATCGTTTTCAAAATGTCGTCTTTGATCCACAAATAATTAGGACACATCCCCTCTTATGTGTACGTTTGTTGTTGTTGTTGTTGTTGTTTAAAGTGACGGAGCTATGTACGCGACACGATTTCAAAACCAACAAGCATATTTGAAGTTCAAATAGGACCCCCTGCATCATTATTTAAGTTTGATTTTTTCATCGTCCGAACCAGCGACCATCGCCGACGCCCGCTCGCGCGATGGAGAACAATTAGTATCCTACTAGCACAATGTTTCAAACTATATGTATAGTTACTATATAGTTTGAAACACTGTGCTACTTGGGTAGGTACATAGTGTAATCCTCGATAGATTTCAGAATATTTCTTTTCGACTTGACTTAATTTTCTTGAGGTAGGTATATAATAAATAATAGGGTCTTCTTGTCAGTTTTCATTTTTGTGAATCAATAAAATAATGACTTTTTTATTATAGGCCCCTTTCATTGTTAAATTCGTTTTTTTACTTTATCCAATGCGAAGCATGGGGGAAAGTATTGTAATCGGTCTCGCGACAAGCGCGATTTCAAAGGGTCCTCAGGTAAAGACTACGGAACCTATGAACTCACTTAAAATCACAAATTGTAGTATTCAATTAGGTTGAATTTTAGCACGTGACGGTTTTGCCAAAAATTGCATGGGGTCTCGTCGAGAGAGCAAAAAGTGCGATTTTTTCATTTAGTGCGTGCGGATGTATGTATGGGTGGATGGATGGATGGATGGATGGATGGATGGATGGATGTTATCGTTTTTTTGGCCCACGATTTTTTCCACATCGTTGCACCGATTGAAATGAAATTGAATACCTACCATTAGTTGAACAAAATGAAGAGCTGATAAGATGTTGGTACATATCGGCCCACAAACATTAGTACTTTATTTCGGTACTTTTTTAGTTTTTTCTAAATATCTTGAAAATGACTCTAACCAATTTTGATGAAATTTAATATCCTAATTGGCAAGTACCACAAAAAAGGTCAAATAAAGTTTTTAGTAAAATTATATTTTAAAGTACTTTACTCTAGAGTAAGATAGTACTTTTTTAAATTCTTTAAAGTTTATTCATTTGATCGCTTTATATAGATCATTTAACCTAACTTAAATAAGAGTGGATAGGCTTCTCTCTGTAGAAATGCTAAAAATTTGGGAGGAAATTTTATAAGTAACCATAGCAACGGCGTTGTTTTCTTATCCGTTACCTTTGCTGAAGACAAAGAGGAATCGACTTAAAATCAAAAATAGCGATTGATTCTCATCTAGTACTTGAGGAATAACCATTCTATATTGGATTTTTGACGTTTCGGTTTTTATAGGTAACCATTGCTGAAGACATAGAGGAATCGACTTAAAATCAAAAATAGTGATTGATTCTCGATCTAATACTTGAGGAATAACCATTCTACATTGGATTTTGACGTTTCGGTTATTATTGGTAACCATTGCTGAAGACATTGAGGAATCGACTTAAAATCAAAAATAGCGATCGATTCTCATCTAATACTTGAGGAATAACAATTCTACATTAGGTTTTGACGTTTCGATTATTATTGGTAACCATTGCTGAAGACATGGAGGAATCGGCTTAAAATCAAAAATAGCGATCGACTTACTTAACTACTACTATAGAATAACGTACTATGTTCCATTTTCGATGTTTTTTACTTAATGGCAGTCTCTTAGAAAACGTGAAGTATCGCAAATCGACTAAATTCTTTTATGGTAAACAACTCAATGAGATTTATAAGCTTTTGATAGTCAAAATGTTTATATATTGAAGAGACCGAGTCTTCACGAATTATAAATTTTATTTATTTATAACGAGACTATATTTCGCTATTCTCCAAGTCTATGTAAAGTTGTTATAGAATAATTTATGAATGAAAGATTTTAACCTTTCATTCATAAATTAATTCCTGTGAGGATCCGTTGTAATAGACTGATGAAGAGAGGCAAAGCCTCGAAACTATAGTCTCGTTATAAATAAATAAAATTTATAATTCCAGCAGAAGACACACTCTTTTATTGTCTCCTTCAATATATAAAATTTCTGCTACTCTCGGCAAAAACTTTCATTTTAACTCAAATTTGAGTTGTTTACCAAAAAAGAATTTAGTCTTTTTGATTTTAAGTCGATTCTTCCACGTTTTCAGTAGAGGCCGCCATTAACAGTCAAAACATCAAAAATGGAATGCAATAAGGTTATTCCTATAGTAGTAGTTAAGAATCGATCGCTATTTTTGATTTTAAGCCGATTCCCCACATGTCTTCAGCAATGGTTACCAATAATAATCGAAACGTCAAAAATCCAATGTAGAATTGTTATTCCTCGACTATTAAATAAGAATCGATCATTATTTTTGAATTAAAGTCAACATGAACTGCAAATTGCACGTGATATCTGATTAATAATAAAGGAATAAACATATTGATATTTCAAATGAATTTGGATAAAGTCTAGCAATGATCCGTTGCAGTTTATTTATTTTTTAGTTTGAAAATCTTATAATTTTAATCCCCCCTTCCCTCCCAACCCTTTATTTTTGGTTCGGTCTCAACCAAAATCTATTTTTTTTTTGGCTTTTCGGCCTTTCTAGCCATAAGCCATTTACGATACTATTTATTTAATTTGAATTTGTCCCTAACCCGGGGTCAGATTTTAGCCGGATGCCTCGAGTCGGATTCGAACCCGGGTCCAGCTAGTTAGCAGGATGACACGCTACCACCTAGCCTATTCGACCTCCCCCTCCTCTCAACCAAAATCTAATCAGCTTTTAATCTCAATATAAATACTTATTTTGATTATTTATGTTCATCGATTAAATTAATAAGTTGTTGTAAGGTTGAAATAAGGACAATAGCTTATGCAAGTATATTTTTATTTTATGCCAACGTTTCGTCAACTTTGTTGACTTCCTCAGAGATCAAACAAATTAATTTATTTGCATTTTTGTCATTTTATAAATATTCATTCTTAGCAAACACATATAGGCACAGATCTAGATTTAAATAGGAAATATTTTCAATCTGTGTGCTATACGAGCCCCGTCCCATCTCAATTGGCCCTACCAATATTTTTTCTTTTTTAAATAAAATTATGCCAATTCACGGTAAATTTAATTTAAATATTTATTTTTATTATCATTTGGAACAACATTTCAAACAATTTAAAACATTTTATTGTAACATTTAACTTAAAATTATTTTTTAATTGTTAAAAACAAGGAAAACATACAAAATCCAAACCTTTACTACTGTGTGACGTAGGCTTTATTTTTAATTACGGCTTGAATTCTTTTGGGCAACGTACTTATTAAGTTTTGACACTCATCTTGCTTAAAAGTATCCCAAATATTTTAAAGTTTGTGCTTTAATTCGACTACGTTTCTAGCTGGTTGTATTCGTAATAGCTTTTTCATTGTGTGCCAAAGAGTTTCTATTGGTGACAAGTCTGGACTGTTTGCCACCCACTCCAAAAATAGAACATTATGACTGAAAGCCATTTTAAAGATTTTCTTTATTGTATGCAAGCCGCTCCCGTCTTGTTGGAACACAAAATTATTATTATTCTTCAATGCATCTGCCTATTGTTGGAAATAACGATTTCTTTAAAATCTCTAAATTTTGGCTAGTTGTTTACAAGGTTCCATCAATGAAGTGAAGTTTTCCAACACCTCTCAGAAGACATTGAACCCCATCCCATAACTGAAGCGAGAAATTTTACTTTCTTTAAACAATCATGATATTGAAAGCTTCATTTTTCTGACGAATAACTCCTGCTTCGATTGTCCCCAACACAAACCCTCAAAACGAGACTCATCACTCCAATGGACACTATTCCATTCATCATTCGTCCAATTAATGTGACTTTTAGCCCATTTAAGTCCGGTTTTTCTTTCTGTTTTAATGTCAAGAGTGGCTTTTCTTTGGCCTAAAAAAATTAGTAAAATTACAAAAAAAAAAAATTGAAATAAGTTGCAATAAAATTACCTTGTAAGTTTTAAAAACCAAACTTAAGGGCTTCTACTATGGCACGTGGATTTTGAAACACTTCGCCCCACAGCAATCGCCTCAAAGAACAGATAATTCACCATAGTTCGAACGCCTGTTTTTTCTAATAATTTTCTTCAATGCCCGTCTATAAGCATCTGATATTTTGGATTTCGACGCATACCGAGGTTTTGTACCCGTTGTTTTATAAACTCGAATAATATTTCTTACAGTAAACTTTGATAAATTAACTAGATCGCCAATTTCCGCCTTTGATTTTCCCTTTTTAAATAAATTGATAATAATTGAGCGAATTTTTTCATCAACAACCTTTCCACGAGTTATTTTTACTAATAATAAACAAAACAAACTTTCTTTGTTGGAAAAAGACAAAGCCTACTTGATTATTTCACATATTCAAAGATTCTTAAAAAGATATCGTGAAAAGCAAAGAACTATTTTTTTATATAAAAATATGTTTTTAACAATTAAAAAATAATTTCAAGTTAAATGTTACAATAAAATGCTTTAAATTGTTTAAAATGTTGTTCCAAATATAATAAAATAATAAATATTTAAATTAAATTTACCGTGAATTAGCATAATTTATTTAAAAAGAAAAATATTGGTGGGCCAATTGAGATGGGACGAGGCTCATATGTGTTTGCTAATAATGAATATTTATAAAATGACAAATATGCAAAGAAATTTGTTTGAGCCCTGAGTAGTCAAACAAAGGATTGACAAACGTTGGCATAAAATAAAAAATACTTGCATGAGCTATTGTCTTTATTTCCTACAACAACTTATTAATATAAATTAATCTAAATATGATATTTCAGTTTTGATATTCACATTAGTTTTTGGCGTACAAAATTTGGAATGTATACTAACTAATGTAATAACAGACATTTCGACAAAATAATAAATATCTCGTAAAATATAATTTTTTCTATGTTTACTCTTTAAGCTTTTTGTGTAGACCAAAACGCCATGGTTTCGTTCAATTTTTGTTTAATATCAAAATACATAGTTTCAGCCGTTTTTGTTTTGAAAAAGTGAAGCAAAAAAAAACAAAGGTAAAGAAAATTTTGAAATTTTTTTTAGAAACTTTTTAAAATTTTAAATATAAAATACTTGGTAGGTTTCACATAAATAAAAGATCAGATGCTTGTTTAGCACGACTCTATATATATTTTGGGGTATAAGCCCATCTTCAGGAGTTCACAAAAGACAGGTATCTAAAAAATTTTCAAAATTTTCTTTATTTTATTTAAAATGTTTCACCAAGAGCCCACACCATTCTCCCTTAATAAAAAAAACCACTTTTTCATGCATGATTACACTACTTGACGATATCCTGTATGGTAAAGTAACATGTATAAAATTAAATTTTTTAAAATTTCAGTCGACACCTCCCCATCCTTCTTCTATGTTTACTAGTCACAAATTAGAAAATTGAAAGTTTCTATATAAGTAAATTGAAAAATATATTAAATGATATAAATTAATAAATATAAATAAAATATTAATGAAGAGGACACACCCACAGAGAGGGGGTGGATCACATACCTCAGGTTGAATTGGAAGAGATTGTTTATTTCCCATGTTGTCCTAGTCTAGGTACAACTCCCTTTCAAGTCCGTTGAGCGACTGGTTTAGATACAGCGCAAAGAAGCTGTTAAACCATACATGGAACCATATCAAATGATCTGCCATGTTACAAGTTTTTTATTTTGTATTCGATTAAACTATATTCTAAAATACTTTATTAGACTAGAAATACTATTTATTTAAAAATCCAACTAAAAAACAAACAAAAAAATGTCTACCTTAAAAAATTTTAATTCTCCAAATAGAAGCAAATGGGCTTTTTAATTCGATTTCAAGTTAAAAGGACTAAAATAAAATTATAGTAATATGAGAATCATTATTTTTCGAAAGCTAAAAAAAATATTTTCTCTTCTCAGTGTATTAAAAGGGTGACTTTCAAAAAGTTTTTAAAACACACACCCAGGGGTGAACCGCGACCTCAAATCGTGTACACCTACTTCCACTTCCTCTTTCATTTCCAAGTAGAAGACAATAGATGACGGAGCATTATCTAATGAATTCCAAAATAATTCCACATAATTCCAATCAGTGGTTCACCCTCGATCGACACTATTGCCTGTATTTCGAAAATGGATCTGCAGGAGGTCAAAAACGATTTAAAATTTTTAGAATGATTTAAACGAATTAGGAGACCCCATACTCAGGTCAGAATTCGAGACAGCTTGAAGGAACCTTAAAAAAGGGCAGAGCACCCGGAATAAGACAATATACAAGCCAGAAATCCTAAAGAATCTCCGGAGAAAAGGCACGGGACAAACCTTTTGAACTAATTAGCAAAATCTATAAATTGGGAATCATCCCAAAAGATTTCGAAAAAAACAAAATAGTCACACTTCCCAAAAAAGACAGGCGCGGATAAATGTGAAAATTTCAGGACCATTAGCCTAACCTCACATGCCTCCAAAATCCTAACCAAAATAATCCAAAGAAGAATAGAACAAAGAGTTGAAGAAAATCTGGGGAAGACCAGTTCGGCTTTAGAAGAAACAGAGGCACCTGAGAAGCAATTCTCTCTCTTAGACTAATAATAGAAAGGGCTTTTATCAGGGAAGAATCTGTCTACATCGGATTCATAGACCTAGAAAAAGCATTCGATAACGTCAATTGGGAAATTATGTTTAAAATATTAAAACAGGCGGGAATAAAATTCAGAGAGAGAAGACTAATCTACAATCTATATCAAAACCAGACGGCAATTATAAATATTGGTGATGAACAAAGAGAAGCCAAAATAAAAAAGGTGTAAGACAAGGATGTGTGCTGTCACCCATGATTTTCAACTTATACATAGAAGAAGCGATTAAAGAATTCAAAGACAAAATTGATACAGGTATAGAAATCCAAGGTCAAAAGATCGCTATGTTAAGATTTGCCGATGACATTGCCCTTCTAGGAAGCAATAAAAAAGAATTAGAGGACGCCTTGAATGGAATTAACCAAATCCTAATAGAAGAAATCAAAATGAAAATAAACAAGAATAAAACCAAGGTCCTAGTATGTACAAAAAAAGAACAAACGAGACAGGAATGCATCAAAATTAACCAAGAAAACCTAGAAGGAGTTAAGGAATTCCGCTACCTAGGAAGTAAAATAACATGGGATGGGAGGAGCAAAAACGAAATTAAATCAAGAATTGCCCAAGCAAAAATGGGGTTTAATTCAAAACAAAAACTACTATGCTCCTCCTCAATCAGCTTAGCAAACAGGAAGTTGCTATTGAAGACATATGTATGGAGCATAGCCATGTACGGGTGTGAAACCTGGACAATTGGAAAAGCGGAGAGAAAGAGATTGAGGCTTTCGAAATGTGGTGCTACAGAAGAATGATGAATATCAAATGGATGGATAAAATCACAAATGAAGAAGTTCTTGGAAAATCGGAGAAAGAAGAACCTTGTGGAAGAGTCTGAAGAAGAGAAGAGGTCAGATGATGGGGCACACACTGAGACATGGGGGACTGCTTAGGGATATCTTGGAGGGGGAGGTGGGAAAGAAAAGGGGAAGGGGAAGACCCAGATTAGAATATTTCAACCAAATAATTGGGGATATGGGATGCCAGACATTTAGAGAGGTTAAACAGCTGGCGGAGGACAGAGTCGAGTGGAGACGGATTGTTGCATCAAACCAGTCTTAGGACTGTATACTCAATGATGATGATAAATAAAAGATCATTTTTGAGACACCGTCGTTACTAAAAAAATTATTTTCCTGAATTTTGACTTATCATCTATTTAATTCTGAAAACTAGCGATATTTTTTTACAACATTTATATGAAAAGATTTTAAAATTTTGAACGTCATTATTAAATAAATTCATCATAGGAGAACGCCAAACCACTCGACTCAATTTTTTTTCCTGATTCTAATGATATATAAAAGTGATACATATTTAGACAAGTAAATGGAATCAAGTCCACTTTTTGGAAATTTCTAAATGTTTGTAAATTTTAATCAAACAAATTAGTTCTATTCTTTTCATTCTTTTACAAAAGGTTTTCGCTTCTTGTTTTTATTTAGGACCCTATTTTATATTTCTTCAAAATATGTTTTAGTATAATGTTGAAATTAAAGATTAATATTGTATGTCTTGTGTTTTATGGACTTGATTTCAGAGCGGCTTATATCAGTATTAGAATTAATCACGAAAACTTTACTACCCTTATCCTCTAAAATGAAGGGGTGAAATTTGTAGGGTAAATTAACCCAGTCAAAAAAAGTTGAAATTGTTCATCATCGAAATTGGCTCGAAATGGTTCGTGTAAATAACGTTCAACATCTAAGGCCAATACTTGAACTTGCGCGTGCGCACGATGTGCGCTATGATAATAAAATTACTAAAGTTTTACAAAAATAAATAAATAAAATAAAACGGATTACAATTTATTATATTTATTTATAAGAAAAATATAGAGTTCGACTCGAACAACTAGCACATAGGTCTTCAAAAGTTTTTAAAGCAATGTATAATCATTTCTTGTAAGCCTAGAAATTTCTATTTACTTAAGTTTGCATAAATAAATACACTTCTCTATAAAACGTTTAATAATAATTTAAACCGTCTTCGGGAAAAGTTTTGAAAGTTTAAATTACATATTATATATTGTAATCTTTTAAAGAATTTGGTGTCGGTTCTAGGTGAAACATTTTAATAGATAATAAGTAAAAATGTATTTTTCTAGGTGGGTTTCACAAATAAAACAAATATATGTTTTGAGTTTTTATCTCGATATATATTTCGGGTTATGAGCCCATCATCAGGAGTTACAAAAGAAAACTTTATATATATATATATATATATATATATGGGTATTTTAGGGTGAATCAACGGATAAATGCCAGATAAACTATATTTTAGAAAATAGTTTATATAAAAATATGGTCTTAATTATATTTTCTCTTTTAATTGAATATTGTATTTTCCCTGCAAGTAGTTATCTATATGTGAAAAATTTCATGAAAATCGGAATAGACAAAATAAATCTAACTATTACATATATACTGTGAATGAAAAGAATTACATTGAAAGTTTTTGTGCCGAGAGTAGCAGACTTTTTATATATTGAAGGAGGAAATAAAAGAACAACGAAAAGAATTACAGTTAATGGCTTTGATCAGTAAAATAAAAATTTAATTTAATTATTAGCTATACGGAGGACTGTTTATTAGGTTCGTTTAATTTTTATTTATTTATTTGTAATATGTATAGGGAATTTAACATCAAAATTTTCCCTTTTTCCCTATTATAATAATTTTACTTATTATACACAACAGGTTAAGAATTAAAAACTGTATCAAATTAATTGATAGGTTCTTGTGGGAATATTATGAAATGAAAAAGTGCTGAAAAACCCAAAAATTAGACAAAAACATACGTAGCTGGCAAATAGACCTCGCGAAATATTCGTTTTCAAAATGCTACCGCCGTGTCAAAAGTAGGGGAAAATAGATGGGCTGTCTGCATCGATATTTTTGAGGCACTAATTGCTATCTCCTATATCTATGTCCTTTTGCTTTTTTTCTAACCTTAACAACGAAATTTATCTTAAACTCATTATTTATTCTGATGTCAAGTTAAAGAACGATCTTAGCTCTTTGATAGCACTCCCAATCAGACTCCCAATCAGTGAAAAAGACACAACCAACCAGATGAGCCGAACTAATTGGTTGTGATAAACCGATAGCGTACGATTTGTTTTTAGAACCTTACGCAGAGAGCAAGTATAATATGAATTGTTGAGTGCCCAAAATTCTACAAATGCAATCGCATCTTGCTTTCTCTCCTAATCAGACTCCGCAATCAGGAAACGACAACCAAAACCAGTTGACTCAATTAATACTAGTTGTGATAAACCGATAAGCAACATTTGTTTTTGAAACCTGCTGCAGAGAGCGTTAACATGAATTGTTGAGCGCCCAAAATTCATGATAGTAAAGATAGGTATCGCAGGCTATTGCTTTATTTGTTTTTTCATCAATTTAGATTGATCTATAGTTTTTTTTTGCCTAATGCATTTATTTGATTTACAACCAAATAGAGAATAGGATTAAGTTCGTGTTGCCCGCTGCGATCATCTGGCTAGGAGTATTATATGTTTAGCAATTGTGCCAAAAAATGCAATCGGCGCTTTTTTAATTGTCAATCAAACTTTTATATCGCGACTAAAATTAAACGGAAGTATACGAACATTTTCTTCGTCTGCTGAATTAATTTGTATTATTACTTGGATTATATTATTTGCAATTGGTTTAACTTTTAAATTACTTTTTATATATATAATTTATTTATATATATATAATTTACTTATATTATAGGTTAAAAATAAAATAAAATGATATCTTCTGTTTTAAATAAAATAATTTTTAGACTATGTTGAAATTGAAGGCATTGCTCTTCATCAATCAGCTCATCACAAGTATTTCAAATTACGTACAAATTAACATTTATACATAATTTTGAAAGAGATATAAAACTTCTTTCATGCGCCTTCTCCAAGAGATCAGAAGGAGCATGAAGAAAAAGACATTGGTATATTTTTCAAAATTTTCTATGTATAAATCTTAATTTGTAACTCACTTGAAAATATTTGTGATAGACTGACGTTATGAGGCGCAATGGCCTTCTGAAACTATAGTCTCCTAGAAATAACTAAAAATTATTTTATTTTAAAAAACAGAATGATTCCTCTCATTTAGCTATTTTTATTTTTAACCGTAAAAATAAAACAGAAACAATTTTGGTACACTAATCGACATGTGAAATCTTTTATTCAACTAATAATTTCTTACTTATATTTTGTGCAATTTATATTTTTGCAATTTTAGCTGAACCTTTTAACTTAACTTTATTTTTTATATATATAGTTTTAATTTAATCCCTAACATAAAATCACTTGTATTCAATTTTAAAAATTCATATTTTATAATACCAAAAATTTATATTAAATTCCATTAAAAACAACTTACAGTCCATTTTCTTATCGATAATTAATTTTTTATTTTCTTAATATTAAAATTAATATTCCCAGCTGCAGTGAGCGGGCACCAATACGCACCTTTTAAGATATCAAGTTGTGTCGGGAACTTCGGGAAGAAATAATCTCCTTGAAATTTTGTGTGAACGTTAGTTTTATGACTAAGTCTTTGCTGAGAATGTATTATAAAAATTCAATTATTTTAGGGATGAAACAAAGGAAAACTTCTGAAATCACGTTCTCATCCATGTCTCATCGCGATTTTAAGTCTTAAAAGTATAATCTGTGAATCAACAGAAGGCCAAATCTGTTTATTTTATCAAAATCTAATGATCACGTTTTAATCAATTTCTCAAAAAACCAATTTTCTCAAACACGATTGCAATACTTTCTGATATTTGGTATGATGAGCAAATAAGCTGACGTGTTCTGATGGGGCCATCCACTTGACTTTACCATATAACCTGGCCCTATTTATAATCATGTAGGGGAGGGGTTAGTTTTTGCATTTTTAGACTCCTGGGGGCCCACTGATTATGTATACAAAATTTGGTTGAATTTGATACAAAGAGCCTATATTTTCATTTTTTACCCTACATCCCCCTCTCCCCACCCATTTTGGGCGATTAGTTTTTGCATTTTTAGATTACTGTTGGCCCACTGATTATGTATACTAAATTTGGTTGAGTTTGCTCAAATGGCCTATATTTTTTATTTTTAACCTTCAGGGTGGATGGTGGACTCCCTTGGGGGTGGGCGACTCCTTTCCCTACCTTGGAGTCCGCCTCGACAGCTCGGGCATTGTCACCTCGGGGTGGTCAGCGGCTGACAGAAAGATCTCGATCTTTTGCAAGATAGATCTTAAAACTCCCCCGTGACACACCTTTGGGTTATTTTCACGCCAAAATTAGGGATGGCGGGCTCGGGCTACAATCCCGGGGCTCCCTTATACCTCTCCTGGTGCACAATAGGCTTAACCGAATGCAAACATCAGATTACCCAGCTGCCAGCTGAGTCTCACACGTGCGCCAGGAGAATGGCATGGGCAGAACGGGTCCTCCGTAAGTTCGGCGGGGTGGAGGGAGTTGGTGAGTAGTGGCGCGAGAACTTACATAGCAGCGTCGACGGGAGGGATCTGGAGATGTGCGCGGGGTCAAAGCCCTCATATAATTATATGATGCACCCGGACCCGATTAAAAATAATATTTTTATTGAATTATGTAGACTTAGGTCGGGGTCTCTTCCTTCGGCCGTTAGAACAAGTAGGGAAGGCGACCGGAGGGTCCACCCATGTGTAGGGCCGGGTGTAGAAAAACTGAAACGACAGCGCATATTCTCCAGTCGTGTGGGCGAACGCACGATGGAAGGCTCAGGAGGCATGATGCGGTGGTTAGACGTCTGGCTGATGAACTAATAAAAAAGGGAATGCGGGTCGAGCTCGAATATTTATATCAGAGCTCGGCCGGGAACAGGAAGCCAGACATCGTGGCGAAGGACGGGTCGGGGACGGTGTGGGTTCTGGATGTGCAGATAGTGTCAGCGCTCCTCGGACTGGGGGTTGCCCACAGAAACAAAATCAATTATTATAAGGGCAACTCCAGTCTGGTGAACAACATTGCGACCATTGAGGCCATCACACTCTCGTGGAAGGGAGTGTGGTGGCATAAAAGCGGTGCCTCCCCTTGTCGCCCTGGGAATTCTCCCAGAGAACTTTATGCGATATGACCTTCAGGGTGATGAGGGGGTTCTTTAATGAATTTTTACAGCTTCAACAGGAGAACTTATAGGGAAATCGCCATGCGCTAGAAATTGTATATAAAAGAAAAAAAAATTGTAAATATATTATGTAAATGTTCCTATACTATGTAAATACTCCGCAATTAAATTCACACTCGATTATGTAAATATTTTGTTAGTGGAGGCTCCCTACCGTGTGGCCCAATAAACGAAAAATCAATGGACCCAAAACTACGTGTGAAATTTGGTTTCGATATTCACACTTAGTTTTTGAGCTTAGATCGTCCACAAAAATTTGGTAACGCACAAACTAACAGACATTTTGACAAAACAATTATTATTTCGAAAAATATAATTTTTTCGATGTTCACTTATTAGGCCTTTTTTGTAGACCGAAATGCGCCCAATTTTTTTAATCAAAATAGTTTCAGCCGTTTTTGAGATATTTCGAAAAAAATAAGAAAAAAACACTTTTTTCATGTACGATTACAATGCTTGACCATACCCTGTATGATAAAGTAAAAATATGTGATTGTCCATCTCATGAGTCCATCTACACCCCCCCCCCCCCCACACACACCCCGTATATGAAAAATTTGGTAGAAATCCGACAGAGATTCAAATTTTTGAAAACACTCCCCTCCTAAATTTTGATTCGATTTCTACAAAATATAATTAGCTCAAAAATCTCAATATAAAAATAAAAATATAAGATTACGTTTTTATAATTCCATTAGTTTTTGAACTCAGATCATAAAAAAATATAATAATAATCCCCCCCCCCCCACCCCACACACACACACACACACACTAACCCACTAACGAACTAACAGACATAATGACATAAGTTAGGAATATAACTCTTAAAATATAAATTTTTCGATATTCATTATGTAGGTTTTATTGTAGACAGAAACGCTGTGAATTAGCTTTTTTTATCTCAAAATAATTTCAGCTATCTTTAGGTATATTTTGAAAATACGAAACAAAAAAAATAATATTTTTTTCATGCACGATTACAATACTTCACCATATGTTAAAGTAAAAATATATATTTTTTTAATTTATGTTTTAATGTCTAAGCCACCAAAAGATTAGGAATACATAACCCACAAAATCTTTTATAAGTAAAAACATATATGTGGAGTGCAAAATAATTTTTAAGATTATGAAGAGGTCATTCTCTGAAGAAAAAAAAAGTTTAAGATACACTGGCATAAAACATTGTGTACGTAATCAGATGTGAGGCTGATTAGCTAAGATTCAGCGCTCCTGTGGGAATTAGATGTGCATTCAAATGGAACGTTCTGAAGTGCAGGTTGCATAATAAGGCGCTGAAAATTTGATCCTTATTAGACTTTTTGTTATTTGATTTCAAATTACTAGCCAAACGGCCGAGATTTGAATCCCCTCAAAATTTTTATTTATTTATGTTTGGAAATAGCTGAAACATTAGTAAAATCATTTTTAAATTTTTTTATCTGCTTGTCTCGTTCCACTATGATTAAATATTTTCAACGAATAGATTTCAGGAACCAAATTATTTAGGTAGAGCATAGAAAAAAGATTCGCAAGCCAAGATTCTTTAAAAATATCATCATTACATTCATTTGTAGGATCTGGCATTGATTTGTGAACAGTCTGTCTGTTACTACTTGGGATTATAGTCCTCTGCCCCCTCATGATTAAATCAATTATAAATTTTGTCAAGTCCTAATGTCCTAGAGTTGTGCAAAATTTTATTTAGTTCTCACAAGCAGATTAGGTGAGGTAGAGAAAGGCTCATACCATCCTTGTTATGTTTTGACCAGGTTTCCTTAACAACTTATGGCAAATGCCGGGATGGCTAATGCGTCGCTTGCTCCTGGTATCGGGTTTTTGCGCGGAATTTTTAAATTACTTTTGTCTTTTGATGGAAATCTATGGTCATGTTATTTGTTAATGAGCATACATTTCTATTTTTTTTTTTTTTTTTTTTACTTGTTTATTATTTGTTAAATTGTTGTAATTAATTTGTATTGATGTTTATTAATGTATTGTAGCTAGATTGTATTGATGTTTGGAGGACCTAGCCACCGAGGACTTGTGCCTCTAAGCAGGTCCGAGGAATAAAGATTTATTTATTTAAAAAAAAAAGATAATTCAATAATGGAAGGTTGTAGAAAGTTTGTTCCGGTGACAAAATAAGAAATTTCTAAAACTAATAACTAGGATAGATTTTGGACTTTCTAACTTCGAATATAATATAGCTTATAATAAAATATAACTTGGAATATACGTAATGGCTTAAATAGGAAAATACTCCAATCTTTATATGGGAGCTCTTGAACTGACTGTTGTTAATGAAATTAAATTTTGCACAAAAATCTAAATGTATTTTCTTGGAGCGGGACGATCTATGATTATGATCGTGATTTTATGGAGAAGCACCCCAAAGATAGTGAAAAATAAATTCCAAATAAAATAATTTTTTGGCGAAAATCACGATAGGTGTGATCACTTCGAGATATATAGAATTAATTACATGTAAAATCACGTGAATTCACTCATCCTTACATTTAATGGCAGAAAGTTAACGGGAAAACAAAATCTTTTCTCTCATAAGAATAGTTTTACTTAGCCACCGAGTAGCGCCTCTAGAGGTTATTGATTTTTCACGAATTTCAACATCATTTTCAATATTTTTCAAAACCGTCATTTTGGAGGATTTTTCTTCTTTACTTGCTACATTTCTGCTGGTGGATCAAATACTTTTTCAAAATGTTCGTATCCTACATCTATTAGTTGATTCTTGATTTTTGGAATAAATTATAAATTAATTTTATTCCCACCTATTTTAAAATTGCATATAATGAATGGTATTTTCGCTATCACTGGCGTGTCGCAGTGGTTTAAGGAGAACAGCCTCCAGTTAAATATCGCGTGACTCAAACATACGGTTGGAGAGTATGGATCCGTACAACATAATTTAGGCCAGAATGATTTCGGAGCAATCTGAATTATAGACGAGGTGAAGTTCTGGACTAACATTGACAGACATCTAAGCTGGAGTAATCACATCACATGATTATACAAAGGGTCAATATATGTTTTTCTGATCCGCACTCTTCGACATACGGTTCCTCTGAGGGTTCTCTAAATATTTATTATGCCTATGTTGAATCCAGTTTGAGATATGGCAGTAATTTGGGGAGGGTCTACACCTCATAGATTGTTTACTGCAAAAGGTGTATTAGAGCTATTGTAGGGAGGTCCGAGAACTAATAAAAAGTATCTTCGAAGAATTGAACATTTTAAATTGTATATGACGTTCAGGCAGGAAAGTGTTTTAAACTGACTTCAAAAAAGGAGGAGGTTCTTCCTGATTTTTTTTTTATCATATGCTAGCTCATATCTCCGCCAATTGTCAAACGATTTTGAAAAAAAATTTGCATTGGGTCCAGTCTAGCTTCCGATTGGTCCCATTTTTTCGTTTTTTTTCATAGGTATTAGACCTTTTTATTAGGCTTGTTTAGACCAGGCGCGATCCAGACCTCGATTTGGGGGGGGCGGTCGCCGGTATATAAGATCTACTTTTGATCTCGGAAGCGTGTCGCGATCGAACGTCCAAGCGCGGGGGGGGGGGCTGAGACGCAGCCCCCCCCCCCCCCCTCTTCTGGCACATGTAGAACTTTATTTTCTTCGATTTTAAAAATTTAATGTTAAATAAAAATTAAATAAACATATAAAAAATGTTGAGCCCCTAATGGGGGGGTGTCGCCTCATTGCCTCCTAGTATTGGTGTATACGCAGAGGTATACGTGAAATATAGCGGGCGTATATTCCACCCTCGCTAGTGTTGAAGCTATCAACAGCTGGCGAGTTAACAACAGCTATCTAGACGAATCCTTGTGCCACCACGAGACCAACCTCAGTCGAATGGAGCTAGGAACTTTCGTCCCTAGGGCTTTCTCCATTCCCCATGGCACCATTTGTTTTCAACAACCTTTGGTATGGTTGGTCGAGGTTTCTCTTGCACATGACTTTCCATGCTCCACCTCTTCAGATTCGGACTCTCTTCCCACAGTCCCAGTACGTGATAGACTGCATGTGCGGTTGGTTAACCTGATGTGATTGCAACATCACATACACCTGACAAACCGCCTGCAAATCGCCCAAGCCGGCCCACACCTGCTGCAAACAGCCAAGTACGAATGCTCCGTTTTTACATAATCAGAAGCATTGTTCGCCAAGCAAGCTCCGAAACAATGGTAGTCGAGCGCTTACAAAGCGTCCAATGCGGTTCACGCCCGCTGTAAAAACAACCAGTAGGATTTGAAGATTCAAAATCTTCAGCCCAGGTCCGCGACCGATTGTCGTCTGGCAAACGACTCGCCACCCTCCATTCCAGGCGGCTTTCTGCCTATACCTCTATTTGTTATGTGTACCAAGCAAACCCACTGTGTTGCAGCTTTTAGGGTGTAAGATTAAAAATCTCCAGCCTAAGTTCGTGAACCGATTGTTCGCTTGGCCAGCGGTTCGTCACCTTTTGTGCCAACCCAGGCTTGTCTTTTAAATCTGGAAGTCGACAACCTCTTCTACATGATATATAACCATGCAGCTTATCGGACTCCATGGTAATCAACCATGCATACCACAGTCAAGTGGCACAGATTAGCATTCACTTCGGTAAAGGGCGCCAGTCCTTCATTCTAAAGGAACCCGTAAGACACCAATTGAATGGCAGCTGCAGGCTACTTTAGGTGTGTTTACCGTTTTGGCTTACACTCAGCGTGGGCTCGCCAAACCCAATCTGAACCACCGTCAGATGTGCCGCTGGACCATTTTAAATCAGAGGGCAAGTCATCTCCCTTGTCATGACCACGGCCATGGCAAGCGAGCGGGTACAATACACGTACGTCCCCCGCTCGCACTGATTGGCTTGCACTCAGCGTGGGCTCGCCAAGCCCAATCTGCCTCCTCATCAGATGTGCCGCTGGACCATTTTAAATCAGAGGGCTAGTCAACTCCCTTGTCATGACTACGGCCATGGCATGCGAGCGGGTACAATACACGTACGTCCCCCGCTCGCACTGATTAGCAAGCATAATGCCAGAGCAACACCAATTTCGGCTTGCAGGTTTGTCACTTCCTGGATACGTGGACATCGCGGTGCTCCGAGCGTGGAAGCCGATGAGCTAGTCACGGAATCAATCATGGCCAGCTTTTGTAGCCATCACCATATACTGGTGATTTTCATCGGCCGTTATGAATTATTCATATTGATAAGCAATTTCCAGCAGCGCCCTCAACTGCTGGTTACAGTTATTACTGTTTACTGTCTTATGAAATAGTTATAATTATCATCAAAGAATGACAGCTTATTTATGCTTATCAATCTGCATGGCCACCATCAAACCATGCGCCGTGAATTATTGGCTTACTGCTGTGCCATTGATCAGCCCGGCCGCACACACCACTCAACCAGGCCAAAGCCCGCAGTGTCGGCGTATTTGGTTCAAGCCACCAACATCTCGGCATAATGAAGCATATCCAGAGCAGCGCATCTGAATATACTAAAAGGATAGAGTATTTCTTACTATATATGTCATAGACATAAAATAGCATATCCTGGCAGGATCAACCGAAATATACTAAAAAGATAGAAGAAATTCTATATATGCCGAAATGTGTAGGTCACCATTCCAATACATGCATTCTTGCATAATTGTTTATGCAACATGATATCATCATCATTTTGATAGTGATATATTCATAAATTTGTGTGTTCAATAATCGACAGAGTCGATGTAGTAGGATTTGTAGAAACAATCGTGTTTATGATATTTCTAATGTAATATCATAGCATTTTATCTCTTTTAGAATTTATCAGATAAATTCAAGAGATTTGTTCACCATAGTTAGTTTTGATGCAGCAGCTGCTGCATCTGTTGCCGGCATAACATAGCACCTCTTGGCCCACTGAATATACTAAAAAGATAGCCCATTGGAGGATCATCCATGGGACTATATATGTCTAATGACATAATATAGCATATCCAGTGCATTTTCCAGATTTACTAAGGACATAGAAATATTTCTATATATGCCAGTGGCAACTGCGTTCTTCGCCAAGGGTAACACTCTTAGTTCTCCGAAAGGTGCGGATATCCAGCTAGACCACGCGGAGGTGGTGTTACTCCCAGAGACGGCCCAGTGTAGAGATAAGCATCGTTGCCTTTTGCTCGTTCTCTAGCGGCTTTCGTCTCGCTAGCTCCAGTGGCACTACACGAGAGATTACAAGAATGAAACTCCTTGCAGCGACAAAAGGAGCTCTGAATCCAGCTGATTTAGGCAGCAGAGGTTGTTCTCCGCGCCATTTAATAGAATCTCGATGGTGGAGGGGATGTCTTGTGTGATGTTACCTCGAAAAGACTGGGCCTACTAACAACGTTTTGTTGCGAGAGGAGAGAAAATGGAAGTAGAAGAAGACAGAAGAGAAGTTGGAAGAGAAGAGAGAAGAGAAGATGGAAGAGAAGAAGAATTAGGGATCCGGCAAGATATCGGGAAGTGTCGGAAAGTGAGTGTTAAAAGGTTTACCTTTTAAGGTGGGAGTGTGTCAAGTAGAATGGCTTCAAATTCGCGCCATGAGTTTGGTGTAGGGTTTTTGAATGAGCCAATCTGTGTGTTGGCACCTCTGAACTTCAAGGAGATGAGATGACATGTTTTTGGAACAAAGAAGTTAGTTTAAGTTCATAGATGAAAGTTGTTAAATAATTGTTATTATATAGTCAAGTTATTGTCGAGTTATTGTTTTGTATTTGGAAAAGTTTTGTTATATATATATATATATAATCTTCAAGTTTGTTATTAAATATAAATTGTTAAAACAAATTTATTAACCCATTTATTTCCTTTGTTAACATTCGTTCAGGATTCAAATTCGAATCCCCATACCTTAATCTAATATTGAATAAGTAATTCGACACACTGGAGAAGCGCCTCTAGAGGTTATTGATTTTCACGAATTTCAACATCATTTTCAATATTTTCAAAACCGTCATTTTGGAGGATTTTCTCTTCTTTATCAGTTTATCATTAAGATCAAAATAATTTTTCAAAATGTTCGTATCCTACATCTATTAATGGATTCTTGATTTTGGAATAAATTATAAATTAATTTCTATTCCCACCTATTTTAAAATTGTGCATATAATGAATGGTATTTTCGCTATCACTTGGCGTGTCGCAGTGGTTTAAGGAGAACAGCCTCCAGTTAAATATCGAAAAGACTCAAAACATACGGTTTGGAGAGTATGGATCCGTACAACATAATTTAGGCTTGAATGATTTCGGAGCAATCTGAATTATAGACGAGGTGAAGTTCTTGGGACTAAATATTGACAGACATCTAAGCTGGAGTAATCACATCAATATGATTATACAAAGGGTCAATAAATATGGTTTTCTGATCCGCACTCTTCGACATACGGTTCCTCTGAGGGTTCTCTTAAATATTTATTATGCCTATGTTGAATCCAGTTTGAGATATGGTATACTTTTTGTATACTGTATTTGTATTGACAGTCTATTCAAAAATAAATAAATATTCCTATTCCTATTAGTATTATTGAATGCTTTTTCTACATTGATAGAATCTTTGTAGCTGTCTCTTTAGTGATAGTGATAAAAGCCCGTTCTATTATTAAACTAACCGAGAGAATTTATAATTGTGTTGCTAACTCTGATTGAGATGACTAGTTGGGTGGGGTAAAGGGCTAACCACAAAAGACAGTAATAATATCCGGCGTGGAATAGCTTTTGACTACTATCGAATATGAGACTATGATCAATTCTATTTACAAAGATCTCCTTTAAAAAACTAGTATATTGACACTTTTGTTTCAATTAATTTGTTGTGATTTGATAATTAATTAATTTTATATCTCTCAAATAGTAATCAAATGAGACTGGTGTGTCGTTTTGCTCTAGGTTGAAATAAATATTAATTTTTTCACATAAGGTTTCAAAGCCGTTCGTTATTATATGAAAAATTGATTGAATATGCTATTGTTTTTTTAATCATTTCAATTTGAGAATTATTTTCTTTTTCTATCGGATGAGATTGTTTAATTGTTTGAGATGGTTTTCATCATTCATTTATGTTTTCAGGGTTCAGCCGCAGTGTACCAATATGTGCACTACGCACGGGGTGGGACATCAAGGGGAGGCAAAATCTCTTGCGGCCTTAAGAGAAAAGACAATCCCAGCCAAAACATTCTGTGAAAAAACAGGTCAAGTTCGAAAAAAGTAGTAAAATCTAGTGTGCAGCTGAGAAAATAGTACTTTCAATTAAAATGTATTCTTTCCATTTTGAATGACAAACTAAATTTATCGATTCTAAATTTGTAATTTAAATTATTTTCATTAAACTTGGTTGTTAAGCATTATGCCGGTAAGGGTAAATCAAATAAATTCGAGACCAGCCAAGATTCATGAAAATGGCCAAGAATTTTCATTTCTTGATACTCTCCTATTTTGGGCGGTTGATTTTTGCATTTATAAGTTCCCTAGGGACTCACAGATCATGTATACAAAATTTGGTAGTCTTTTCATTTTTTGATCCTCCTTTCTATATATAATTAATATTCTGAAATATCGTATTAACTGAGAGACATTCGCGAGGGTTAAAAATTTAATATCGTTTGGTATATAAATATTTTGATATATAAATATAATATAAACAAATCTTAATTCCTGGAAATAAATATTAAATATCGATAAAAAAAACCTTATTTAATCCCCTTAGGGTTCGAATTTCAAAAAAATTCTTTCTTAAATAGCATCTAGGGGAGTCGGGTAGCTCAGTCAGCTAACGCGCTGACCTCGCTTCGGCATCGATCGATTATGACGATGTTCGATCCTGGATAGCAAATAAAAATTTCTACCGGCTGAAAACTCGGCTCCCTCACTACCTACAACACTCTACTTATGTGCTGTCTAAATGGGCTTTGTTCCCAGTGACATTAAATAAATAAAAAAAAAAAAAAAAAATAGCATCTACTACCCATGAAGTAACTACCAAATTTCAAGTTCCAAAGAACTCATGGTTTGAGAGATCTATAGATATATATTACTCTGACATTTTACTCTTTTTATGTTCATGAAAGAGTTTTATTTTATTTATCATAAATTCTTTGCAATGTTCATACCAGTTTTTCATGATGTAGATAGATATCTTTAAAGATTTTTCGAGTTGGATCCTCCATAAAAATATAAGAAAATTGGTTAAATTTTTCCAGTTAATTAATGATATTTCGATTTTTAATTCAGAAGCAGTTTTCAGGTGATTATGGATTTAGTTTGGGTTAACTAGTACCATCAAGGGCGTCCGTAGGAGGAGGGGGGGGCAAATCCCCCCTCCTCTGGCTTTCAAGCTCTGATTTTTTGAAATGTTTTAAGAGGAAAAAATATTGTTTATATCTCGACTTTTTAGATAAACTTAAGTACAGGGACGGCGGAACCGTGGCGTCAGGAGGGTCAGCTGATCCCCTGGAAATTTGTCTACTTATTCCATACCTCCCAGACCCCCCGGTATGCATACATCACTTCAAAAGTTTTGACCCCCTGGCCTAAGATCGTTCCGCGGTGCCTACTTAAGTATAATGTATTTGTTTTTATTCTTTGGTATTAAAATATATATATATGTATATAATTAGAACTTTATTCACTAAATTTTAACTTATATATAGGTATACATATATATTGAGGTTTTACTGGACCTTGGGAAAATTCCTGAGGACGCCCATGAGTAGCATCGATCTGTTAAAAGCTGTGGTCTGGTTATCTAATGCACTTGCAGCTTCATTCAGGAGTGGCAAAAATAACCAATTTTAGCATTTCAATCCGAAAAAATCTTCAGAATCATCAACCTGATTGCCAAAGTCTCACCTGGAACGCCTTTTTCATATTATAAATTTATTCGAATTTGAGTGTGAGTCACCAATCCTTATTTAAATTGGAAATGGCCGCCTGATTCTTAAAACAATGAAAATTATAGTTTGGAATAGTAATAATTTTTGTTCTCTCATTTGATATGTTCTTTTCTATTTTTAATTAGTATTTTAAAATCGGAATGTTATCCGAATCTTCTGCAAATTTGTATCTATTATTATATACTAGTAATATTAAAACATCATAAAAGAATGTTTCATATATTGGACAAAGATAAAAATGAGGTGTAAAAAAACGAATAATTTATTTTAATTTAAATAAATATATATATCTAATGAATAAATGTGTAAATAAATATATTTTTTATTTCATTTTGTTTCGATAAAATAATTAATTTCCATGTTCTTCTCTTTTCATATCAATAACGATTTTCCCCCTCAGGTGCCCTTCTGATACACGCAAATATGCTTCAGGGAGTTTTGAGAAAGAATAAACATCTTGAATTAAAGGTTTTAGCTAAAAAAAATTAATTGATTATGTTATATTAATTAGGAGAAAAAAACAAGAAATTCAAATCTTGCACCTTTCTATGTTTCACTAGGCATGCAAGTTCTTGTATTGCTGTTTGTGTTGGTACAAAATAAGCCCATCGAACAGTACTAGTATTATTTAACAAATTTAAATTATATGAAAATAGTTCAAATAAATTTTTCGTCATTCCTTGTATTAAACCATAATCATCGCAATTTTTTAACAAAGGCGATTTTAATGTGATAAATTTTGAAAAATTCCATTCCTTTAAAAATCTTCCATATTCTGATATAGCATCTGATCCTAATCCAGCGCAGTCAAGGATGATATCAAATCTATAAAAAAAAAAAAAATACAAATTTCATTAAAAACTTTTTTTTAACGAGACCCTGCATTCATGAAAGATAGGGAATTTATTAAAGTCTAAAAGGAAATTAAATTGAAAGTTTCTAGAAAGTAGTAGAATTTTTATAAATTGAAGGAGACAATAAAAGAGTATGAGTCTTCTGCTGGAATTATAAATTTTTAATTTATTTATAACGAGACTATAGTTTCGAGAGCTTGCCATCTTCATCAGTCTATTACAAATGATTCACAGGAATTAATGTAAGTAAGTGAGATTTAAAAGTTCTAAGGAAAAAGAACAAACGAGACAGGAATGCATCAAAATTTACCAAGAAAACCTAGAAGGAGTTAAGGATTTCTGCTACCTAGGAAGTAAAATAACATGGGATGGGAGGAGCGAAAACGAAATTAAATCAAGAATTGCCCAAGCAAAAAAGGTTTAATTCAAAACAAAAACTACTATGCTCCTCCTCAATCAGATTAGAAAACAGGAAGTTGCTATTGAAGACATAGGTATGGAGCATAGCCATAGGGGGTGAAACCTGGACAATTAGGGAAGCGGAGAGAAAGAGATTAGAGGCTTTCGAAATGTGGTGCTACAGAAGAATGATGAATATCAAATGGATGGATAAAATTACAAATGAAGAAGTTCTTGGAAGAATCGGAGAAAGAAGAACCTTGTGGAAGAGTCTGAAGAAGAGAAGAGGTCAGATGATGGGACACACACTGAGACATGGGGAACTGCTTAGGGATATCTTGGAGGTGGAGGTGGGAAAGAAAAGGGAAGGGGAAGACCCAGATTAGAATATTTCAACCAAATAATTGGGGATATGGGATGCCAGACATTTAGAGAGGTCAAACAGCTGGCGGGGGACAGAGTCGAGTGGAGACGGATTGTTGCATCAAACCAGTCTTAGGACTGTATACTCAATGATGATGATGAAGGAAATTAAGGAATTCAAAGGCTTTTTAAACTAATGAAAAGTGTAATTATTTGAGTGTAGAGTTAGGTCAAGTACATCCGTAGTAAAATAAATAAAATTTATAGAAAATATATTTATAACATAAAAATAATTCGAAGAATGACTATTTTCGAAATGAATATAAAAGTTCATTTTCTCGAGAATATAGCAAAATTAAGATGCTTTGAAAATCAAGAAGGGGTTTTCTGTAGATAGTCATTCAATTGCTCTTCGAGTTTGAAAATTTTTAAAATTTGTCATCCTCACCAATTTTTATTTAAGCTATTATGGTTTGGCTGTTTGTTTAAATTTAGAAACACTTGACCGACCACGAAATTTTATATGATGAAGAATAATTCTTTGAGTGAAAATTTTAGGTCTGATTGGTTGCACCTCGGAGAGCAGTCATTAATCTGGATTGCTTTTTGGCAGTTGGGTTCAATTACCAAGGGATTCGCTTTCCAATTTCCTATCTATAAATATTTGATTATTCTTTTCAATCCACGTTTCCAATGCCACTATACAATCATATTGTCTTATGTTAGAAATTTCCACAAGTCCTGACTTGTTTTTCAGTCAGGCCACATTCATCATTTTGATATTTCTTTCTCTCCTCCAATCGTTTTTTTCCACTCTTTTTAGTCCTTCCCCATCATGATCGTCGCCTAGTTCATAATAAATTCAATCTATATTTATTTTTTCCCCATTTACAAACACACTTCTGTTGTCTTTCTCTCTCAATTCTTTTGCCTTTTGTATGAGCTTTATTCTCTTATCTCATATTCTTTGGGATAGTCCTCATCTATAAATATTTTTGTTCCTTTATGTGTCATTTTATTATCTGTCACCTTCAGCTTTTCTTTTATATCTTTGAATGTTATCTTTATAAGTCTATTTCTTTCCTTCGTTTTTCTCCCCAACCTGTAAGCTTGCTCTATGGCTGCTTGGGCCTTCATTTAGCTCTTTCACTTTCATCTTCTTCTTTCCCTTCTCTTTCCTCTAGTCATTTAACCCGCAGTCGAAAAGTCACGTGTTCGGGCGCAATGCATCTATTAGATTCGTAAAAGAAAACAGTTTTTTAAGGGGGGGGGGGGGGGGGGCAAAATAAAATTATTATTAATAAATCCTAATCAGGCATTTTTTAATAACAAGAAATAAATTGGATGATTATTTACTCTAGAGTACATAACAAAACCTATTCAAATTCATCTGATTCATATCTATTTACACTTAGTTTAAACATGTTTTACAAACTATATTTGTATGTTCTAAACATGGAAATTTATTATAGTTTTTACAATTATATTTTGTATATCTTTGTTTCTTTTCGTGTTGACAAGGAAAATATTTTTTTCTATTTTTGGTTGTATTGGTTGAAGGTTCTTCTTTTTGGTCTTCATCAACTTGTTTCAACTTTGCCTATTTTTTCTTGTGAATATATAGGAATTGCTCTAGTTTAGTAGCGTTTTCTGTGTATATAACATGAGCAAATGATTTATGTTTAGCATTGTAAAAAATATAACTAACGACCAAGGACGAGTGTAACTTTGTAAGTTATAAGTTGCACACATTTTTATCAACTAATTCAACTCCAGATTTCGTAATATTATATGTTATTATTTCTTATTTAATTAATTATATGTTATTATTTCTTATTAAAAAGCAAAAAAAATCTCATGAACAGGCGCAATGAATCTATGAAAACACCTGCTGCGAGCACATGTGCACATCTACACTAACCATAAACACAGGGCCGCGCCAACCGGGGTGCCTTGGATGCACTGCACCAAAGCGGCACGTCGGGAGGAGCGCCAAATTATCACATTGCCTTTTTTGTTCCTTGTGCTGCACATAATCATAATTTAGTCGTCGATGATGCAGCTAAGGTGTCGGTTGAAAACTGTAAATTTTTTTTCAATAGATCAAAAAAAAAATTTTCTTCTTCAACACATCGTTGACAAATTTTAACAGAGCATATAAAAAATTTAACATTAAAGCCGCTGTCCGAAACTAGATGGGAGAGTCGAATAGAAGCGATTAAGCCTCTTCGTTTATATCTTCCCGAAATCTATGAATTCGAATGACGCTAATGTTAAACATGAGGCGCAGTCGATAGCTAATGAAATTAAAACGAAATTGAAAGTTTTTGTGCCGAGAGTAGCAGAATTTTTATATATTGAAAGAGACAATAAAAGAGTGTGTCTTCTGCTGGAATTATTCATTCATAAATTAATTCCTGTGAATCCATTGTAATAGACTGATGAAGAGGGCAAAGCCCTCGAAACTATAGTCTCGTTATAAATAAATAAAATTTATAATTCCAGAAGAAGACACACTCTTTTATTGTCTCCTTCAATATCGAAATTAAAACATTTAAATTTATTTCTTCTTCAAAAGATTGAGTGAGTGATTTTATATAGGTAAATAAAAAATGCTGGAGAAAAGTTTTGGATAAAATTTAAAAATGTTATAATTTTCCGTGAGTAGCAAAAGGTATTTAATAAATATTTATAATTAAAGATACTGATAATGAAAGTCAAAACTTCAGAAATTATAGTGTTTAACAAATAAATTAATTATATAGATAATTATATATACTAGGTTTGGCGGTTAATAATGTCCTTTTTTCTAACAGATGGCATTTCGGTATTTTTCCACCAAACTCATCCAAATATTTTTTGGTTTTATAGTGTTAGTAATCACCTTTCAAACGGCATATAACATGTCAACATTCGGTTCATTTGTGTATGAGATATTGGCTTGTAAACATGGCGGATTTTGTGCCGAAAAAGAGCATTTGCGGGAGGTGATGTTGCACTATTTTTTAATGAAGAAATCGGCTGCGGAAACGGCTCGTATTCTCGGGGGAGTTTATGGGGACCATGCTCAATCTGAAAAACCTGCCAACGTTGGTTTGGACGGTTTCGAAGTGGTGATTTTGATGTGAACGACAAGGAGCGGTCTGGACAGCCGAAAAAGTTTGAGGATGCTGACCTGGAGGACTTGCTGGCAGAGAGACTCGGAGTAGGCCGCAGAACAGTTGGGGACCGGCTGAAAGCATTGGGAAAGATCCACAAGGAAGGCAGATGGGTGCCACATGACTTGAACGACCGGCAAATGCAGAAGCTGAAAAATGATGACTGAAATGTTGCTTGTTCGTCAAGAAAGGAAGTCGATTCTGTATCGTATCGTCACGGGAGGTGAAATGTGGATCTATTTTCGACAATCCCAAGCGCAAAAAGTCATGGCTTTCACCTGGAGAAGCGGCACCGTCGAGCCCACGGAAGAATCGTTTCGGAAAGAAAAGAATGCTGTGCATCTGGTGGGACCAAAAAGGTTTGCTGTATTATGAGCTGCTAAAACCGGGCGAAACTGTTGATGCGGGCAGCTACAGACAACAATTGATCAATTTGAATCATGCATTGATCCAAAAACGGCCACAATGGGCTCGAAGACATGGACGTGTGGCATTTTGCTCCACGACAATGCTTCGTCGCACACCGCCAAATCGACGAAAGAAACCATCAAAGCGCTCGAATGGGAGGCCCTACCCTCGCGCCATCGGATTACCACCTTTTTAGGTCAATGGCACACGGATTGGCTGACCAGCACTTCGCTAATTACGAAGAAGTGGCAAAATGGCTCGAATCTTGGCTCGCCTCGAAAGGGGAGAAATTCTACTGGGAGGGGTATACGATTTGTCGGATCGTTGGTCAAAATGTGTAGAATCCGATGGTGCATACTTTGAATAAACCACTTTTGCCAGTACTGAAAAAATTTGTGTTTTCCTCATGCCGAAAAAAGGACATTATTAACCACCACAACTAGTACAAGCGGCCTTTGGCGGGCGCCTCGCTTTCCGAGGGCTCCGTCCTAAAAAAGTCATTTAATAACATAAACAAAATGTTAAGTCACTTTTTCTCCTTTAATTAAAGTTAATTGCGACGAAAAATATATAAAAAAAAAAATAGAATTACAACATTTTTAAATGTTATGCAAAACATTTGTCCAGCAGTTTATAAGAGTAAGAAAAGGAAATGAGTTTTACTTGAATTTTAATACTTACTTTCCAATTTGATTAAGTTGTTCTTTAAAATTTGGATCACTATAATCAAGCACATTGTCAACACCGAGAGATTCCAAAAGATATTTGGCATCACAATTACAAGTTGAGGTTACCTGAATAAAATATAGAAATACATGAATTAGTAAAATAGGAAAATATTAAAAAAACCTCAGATTATATTTTATAAATTTGAAATTAATTGCAAGTATGCCAAATACAAGTCCATGTCTGTTTCACAATATTAAAAAATAATTTCTTAATTTCTATTATTCTAGTAACGGCCTTTTCACTCGAGGTAGGAAAATAATAAATCGAAATGAATACCTATCGCCAGCTTAGAGTGTAAACCTGATAAATCCATTTTTTATCACACGCGGTTTTCAAATGCTCAGCACCCCTTCGCTGTCAAATTGGATAAAAGTCGAACAGAGCGCTTTCGCCAACTCTTTTATCCCTATGACCTCCAGAGACTGGAACTCACTCCCTGACACCATCTTTCCCGCGACTTATAACCTTCAGCTATTTAAGGCCCGTATCCACAGATACCTTCGACCCCCGCCCAACCCATAAAAATTCTTTCTTCTTCTTTTCACGATGGAGGGGCCTTTAGGGGTTGCACCTTTTTGGTGTAACTCCTTCTCTCATCATTTTCCTAAAAAAAAAACAACATATTAATACCGTTGGAAAGAAAAAGAGATGCAGCATCGTCCAAGTAAAACTGCTACTTAAAATTACGATCTAAGTTGTAGAAAAAAATGTGAAAAATATTTTTTTCCATAAGAACAATATTAAATTTTGTTTGTTTTTCTCTCCCCTGTAAAATTTCCTTGTTGTGAGTTAGCAGGTTTTACTCTCTAAGGCGACGATATCACATTTAAATATTTATCATTTAACATTATTAATTCACCGAAACTGGAACAGCCTACCGAATTTGGAAAAGTTTTACATTTCAATTTGTAGTGAAATTATTAATTTTGGTTGAAATCCAAACCAAAATAATGGGGGGTTAAGTGGATATCGATGAGGAAGTCAAAAAAGAAGAAGATAATTTACACTATCTTTTTATTCATAAAACCGATGTTTCGGAGGCTATTCCTTCCTTCTTCAGGGTTTTGAAAAGTCAGTGAAGGAATTCCAATGCGACATTCCCCTCTGTCTCCTCTTTCAATGGCAGTAACAATAATATATTGTATATCATTCTCAGCAGAATTATAATGTATAATCACTACATTATAATTTATAACAAGAGGTGCTGAGAATGATATACAATATATTATTGTTACTGCCACTGAAAAGAGGAGACAGAGAATGTCGCATTAAGTTTCCTTCACTGACTTTCAAAACCTGAATAGGGAGGAATAGCCTCCGAAACGTCGGTTTTTATGAATAAAAAATAATTTTAGAAAAAAATAAAACCGACTTCAAAAAAATTAAATGCAACAAATAAAATACACTAAAAGGTATAAAATAATTATTAAGTTATTTAGTTACAGCTAAACTACGAAATATTAACATGAAATTACTTTTTGAAGTCGGTGTCAAACATATACCTTTTATGAATCACACTCGACGGATCTTATTTAGTACGTTTGGTGGGTACGCTCGCTTATAGGTATAGTTTGTTTGGCACCGACTACAAAAAGTAATTTCATGTTAATATTTCGTAGTTTAGTTGTAACTAAATAAGTTAATAATTATTTTATACCTTTTAGTGTATTTTATTTGTTGCATTTAATTTTTTTGAAGTCGGTTTATTTTTTTCTTAAAATTATTTTTATTTTTCTCTTTTTAGTGATGTTATTAATGGTGATCATATCATCAGAACTTGACCAAATTAATATGGCACCATCCCTAAGATACCCCCTTTTCAATAAAAAAGAATCATCGAAATCTGTTCATAAACAAAGAAGTTAGGCCTGAACAAACCTAAAAAAAAGGTCTAATACCTTTGAAAAAAATGGGACCAATCGGAAGGTAGACTGAACCCAATGCAAAATTTTTTTTCAAAATCAGTTCACAATTGGCGGAGATATGAGGTAACATAGGCACAAAAAAAAAAAAAAATCAGTCGAATATAGAACCTTCTCCTTTTTTGAAGTCGGTTAAAAAGATAGTGTAAATTATCTTCTTTGGACTGCCTCATCGATATCCACTTAATTCACTTATCAGTCCGTCTCCAAAAATTACTCCAATCTTATAATGGGGGTTCTTAAAAAATCAACATTTTAAAATGTTAAAACTAAAAATACCAAGAAAAATGGAATTTACTTATAAAAGGGTCCTATAATTTACTTATAAAAGGGTCCTATAATAAAAAAGGGTCCTATAATAAAAAAGGGGAATCGGATTAGCCGAGAGCTTAAGACACTAGCCTTCTAAGCAGGAGTCCCGGGTTCGAGTCCGAGTCCCTGCATTGATATTTGACCGGCTATAATCTGATTCCTAGTCACCAATCCGTCTGGCAAGCGTGGTGACTTAATGCCAACCCTTCCATTTGATGGAAGAGGCCTATATTCAGGAGTGGATTGTCGCTATCGACAGGCTAATGATGATGATGATGATAATAAAAAAGAGTCATTATTTCTTTCGGGGCCAAAATGGGGGAGGAGGTGTTGTCTAAACGACAATATAAGTCCAAGACCTTTTGATTCAATTAGTACGACATTTTGTTATATGCATCCTAGACGAGCTTATGAAAATGACTCCCAACATGAAATTGATAGTGACCCAAAAGGGGGGATCAAAAATAATTTAAAATAATAGAATTTTCAAACAAAGATCGAAGTCGATATTTACAATAAAAGAATCTCATATTTGAAAGGTGATATGATCAGGCCCGGATCCAGACCACTGGTTGGGGGGGGGGGGCGGCAGCGACCAAGTTTTACCAGATGTTTTAATTAAGGAGGTTCTTTCGAGACAATCCACACAAAAAAGTTTTAGCCTCGTAACCACTCTATAAATATGAACGGAACTAAAATTTTAGGTTATGTTTTTTAAACATGATTGTACCACTCACTCTACGAAATCTCTATATGGATACACACATACTTTCCGGATCGTTCCAAGCCATTGATCTTATATCCCCTCCACTAAAAATAATCGCCCAAATATGTTTTTTTTTGTTTTTTGTTTTTTATCAAAACTATAATTTCAATTTTTTTTTAAGTTACTCCGAATATATTATTCTAATAAATATTAGTTTTTCATCAAGATGGTGAAAGTCCTTCAATGAAAAAAAATAAAATAATGATCATTTCCCCACCCTTTTCCTATCTACCATATGTAAAAAATGTCATTTTTAATTGCAATTATTTCATGTTTGGTGCGGTAAATCGTCTTCAAATTTTAACAATATGTTTATTATCCTTTTAATTACTTATATTCTAAGTTTCAAAGACTTCTTGAATTTTTGCATTTGTGAAACTACCTTAATGTAAATTGAAGAAAATACTACTCTAAAAAATTATTATTTTTATTTCATTGTGCATTTTTATTATTTCAGTAGTTGCCAGCTTCCCCCGCTCCAAATAATCAGCTCAATAGTTTTAAATAAACATATACAAAATTTAGTTCTCCAATGCTTTGGGGGGGGGGGGCCTCATCGCCCCCCTTCTGGATCCGCGCATGGATATGATTAATTGTTATGCTTAAGTGAATTTCCCCCTCCTGGATCTCAACAACACTTAGTCACAGAGAGTGGCGTATTTCTCCCCAAACGTATGAGATGCGCGCCTAGAACCTCATAAATCAAAGGGGCCTCAAATTCAGCACTTAAAAAAAAAAATTTAATTATTATTTTTTTCATAGTAAAAATAATTTAGCAGTATCTCCTAAATTAAGTTGACAAATGAACTGGAGGGGGTAGGAGTAATACAAATATTTAGACTGCAATAAGGAAACCTCTCAAATGAAACATTAAAATTAAATTATATTAATCAGTCATTTTGTAAAAAGAAAATTAATTGAAATCTTCAAAATTACAAATATAGATTTAATAATAAAATATTTTACTTTGGCTTCCCATGCTTTAAGAAGTTGAACAGCAATTGATCCCACTCCGCCTGAACCTCCAAGGACGAGAACTTTTTTATTACTGACATTCGAAAAACATAAATCCCCTGATATTTTGAGACTTGACCAAGCAGTTAGTCCAGCATAAAGTAAGCTGGCCGCCTCAATATGATTCAGATTTGCAGGCATTGTAGTAACCTTTAATGAAAATTTATCAGATTAAATACATATATTATGTACCTACAAATGTATAGAGAATTAAAATTGAAAATCAATCTTCTTATTAAAACAAATTAAATATCAATCAAGTCATATATAATTAAAAAGAGAAATCTGCTTGATGCAAATAAACATATACATATATAAAAATTTAAATAGGAAATATTTTCAATCTGTGCCTATATGTGTTTGCTAAGATGAATATTTACCAGGTGTATAACCTTAAATCCGCTGTTTGCTCATCGATGGCACTAGTGCTCGTATTGAACTACCATGGACACGCCATACATTTTATTTCATGAGTTTAACGTCTGACAACATTAATCAGTGATCATTGTTAACAATTTCATAACACAAAGTCTGTTTTTCGCTTGGGTAATCATGTCCAGTTTTGTGCCAGAAAAAGAGCATATGCGGGAAGCTCTGCTTTTCTGCTTCAGTTTGAAGAAATCTGCTGCCGAATCGCATCGAATGCTTGTGGAGGCCTATGGCGACAGTGCTTTATCGGAAACGACCTGCAGGGATTGGTTTCGGCGGTTCAAAGATGGCAGTTCTGACCTGTGGGACAAGAAGCGTGAAAATCGGCCCAAGAAGGTTGAAGACCATCAATTGCAGGCTCTTTTGGACGAGGACGATACGCAATCGCAGAAAATGCTTGCCGAGCAATTGGGTGTTACTCAACCAGCCATTTCTAAGCGGCTACGTGCTATGGGAAAGGTTCAAAAGATCGGAAAATGGGTGCCGCATGAATTGAACGACAGGCAGATGGAGCGACGCCAAAACACATGCGAAATCTTGCTTGCCAGACAAAGTCGTTCCTGCATCGGATTGTGACAGGCGATGAAAAGTGGGTATATTTCGAAAACCCTAAACGCAAAAAATCATGGGTTGACCCCGGCCAACCATCAACATCTTTCTCAAGACCAAATCGCTTCGGACGGAAGACGATGCTGTGCGTTTGGTGGGATCAGCAGGGAATCGTCTACTATGAGACGTTGAAACCTGGTGAATCTGTCAACGCCGACCGCTTACCAACAACTGATCAAATTGCACCGTGCTCTGCGTGAAAAAAGACCGTATTATCAACAAAGACATGAAAAGCTGATTTTTCTCCATGACAACGCACCATCGCCCGCCAGGCGTAGTAACGTTGTTTTGAAATCATAAATGAATGTTTGGCCTTTGATTGAAATATAAATAGCTATTCTAAAGAAAATAAAAAACTTAACGAAAGAGTTAATATGAAATATGACTGACCCTAAATCTAATATTAATTTGTTATAAAAAGATACTTAAATATCTATTTATAAAATCAGAATCAAAGGTATTTACCAAATCTTTATGAACGATCACTTGTTCAGCATGGCAACCTTGATCCATTGGCGAGAGAACACCCCATACAAGATCACCTTCGTTCAAATGGGGGACATTCATTCCTTTAGCAAGAATTTTTCCAGAAAAATCTCTTCCCAAAATTAATGGAAATTCAATAGTGTTTGATAAAGAACATTTTCGTAATTTTCTAAAAGAATTAAAAATTTCAGATCCGTAACCACCTGAAAATAGACATAATATGTTAAATCCATGTAGAATTCCATCTTTTTTAAAATCATTTTGAGTGTTGCTTGAAATAATTATCCATATAAAATTTAGACAAGAGATGTTAGGGTCTAACTGAGGTTTTTTTAAGATAGACATAAATATGTTTCATCATCATCGAGTTCTAAGGCTACTTTGAAGCAACTACCAGCCTGACTTATAAGATGCCAACTCTTCCATTTCTCTGAAGGTACTATTTCGCTGCGACTGCCTCCCATCGTGGTCGGCAGTTGACTACTGAAACAAGGTTTCACGCAAGGCATGAGGCATGTTTTGAAATTGTTATTTAGGTGTAAGTCGACTTTTTTATAATGATATTGATACAAGAAGAAGTTGAAACAAAAAGGTACAATCCCTGTAGTCCGCGGTGGACCCTTGTATCCTGAAAATAAGAAGAAGATTTCAGGGAATGGGTCGGATTTGAAGGCATCTGTGCTGCAGTGAGATGCGGGTCTTGAAAGACTGAAGGTTATATGCGACTTAGGGAAGACTGAATGAAAATGTGCATGAAATTAGAATAATGCAGAGTTGGGCAAAATACACCACTTTAGGTATTAGATATACAAAATATGAAATACTTTTCGAAATGAATTTGAAATATCAAATACAAAAATACTCAAAAATGTATTTGAAATACAGATGTAAAATAAATAAATAAATAAATATAAATCTTTATTCCTCGACCTGCTTAGAGGCACAAGTCCTCGGTGGCTAGGTCCTCCAAACATCAATACAATCTAGCTACAATACATTAACAAACATCAATACAAATTAATTACAACAATTTAACAAATAATAAACAAGTAAAAAAAAAAAGAAAAAGAAAAAAATAGAAATGTATGCTCATTAACAAATAACATGACCATAGATTTCCATCAAAAGACAAAAAGTAATTTAAAAATTCCGCGAAAAAACCCGATACCAGGAGCAAGCGACGCATTAGCCATCCCGGCATTTGCCATAAGTTGTTAAGGAAACCTGGTCAAAACCTTAACAAGGATGGTATGACCTCTCTCTACCTCAGCTAATCTCTGCTTGTGAGAACTAAATAAAATTTTTTACAATTCTAGGACTTTAGGACTTGACAAAATTTATAATTGATTTAATCATAGGAGGCAGAAGACTATAATCCCAAGTAGTAATAAATAGACAGACTTCCACAAATCAATGCCAGATCCTACAAATGAATGCAAACCTATATATTAATATCTGAATTAACTAACTTGTAGGAACCAGACTGTATTTAAATTAATACCATTCTTCCCTATATCCTTATAATCTATATAACCATCTGAATCATCCTCATAAGAAAAATACCACCACTGGTTTCAACACCTATACTTCTAGTCCCAACCCTGGATTGACTATCCCTTTTAACCATATTATCTAAAAAAAAGAAAAAATATTTTAAAAATAAACAAAATATTTACCTTAGTAACGCAGAGATTTCCTTATTCCAGCCTAATTTCAAAACCAACCCTTGCTTTTCCTATCTCTAAATGGAAAGAAGAGTTAACAAACCCCCTTCCCCAAAAGAGACAAAAAAAGAACTAATAAAAACCTACCAAAAAGCTTCAAATTCGCAAGACAACTTTTTGTTTACCCACCAGACTTCAAAGAGACCTAGACTTCAAAGAGACCTAAGACCTAAATACAAAATACTTTTTTCAAAAAAAAATTTATTATATTCAAAATTGTTCAGTTAATACAAATAACTTTTGCGTTAAAAAGACTAATTATGTTATTAATTTAAAAATCTTTTAAGTGTTATGTTAAATATAAATAGCTAAAATATTATCAAATAGTGAATTCAAAGTGTTAGAGCTGATTTTTACTCTATGTTAAAGTCAAAAGAATAGCAGTTAACATTTTGGATTTTGGGTTCTATTCCCTAGGGCAGGGGTTCCCAAACTTTTCCGAGTCGCGGCGCCTTTTTTCAAATAAAATTTTTCCTTAGCGCCCTACCCTAAATAAAAGTACATCTAAACAAATACCGTATTTGGCCTCTATAAATACTATTGTATTAGAATCGATACAAATATCTTGGGAATTAATAGTTTATTTTTCTATGAAAATCAAAAATTCAAACCACGGGGGACGCTTTTTATTTATTTCAGATTTTTTAAGAGGGTGTCAAACTTAATTTTTTCGCTTTATGTATGGCTAATCGTAATTAAGAGATAAAAATGAATAATAAATAAATTTTTAGGTTCTCACTTTGTTTTTGTCTAGTTACGCCAAATGTCTTGCTTCAATTAATTATTATGCTTCGTGGCGCACCTGTGGCGGGAATCGATGAATTCAACCCTTCTGAAATATAATAATAATCATTCTTAACATATCGGATTCAGTAATAGCTAATCTCTTGGTTTTCTTTAGGAATTTCGGCACTTTGAACTTTTGTTAAAGTAACGACTAAAATAAAAAATGAATTTTACTATACAAATTTAATGGCAGTTTTCACTCAAATAAACTTTCATCCAGATAGACAATTTCAAAACTTGCGGCAAGACTTGCATGAAAACTTTAACCAGGCCTAGTTAGTCTCGTTAGTTGCAACGGAATAGAGTTAAACTTGCATAAAACTTAGTGTAATTCATAATTTCCACGATACGAAGAAAGTGTAGAAAGCTCGTTCTAATGGCAAAAATTCCACTTTTGTTTTTTAATTTCCAAAACCTAGAACTGATTGGATTTTGGGCTTTCTAGCTTCAGAAAATCCAGATCGCAAATGCAGAAAATAAAAAAAAATCCATTCGTTATGAGAGCTCTTGAATAGTTGAAGATAATAGGCTGAAATTTATCTCAAAAGTTTGTATTAATAATTGCACTTTTATACAAAGTTTCATATTTTCAAACCTTTCGCAGTTAAAAAAATTTTCAAATCACCAAATTCGCAAAGAAGCGTATCAAATCTTGAAATAATTTCAACTTTTTCTTCAAATTATATTCTTCTCTTGGCGGCTTAAAAAATATTGAGAAAATCACTGAACGTGTCTTCTACTTAATCCAAGTTATAGATAATTTATCTTATATGTTAGAAGGGTTGTATTCACCCCCTGGCGATTTAAACCAAGTACTAAAAAACTGTAAGGGTAATTATGAGTGAAATTTATCAGCTATTTAATTATTTATATATGTCAGTGTTTGGTTTTGCCTAAAATAGCAGCCAATGCCCTGGATATTTTTTTGACACTTAGGTTCAATTCCCGAAGGTTTGAAAACAACCCTTTTGACATATAATAAAAATTATATCACCACAGATTAATTAGAGGAGGCTTTTACAAAAAAATCAAATTTTATTAATATCGGGAAATGAACTTGTTAATTTAAAAATGATTAGTCAATACAAAAATATTGTCAAGTACCTATATAAATTTTACCCAAATTTACTAAAATATTAAGTAAGTTCGCAGGCACTTGGACATGTTTTAAAGGTGTAAATCAAAAAATTGTCATTGATTTATTTATTTAAAACAATGCTCTGAGGTGGCTACCTCGTAGAGCAGAAACAGAAAGAATATATACAAATAGTAACATTTAAGTGAGCAAACAGAACATATAGTAAGATTTAAATGAGAAACAGAAAGAATACAGGTATATAGTAAGATTTAAATGAGCAAGACTCTCCCAACCCAGTGAGCAACCCAGAGTCAGCACAAGCAGGCGAATAAACCAGTGACACATTACTCCAACCCCCCCCCCCCCCCCCCCCCGAGAAGATGCACCCTGAGTGAGCGATGAAAAGATGATGTTGAAAGCGATGCTCGGATATTTAATGGCAATGTATTCCACAACCGAGCCGAGCTGACGACAAAGGATCTGGTGGCGATCTCAGTACGATGAACAACAATTATTGCATCAAGTAGAGGACAACCTCTTTGTTTCTCTTTGTGAATCAACAACTCTGCTACTCTCGGCAAAACAAAAACTTTTCAATTATAACAAAAACTTTTCAGTACGATGAGTTGGAATATGGATTAGTCTGCCGTCAGCTCTTGATACCCGATTATGGATGGATGATCTGAAAGTGAACATGTTGTATATGTATTTGGGGTGAAATGTGCTGAATAATTTGAAAATGAACCTGCCAAGCACGTAGAGGCGTCTCTGGCAGGCCCTAAGCCAGCCAAGCCGACCGTAATATGGTGTAATACGCGCATGCCTCGGGACATCATAAACCGTACGCATGAATTCATCCCAACATCAAGCCGGGCCGCATTGACCCCAGAGACGTCCCCACACACGAGACAACAATAATCAAATAATGGCATGATCAATGAATTTACCAGGTGCGCGCGAGTAGTCACGGGAATGAGGTGCCTTATTTTTATGAGCCGATGAAGACCCCAGAAGACCCGCCATGATGTAGAATTTATCTGCTCAGTCCATTTGAGGGAGGAATCAAAAATGACACCTAAATTTGCAGCAGACCTCGAGTGATTCTTGCGACGTTTTGCTAGCTTTATTCTGGCTTCATCAGGCTTCTAAAAATTATACAAAAAACAGAGTTACAGAGAAATCAACTGTCATTAGAATCATTCTTTTTTTATATAAATTAGTCATTGTTCTAAACAGAAAAGAGAGAAATAATTACAATTGATTTTATTCCTAAATATGTGCAGATTTGTTATATTATTAATATTAATCATATTCATTGAGGTATGATTAAATGTAATATTGTTTGTTGATTTAATCATGGAAAAAGAAATGATGGGACTTGTTGATTTCTCTGTAACTCTGTTTTTTGTACAATTTTTAGAAGCCTGATGAAGCCAGAATAAAGCTGGCGAAACGTCGCAAGAATCAATGACAATTTTTTGATTTACACCTTAAAAACCTGTCCAAGTGCCTGCGAACTTACTTAATTAATTAAATAATATCGATGCTATGGACTTTAGTAATATTATTACTAAAATATATTTATTAGAATACTTATACTATATTGCTTAATATGTAGTTTGTTAGTGGTGACAAATATATATTGAAATAATCATTTTGAATAGAAAATTATTAGAAGCAACACACAAATGGATTCAAAAAATTAGATAATTATAATTTCATAATAATAGTATATAAATAATTTTAAATGCCTACCTATGATAGCAATATCAATTGGATTAACAGACGATGCATGAACTTCAACTAAGATTTCATCAGGATTATTAAGAAAAGGAGATCTAATATGTGAAAATTCCAAATTATTTAATCCTCCATAGGAGTGAATATGCCAGGCTTTCATTTTATTAGAGTAATAATTAACATTTTTATTTGAAAAGTTTGCTTTAGTAGTATTAAAATAACGGACACATTTATAATGTAAAACGTTCTTTAACATTATTGAAAACTTTTTAATAATTTTCTCAAGCTAGTTAAATATCTAGATGAGTTTTGAAGTTTTGAATTTGACATTTGCGTTTGGGTATTTCAGTTTTCTAGCAGCAGAGGCGCACGCAGCATACAAACATTTGAGTGTCTTATTTTTGAAAAATAGATGAATTTTTTTCAAAAAGTACAACTCCGGACATCATACCTATATTTTAATTAAATGAGAAAATGAATATGGACAATTTAATCAAAGATCTTAGTAGATAACCAGCTGCAAGGCCCGCCTTCTGCGGCCCTCCTGCTAGGCATGGGGCTCGCCCCCTGCCCCCCACCCCCTTTGAAAACCACCCACACCACCACCCCAATGTACAGAAAAAACCTTAATTTTATATATATAGATATAGATAATTTCATTTAAATTGGTAACCATGACGACTGTTTTTGTTGGGGGACGGACATAGATACATAGATTCATAGTTATACATACAGATGCATTTCCATCTCACCCAGTTTTTAGGGGGGTCAGATAGGCTAGGTGGTAGCGTGTGCCAGCCTGCTACCTGAGGGGCAGCTGCCTAAGCGCAGTGGTGGTAGTCCAGGTCTAGGGGGCGCACCCCCCCCCCTTGGTAAGACCATGGATGATAGATATGAAGGATCTGCATGAGCTGGAGGGATATTTCGGGGCGAAATAATACTCAAACAAAGCTTCCTTTAATAATATTACTTTATTTACAAATAGTAAGGAAATATGTACAGGTTGTTCGAAGCCATCTGGTCTCGAGAGTTTTGTGTGTTAACAGGATGAACGCTGGTGTAGTACTGGTGCTGTGCGTATCGCTTCCGTCAGCTTGGTGGCGCTGGGGTGTTCACCTGGGCTCCCACGCTCTCTTGAAGTCTTATTGTGGGTCAATATGTTCCCCACAGACAGTATCTTTTATCTATGCCCACAGATACATTGACAAAAAATTTAAATAAAAATTAATAGGGATAATTGGAATATAAAATGTTAGAAATGTTTTTACTCTGCATTTATCATATTATAGTTTATTATTGTTGCAATGAATAGAATGTTTTTTTCTCCAATTAATTTGTGTCCTACTTACTTTTCATTGTAAAAATTTGGTTACCTTAATTAAATAATCTCAAATTTCCCCTTTAAGATTAATATATCTTTGAATGTCCCTCATAGAGAGATAAATAGCTTATAATTTAATTAATATATAATACAAATAGATAGTAATTATTCTCTAAATGTGATATCTTAAATTATTTGATAATTTAAACAATACCTACTAACCTTTATGAATAGGATAATTGTTTGGATTGTTGAGAATTTTATTGATATCAACAATTCTAAATGTATCCATTATACTAGATGAAGGAGGAGGTATCAGCCAAAGATGGAATCACTGGGTTCAATAAAACACCTTTAATGAGACGTTTCGGCCTAAATTTTATTTGGCCATCTTCAGTCAATTAGGCTAAAAAACTTTTTACAAATGGATGTTAATTGATATATTTTTTTATAAAAAATTATAAGTTGACCAAGTTGGTTATTTAGACTTACAGTTATACACAAAATGCGGTACACATATGTGATCGAACCAAGCCTTGTCAAAAATAAAAATTTCTTTTAGCTTCATGCGAATTTTTAACGTGCCTGGACCCAAAAGTTTCAGAATGAAAGTAATGAGTTTATATAAATCTTTTCTATATATTACATTATAATTAGATATTTGACCCTTATGTGAGATTTATATAAACTCATTACTTTCATTCTGAAACTTTTGGGTCCAGGCACGTTAAAAATTCGCATGAAGCTAAAAGAAATTTTTATTTTTGACAAGGCTTGGTTCGATCACATATGTGTACCGCATTTTGTGTATAACTGTAAGTCTAAATAACCAACTTGGTCAACTTATAATTTTTATAAAAAAATATATCAATTAACATCCATTTGTAAAAAATTTTTTAGCCTAATTGACTGAAGATGGCCAAATAAAATTTAGGCCGAAACGTCTCATTAAAGGTGTTTTATTGAACCCAGTGATTCCATCTTTGGCTGATACCTCCTCCTTCATCTAGTATAGTTTCATCACAGCCACGAACTCTTACAATATGTATCCATTATGCTTAATTATATCTTGCAAATATTTTAATTGAATAAACAAAAAACAAATTATTTAATATTAAAATCTATTAGCCGACTCTATTGCAATTTGAAATGTTCGGCTTGGCGCTGATTGGCTCCTGACACAATCGATGACGTCACAATAACGCCAAACCAAAGGAATTTGAATTTAAAAACAGTACAGTGGAAATAATTTAACGGAAAAACGCTTAACATGAAAAATCGCTTAACACGAAATAATAATGCGATAAATAAATGACTAGGTATTTCCCCCCCCCCATTTTGGGTGCTTAGTTTTCGAATTTTTAGACTTATAGAGGCTCACTGATTAAATATATAAAATTTGGTTGAGTTTGGTATAAGGCCCTCTATATTTTCATTTTTTTGACCCCCCCACCCTCATTTTGGGTGGTTAGTTTTTGCATTTTTAGATTACTGTGTGCCCACTGATTATGTATATAAAATATGGTTGAGTTTGCTCAAATGGCCTTCTGTGGGACAACGGATTATATAATGTACTAGCTGCAAGGCCCGCCTTCGAAGGCCCTCTTGCTAGCCAGGGGGCACGCCCCCCAACCCCCGCACCATGCCCAACCCCCGCCCCCACACCACCATCCCAACACTCCATTCCACACCCTAACCCACTAACACCCCACCCCCAAAACCCCTCCAGCACCCCCGCCCCCGCACCATGCGCCCGTTCCAAACCCCCGCCCCCACACCACCACCCGCACCCCACCCACCCCGGACTCTACCCCGTGCCCTCCAACCCTGAGCACCACACCCCCGCCTAGCCTCCTGGGCCCCACCCCCGCTATGGCCCCTGGACTCCACCCCGCACCACCCCTGCACCCCCACCATACTCCGGATCACTCCTTCTTCCCCCCCAATTTCACCCCCACACCCACCCTCCGCACCCAGTTTTTGCATTTCTAGGCTTCTAGAGACCAACAGATTCAAAATTTGGTTCGGTTTGGTAGAAGGGTCTAGATTTTCATTTTTGACCCCCCCCCCCCCCCCCCCGCCCACCAATATTTTGGGTTGAGATGCACCTTAATCTGAATGGACCAAAACTACGTGTGAAATTTGGTTTCGATATTCACATTAGTTTTTGAGCTGGTTCGTCCATAAAAATTTAGTAACGCACAGACTAACATAACAATTATTATCTCGAAAAATATAATTTTTTCAATGTTCACTTATTAGGGCTTTTTAGTAGACAGTAATGCCATATGGTTCCGGCCAATTTTTTTTAGACAAAAAAGTTTCAGCCGTTTTTGAGATACTTCGAAAAAAAGAGGAAAAAACAACTTTTTTCATGCACGATTACAATACTTGACCATACCCTCTGTATGGTAAAGTAAAAAAAAAATTTTCTTTTAACACCAAACAAAAATCGCTTAACATGAAAAGATTTTGCTTCTCGGAATGAATAAGTTATATTTTCCAAAAAAATAATAACTTTTTTATTTGGTTTTGTAAAAAATAAAATAAAATTACATACATATATAAAATTTTATTAAGTTTTTATTAATATTTTAATTCATTTTATTGTTTTTTATATGGATACATAAATTAAGGGATAGTACATGATTCTGTTGATAAAAGAATCATGAGGTCACGTGGGCAGGGAGGCAAACCCCTGAAGTAGGTAGGTAGGGCATCCTTGTTTTTACTCAATTACTGAAAGCCCCGAAAGACAATCAACTTAAAAATTTCTATATGAATGCTAAAAGTACTGTTCTTTTGACTCAAAATAAAAAAATGTAAGATTCTGGAACCATTTTTTAAAAAGGCCCAAAGTTAAAAAAATTTCTCCAAAACATAGCTATTGGCCCCACTACTAGTCATTGGCCCAGTCTACATAATTAACGCACATAAACTAAAATAATTTGCATACTATCCTTACGTTTTTATTTATTTTTCCCTTGGAGAAATAATACGACTCGGCAAAAATTGTTTATCCGCCATACCAGATTTTCTATCATCAAAACATCTTGCCATCACAACTAACATAGATGCCCCGTAATTTAAAACTTGTCTCTACGCCTTTTTGACGTTTATATTTCTTATTCTAGTCGTTTAGAGAAGTATGAGCCAATCAATGTATGTGGGCCAATCACTATATCCTATACCCTATATGTACTTCTTTCTCTCTGCTATTCATTGTATATATCAACGACTTGATCGTAGCAGAGGAAAATGTGATACTCTTTGCTGACGACACAGCAATAGTCTATGGGGAAAAACGAGCTACTTCTTTCATCGACCGTGAATACATCGTTACTTGGCGTATCGCGGTGGTTTAAGGAGAACAGCCTCCAGTTAAATATCGAAAAGACTCAAAACATACAGTTTGGAGAGTATGGATCCGTACAACATAATTTAGGCTTGAATGATTTCGGAGCAATCAGAATTATAGACGAGGTGAAGTTCTTGGGACTAAATATTGACAGACATCTTCTTCTTCTTCTTCGAGTGCCATACCCGAAACGGGTGTCGGCGCCTCTCCACATATACCTGTGCTGAGTGTGTTTAGTTGTTTTACACAGATATACAGGACCTACTTTTTAACGCCGGTTCCGAACGGCTAATTTGGAGAGGTGACTAGGCAATTATACTCTTGGTAGGTTGCCATTACTTTCCAAGAGGAGGCGACTGCAAATATCTATCTGCCGAGACTCGGTCTCGAACCAGCGATCTTCGAGTCAGCGATCCGACACTCTAGCCACTGACCCACAGTCACCTCGTCAGACATCTAAGCTGGAGTAATCACATCAATATGATTATACAAAGGGTCAATAAATATGGTTTTCTGATCCGCACTCTTCGACATACGGTTCCTCTGAGGGTTCTCTTAAATATTTATTAAGCCTATGTTGAAACCAGTTTGAGATATGGTATAGTAATTTGGGGAGGGTCTACACTTGCTAGATTGTTTACTGCACAAAAAAGGTGTGTTAGAGCTATTGAAGGGGCGGGACCGAGAACTCACAGCAAAAGTATCTTCCAAGAATTGAACATTTTAACTGTATATGACGTCTGCGTTATGGAAAGTGTTTTATTTAAAAAAAACACACCCAGAACTTTTCATAAAAATATCTTTAGTCACGAATATAACACTAGATGCAGGAATGATCTGAGGATAAATGCCAGTTGATTGTCTTTGACATTAAAAAGCCCAGTTAATAACGTCATAAAAATTTACAATAAGGTACCTTTAGAAATTAAGAGTTTGCCAACGCTCTTTCTTTTGAAGACAAAACTAAAATGCTTCTTGCTAACTCTAAATCTCTATAGACTGGACGAGTTGTAGGCATAATTTATAATTTGTGAATTAAGATATATTTTTGTATTTGTGTGTTGTTCTTTTGTGTTCTTTTTTATGTTAAAGAAAAGAAAAAAAATGTTAATTTTAACTATTAATCTTTATAAACTTTTAAGATATATTTGTATATTTGTGTGCTTTTGATCTTTGTTCTTTGTTGTACTTCTAATGCATGAGAATCACAATTTTGTAATTCTAAAAAACTTTTTGTATACTGTATTTGTATTGACAGCCTATTCAAAAATAAATAAATATTCCTATCTATAATACCAAAGAAGTACACACCTACCCGGTAGGTACCCAGATATTAATATTTTATTCACGATCTCAAATTAATTTAAAAAATGCAACGTGTAATCTTGGAATGGAATATCATATGTGAAATCTATAGATTTTTTCACATAATAATTTGTTCGAATTTTTATCCCAACAACCATTTAATTTAGAAAAAAAATATGCACTTAAGCAATTGTATTTATCTACTCTTATTAAAAGAGCAAAAATTGTATATTTATTTATTTGTTTATATATTTGTATCTTGGCTATATTTTGAAAACGACTCTACCGATTTTGATGAAATTCACGGGTTAGGGGGTTTTTCGGGTGACAATTCGATCTGTCACGGTCTCATCTTCGACAAAATTGTTTTTGATGGGTTTATTCGTAATCAAATTAATTATTCTCAGTTAGACAAATCCCATTCTTAGGGTTTTAAAAAAGGTTTCCCTTTTCCTTTTATACCCAGGCGGACAATGGGTTGTTTGTTTCATTGTTCTAAAAGGCCTTGAAGAAGTATTGTGATTGTGGATTTTAACATATTTTGTTCTCCCTAAACGTTAGAAATATTAATAAACGTTTTATAATTGTATTTATAAAGAACTTTATTTATTTAATAGAATAAAAAATAATCAAGAATTTATTTAAAAATATATTTCGCATAAGCAGGTCTCAATTTTCTGAAAAAACAACACAATTTGATAGGTTTTATTTATTAATTGGATGAATAAAAATGAATCATATGGTTGAATCAAAACAGATTCAGAAGGTGGGGCGCAGTGTTGGGAAATCCGGGGGTAGGGAGAGGTTTCGGGGTGGGGTCGAGCGGGGTAGAGGTGGGGGGGGGGGGGGCAACATTGGGCAACTATTATATAATTTTGTATTTTTTTAATTTGAAAGCGGCTCTCAAATAAAAATCGACTTTTATATAAGAATTTTAAATTAAAAATAATATTAAAATAAAGCTTTTAACTGAAGGAAGAAGTTACCGAGCATCGCTCGGGGCCTCCAGGTACTTACTTATTAAATTATTATACTAATAATACTTAGAGAGAAAAGTTTCCCTTGTATTTTCAGTCGAATATAAATATTTCAAATTTCATATATAATAATATAATATTATTTGAATAAATTTTGAATGAATTTTACTTATTAATTTAAAAAAGTAATATTTTTTATCATATTTTGAGTTTTAGAAATTGAAAATCATCATTAATGTGTATTATATATGTAATAATTCATGCAAATGTAATATTATTATATATGATTATATCTCAATAGTTAATTTATACACAGAGACATAGACAGCTGTTTAGCGAAACAGGGGGCACCACGAGTAGGCAGCTGTCACCACCCCCACATGGATAGATAAATAAATAATAATAAAAGGAAAATAATTTTGATCGCAAATTATATAATATCATACTCATAGAGTGATATTTTTAAAATTTTAAATATTTTCTTTATTTTCAAATGTCCAATACAATTTGAAAGCCGAAAATAATTAAAATCTCAAGGTTAGACACGTATTTTGAAACAAATAGGAGACATTATATTTGTAACAGAATACGTCTAGACTTGAGATAAGTAATTGTTAAAGACCTTGTACGAATCAAATACCAGTACAATGTCTCCAATACTGCAATTTGATTCCTATCAAAGTCTTAAACATTGGAAATTTTGTATAAAAATTTTGTCAAATATTTGTTAAGAAACAAATATAGAAAAATTTATAACGTCTAAGTATGATGAGAGAAAGTTCGATATTGAGTTGTGCATAAAATCAGAAAAAGAAAATAATTAGATTGAAGTATCGAGGGGAAAATTTAAAAAGAAGGGGATAATTTTGAAAAGTGTAGTACTTATTATTTATTCTTGAATGTTATTTTATTAAACAAAATTGAAATTGTATTTATCTATCCATGTGAAATAAATTTATTAAACTGAAAATATAAAGACGAAATTGCTCGGAAAAAATTTAGACAAAAGGAAAAGATTACAAAATTGGAAATAGATAATTTTGAAATTTAATTAATTTATTTTTTGTACTTATTAATTTAATAAAAATGTTAGTATTACTAGGACGAGCACCTACCTGAAAATAGAAAAAAAATTTATTAGCAAAAGAATTTAGTGAATTTAAAGTAATATAGAGTATTAAATAGATATATTACCTTAACAGCCAAAGTCTCGTGTTTCGACCAGCGATGCTGTTTCCACAGTACCACTCTGACACTCGCGCACAATAAAAAATATACTCGCGATTCACTTCGAAATGGAAAGAGTAAGGAATTTACGGGAAAATGGATAAAAGGCTAAAAAGATTAAGTATATGATTTTCCAGGACATAAGAATATCAAATACTTAATCTAGTAAATGTTAATATTAGTAGGACGACCACCTACCTGGAAATAGAAAAAAAAGAAATTATTAGTAAAATAATTTAGTGAATTTAAAGTAATATTATAGACTATTAAATAGAAATATTACCTTAACAGCCAACGTCTAGTGTTTCGACCTGCGATGCTGACCCCACAGGAACACTCTGACACTCGCGCACAATAAAAAATATACTCGCGATTCACTTCGAGATGGAAAGAGTAAGGAATTTACAGGAAAATGGATAAAAGGCTAAAAAGATTAAGGATTTGATTTTCCAGGACATAAGAAAATCAAATACTTAATCTAGTAAATGTTAATATTAGTAAGACGAACACTTACCTGAAAATAGAAAAAAAGTAATCATTAGTAAAATAGTGAATTTAAAGTAATATAGAATATTAAATAGATATATTACCTTAACAGCCAACGTCTCGTGTTTCGACCTGCGATGCTGACACCACAGTAACACTCTGACACTCGCGCACAATAAAAAATATACTCGGGATTCACTTCGAAATGGAAAGAGTAAGGAATTTACGGGAAAATGGATAAAAGGCTAAAAAGATTAAGTATTTGATTTTCAGGACATAAGAATATCAAATACTTAATCTAGTAAATGTTAATATTAGTAGGACGACCACCTACCTGGAAAGAGATAAAAAGATATTATTAGTAAAATAATTTAGTGAATTTAAAGTAATATTATAGACTATTAAATACAAATATTACCTTAACAGCCAACGTCTAGTGTTTCGACCTGCGATGCTGACCGCACAGGAACACTCTGACACTCGCGCACAATAAAAAATATACTCGCGATTCACTTCGAGATGGAAAGAGTAAGGAATTTACAGGAAAATGGATAAAAGGCTAAAAAGATTAAGGATTTGATTTTCCAGGACATAAGAAAATCAAATACTTAATCTAGTAAATGTTAATATTAGTAAGACGAACACTTACCTGAAAATAGAAAAAAAAGTAATCATTAGTAAAATAGTGAATTTAAAGTAATATAGAATATTAAATAGATATATTACCTTAACAGCCAACGTCTCGTGTTTCGACCTGCGATGCTGACACCACAGTAACACTCTGACACTCGTGCACAATAAAAAATATACTCGGGATTCACTTCGAAATGGAAAGTGTAAGGAATTTACGGGAAAATGGATAAAAGGCTAAAAAGATTAAGTATTTGATTTTCCAGGACATAAGAATATCAAATACGTAATCTAGTAAATGTTAATATTAGTAGAACGACCACCTACCTGGAAAGAGATAAAAGATATTATTAATAAAATAATTTAGTGAATTTAAAGTAATATTATAGACTATTAAATAGAAATATTACCTTAACAGCCAACGTCTAGTGTTTCGACCTGCGATGCTGACCCCACAGGAACACTCTGACACTAGCGCACAATAAAAATATACTCGCGATTCACTTCGAGATGGAAAGAGTAAGGAATTTACTGGAAAATGGATAAAAGGCTAAAAAGATTAAGGATTTGATTTTCCAGGACATAAGAAAAATCAAATACTTAATCTAGTAAATGTTAATATTAGTAGGACGAACACTTACCTGGAAATAGAAAAAAAGAAATCATTAGTAAAATAATTTAGTGAATTTAAAGTAATATAGAATATTAAATAGATATATTACCTTAACAGCCAACGTCTCGTGTTTCGACCTGCGATGCTGAACTCACAGGACCACTCTGACACTCGCGCACAATAAAAAATATAGTCGCGATTCACTTCGAGATGGAAAGAGTCAGGAATTTACGGGAAAATGGATAAAAGGCTAAAAAGATTAAGGATTTGATTTTCCAGACACATGAATATCAAATACTTAATCTAGTAAATGTTAATATTAGTAGGACGACCACCTACCAGGAAATAGAAAAAAACGAAATTATTACTAAAATAATTTAGTGAATTTAAAGTAATATAGAATATTAAATAGATATATTACCTTAACAGCCAACGTCTCGTGTTTCGACCTGCGATGCTGAACTCACAGGACCACTCTGACACTCGCGCACAATAAAAAATATACTCGCGATTCCTTTCGAGATGGAAAGAGTAAGGAATTTAAGGGAAAATGGATAAAAGGCTAAAAAGATTAAGTATTTGATTTTCCAGGACATAAGAATATCAAATACTTAATCTAGTAAATGTTAATATTAGTAGAAAGACCACCTACCTGGAAAGAGATAAAAGATATTATTAATAAAATAATTTAGTGAATTTAAAGTAATATTATAGACTATTAAATAGAAATATTACCTTAACAGCCAACGTCTAGTGTTTCGACCTGCGATGCTGACCCCACAGGAACACTCTGACACTAGCGCACAATAAAAAATATACTCGCGATTCACTTCGAGATGGAAAGAGTAAGGAATTTACTGGAAAATGGATAAAAGGCTAAAAAGATTAAGGATTTGATTTTCCAGGACATAAGAAAATCAAATACTTAATCTAGTAAATGTTAATATTAGTAGGACGAACACTTACCTGGAAATAGAAAAAAAGAAATCATTAGTAAAATAATTTAGTGAATTTAAAGTAATATAGAATATTAAATAGATATATTACCTTAACAGCCAACGTCTCGTGTTTCGACCTGCGATGCTGAACTCACAGGACCACTCTGACACTCGCGCACAATAAAAAATATAGTCGCGATTCACTTCGAGATGGAAAGAGTCAGGAATTTACGGGAAAATGGATAAAAGGCTAAAAAAGATTAAGGATTTGATTTTCCAGGACACAAGAATATCAAATACTTAATCTAGTAAATGTTAATATTAGTAGGACGACCACCTACCTGGAAATAGAAAAAAACGAAATTATTACTAAAATAATTTAGTGAATTTAAAGTAATATGATAGACTATTAAATAGATATATTACCTTAACAGCCAACGTCTCGTGTTTCGACCTGCGATGCTGACCCCACAGTGAGCACTCTGACACTCGCGCACAATAAAAAATATACTCGCGATTCACTTCGAGATGGAAAGAGTAAGGAATTTAACGGGAAAATGGATAAAAGGCTAAAAAGATTAAGTATTTGATTTTCCAGGACATAAGAATATCAAATACTTAATCTAGTAAATGTTAATATTAGTAGGACGACCACCTACCTGGAAATAGATAAAAGATATTATTAGTAAAATAATTTAGTGAATTTAAAGTAATATTATAGACTATTAAATAGAAATATTACCTTAACAGCCAACGTCTAGTGTTTCGACCTGCGATGCTGACCCCACAGGAACACTCTGACACTCGCGCACAATAAAAAATGTACTCGCGATTCACTTCGAGATGGAAAGAGTAAGGAATTTACTGGAAAATGGATAAAAGGCTAAAAAGATTAAGGATTTGATTTTCCAGGACATAAGAAAATCAAATACTTAATCTAGTAAATGTTAATATTAGTAGGACGACCACCTACCTGGAAATAGATAAAAGATATTATTAGTATAATAATTTAGTGAATTTAAAGTAATATTATAGACTATTAAATAGAAATATTACCTTAGCAGCCAACGTCTAGTGTTTCGACCTGCGATGCTGACCCCACAGGAACACTCTGACACTCGCGCACAATAAAAAATGTACTCGCGATTCACTTCGAGATGGAAAGAGTAAGGAATTTACTGGAAAATGGATAAAAGGCTAAAAAGATTAAGGATTTGATTTTCCAGGACATAAGAAAATCAAATACTTAATCTAGTAAATGTTAATATTAGTAGGACGAACACTTACCTGGAAATAGAAAAAAAAGAAATCATTAGTAAAATAATTTAGTGAATTTAAAGTAATATAGAATATTAAATAGATATATTACCTTAACAGCCAACGTCTCGTGTTTCGACCTGCGATGCTGACCCCACAGTAACACTCTGACACTCGCGCACAATAAAAAATAAACTCGCGATTCACTTCGAAATGGAAAGAGTAAGGAATTTACGGGAAAATGGATAAAAGGCTAAAAAGATTAAGTATTTGATTTTCCAGGACATAAGAAAATCAAATACTTAATCTAGTAAATGTTAATATTAGTAGGACGACCACCTACCTGGAAAGAGATAAAAGATATTATTAGTAAAATAATTTAGTGAATTTAAAGTAATATAGAATATTAAATAGATATATTACCTTAACAGCCAACGTCTCGTGTTTCGACCTGCGATGCTGACCCCACAGTAACACTCTGACACTCGCGCACAATAAAAAATATACTCGCGATTCACTTCGAGATGGAAAGAGTAAGGAATTTACTGGAAAATGGATAAAAGGCTAAAAAGATTAAGGATTTGATTTTCCAGGACATAAGAAAATCAAATATTTAATCTAGTAAATGTTAATATTAGTAGGACGACCACCTACCTGGAAATAGATAAAAGATATTATTAGTATAATAATTTAGTAAATTTAAAGTAATATTATAGACTATTAAATAGAAATATTACCTTAGCAGCCAACGTCTAGTGTTTCGACCTGCGATGCTGACCCCACAGGAACACTCTGACACTCGCGCACAATAAAAAATGTACTCGCGATTCACTTCGAGATGGAAAGAGTAAGGAATTTACTGGAAAATGGATAAAAGGCTAAAAAGATTAAGGATTTGATTTTCCAGGACATAAGAAAATCAAATACTTAATCTAGTAAATGTTAATATTAGTAGGACGAACACTTACCTGGAAATAGAAAAAAAAGAAATCATTAGTAAAATAATTTAGTGAATTTAAAGTAATATAGAATATTAAATAGATATATTACCTTAACAGCCAACGTCTCGTGTTTCGACCTGCGATGCTGACCCCACAGTAACACTCTGACACTCGCGCACAATAAAAAATATACTCGCGATTCACTTCGAAATGGAAAGAGTAAGGAATTTACTGGAAAATGGATAAAAGGCTAAAAAGATTAAGGATTTGATTTTCCAGGACATAAGAAAATCAAATACTTAATCTAGTAAATGTTAATATTAGTAGGACGACCACTTACCTGGAAATAGAAAAAAAGAAATCATTAGTAAAATAATTTAGTGAATTTAAAGTAATATAGAATATTAAATAGATATATTACCTTAACAGCCAACGTCTCGTGTTTCGACCTGCGATGCTGACCCCACAGTAACACTCTGACACTCGCGCACAATAAAAAATGTACTCGCGATTCACTTCGAGATGGAAAGAGTAAGGAATTTACTGGAAAATGGATAAAAGGCTAAAAGATTAAGGATTTGATTTTCCAGGACATAAGAAAATCAAATACTTAATCTAGTAAATGTTAATATTAGTAGGACGAACACTTACCTGGAAATAGAAAAAAAAGAAATCATTAGTAAAATAATTTAGTGAATTTAAAGTTATATAGAATATTAAATAGATATATTACCTTAACAGCCAACGTCTCGTGTTTCGACCTGCGATGCTGACCCCACAGTACCACTCTGACACTCGCGCACAATAAAAAATAAACTCGCGATTCACTTCGAAATGGAAAGAGTAAGGAATTTACGGGAAAATGGATAAAAGGCTAAAAAGATTAAGTATTTGATTTCCCAGGACATAAGAATATCAAATACTTAATCTAGTAAATGTTAATATTAGTAGGACGACCACCTACCTGGAAAGAGATAAAAGATATTATTAGTAAAATAATTTAGTGAATTTAAAGTAATATAGAATATTAAATAGATATATTACCTTAACAGCCAACGTCTCGTGTTTCGACCTGCGATGCTGACCCCACAGTAACACTCTGACACTCGCGCACAATAAAAAATGTACTCGCGATTCACTTCGAGATGGAAAGAGTAAGGAATTTACTGGAAAAATGGATAAAAGGCTAAAAGATTAAGGATTTGATTTTCCAGGACATAAGAAAATCAAATATTTAATCTAGTAAATGTTAATATTAGTAGGACGACCACCTACCTGGAAATAGATAAAAGATATTATTAGTATAATAATTTAGTAAATTTAAAGTAATATTATAGACTATTAAATAGAAATATTACCTTAGCAGCCAACGTCTAGTGTTTCGACCTGCGATGCTGACCCCACAGGAACACTCTGACACTCGCGCACAATAAAAAATGTACTCGCGATTCACTTCGAGATGGAAAGAGTAAGGAATTTACTGGAAAATGGATAAAAGGCTAAAAAGATTAAGGATTTGATTTTCCAGGACATAAGAAAATCAAATACTTAATCTAGTAAATGTTAATATTAGTAGGACGAACACTTACCTGGAAATAGAAAAAAAAGAAATCATTAGTAAAATAATTTAGTGAATTTAAAGTAATATAGAATATTAAATAGATATATTACCTTAACAGCCAACGTCTCGTGTTTCGACCTGCGATGCTGACCCCACAGTAACACTCTGACACTCGCGCACAATAAAAAATAAACTCGCGATTCACTTCGAAATGGAAAGAGTAAGGAATTTACAGGAAAATGGATAAAAGGCTAAAAAGATTAAGTATTTGATTTTCCAGGACATAAGAAAATCAAATACTTAATCTAGTAAATGTTAATATTAGTAGGACGACCACCTACCTGGAAAGAGATAAAAGATATTATTAGTAAAATAATTTAGTGAATTTAAAGTAATATAGAATATTAAATAGATATATTACCTTAACAGCCAACGTCTCGTGTTTCGACCTGCGATGCTGACCCCACAGTAACACTCTGACACTCGCGCACAATAAAAAATGTACTCGCGATTCACTTCGAGATGGAAAGAGTAAGGAATTTACTGGAAAATGGATAAAAGGCTAAAAAGATTAAGGATTTGATTTTCCAGGACATAAGAAAATCAAATATTTAATCTAGTAAATGTTAATATTAGTAGGACGACCACCTACCTGGAAATAGATAAAAGATATTATTAGTATAATAATTTAGTAAATTTAAAGTAATATTATAGACTATTAAATAGAAATATTACCTTAGCAGCCAACGTCTAGTGTTTCGACCTGCGATGCTGACCCCACAGGAACACTCTGACACTCGCGCACAATAAAAAATGTACTCGCGATTCACTTCGAGATGGAAAGAGTAAGGAATTTACTGGAAAATGGATAAAAGGCTAAAAAGATTAAGGATTTGATTTTCCAGGACATAAGAAAATCAAATACTTAATCTAGTAAATGTTAATATTAGTAGGACGAACACTTACCTGGAAATAGAAAAAAAGAAATCATTAGTAAAATAATTTAGTGAATTTAAAGTAATATAGAATATTAAATAGATATATTACCTTAACAGCCAACGTCTCGTGTTTCGACCTGCGATGCTGACCCCACAGTAACACTCTGACACTCGCGCACAATAAAAAATAAACTCGCGATTCACTTCGAAATGGAAAGAGTAAGGAATTTACGGGAAAATGGATAAAAGGCTAAAAAGATTAAGTATTTGATTTTCCAGGACATAAGAAAATCAAATACTTAATCTAGTAAATGTTAATATTAGTAGGACGACCACCTACCTGGAAAGAGATAAAAGATATTATTAGTAAAATAATTTAGTGAATTTAAAGTAATATAGAATATTAAATAGATATATTACCTTAACAGCCAACGTCTCGTGTTTCGACCTGCGATGCTGACCCCACAGTAACACTCTGACACTCGCGCACAATAAAAAATGTACTCGCGATTCACTTCGAGATGGAAAGAGTAAGGAATTTACTGGAAAATGGATAAAAGGCTAAAAAGATTAAGGATTTGATTTTCCAGGACATAAGAAAATCAAATATTTAATCTAGTAAATGTTAATATTAGTAGGACGACCACCTACCTGGAAATAGATAAAAGATATTATTAGTATAATAATTTAGTAAATTTAAAGTAATATTATAGACTATTAAATAGAAATATTACCTTAGCAGCCAACGTCTAGTGTTTCGACCTGCGATGCTGACCCCACAGGAACACTCTGACACTCGCGCACAATAAAAAATGTACTCGCGATTCACTTCGAGATGGAAAGAGTAAGGAATTTACTGGAAAATGGATAAAAGGCTAAAAAGATTAAGGATTTGATTTTCCAGGACATAAGAAAATCAAATACTTAATCTAGTAAATGTTAATATTAGTAGGACGAACACTTACCTGGAAATAGAAAAAAAAGAAATCATTAGTAAAATAATTTAGTGAATTTAAAGTAATATAGAATATTAAATAGATATATTACCTTAACAGCCAACGTCTCGTGTTTCGACCTGCGATGCTGACCCCACAGTAACACTCTGACACTCGCGCACAATAAAAAATATACTCGCGATTCACTTCGAGATGGAAAGAGTAAGGAATTTACTGGAAAATGGATAAAAGGCTAAAAAGATTAAGGATTTGATTTTCCAGGACATAAGAAAATCAAATACTTAATCTAGTAAATGTTAATATTAGTAGGACGACCACTTACCTGGAAATAGAAAAAAAGAAATCATTAGTAAAATAATTTAGTGAATTTAAAGTAATATAGAATATTAAATAGATATATTACCTTAACAGCCAACGTCTCGTGTTTCGACCTGCGATGCTGACCCCACAGTAACACTCTGACACTCGCGCACAATAAAAAATGTACTCGCGATTCACTTCGAGATGGAAAGAGTAAGGAATTTACTGGAAAATGGATAAAAGGCTAAAAAGATTAAGGATTTGATTTTCCAGGACATAAGAAAATCAAATACTTAATCTAGTAAATGTTAATATTAGTAGGACGAACACTTACCTGGAAATAGAAAAAAAAGAAATCATTAGTAAAATAATTTAGTGAATTTAAAGTAATATAGAATATTAAATAGATATATTACCTTAACAGCCAACGTCTCGTGTTTCGACCTGCGATGCTGACCCCACAGTACCACTCTGACACTCGCGCACAATAAAAAATAAACTCGCGATTCACTTCGAAATGGAAAGAGTAAGGAATTTACGGGAAAATGGATAAAAGGCTAAAAAGATTAAGTATTTGATTTCCCAGGACATAAGAATATCAAATACTTAATCTAGTAAATGTTAATATTAGTAGGACGACCACCTACCTGGAAAGAGATAAAAGATATTATTAGTAAAATAATTTAGTGAATTTAAAGTAATATAGAATATTAAATAGATATATTACCTTAACAGCCAACGTCTCGTGTTTCGACCTGCGATGCTGACCCCACAGTAACACTCTGACACTCGCGCACAATAAAAAATATACTCGCGATTCACTTCGAGATGGAAAGAGTAAGGAATTTACTGGAAAATGGATAAAAGGCTAAAAAGATTAAGGATTTGATTTTCCAGGACATAAGAAAATCAAATACTTAATCTAGTAAATGTTAATATTAGTAGGACGACCACCTACCTGGAAATAGATAAAAGATATTATTAGTATAATAATTTAGTAAATTTAAAGTAATATTATAGACTATTAAATAGAAATATTACCTTAGCAGCCAACGTCTAGTGTTTCGACCTGCGATGCTGACCCCACAGGAACACTCTGACACTCGCGCACAATAAAAAATGTACTCGCGATTCACTTCGAGATGGAAAGAGTAAGGAATTTACTGGAAAATGGATAAAAGGCTAAAAAGATTAAGGATTTGATTTTCCAGGACATAAGAAAATCAAATACTTAATCTAGTAAATGTTAATATTAGTAGGACGAACACTTACCTGGAAATAGAAAAAAAAGAAATCATTAGTAAAATAATTTAGTGAATTTAAAGTAATATAGAATATTAAATAGATATATTACCTTAACAGCCAACGTCTCGTGTTTCGACCTGCGATGCTGACCCCACAGGAACACTCTGACACTCGCGCACAATAAAAAATATACTCGCGATTCACTTCGAGATGGAAAGAGTAAGGAATTAACGGGAAAATGGATAAAAGGCTAAAAAGATTAAGGATTTGATTTTCCAGGACATAAGAATATCAAATACTTAATCTAGTAAATGTTAATATTAGTAGGACGACCACCTACCTGGAAATAGAAAAAAAAGAAATTATTAGTAAAATAATTTAGTGAATTTAAAGTAATATTATAGACTATTAAATAGAAATATTACCTTAACAGCCAACGTCTCGTGTTTCGACCTGCGATGCTGACCCCACAGGAACACTCTGACACTCGCGCACAATAAAAAATATACTCGCGATTCACTTCGAGATGGAAAGAGTAAGGAATTAACGGGAAAATGGATAAAAGGCTAAAAAGATTAAGGATTTGATTTTCCAGGACATAAGAATATCAAATACTTAATCTAGTAAATGTTAATATTAGTAGGACGACCACCTACCTGGAAATAGAAAAAAAAAGAAATTATTAGTAAAATAATTTAGTGAATTTAAAGTAATATTATAGACTATTAAATAGAAATATTACCTTAACAGCCAACGTCTCGTGTTTCGACCTGCGATGCTGACCCCACAGGAACACTCTGACACTCGCGCACAATAAAAAATATACTCGCGATTCACTTCGAGATGGAAAGAGTAAGGAATTAACGGGAAAATGGATAAAAGGCTAAAAAGATTAAGGATTTGATTTTCCAGGACATAAGAATATCAAATACTTAATCTAGTAAATGTTAATATTAGTAGGAAGGACGAACACCTACCTGCAAATAGAAAAAAGAAATCATTAGTAAAATAATTTACTGAATTTAAAGTAATATAGAATATTAAATAGTTATATTACCTTAACAGCCAACGTCTCGTGTTTCGACCTGAGATGCTGACCCCACAGTAACACTCTGACACTCGCGCACAATAAAAAATATACTCGCGATTCACTTCGTGATGGAAAGGGTAAGGAATATACGGGAAAATGGATAAAAGTCTAAAAAGATTAAGGATTTGATTTTCCAGGACATAAGAAAATCAAATACTTAATCTAGTAAATGTTAATATTAGTAGGACGACCACCTTCCTGGAAATAGAAAAAAGAAATTATTAGTAAAATAATTTAGTGAATTTAAAGTAATATGGACTATTAAATAGATATATTACCTTAACAGCCAACGTCTCGTGTTTCGACCTGCGATGCTGATCCCACAGTAGCACTCTGACACTCGCGCACAATAAAAAATATACTCGCGATTCACTTCGAAATGGGAAGAGTAAGGAATATACGGGAAAATGGATAAAAGGCTAAAAAGATTAAGTATTTGATTTTCCAGGAGATAAGAAAATCAAATACTTAATCTAGTAAATGTTAATATTAGTAGGACGACCACTTACCTGAAAATAGATAAAAGATATTATTAGTAAAATAATATAGTGAATTTAAAGTATTTTTATACAAATATTCGCAATAAAATTATATTAAAAATATATCATTTATTTAGACAAATTGATTTTAAACTTAAAGTTTTAATTTTCTTTTTTTATTATTTATTTATTTTGTTTGATCTTTTTTGTGAAAAACTCGAAAAAATTACTTGAAAATTTTAGACTATTTATTACTTACTTTATTATAAGAATAGATTATTATAAAGATATCTTACTTTAATAGCCAACGTCTCGCTGCTGGACTTGGAATACTCTGACCCCAGATGTACACACTTAAACTCGCGAACAATTAAAAATATACTCGCGAAACATTTCGGTTTCGAAGGAATAAGGATTTAAGATAATACGGAATAAATTGTTATAGGATTAGGAATAGGACATGATTCTAGGTCTAAACTTCTTTCTCTATATAAGTACAAAAAAGTACACACCTACCCGTTACCCAAGTATTAAAAATAATTTAGTTTTATTTTTTTATGAAACTCTCCTTAATATCAACAAATTTTATCAAATAAGTCACCGAACATATGAATTTCAATTCTAAATTTTGAATGCGTTTCTAACCTGGGACTCATGAATGTGTACGCTTTGGTCCCAAAGGATTTACCTTTTTATGGCCAAAATTATTAAATATCTACACAATATGTAGAAGATATTAGCTACCTGCAAGTAGGTATATTTTATTTTTAGAATAGACATTTGTCGTTAAAAAATTGAGTTATTAGAACTACAAAATATCTTCACTTTTACCGAAAACATACACAAACACTATTTCATTTACGAAAAAGTATAATAAGTAGAAAGAAAAAATTCTTTAATATAAGGGATGAATGGTTGTTTATTAGTGAGGGTGGAATCAGCTCAGTGGGTGGATGAAGGTAGAGAGGCCATATTGTAATACTCACAGTCGATGTTTCACTCGCCACTTCCTGAGGTACACTGCGCATTCTCCCTATCACTCCCCCTTATATTCATTCTATCTCCCCTCCCACCACTGTCCCTATCTACCCCCTCCACACACTGTCCCTATCTACTCCCTCCAAAACCACTCTGTCCCTATCTACCCCCCCCAACACCACACACTGTCCTATCTCTTGCCCCCTCGCTTCTCTCCCAATCTCTCTCTTCCCCTTATATACCCTTCGAGAGCAATTAGAGGAATCTATTCTTAGCATATCTTGCGAGATAATCTAAATCGGCTTAGAATAGTACTTCATACTATTTTCACTGATCATTATGAATAATTTTTTGTCATATTTTAAAAATGACAAAACCGCCCTAGCTACCCATCATTTTTATCTAAATCATCAATTCAAGTTTGACGATACATTAATATTAGATTTTGAACCAGTGTATTTTAAAAGAACAATAAGTGAAATGATTCACATTTCGTTAAATGATACAGTGAATTTTAGAACA